>CM036931.1:6682229-7416271 GCA_020800305.1 Porphyrio hochstetteri
CTTAGCATGTGTGTCCTTAGTGTGTGTGTCCTTAGTGTGTGTGTCCTTAGCATGTGCCAGGCCTTAGCGTGTGTGTCCTTAGCGTGTGTGTCCTTAGTGTGTGTGTCCTTAGCGTGTGTGTCCTTAGCATGTGCCAGGCCTTAGCGTGTGTGTCCTTAGTGTGTGTGTCCTTAGCGTGTGTGTCCTTAGCATGTGCCAGGCCTTAGCATGTGTGTCCTTAGCGTGTGCCTGGCCTTAGTGTGTGTGTCCTTAGCATGTGCCTGGCCTTAGCGTGTGTGTCCTTAGCGTGTGTGTCCTTAGTGTGTGTGTCCTTAGCGTGTGCCTGGCCTTAGCGTGTGTGTCCTTAGCGTGTGTGTCCTTAGTGTGTGTGTCCTTAGTGTGTGTGTCCTTAGCGTGTGCCTGGCCTTAGCGTGTGTGTCCTTAGCGTGTGTGTCCTTAGTGTGTGTGTCCTTAGTGTGTGTGTCCTTAGCGTGTGCCTGGCCTTAGTGTGTGTGTCCTTAGCGTGTGTGTCCTTAGTGTGTGTGTCCTTAGCATGTGCCTGGCCTTAGCGTGTGTGTCCTTAGCGTGTGTGTCCTTAGCGTGTGTGTCCTTAGTGTGTGTGTCCTTAGCGTGTGCCTGGCCTTAGTGTGTGCCAGGCCTTAGCATGTGTGTCCTTAGTGTGTGTGTCCTTAGCGTGTGCCAGGCCTTAGCATGTGTGTCCTTAGCGTGTGTGTCCTTAGTGTGTGTGTCCTCAGCGTGTGTGTCCTTAGCGTGTGCCTGGCCTTAGTGTGTGTGTCCTTAGTGTGTGTGTCCTTAGCGTGTGTGTCCTTAGTGTGTGTGTCCTCAGCGTGTGCTCCTGCCTGGGCCCCGTGTGTGTCTCTGTGTCTCTGTCTCTGTGTCTGTCTCTGTGCAGCCGGGGGGGTGGGACTCACAGGAACCGGGCCCCCCGCCCCGCTGCGGCACAGCCAGACCCCCCGTCCCAGTAGTTCCCCCAGCGCTGCCCCCTCCCCAGCCGGCCCGAGCTGAGCCCAGCCCCCGGCCCGCCCCCGCCGCCCCCCGGGGCCGCTGCCCCGCCCCGGCCGTAACCGTGTTCTGTTTCTCTTGAAGGGACCTGCGGGCTCTCAGCCATCGCCCCACGCCCAACCTCCGCCCCACAACCCCGGGGCCCCCCTGCTGGGGCCGCACAGCCAGGTAAGGCCCCCCCCCGGCCCCCCCAGTGCCCGCAGGAGTGCCCCGGCCCCCCCCCCCGCGCCCCAGGGTGATGCCGCAGCCCCCCAGCCCCAGCTCACGCCCCCACCCTGCTCTGTCTCTTGCAGCCCTTCATGTCCCCCCGCTACCCCGGCGGCCCCCGGCCCCCCCTCCGGATGCCGAACCAGGTGAGGTGCTTGTGGATGGGACACCCCCCCCCCACCACTGCCAGGACCCCCCCCATGGCACCCTCTGGGTGGGGGTCCCGCAGCCCCTGACCCACTGTCGTGTCCCCCCCTCAGCCTCCCGTGGGGGTCCCCGGCTCCCAGCCGCTGCTGCCCAACGCCATGGACCCGGCTGTGCGGTCGCAGGGTGAGTTGGGGGGGTCCCTGTCCCCATGTCCTTACCCCCCTGTTCCCCCCCCCCCATCACTGGGGGGCTCTGCGGGGGTCTCACACCTCCCTCACCCCCCCATCTTTGCACAGGGCATCCTGGCATGGGGGGCCCGATGCAGCGCATGAACCCCCCCCGAGGCATGGCCGGCATGGCCCCCCAGGTGAGGGCACAGGGGGCAGGGAGGGGGACAGGGAGACAGGGATGGGGACAGGGAGACAGGGATGGAGCTGGGGACAGGGAGGGAGAGAGGGATACAGGGATGGGGACAGGGATGCAGGGATTTGGGATGGGGATACAGGGATTAGGACAGGGATGCAGGGAACAAGGATACAGGGATGGGGACAGGGACTTGGGTAGGGATGGGGATGGGGACAGGGATGGGGACAGGGATACAGGGATGGAGCTGGGGACAGGGAGGGGGACAGGGATACAGGGATGGAGCTGGGGACAGGGAGGGGGACAGGGATACAGGGATGGGGCTGGGGGCAGGGATGGGGACAGGGATACAGGGATGGAGCTGGGGACAGGGAGGGGGACAGGGATACAGGGATGGAGTTGGGGACAGGGAGTGGGTCAGGGATACAGGGATGGAGCTGGGGACAGGGAGGGGGCTCCCCGCTGACCCCTGCTCTCCCACAGACCTATGGCAGTGGGATGCGCCCCCCCCCCAGCTCGCTGGCCGGTCCTGGCATGCCTGCCATGAACATGTAAGGCACCTGCCCCCCTCTGAGCCCCCCCCCAGCACTGGCCACACAGGGTGGGGGCCCAGCCTGGCAGGACCCCCCCTCACCTCTCCTCATTGCCTTCCAGGGGTCCTGGTGGCCGTGGGCCCTGGCCGAACCCCAACGCCAACTCTGTAAGTTGGAAGGGGGGGGGGTACCTGCTGGGGGGGGCTGGGGCAATATGGGGGCTGGCTTGCACCCCCACAGATTCACCCCGTTCCCCCCCCAACTAACCCCCTTTTTCCTGCCCCAGATCGCCTACTCCTCCTCATCCCCTGGGAACTACGTGGTGAGTATTGGGGTGTGCCTGGGGGGGCCACGCTGCTGGGGAACCCACCGTGCGCCCCCCCAACCCACCTCCCTCCTCTCCCCTCCCAGGGCCCTCCCGGGGGCGGTGGCCCCCCTGGCACCCCCATCCTGCCCAGCCCCGGAGGTGAGTGTCTGCAGGGAGCCGGGCACAGGGTGGGGGGGGCACAGGGGTGGGGGGCAATGGGGGGCAGAGTCAAGATGCCATGCTGACCCCCCCCAATGTGTGTGCCCCCCCAGACTCCACCAACTCCAGTGAGAACATGTACACCATGATGAACCCCATCGGGCCCACGGGGAGCAGACCCAACGTGAGGGGGGGGCACGGGGGTGGGCGTGATGGGGGTGATGGGAGGGGGTGATGGGGGGGCACGGGGGTGGGGGTGATGGGGGGGCAGCGATGGGGATGATGGGGGGGCCACGGGGTGTGGGTGATGGGGGGGCAAGGATGGGGGTGTGGGTGATGGGGGAGTGATGGGGGGGCAGGGATGGGGGTGTGGGTGATGGGGGGGTGATGGGGGGGCAGGGAAGGGGTGTGTGATGGGGTTGGGGGGGAACAGGACAGGGACATGGATGTGAGTGGTGGGGGGGTTGATGGGGGGGGACAGGGGTGTGGGTGGGGGTGCTGAGGGTGACACGGATGGGGAGAGGGACGTGCTCTGCCTCACGTCCCCCCCTCCACTCCCCCCCCAACCTGCAGTTCCCGATGGGGCCCGGCCCTGAGGGGCCCTTGGGTGGCCTGAGCGCGATGGAGCCGCATCACATGAACGGATCCTTAGGTGGGTGCCCCCAATCCGCCCCCCCCGCGGCGGGACCCCCCTGGGATGGGATGGGATGGGATGGGGTGGGGGGGTCGGGGAGGTCCTCCTAATCCACCCCCCCTGCGGCGGGACCCCCCTGGGATGGGGTGGGGGGGTCGGGGGGTCCCCAGCGCTGCTGCAGCCTCATCCTGTGTCCTGTGAGCTCCATCTGTGGGGGCTGGGACCGTGCAGCCCCCGGGGCTGGGGGGGCAGTGGGGAGGCTTGGGGGGGCACATACGGATTGGGGGGTCACTGAGGCGCTGCTGTCGTCCCTGCAGGCTCCGGGGACATGGACGGGCTGCCAAAGGTGAGTGTGGGGACCCTGGGACCCCCCCCAAAGCTCTGGGACCCCCCAAGCACTGAGACCCCTGGTCACTGCCTGACCTTGTGCTGCTGGGACCCCCATGTGCTGGGACCCCATTTATTGCCACATCACCCCCCCTCCACAGTGCCCTGGAGTCTCCCACTGCACCCCCCTGCACTGGGACCCCCCATGGACTGGGGTCCCCCCCGCCCTTTTCCCCCCCCTCCCATGCACTGGCATCCCCCCCCCCATGCACTGGGACCCTCATGGTTTGGGATCCCCCTTTTCCCCCCCTCCCAATGCACTGGGACACCCCCCCCCCGCCATGCACTGGGACCCTCATGGTTTGGGACCCCCCCACCATGTACTGACCTTCCCCTCCAGGCACAGCGACCCCCTTTATTCCCCCCACCCCCCATTCACTGGGACCCCCACACCATTCCCCCCCCCACTAACCTGTTTCTCCCCCCCCAGAGCTCCCCCAGTAACCTGGGGGCCCTGAGCAACCCCCCTGGCACCCCGCGGGACGACGCCGAGCTGAGCAGCAACTTCCTAAACCCCTTCCAAAGCGACAGCGTAAGGGACCCCCGGGGGGGCAGGCGCCGAGGGCGGGGGGCCCGGGGGGCCCGGGGCTGCCGTGGCACCCGGGGACGGGGCGGGGGGGGCAGCACCAAACCCCCCGCGGCGGGACCCCCATCCTTAGCAGCGGGGGGGGTGGCCTTGGCCCAGCGGCCGGGCGGCGTGAGGTGGGCGGTGTTGGGGGGGGGGGCAGCGGTGTGTGTGCCCCCCCCCCTCCCCAAAATAACCCCCCCCCATCTCCGCTCTCTCTAGTACTCGCCCAGCATGACAATGAGCGTGTGAGCCCAGCGCCGAGGCCGCCGACAGCCAGACGCCCCCCAGGCACCCGAGAAAGCATAATTAATAATAATAATTAATAATAATTACCTGCCCCCCCCCCCCGCCCCCCCCCCAGACTCTGAGGAAAGGGAGAGAAAGGAAAAAATAATTAATAATACTGGGAAACGAGTCACGTGGCTTATGGACTGCCCAACACCCCCCCAACCCCACCCCAGGGCAGGGACCACCCCAGCGCTGGGACCCCCCCCACTCCGCCCCGGGACCACCCCAGCGCTGGGGCTGTGGGGAGGGAGTGGGGGGGGGGGGAGGGGGGGGCTGTTGTTGGGGTGTTTTGTCCCCCCTGGGGAGGTGCCAGCCCCCCCCATCCCCTCCCAAAGTGTGGGGAAGGGGGTTATTATTTTGGGGGGGTTCACAGTGCCGTGCCCCCCCCCACCTCGCTTACCCCCCCTCCCCAGCATGCTGCCCAGCTGGGGCACATGCACCTAATTGCAATTAGCTGCCATGCTAATGAGCAATGGGGCTGCCCCCCCACCCAGGGAGGGTGTAACCCCCCCCCAGTTCTCCCAGTACCCTCCCTGCTGGGCCCCCCATCCCATAGTGGGGGGGATGGGGGGGGGCTCTAACCAGCCCCCAGCCCTGCCAAAGCCCTGGGAGGGGGGGTTGGGGGGGGGTCGTACTGCCAGTGCAGCCCCCCCCGCCAAGCCAGGGGCACCCCAGGCTGTGCTGGGGGAGAGGGGAGGGGGGGAACAAGCCATACCCCCCCCATGGAGCACCCACCCCCCCACGCACTCTATAGGGCAGGCCCCAGTGCAGAGAGCAGCCCCCCAGCCCCCCCCCCCAGCAGCAAGCCAGCCCCAGGGGGGGTTCCCCAGCCCCCCAGCCCCGTCTGCGTGCTCAGCCAGCACTGTGATCCCCGGCCCCCCCCTCCCCCCGAGCGCCAGAGCGGGGCCCCCCCCGCCCCCCCCAGGGACCACTTGTAAAACTTTAATATGAAGGAAGTTTTTTTGTGTGCTTTTTGTTTCTTTTGCTCCTCTTTTATAACAGAAAGGACCTCAAACCCCCCTGCGCCCCCCCCCAAACTGTCACCGTGCCCCTGGCCCCCTCCCCTGTACAGCCCCACGCCGGGGGGGCCCCCTGTGCCCCCGGCCCCTGTAGGGGTAGCGCCCGCTGTAGGCGTAGTCATTCTCTGTAGGGACCCCCCCCTCGCCCCCCCCCCACCCCACCCCCCAAGTCCCTAGAGCCTTTAGAGCCCCCATTGCTTATCAAAACAAAATGGGGACCCCCCCCACCAAAAAAAACCCCAAAAACAATAAAAAAACCCCAAAAAACACCCGAAAAAAGGACAAAAAAAATAATCCAACCCCCCCCCCCCAAACCCCCCCCAACCCCCCCTCAATAAATGTAATTTGATTTTTTTTCAGAAGGCGCCAGCGTGTGGCTCTCGCTTTGCCCGGGGGGTCCCGAGGGGCTGGGGGGGGGGCCTGAGGGGTGGGGTGGGGGTCCTGAGGGGTGTGGGGTGGGGGTCCCAGGGACCAGGCGAGATGGGGACACGCAGACCTGCTCCGGGTTTATTGGGGGGGGGGGGGGGGGGGGGCAGCGCTTCACAGTGTCGAGTGTGTGTAGGAACTGGGTGGGGGGGCACACGAGGTCATGGACCACCCCCCCACACCCTCCCCCCAGACCCAAATCCACCCCCCAGACCCCCCCTAAAAAGCCCCTAAGAAACACAAGACCCCCAGCGTTAGTCGGCCCCGTCGACGTGGAGGGGGGTGCGGGGGGGGCCCGGCCGGGGGGTGCCGGGACAGGGGTGCCCGTTGAGCTGGGTGGGTGCCTTCTTGGGGGCCAGGGGGCAGGCGGCCCCCCCGGGGCAGGCACGTTTCGGGCTGGGCGCCGGCCGCTGCATCTTGTGCTCCAGCAGCATGTGGTTCTGGGGGGGCAGCCCCAGGCAGGCCCTGGGGGGGGGGAAAGGGGGGGCTCAGGGTGTGCACCCCAGTACTGGTGCACCCCAAGAGCCAGCGGCAGGGGGGACACGGCGGGTTGGGGAGCGGGACCCATCCAGGGGGACACTGGGAGCCACTGGTGCTGTGCAGTGGGACCCTGTGCATGAGGTGCCAGGTTTGGGGGGTGCTGGGACACCCCCAGGCAGGGGGGAGCAGGATCCCAGCTGCACCAGCACCCACCAGTGCTGGGCACCCCGGGCACTGGGACCATCCCCTCTGGGCATCACACACCAGGACACACGGACACCCACGGGTGACGGGCACCAGCATCTGCTGGCTGAGCACCCAACGCCCACCAGCACCGGGACCCCCTGGCTCGGGGGGCACCAGGACCCCCTGGCTCTTGGGGGCACCAGAAACCCCTGGCTCTGGGGGACACTGAGACCCCCTGGCTCTTGGGGGCACCGGGACCCCCTGGCTCTGGGGGACACTGAGACCCCCTGGCTCTTGGGGGCACCGGCACCCCTTGGCTCTGGGGGACACTGAGACCCCCTGGCTCAGGGGGCACCGGGACCCCCTGGCTCTGGGGGACACTGAGACCCCCTGGCTCTTGGGGGCACTGGGACCCCCTGGCTCTTGGGGGCACCAAGACCCCCTGGCTCCAGGGGGGGCACCGGGACCCCCTGGCTCGGGGGGACACTGAGACCCCCTGGCTCTGAGGGGCACCAAGACTCCTGGCTCCTGAGGGCACCGGGACCCCTTGGCTCCGGGGGGGGCACTGAGACCCCCTGGCTCTGGGGGACACTGAGACCCCCTGGCTTGGGGGGCACCGGGACCCCCTGGCTCTGGGGGACACTGAGACCCCCTGGCTCGGGGGGCACCGGGACCCCCTGGCTCTGGGGGACACTGAGACCCCCTGGCTTGGGGGGCACCGGGACCCCCTGGCTCTGGGGGACACTGAGACCCCCTGGCTCGGGGGGACACTGAGACCCCCTGGCTCTTGGGGGCACTGGGACACCCTGGTGGTGTCACCCCATCTGTCCAGGCAGAGCTGGGAGCCTCGGGTGCCACCGTGGGCAGTGGGGTGGGGGGTGAGGGGGGGAGCAGGGCCCCCCGGGTACCTCAGGATGTTCTCGATGCAGCTGCGCTGGCGGAAGAGGGCGTTGACCACGGGGGTGCCCTCGGGGACCAGGGGCGCCTTGCAGAGGAAGCCCACGATGGACAGGACGCTGTGGAAGCCCTGGAACTCGGGCTCGGCCTCGGTGCGGAAGGAGACGCGCTGGCACAGCTCCGTCAGGATGGCCAGGTCCAGGATGATGGGGCTGGCCAGCAGCGAGTCCTGCGGGGCCGGGGCAGTGAGACCCCCTGGGGATGCACCCCCCCATCCCAGGGACACCCCGGCCCCCCCCCCCCGCACCTCGCAGGTGTTGTGGATGACGATGGTGTTGGTGCCGCCCATCATGATCTCCGAGGTGTACTCGTCCAGCGCCCGCTTGCTGTCCCCCACGTAGGGCACGTACTTGATCACCACCTGCGGGGTGACAGCCCCGTCACCGGCCTGGCACCCCCACCCCAGCATCACCCCCACCCCAGCATCACCCCCCTACCCCGGTATCACCCCCACCCCGGCATCACCCCCACCCCGGCATCACCCCCCTGCCCCAGCATCACCCCCCACCCCAGCATCACCCCCCACCCCAGCATCACCCCCACCCCGGTATCACCCCCACCCCGGCATCACCCCCCTGCCCCGGCATCACCCCCCTGCCCCGGCATCACCCCCGCCCCGGCATCACCCCCCTGCCCGGCATCACCCCCCTGCCCGGCATCACCTCCACCCCAGCATCACCCCCTTCCCCGGCATCACCCCCACCCCAGCATCACCCCCTTCCCCGGCATCACCCCCACCCCGGCATCACCCCCCTGCCCGGCATCACCCCCACCCCAGCATCACCTCCACCCCAGCATCACCCCCTTCCCCGGCATCACCCCCACCCCAGCATCACCCCCACCCCAGCATCACCTCCACCCCCGGCATCACCCCCCTGCCCCGGCATCACCTCCACCCTGGCATCACCCCCCACCCCGGCATCACCCCCCACCCCGGCATCACCTCCACCCCGGCATCACCCCCACCCCGGCATCACCCCCCACCCCGGCATCACCCCCCACCCCGGCATCACCCCCACCCCGGCATCACCCCCCACCCCGGCATCACCTCCACCCCGGCATCACCCCCACCCCGGCATCACCCCCCACCCCGGCATCACCCCCACCCCGGCATCACCCCCCACCCCGGCATCACCCCCCCTGCCCTGGCATCACCCCCACCCTGGCATCACCCCCCTGCCCCAGCATCACCCCCTTCCCCGGCATCACCTCCACCCTGGCATCACCCCCCCAACCCCAGCATCACCCTCACCCTGGCATCACCCCCACCCCCATCCTCTTCCTATCCCACCCACTGCCCCCCCCCATCATCCCTCCCCTCCGTCCTCTTCCCATTCCCCCAACCCCGTCACCGCCCTGGCACCCCCTACCCTGGCATCACGCCCCATCCTCTTCCCATCCCCCCCACGCCCCCACCCCGGCATCAGCTGCCCTCCCTGTCCTCTTCCCATCCCCCCCACCCCATCATCACCATCCCCGTCCTCATCACCCCTACCCCATCACTCCCTATCCTAGCATCACCCCCACCTCCCCCTCCCCCTCCCCCCCCCCCCCCACCCCATCATCACCCCCCTGTCCTCTTTCCCATCCCCCCACCCCAGCATCACCCCTGCCCATCCTCTTCCCATCACCCCCCGACCCCAGCATCACCCCCTCACCATCACCCACCCCCACCATCCTCTTCCCATCCCCCCCAACCCCATCAGCCCCCACCCCATCATCACCCCCCCCCCATCATCCCATCATTAGCCCCCCACCCTCTTCCCCATGCCCCCACCCTGTCACCCCCCCACCCCAGCATCACCACCCCCCCATCCTCTTCCCCTATCCCCCACCCCATCATCACCCCCCCTGCCCTCTTCCCCACCCCCCAACCCCGGCATCACCCCCCCTCCTCCCCCCCACTCACGCAGTGGTCGGGCCTGTCGTGGGGCCCGTACAGGACGGGGTTGGCCTGGACCGTGTCGTCCACCACGTTGCTCTTGGAGATCTCCTTGGAGCGGAACTGCTGCGGCGCCGACAGGTTCTTCCCGTCGTTGTTGCCCAGGTGGTTGTAGCTCACGATGGATTTGGTCTGGGCAGGGGGGGTGCAGGCAATGTCACACCCCCCCCTTCTCCATCACAGGGCTCCCCCCACCCTGTGCCACCCTGTGCCACCCTGTCCCCAGGTACCTTGAGCCCGGCGCCCACCAAGAAATCCACCAGCACCGACTTGAGCTTCGTCTGCCCCGACTTGAAGTCGTCCCCGCAGATGAAGACGCGGCGCTGGGCAGCCAGCTCCACCGCCCCCGGCACGAAGGTGTTCTGGGGGGACCCATTGATGTAGGCACAGCCCTCCAGGATGCTGGCCACGGCGAAGAGCGTGGATGGGGACACCTCCCGGCCTCGCTGCGGGGACACGGGGTGGCTCAGCGCTGTCCCCCCCCTGCTCCCCCCGCCCCAGCGCCGGTCCCCTGGCCGTGCCCTGACCTCGATGGCCTGCAGCAGGTTCTCTGCCGTGTCGTTGAGCCCCGGCACCACGTCGCAGAACCGCTCTGTGTTGGCCGTCCAGAGCACGATGACCTTGTCCACCCCGCTGCCCTCCCTGAAGTCACGGATGTCCCTGCGGATCTGCTCCACCTGGGATGCCACCACGGGGGGAGGCGTCAGCGGGGTGACATCCCTCCTGTCACCCACGTGTCATCCCCCTCTCTCATCCCCCCCCTCCCCATCACCCCCCAGCCAGGAGATGCCAGCACAGGGGAGACATCAGCGGGGTGACATCCCTCCTGTCACCCACGTGTCATCCCCCTCTGTCATCCCCCCCCTCCCCATCACCCCCCAGCCAGGACCTGCTCGGCCATGGACCCGCAGAGGACGTTGTCCGCCCGCTCCTCCTGGTTGGCGGCGATGAACTCGGGGATGAAGATGGAGGGTCGGGGCTTCATCTTCTCCATGTGGGGCCAGAGCTGCTCCTGCAGCGGCCAGTCCAGCACCTCCGCCCGCCGCATGGCCTCGGCCAGGTTCAGCGAGGAGATGTCCCAGCCTGGGGGCGAGGGGAGGACCCCGCTGCTGCTCAGGGTGCCCACCCGCCCCACCGCCCCCTCTCCCCACCCCTCGTGTCCCTCCAACCGTCAAAGACGATGTCGTTGGGGTGCACCATGGGCAGCAGGTCACGGAAAGGCACGTAGACATCGCCGGTGGGGCCAGTGCCCAGGCAGACGGTGGAGGCTTGGAGCAGGGAGCCGTAGTAGTTGGCTTTCTGGGATGGAGAGCGTGAGGATGAGCCAGCCGGTTGTGGCCAGAGGGGGTCCCCAGCGCCCCAGAATCAGGGGGCTAGGGCGGCAGACCACCTCCACAGGAGCCAAGGAAGAGATGGGGGCGCAGGACCCAGGCGGGGACAGGAGCAGCTGAGCTGCCCATTCCGTGAGCCCATCCCGTCCCCATCCCCACCGTGGTGACAGGACACCCACCTTGCGCCCCGTCTTGGTCATCCAGGACAGCCCCAGCTTGTTGGCCAGCACAGCCGCCGTCACCGTGGTGCCGTTGTTGCCCCCCCAGCCCACCAGCATCACCCCCAGGCGCGGGACCTGCCGCCCCGTCCGGAAGGTGAAGCGGGTTGAGCACGGCCGGACCTGGGGAGGGGGCGGGGGTCAGAGACAAGGGACACGAGGGGACGAGCGCAGCCACCCCCGAGCCCCCCCTGCCGCCCACCGCCCGCCCCGGCCGCACCTTGGTGACGCCGTTCTCCCTGCAGACGTGCACGGTGCTGTACGTGTACTTGGCCTCGATGAAGTCTTTGCTGTACGTCACGTCGGGGCTGTCCACCACGAACACCTCTGCCATTGTTCCCAGAGCTGGAACAGGAGGCCCCGGGTGTCACCCCCGCGGGTCTGGCACGAAGGCGACCCCCCCACGCCCCCCTATAGCGCTGGCACCGCTCCCTCCCAGGCTGTGCCGTCGATGGGGGGGGGTCCCACAGCCTCCCAGCGTGGCAGCAGCCCCTTCCCACGCCTGACAGGGCGGGTGGGGAGCAGGGAAGGTGGTCGTCACCCCCTGGACCCCCCCTGCAGGATCTCAGTGACCCCCGGGAGGGCGCAGGGTCTGTGTCCTGCTTGGGGCAGGCAGGAGGTTGTCCCTATCTGGGGGTCGTGGGGTACACGGGGGGGCACCGGGACACGGGGCCGGGGGTGTCCCCACTCCCGGGGGGCGGTTGAAGGGACGTGGGATGACACCCACCCCAAACCCCGGTGCGTCCGGGGGCACGGGGGGACACGGACACGGACACGGACACGGACGTGTCCCCCCGTGCCCCCGGACGCACCGGGGTTTGGGGGGGTGTCATCTCCCCCTGAGCCGCCCCCGAAGGACCGAACCGCCCCCCCTCCCACCCCACGGGCACTTACCGGGCCGGACCGGGTGGCTAGAGGCGGCGGAGCCGGTACCGGTGCTGCCCCGCGGGGGATGATGCGATCGCGGCTGCGCCCGCCCCGGCTCCCGCCGCTTAATCGGCTCCCAGGACCCGCCCCCCCCCCGACGGACCCGCCCCCAAACCGGCCCCCCCTCCCCGCACGTGCCCCGGGATACCCCCCCCCATCCCCCTCCCCTTCCTCCTCCTCCTCCTCCTCCTCCATCCCCCGGGACCCTCCTGTCTCCCCGGTCCCGCAGCAGGTGCGGGGCAGCCCCGGGCCCCCCGGGCGGCTCTTACCGGGGGTTGGGGGGGGGGGGGGAGAAGGGAACGGGGGGGGTTACCAGCGGAGGGGAGCGGCCGCTGACCCGGGAAGGGGAAGTAGCGCCGGGGCTCAGGCCTGGGGGGCCCGGAGAGGGGAGGGGGGGTCCCGCCGCCGCCTTCCGGCTATTGACTCGCCCTCGGGGCCGGCGGCTTCCTGCGCTCCCGGGGCCCCGGCCCTGCTTCCCACGGGCACCGGACCGAGGGGCCGCTCCCACGGAGCTGCCGGGCCTGACCCCGCCCCGGAGACCCCCGGCATCCCCCCCCACCCATGCCGGCATCCCCCCCTCCACCCTGGCATCCCCCCCCCCCGGCACCCCGAGCCCCGCAGTGCCCGTCCCCGGGCACTGCGGGGCTCGGGGTGCCGGGGGGGGGGTCGCAGCAGGACCCTGTGTGAGGCCATGGGACCCCCAGGCTGCCTTTCAGTGCGCCGGCCCCGCTTCAAAGGACCCCCCCAACCCCCGAGGGCAGCAGCAAAGCCCGGCCGGGCTCGGCCCCTCCGCAGACGTGGCGGGGACAGCTCAGCTCCGCTGCCACCCACCCGCGTCCCCCCCCCAAAACCCCGGGCTGCGGGTGGGGGGGACACACGGGAACATCGGCATCGCCACCCGTCCTCCCGGGATGGGACGGGACCGTCGAGGGGAGGGGATGGGATGGGGGGGGCACCTGCCATAGACCGGGACAGGGCCGGCTGTGGGGAGCCCGGGGGGAAGTTGGGGGGAGCCCGGGGGGAGCCCGGGGGGGAGTTTTGGGGAGCCCAGGGGGAGCCCGGAGGAGCAAGGAGGGAGCTGGGACGGAGCTGGGGGGAGCAAGGGGGGAGCAGGGAGGAGCTCGGGGGGACCCGAGGGAGCCAGGAGGGGGCCAGGGGAGCTGGAGGGAGCCCGGAGGGAGACAAGGAGAGCCGGGGGTAGTTGGGGGGATCCAGGGGGTACTTGGGAGGAGCCCGGGAGAGCCTGGGGGAGGCCAAGGGGGAGCCCGAGGGGAGCTGGGGGGGAACTGGGGGGCTGCGTCCGGCCCCTTGGCCGTGAAGGAACAATGATCCCTTGGTGCCGGGCTGAGGACAAAACGAGCCCGGCGCTGGAATGCCAGTGCCTCAGCGAATTATTTGAAACAAAAATAACATTTCTTTGTACAATAATCCGGGGCGGGGAGGGTCCGGGCAGCGCTGCCAGGGGCCCGGCGCTGGTATTTTTCCACTGCTTCCCTTTTTTTTTCCTCCTCTTTTTTTTTTTTGTGTGTGTGTGTGTGTGTGTGTGCCCCCCTCCCAGAACTCCCACCATTGTTCCTTCCCCCACTCCCTTCCCACTCCTCCCACGCTCGGCACCGCATGAGCGGGGCTCCCTTGTTCCCGCTCGCCCAACGCGTCGCTCATGGGCCCCGAGCCCGGGCCGGCCGCCCAGCGCCTTCGGCTCCCCAGCTGCCGGGGGGCTGGCGGGGGGCCAGGCGAGCCACGGAGCCATAGCGACCGGCCCGCTGCCCCCAGCAATGGTGCCCACCCCCCTTGTGCCAGCAGACACCCCCCTCCTCAGTGCCCAGGGTGGGTGTCCCCCCCTGTACCCACAGCACCCCCCATTGTGGGAGTTGGGGCGGCACAGACCCCCCTCCCTGGAGCTTCGCTGCCGGCAGGTTCAGGCCTGGAGCTGTGGGATGTGATGGTGCCGCTGGCAGAGATGCTCTGAGCGCTGCGGGGGACACACACACACACACAGGGACACCCCTCATCCCCCCCGGCAGGTCAAGCCAACCCCAGATTCACACACAAAGAGCCCCATCGCCCCCTCCTCTTCCTCCCTGCCCAGTGGGGTGTTTTTCCCTCTCATAAAAATCACCCCCCAGGCTCCCAGCCCTGGGTATCGCTCCCCATTCCAGCAGCTCCCAGCTCCTCATCCTCCCTGTCTCCACACCGTCACCCTCCGGGTTCCACGTGCCTGGGACGGGACGGAGCGGGTGATTTGGGGTGGTCATGGGGGGCAGAGGAGGCACAGTGGCTGCTGGGTGAGAGGGACCAGCACCGTGGGGCTGGGTCAAGGACAAATTATTCTAATGGGCTCCGGGCTGTAAACAAGCTGCGAGCGAAAGGTGCTCAGGGAAAAAAACCCAGGGTGGTTTCGCCGGGTTCCAGGCATCCCTGGAGCCCCAGCAGGGCAGCCAGGGCAGCACGGGGTCGGCGTCACCGTGACCTGACTCAAGGGCAGCTTGAGCCCAGCCCAGCGCTGAGCGGCACCTTTCCCAGCCGTGACCCCAGCGAGCAGAGCCCGGGGCTCCTGGGGACGTTGGGCTCAGCTTTGGGGGCAGGAGGGGTGCACAGACACAGCCCAAACCACCCGCTGCCCCTCGTCCCCACGCCGTGGTGCCCAGGGAGGGCCGGTGGCCGGGTTTCGGCTGGGTGCAGATAAGGATGCAGCGGCAGGAGCCCGGCTGGCTCTGGCACAGCAGCCACAGCCAGTAAATTTCCACTGGGGCAGCTCCGAGTTAATGAGCTCAGTCCCTGACCCCGGCCGGAGCTGCCAGCGGTTGGGAGGAATTCCCCAGGAAAGCTGGGACTGGACGGGAGGGGACGGGGACCCTTCCTGCCCGAGCATCCCCACACAGAGCCCTGGATCAGCTGGGCACCCCGGGGCAGGGAAATAAAGATGCTGGAAGAAACGGGGGCCATGGGGGTCGGGTGGAAGGGGGTGGTTGGAGCTGAAAATGGAATAAACACCCCCCCAAAGATGTGGGGAACTGCAGGAGCATCAGCTCCCCCGACGTGGCTCAGCTCTTGTTCCATAACCAGGTGCCTGGTGGGAGAAATCCCTCGGCAGCCGTGGGAGCATCACTGGCCTTGGGTGCTGCTGCTGTGTCAACTCCAAGGTCAAGGCTGGAGAGCTGGGAGCAAGCGGAGCCCTCCCTGTCCTCCCCCTCACCCCCCCTAAAAAAGCCAAACAGGGCAGTTGCAAGAAGTCCTGATGGACACCAGGAGCGATGCGGGACAGGTGACGGCACGAGCGGTTCCTGGAGGGGGTTTGGTCATGTTACCCCCCCAGCAGCAGCCACAGTGCCCGTGGAAGCAAAGGGACCACCAGGTCTGCATCCAGCTGAGCTGCTCTTTGCATCCGGGATGATTCAGAGCCGTGGGTGGAGGTGGGAGCTCCGGCAGCCTGGACGAGGCAGCGTCTCTGCCGGGCTCATCCCCCGTCACTGCGTGGGCAGCATCGTGCCCCCGCGCTGGTCCCTACAGCTGTGACTCAGGCCCAGCTCAGGTCCCGGGCAGGGAAAGGCAGCAGCTCCTGCTGCAGCTGAACCAGGCCTGGACCCTCCCCAGGAAGAGCCCCCACACCCCAGGAAGCTTCAGCACCGTCAACCCCAAGGGCAGCAGCAAGGACCCGGCTCGCTGACACCTCCTCCAAGCCCTCCCGTCCAGGATCACCTGCCTGGGGCCACGGGCCTTCTGCACCCATGGGACACCCCTCCAAACCCACCAGCGAGGGGCTGCTGCTTCAGAACCAGCCTCTCCCACCCAAAAACCTGGGCGTTCACACCACTGGGTGGGAAGACCCCCAGCTCCCACCCCCACAAGGACATGCTCATCCCCCAGGAGCAGCTTCCCCAAGGGGTGAGGCTGCTGCGGGGCCGGGTTCTTGGGGAGAGCTGTCCCCAGGCACAGCAGAAGGGACGTCCCACACAGAGCACCTTCTCCTTCTGATGCTCCTCACCTCCCACCCCGGTAACTTTAAACCCCCTCGACCGCCTCGGCCCCTTTAAGCCTCCCAAACTCCACTCTGGCCATTTGTCACCTTTCCCTGGGGAGGCTCCTTGCAGTTCAGCAGCCCTGAGAAGTAAAATACAACCTTATTGTTTGCTTGTTTTCCAATACAGTGAATTTATTATATGTTGCAAAATCAGCATTCAGCTTTTTTAGTGTACAAAAAGGACACTAGCTCTTAAGAAAAAAGATTAGGAAAGCTGAAGACTATGCTGCCTTTAAATTGTAACATTTTGGCAAAGTGAAAAGCTCTTTTTGTAAACTCCAACTCCATGGCTCAATATAGTTTTATCCACAGTACAATATTACAAAGTAAAACACAGTATCAATAAGTTAAGATCATACTTAATCACCTAGAACTGGTTTCTATTAACCCAAAAAGCACAAAATTCGCCTAGCTGGGGGATGGCTAAAGGAAAAGAGGGGAAAAAGAAAAGAAAAAAGGAAAAAAAAAAAGAGGCAGATCCGACTACAATTCGTTAACACAGTCCGAAAGAAAAGTGAAGCAGAAAGTCCTCGGATGCTAATTGGGTCTCACAGTTTGGATATTCATTAAATATTTTCAGTTTTTATATTCAAATTTTAGAAGTTCCAGAATATACATGTAAATGTACACAATACATCTTTGTATACAACTCTGTTTGCAAAAATATCTTATAGCAGATGTATAAAGATCGAGATCCGACTCTGTCCCACCCCCCCCCCCGACCCCCCAACCCCCCCCAAGCAACAACAACAACAAAAACCCCCAAACCAACCCCCCCTCAAAGTGTTAAGGATCAGGAGACGTGTTTCCACGGAAGAATTTACTCATCCTGGGTCTGTAGCTGCTGCTGCTTCTCCTGCTGCCTCTGAGCTGGGGGGTCCCCAGTGGGAGGTGACACCCCACCAGCCCCCCAGAGCTGCTGGGAAGATCCAGGTAAAACCCCCGCGGGGTTTTCGGCACCGATTGGGTTTTGTGGTGGAAGCGGCACAGCCAGAACACGGGGCAGCCCGGTGCCTCCTCCAAACACATCCCCTCTGTGTCCCCTGTCCTGGGTGGTGGCAGCTCTGGGTCTGTTGGGATGGGAGCTGGAGCCAGGTTGGATGCTGCTTCCCGCTGAAGGAATCCCGGCTCCGGGCAGGTGCGAGGCCCCGGCGGGCACCAGGACACCAGGACAGTTTCCTGGCTGCCAGCTCGTGGCCTTCAACTCACATGGATGTTCCAGCTTTCCCTGCCGAGGGGCACCAGAGGCAGCCAGCGTCACACCAGCACCAGACACGGCTCCCTGGCTGCATTCGGAGAGGAAGGGATGGGAGTGAAGTGTTCCCCGAGCCAGGGATGCTCCTGGGGGTCCCCGAGCAGTGTTCTCCAGGGTGCTCACCCTACAGCTGGCTGCGCTCCCCGGACATCTCTTCCCCTCCCCTTTCCACTTCCAGCCAGGTTTGGCCTCTGCAGACCCGCAGAAGGGGTGGGATTCCAGGGGATCCGTGGAGCGCGGCCGGAGGGGCACCAGGCTGGGACCACACAGCTCAGCATCCCTTCGGCTCGGCCCGGGGGGGTGGCAGAGTCCTGGGGCTCTGGGCACGAGTGGCAAAGCGAAGCGCTGGCCCTGGCCGGGCGCCGCAGCGGAGCCATCGGCCCCGCACACCAGCAGCAGCATTATCAGTGAATATTCTTCCTTTTCTTGTTCTAAATACAGCAGATGGACCCACTTTTAGGGGGAGGAGGGGGGAAAAAAACTCCTCATGTGAGAACTGCTTCCCTGCTGAACTCTGCCCCTCCCAGGGTGGCCAGCACAGCCTGGGAGGGGAGGAGACGCCCCGGGAGGCGAATCCTCCTCTGAGAGCAGAGGGGCTGGCAGGGTGCAAAGGGGAGTTCCAGGCCCTGTTGTGCTTTGGTGTGTTCCTCACACCCAGCCCTGGCCTGAGACACGTTCCCCTCGAGCCCAGAACAAACCCCCCCAAAAGGAGCCAGAGCTGGTGAGATGCAGGGAGCGGCCAGGAAAGCACTGCCACCCTTCTCCCTCCCCCAGGGGGATTCTCTGCTCTAGGAATCTTTCTCTTCCTTAGAAACACACAAACCGCTCCCCCCATCTCCCCCTCCCCAAAAGCAGAAGAAGGAATCACCACATCCCCTTCTCCTCCCATAGGGGTGGGTGCAGGTAATGCAGTAACTCCTCTGGGTGCCTATCCAATGAGCTGTGGTAATACTGCAGGTGTGGGGCAGGGAAGGTTCTGGAACACTTGGCCTATGAGGAAAAGGGAGGCACAGAAAGGGAGGTTTAGAAAAAAGATGCTTTTTTCTTTGTGGGTTTTTTTTTTTCCCTTTTTTTTTGCTTTTTCCATACAAAAATAGACCAGAGTCTCCTCAGCAATTAATAAACTGGCTGCCTCGGTATAAAATTATAAAAGTCAAAAGACAGACAGGTCTATGATCTTCCCAGCACGGGTAACACGGGGCTAACGAAGCCTAACGAGGGCTGCACGTGCTGGAGAGGCCACTGCAAAAACCTTGATGCCCCCTGTTTCTAACCACAGGAGCAGGTGAAATGACCCAAAAAAGGAAAAAATAAAATAAAAATAAAAAAAAAAAAGCAAAGCCAAGGAAAGGTGTTGGTCTGTTGGGTTTTAACATGAAGGATCCACCCAGCACAGATCCCTCCCCGGGGCACAGCCGGGGATGACACAAGCAGAACGCACAAGCAGAGCTCTGGTACTGGTGTGTTGGCCGTGGAGCCATGTGGAGGGGCAGCTTGCTGCCAACAGGTGCCAGAGGAGGAGGTGACCCAGCAGCATTCCAGTTCCTCACCATGTGAAGGGCGATTGGTAACCCAGCAGGCCCAGGCCAGGGGGAATCACACTTCATGCCAAACTGACTCCAGGAACACTCCCCATTCCTCACCCTGGGGGGCTTCGCTGGCTTCGGGCAGCTTGTCCCTCAGGGGTCAATGCTGGCTTCAGACAGCAGGCTCGGGGTGGTTGGTTTGGTGTGGGACATCCCAGCCACCAGAGGGGCGAGAAGCCGAGGGGCCCGTGTGGGGCAGGGGGCTGGCACCCAGCTCCGACGTGGGGCAGGGGGCTGGCACCCAGCTCCGACGTGGGGCAGGGGGCTGGCACCCAGCTCCGACGTGGGGCAGGGGGCTGGCACCCAGCTCCGACGTGGGGCAGGGCAGGGTCTTCCCAGAGGAGAGTTCAGGCTGGTCTCTGAAGGGAGCCGAGCTGTGTCGAGGGGAGGGGGCGTCGGGGGCCTTGCTGTGCCTGTGCCCTGCCCAGGCCGGGCTGTGCCAGCTAGAACTGCTGCTGGTCATACTCTGCTATCAGTTTTTTAATGTGAGCCAGTTTGTTGTGGAGGTATTCGCAGCGGTTCTTCTCCTGGCTGTAGTTGGGGTTAGTCTGTGAAGAGAGAAAGGAGAACGTGGTGACAGGGGGGTCACAACCTGTGCTGAGCCCAGGTGGGGCTGTCAGGCCCCAGAGAGGGAATGATGCCAAAGGAATGGAGCTCTCTGAGCTGGAGGAGGAGTGGATCCCCCATGTAAAACGGGTCTGCTCTTTCCCAACAGGGCAAAGAACAGGGCTCCCTTCCAGGGATACCCTGCTCCAGGGAAAGGAGGGCAACTCAAGTAAGGCTCAGACCAACCAGGGGCTGCTGGGCCACCCCCTCGGCTCCCAGCAAGCACCACCTGCCCTCTGCCCCACCTCAGCACTGAGCTGTGCAAGGGCTCAGCCCAACCAGGGGCTGCTGGGCGACCCCCTCAGCTCCCAGCAAGCACCACCTGCCCTCTGCCCCATGTTGGTCCTGAGCTGTGTAAGCTCAGGGGCTTTAGACCAAAGATGAGTGTACAGCACGTGAGGAATCCCTTCAAAAAGCTCCCAAATCCCTCAGGGACAGCAGGGCTCGGGCTGTATTTGTAGGTTTAATAGCCAACCCCCAAAGCCCACCCTGGGGTAGGGATGCCCTGAGCTTCCCTTGGTATTTCCACCTCATCCAGCTACAGTGTGAATCCCTCCAGCCAACCGCTGCTGTATGTGTACACCCAGCGATGCAACACCCATGCCCCAGGCCCACAGAACCCCGTGGGGGGCTCTGGAACCACCCCAGCCGCTCCAGCAGAGCCCAGGACCTGGAGGATCCCATCATCCCTCAGCCTGTGCACCCCAAACACAAACTGTTACCCTGGTGCTCGGGATAAACACGTTCAACACCACCCAGGATGTGGGGAGCAGCCTGGAGTCCCCCGTGGCTTTTTGGACGAGCTGAGCTGACCCACAATGGGCTGCTGAGCTTCAGAGGGGGGTTTCCCCTGAGCCAGCTCCAGTCACATGAAGGGTGCTGCCCAAGAGCCTTTTTGGGGCTGACTTTTAACTTACCTTTTTAATTTTCCGATATTCCTGTAAAATTTGATCATGGATGGTCTAAAGAGAGAAAGGAAAAGGAGACAGATCATTTTTTCCAGCAGAACCAACAGTCCTGAAGCCTACTGCAGCCAGCAAGTGTTCATCCACAGCTCAGGGCACCCATTTCCTCCAAATACCAACCCAAATCTCCCCTCCACAGCCTCCCCCCCACCCCCAGTGAGCTCCAAGGGCCACAACCAGCCTGGCTGGCTCCGTTCCTGTGCTGGCACTGACACCAGAACCACTGGAAGAAGGATCATGCCCCACTGCCCAGCCCTGAGAACCACCTGGAACCGGCACGTGGGCTGGTGGGGAACTGATGTTTCCTCTGAAGCTCAGACTGTTCCCCCCCTCTCCCCACCCCGAGGTATCAGAATAATTCAGTGAGGAATGGCCGAGCTTCTCTCAGGGCGAAGGACGCCTGGGGGAGGAAGCTGCATGTGGCACAATAGGTGCTCTGTGGAACTCTGTTCCTTACACTCCACCAGGCTTAATCTCTCCAGATAATGGACAGTTAAAGCTCTTTAAACCAGCCTGACGAGGGGAATAACGCTAGAGTATCGAGATCAAAGACTGCAGAGGAACAGATGAGCCCATCCCAGCTCCCCTTCCAGCCCCTGTACGCTCCCATGTGTGTGGAGCTGGGCTTTCTGGCTGGGATACACTAATGGCTTCCAGCAGCTCTTGGCTGGAGACACCAATTGTCTCTCTGAGGCTGTTCCTTGTCAACAAGTGCGGTGATGTGCTGCGCTCCAGCGCCAGGCCAACCGCGCGGGGCTGCCCGAGGAACAGGCTCCGGAGCTGGCAGCGGGGTGCACGCTCCACAGGCACCAGTGTGGGGCTGGGGGCAGCGCATTTGGGGCTGGGGGGCAGCGCGTTTGGGGCTGGGGGGCAGCGCGTTTGGGGCTGGGGGCGTGTTTTAGACACCAGCCCATCTCAAGCAGGGTGCCTGGAGCGAGCTGCAGCCTCGCCACTTGCGGGAAGCAGCTTTTTGGAAGCGAAAGGTCCTTGCTGTACCTTGTACTCCTCAGAGCCCTGCAGAAGCTGCTTCAGCTTGGCATCCAGCTGCGTGAAGCGCCGTGTGATCCGCTCTATCCGGGCGTGCAGGTCCCTGTACTCGCTGTACTCTGCGTTGAAGTCGTTCTTGTAGCTCTGGCGCTGCTCCGAGGAGGAGATGGCTGCGTATTTTCTGGGGGGAGAGTAACAGTCAGTTTACAGTCAGCCTTCCCTGCCAACCCCGGGTGCCAGGCCTGCCAGGGGGCTGCAGGCAGAGCCACCCAGCCTCTGGGATTTGCAGCGCATCAGCATGGAGGAACTGCCAGGAATCGCCACCTCTGCGCAGAGCAAGGCAGCCTGTGCTCCCAGCCTCTCCCAGCTGAGCGAACAGGCAGGTACAGCCAAGGCTGGGAGCAGCTGGGGGTGTAGGAGGACACTCTGATAGTGCTGCTACAGCTCCTCGAACTCCTGCTGTCCTGCAGAACATGGAGTTCTGCATCGGTGCCAGAGCTTGGAACAGCAGGAATGCCATGCTCCCGGCGCTGCGACAGGAACACAGGAGCCTCCAGCCGCCGCTGGCAACACCCGCAGCACGATGAGTGTGTGGCCAGAAACCATCATGGACAGGCTGAGAACACCCCCACTGCCAGGGGACAAGCACACCCCCACTGCAACAGGCTGAGTACCCCTCCACTGCCTGAAACCACATTGAACAGGCTGAGGTACCCCTCCACTGCCACAGGCTGAGGTACACCCCCACTGCCTTCAGAAGATGTAGCTGAACACAAACCCTCCCGTTGAACAGCCCTGGAGACTCCCTGGGAGGTACCCAGCTCAACTAAAAGCCCCACAGCCAGGCCCCTCCAAGGGCAACACTCCTCTCTTGGGGGTGGTGACCCCATTTGCCACCTCACTCTGCCTGTAGCAGCAGCAGCTCCGTGCACAGGCGGCAGATGGGGGAACCTTCCCCCCCCGTTCAGCCGAGCACGCTGCGGGATGGTGCAAACAACCCTCTGCACAGGGATCCACATCCTGCTGGGGGGCAAGAAGGTGTCCTCACTGCTGAGAGACACAGGCCTCACTGACAGCTCCTGAAATGCAAGGAGCTGACTGTGAGAGGGGTCAGGTGGTGCCAGGATAGGGGATGGCAGATCTTAGGGGGTGTCTCTGGAGGTGGGCTGAGGAGCTGCCACTTCCCTCTACTGCCACCCTCAGCAGCAGTACCAGCAGCTCAAAGCAGCCTGCACAGTTCCTCCAGCCCAGCAAACCCCAGCTCCATACCCACACGGGAGCCCCACACATCCTCCAGCCAGCTCCAGCGCCCGCTCCCGCGGCTGCTGCCTCCTCCTCCTCCTCCTCCTCCTCCCGTGGCTCCGATGGTCCCAGTACAGCCAAACCCAGACGGTGCCGTTAGAGACCCCGGCTGGGCTGTGCACAGGGAGCATCCCCCAGCTGCCCTTCCTCCTGCCTCGGCTGGGGCACACTGGGGGTGTTTGTGCTTCAGCAGCCCAGGACATTGTTTAATTAACCCCAGGGGGATCTGATTAAAGAGTCAAGAGGTGACACAACTCGCACCCTAAGCCAGGGGTTACAGCCTCCCCAGGAAGAGCCCCTCACTGGTCTGTGCAGGTGATCTTGGCTCTGAAGAGGGGCAGCGTTGGCTAACCCCCCAAACCCAGCATAGAGCAGACTGTTCCCTCTCAAAGGGATGTGGAATCCCAGGGATGTGAAATCCCTTCCAGCCCTTCAAGGGACGCAGCTTTTCTCTAAATACTTCTGAGAGCTGGTTTAGAGGCAGGTAACCTCCAACACCAGCAGCAGGGAAAGGCCAGACCCAACACCAAGTTCAGCCTCAGGAGCTCTGCAAAGCTGGACTGACTTTTCTTTTAAACCCACTGTACAAAGTTACACCAAGTGATAATAAAGTCCAACCAAAGCCCCTACAGCACTGTGTCTGCAGCCTGAAACACGACCCCCAAAGCAGTGAAGCCACCAAGAAATGTACTTACAATAAATAATCTGGCATTTCTGAAGTGGATGTTGGTACACTAGAATTATTGCATGTTCCATTTAAACCTGAAAAGAAAGACAGACTGGTTGATAGACATCCTTAACTTTAACAGCTCTGGGCAATTAAACTTTAAATTCATAATCTCCCTGGTGATATGCAGCTGAGCAAATTCTAAAGGTTTGAACTGACACAGAAAACCCACAGTAAGGTGGCTGAAGCTTCCAAGGCTTCTCCAATACTTGTCTGTCAGCAGAACAGTATCAGTGTGAGCCAGAAACCCCCAATGGGTTAATGAACCCAGCCTGCAGGGAGGGATAACGCTGGTATCAGCACTGCCAAGCCCGTCTGCGAGCCCGGAGCAGCGCCGAGCCCGAGCGAGGTGTGAGGTGTGAGGTGCAGATCCACATCCTTTTCTCCTGGTCCTACACCATGCAGGTCCCTACCCAGGGCTCAGGTCCCTACCCAGGGCTCAGGTCCCTACCAGCCACAGCCCAGGCTGAGGTTCTGGCTATTAACACTGCTGGGGGTACAGCAGAGAGGTCGGTGAGGCACCCAGCTCCTTCCTCAGTGCCCAACTGCCCTGTGAGAGACCTGAGCCTCTCTGCTCCAAGCAGCTGAGCAAACAGGGATCAAGCAGGGCTCAGCTGAGGTTTAGGAGTTTAGGAGAAGGGACCAAAGAGCTCGGGAGGAACAGGAGCCCGAACCAGACCCCATCGTCAGCGTATTCCACATTGGTCTGTTCCTGACCACCAGCACAGAAGATGCAGAGCAGGGGAAGATCATGGAGCAGAGAGGGATAAGGAGAGGTTTATTTTGCATAGGAGTGCCACCTACTGACTGCTGGAAGGACCCCAAAGGTCCCTCCCACCATCTCCTGAGAAACCCCTTGGGGGAAACTCTGCTCCCCAGCAGCCCCTGGCCCAAGGGGGGCTCAGAGGAGGCTGGTGACAAGAGGGGCAGGATCAGGCCCAGGCTGTCTGCTGGGAGTGAGGCAGAGAAGGAAAGATCCCAGTCCTAATGTGAGGAGCCACTGACCACATCCTGTTTACAGTTACTCCCCAGTCCAGCTCGGACTCGTTGCCTCATGCACATCAGTGGTGCAGCAGGAACAAAACCCGACTCCTACTAATTAACACAGAGCCAGTCATTAACCTGGCTTCCCAGCAGAGCAGGTAAGGTGATAAAAGGTCAACAACTTCACGGAGAAAGAATTCAGGGTGGTTTGGTGTTTGCAGGAACGCTGACAGAGTTAGAGAGAGAATGTGTGTGTGTCTGCCACCATCAGGGACACGGGGAAGGAAAGACCCAACATCCACAGAAAAACCCAAAGAATGTCACAAAAATACCATCCAAGTATCCAGGAGCATCACTCTGCAGTGCCACACAGCACCCAGGGCCACAGGCTGCCACTGCAAGCCACAGAGCAGCCAGAACACACTTTGTAGGTGCTATGAAGGCTGCAGGGAAGGGAGAATATGTCCCTCCCAGTGCCCTGGGAAGGTGTCCTGTTCCAGGAACTCAACAGATCGAGTCACTGTCCCTTTAGAGCCAGAACTGGATGACATTTCCATGCACCAAGAGCGCTTGGAGTCAGAAAACACTAATAGGGCAGAGGAAAACAGGATGGATCCAAAGAGGAATTTAAGCAGAGATGGGACTGTGGTGCTCCTGGAGGCTGCAGGGGAAGCTCCAGGGAACCCTCAGGGGACAGCAGGAAGCAGGGAAGCTGAAGGCACTGGCAAGGGAACAGACTGGATCAGCCAACATGTTCAGACAGATGCTGGAGATGGACAACATTCCCATGGCATCTGAGGGGTAACACGTTCCCTGCTGTTAGTCCCCCCCAAATAATTTCAGAGGGACTGTAGGGCACAAGGAAGCTTTCAGCTTGGAAGAGCTGGCTGCACACTGCTCTGCCAGTGGTTATCACAAGCCTCATCTAGCCAACATTAAGAGCTTTTGTGACTAACTTTTCCTTACCAAGTCAAGAATCAATACAACAGCCATCACAACACCAAAGCTGAGCAGAGGAGCCACAAGGAATCAAGCAGCACTGCTCTCTCCAGCAGCCCCATGCCTGCCTTCCATCCCTGCTCTCTCCAGCAGCCCCATGCCTGCCTCCCATCCCCATGTGCTAATGGGGCTTTTAATTTCACAAGGAGAAACAGGACCCAGTCTGAGGCAGCTCCAAACAGCAGGGAAGGGTAAACAGGAGACCCTGACAGGCTCTGTGCTGGTTTGTAGGGAGGGACAGAGACATTGTTGGTATTATTCATTAGCCACACACTCTCTGCAAGGGGACACCCAACCTCTCTCCTGTGAGGGACTCAGAGCAGAGCTCACCCAGGGGTGACACCAGCGTTACCCCAGCACCAGCAGGGCAGGAGGACATCCCAGTCTGTACATACCTGTGACCTGTTCCTGGGGAACACTACCTAAGTCAGCGCTTTTTATTACTTCACAGTCCTGCTTCTCCTCTTTGCATCTCTCCTCACTCTTCTTCTCCTTCCTCTCCTTCTCCTTGTCTTTGTGCTTTTTGGATTTCTTCTTGGACTTGACGTAGGAGCTGCAGTTGTGTTTGCTGGTCTGGGGACAGTCTGTCTGCAGGGGCTGAGCCAGCCTGTCAGCAGGCTCGGGGTTCTCACAGTCTCTGCCGTTGTGAGTCAGGTCGTTGCTGACATCGGAAAGGGGGTCGTGGGGCCGGGGCAGCTCCAGCAGCGGGAGGCTGGAGCTGGAGCCCACGGGCTCGGGGAGCGCAGGCGGCAGGGCAGGGGCAGGGGCGTCCTTCCCGTTGGAGGAGCTGAGCTTCCCGTTGAACGTGGGCTGAGCGCGGTGAGCCAGGTGCGAGATCCTGGGCTTTTTGTTGGCCAAGGGGTCGATGAACTCCAGAGGCTGGGCTCGTTTCTAGGGGGGAAGAGAGGGAAGGCAAAGCTCAGCCGCGCAGCCGGGGGCAGAGCGCGGGTGCTGCCGCCGCTAGATGGTGGTGGTGCGACAGCCAGCAGCATCCCCGGGAAACCACCCTGCTGCCAGCGGAGCTGGGACCACTCCTGGCCACAAGCCCCCACCCATCCCCAGCTGCCTCCCGACAGGCCTGGCAGCCGCTCCGGAGCCCTGGGCTCGGTGGGGGAGCGCACAGAAAACCACCAGCACCTACCATCCGCTGCCAGCCTGCCTGCTCTCCCTGCAGCCACCCCAAATCTGGCCCTTCAGAGGTTATAACCCACCCCTGTCACCCCCCTCCTGTCCCAGCCACGCAGCAGAGATCAGAAACAGCCATAAAGCCATCCGTGTCTCTTCTGGCTGTGGCATGATGCTTGGAGCACCTCAGCATCCCTGTGAGGGAACGACAAGCCCACATCTCTGGAGCCAGGAGGGATTCACAAGCTCTGCTTGTTATTCCCAGCTAATTTCACCATGCTCAACAACTGGAGCCCTACAAACCCACTCCTTCCTCTCCTCAAGAAAGAGGCACTTCCCAGAACAGAGAGCACATTAAGTTCTGAGAACTGAAGGCAAAAGGAGGCACTGGTGGCAGTTTTAAAGCCACGTCACGCGGCCAACGTGACCCCATCCTTCCTGTACAGGTTTCCAGCTGATCCCAGCAGAGCAATGGCAGGGCTTGGGGAAGCTCTGTGTCCCCACACTGCCTGGCAGGCTCCAGGTTAGAAGAGAGGGGAGAGCAGAGCTCAACCAGAGGCAGATCCACGCTGTCAGGCCCAGTCCAGCCAGAATCACCGTGGCCAGGCACCGGGGCAGTGGTGTGCCTGGCCTGGCAGCACAGGCCTGCAGGGACTCTGAGGAGAGATTTCAGTGCCCAGAGGAAAACAAGCGATTCTGGGTATTTCCTTTGGATGTTCTTTGCTTCCTTTAGGGCTCAGACAGGACTGGGATGTGTTGGCAAAGGGAAACTTGGTCCCCTCGCAGGAGTGCAGCTGGATGTGTGGCTGCTCTGTCAGGGAGCCGCTGAGTCACCCCTTTTCCCCCAGTTATTTCATGTCTTTGCTCACTGCAGGGTCCCCAGGACACTGCTGGGTGGCAGGAATCCTGGCCACCTGTCAAGGAGATGAAGAGGAGCTGTGGGATGAAGAGGAGCTGCTCTCCCTGTGCAGAGCTCAGGGCAAGGCCAGCACGTCCGACCGGCTCTGCCGCATCCCCGAGCCAGGCAGTGTCCATGTGTCCCCAGAGGAGGGGCCGCTCCCCTGGCTGCGGGTCCAGGCGCTGCCGCCTGTTACTCACCTTTCTCTACAGCCCAACAACACCTTCACCAGCTTCACTCTTGGGTCAGGAGGTGGTGCAGGCAGGTGATAGCTGCTCTGCCAGGCTTCCTCTGAATTACCAACCCACCAACCTTCTCTGCCTTCGTTCCACAGTGAAGCCTCCCCAAAATACTCTGCATTCCCAGCTACCGAATCCCAGTCCCTGGCTGGGACTGGACCCACCAGCACCATATCCCATCTACAGCAGCTACACAGCATCACAAGAGCGACAGCTCACAAGACACAGCTGTGGGTTGCTGCCTGCCACAAGCCACGTTAGAGGCACCTCTGGAAGCATTTGTATCCCCTGCTCCTTGGCTGCCCCTGTTTCAAACCAGCCTTTTCCAGATCCAAACCACCCAAAGTTTCAACTGGGTCAAGAAACATCCTCTGAAGACCTCTGCATCTCCAGATGCAGACAGCCAGAAGCAAGATGATTTTTTCCAACCTACTTTTCCCCCCAGAATCAGCTTAAGCAAAGCACAGGACCAGCCTCCCAGCAGCATCGTGTCTCCCCAAGCTAACTCGAACCAAGGGGATCATTCTTTATTCACCAAGAACATGCCCACAGCCGAGCAGGAGAGGATTTGGAATTAGCTACCTGGCAAACAAGTTGCACGGTTCTTGTTCTCAACAGAGACCTGCCTCCCTCTCAGTGCCAGAAAGCACATAATTTCTTTACCTGCTAATATTCTTTGCCACTAATCCCCAGCGCGTCTGTCCAGACAAGCAGGCATTACACATTCCACTGGCAGGAGGAGAATAAATACTCGACTTGTCTGGGCTGACCCGCAGCAGGGAAGGGAAGCTGGTATTTCACAATGCTAGCAAGAAATGCCTGTGCTAAGGGATACTGAGAAGAGCAGGGACAGGCTCTGATTAACACCCCAGCGCAGGCAGCTCCTTCACTGTTATGGAAAACCCAGAGTCAACGTCCTCTCCACAGCGCTACGCACCAGCATCTCACAAATCACAGAGCAGACCAACCTGTCCCTCATCTGTCATGGCAATTACATTGCAAAAGGTCAAGGTTTTTAATAACTCAACCATGTTTGGGAGCTACTTATTACTGCTTCATTCCAGTCAATTATTACTAATGAGTAAAACACAAGCTCACTCTCCCAGGAACTCCAAGAGGGACGGGAAAAAAATGCAGCCCCTAAAACTAAACACTGTCAGAGATCCTGCCCATGGGCCGTCACTGAACCATGTCCAGAGCAGAAACAGATGCTGAGGCAGCCCAGGATCGGACTCATAACTTAATAAAACATGGAAAAAACCCCAAACCCCAACAACCTACTGACCCAGCAGCCCCCAGCAGCCAGTGATTCCAGCCTGTGGACAGACTGAACAGCTCAGCCCAGACCTACAGCCAGCAACAGGCTCCTTCAAGAGCAGATGGGGACAACTGCTGGCTCCACACTAGCCAGACCCAGCACCACCCTGGGAGAGGGATCACCAACCTGAGGAGGAGAGCTGGAGTTCACGTTGTCTTTTGGTGGACTCAGGGAAGGTGCTTCTCCTTGAAAACCGCTACTGTTCTGGGGCTGGCAGAGCTTCCTGAAAGACAGAATTTGGGGCTGTCAAGCACAGGACTGGAACAAGCCAAGAGATGGTATTTCATACTTCCCCAAGAGCCTTTTTGGGGCTCAGATCCGACTGCTTTAGGGTGCCATCAAAGTAGCTCGTTCAGGCACTTACAGCTTCCATCCTGGACTAAATCTAAGAAGAAGAAACTACTGCAGAAAAACATCAATCGACAGCATGTGGTGACTGCTTATTTTCCCCCTTTCCCATGGATTTTGTAGCTCTCTGTGAAGGGTGGTAACACCTTGGGACTGACACTGCCAGGGATGGAGGCGGCAGCTCCACTATCAGACACACGAGACGATCCCCTGCCGAGGATGCAGCCTGTCTGCTGACAGCTCTACCTCTCTGCACCTCACCTGAGGCCTTCAGCATCACAACAACTCAACACCAGCCTTTGGAAAACCATCCATAGTAAAAGCTGGCACTGAACTTTAAAGTGTGTGGGAGATACTCTAGCTACTGCTTGAACATGCAGCTCACTAAGCACCAACCCCAGCTAGAGCGCCCATCTCAACCACCCAGGAATAAACCCTCCTGTTGCATCAAGCTGCAGCTGTCAAGCCTTAAAAAAAAATACAAATTCAGGGTTAAAGGTTTCAATAAACTGGCTCTGCAGTCCTTCTGCCACCAGCTGTATGGCCCAGATGAGCAATGGCTGCATCCCTCCACAAGAGGCTGTAACCCGCTTTGAAGAGCGCCTGGATTTCTCAAACATCAGGAAGAGAATTCCAGAGATGGAGGGAGCCCCCTGCTCCCCAAGGGCCTCTGCAGAGCCCCCCCCCGCTCCCCAAGGGCCTCTGCAGAGCACCCCCCCGCTCCCCAAGGGCCTCTGCAGAGCACCCCCCTGCTCCCCAAGGGCCTCTGTTAGCCCTGGCTTGAACCTGTTGGGGTGCCTGCAGCTTCATCATTGTTTAATTTTTACTTCCAACAGCCCCAGAGCAGCTCCAGGGAAGGAAAGAGCTGGGAGGCTGTGAGCACAGGAAGGGGAACAGCGATATTCCATAACCACAGCAGCACTGGTGGCTTCTGGGATGCTGTGTGACCAGCCCCAGCGACCCTGTCACACCTCCCTACACCTTAATGATGGACTTAAAGAGAAAGTCAGTGAAAGACAATGACTTTCAGTTCAGTGGCTGTTGGAAGAGCAGGAGAACGCTGCTGAAAGGAGGATGGAGAACACAAACAAGCAAGAAAAAACCGAGTCTGCCCAACACAGGCAGCCTTAGGTCTGGTTTCCCTATTTGCAGATGTGCTAATTAGCACAGCTGATGAACCCTTGAGCAGCAGCAGGACCCCAAAACCAAGAGGGCACTGAACAGTCAGTGGGATCCAGGCAACCAGGCAGCCCAGCACGGCCAGCTCGAGCCCTGTGCCTGGTCCTGTGCCCTTCTCTCTGGATGTTTTTCTGCTGCCTTCGGCCCAACATGTTTTTTCCACTCTGCAGCCTCATTACCTGCACTGCCCAAGCAGGGCTTTGTTTGTACAGTTGAATACATCCTTTCCAAGGTCTATTTTTAGACCCTCACATAACTGAATGCCACAATTCTACAGAAAGCAGCAAACATTGCTTTCTGCAGGGAGAAATTAACTTTTTCTTTTTTTTTAAGCCATAAAGATCGTGCAGCAGTTGTATTTTTCCATTTAATTATAACTCAACATCAAGACCATTTAAACAAGTTTGATCCTCTTTAGCATGCCAAAACTCCTTCTGGTGGCTTAACAAAGTCTCATCTCCAAGCCAATCGTGCTTTCAGATCACAGAAGCTCTTCAAACAGAGCATGTTCTACTTAATCTTAACCAAAAGTGCAATAATATACATCTCAGGAATGCGCCAAGTTAAAATCTGTATCTGCATTGCAAAAATCTGTACTGAGGGAGAACAAACACAGTGAGAACCCAGAGGGGGGAAATACAAACACTCAGAGCAGAATTCTCCTCTAAAGAACTTGGGAGATACATCCTCCTTCCCTGCTGCAGCCAAGAGCTTCCCAGCTTGGGGGCTTCACCTAAGGAAGGATACCTGCAGATGATAAAAGTCTAGCAAGTGATGAGACAAAGGTATCCTCACAACTTCAGGGCTGGTTTTGGGAAGAGCAGGTACCCCCTGGGCAGGGAGGATCACGCTGTATGGGCAGCAGGACAACCAGCATGTGTTTGAGGGGGCTTCTCGTGCATCACTTACTCCTTGCAGGGCAACTGACATATGAACAGGATTTGCAAGAAGAAAAACACCCAGGGAAAGAATCATCAGAATGAAGCAGCAAAGGGCAACAGGGAGGTGCAGAGGGACAGAACACAGGAGCAGCTGAGCAAGACAGTGAGGGGCCGTGGCAGCACAGAATCACAGAACCAGAGGGGTGGGAGGGGTCTCCAGAGCCCATGGGGTCCAAGCCCCTGCCAAAGCAGGGTCCCTAGGACAGGTCACACAGGTCGGTGTCCAGATGGGGCTGGAATCTCTCCAGAGAAGGAGACTCCACACCCCCAGGCAGCCTGTCCCAGTGCACAGCAAGGGCTCTCTCCTGGAGCACACACAGCAGCCTGCACAGGAAGCCGTGCACAGGGAGATATGGAGAAAGGAAAGGAGAGTTTCAATGGAGAGTTGAGCTGGGCACGTTTGCAGGAATCCATTCACCTCCCAGGACTGGAAGCCCCCATTAACTGTTAATCCTAACAGCCTTCATTCCCCATCCAGGTTTTCTCTTCTAGCCTTTAGCATCACGATCTCCACGCAGCCCAGCACGACCTGAAGCCTGCGGCCGCTTGGGTGTTCCAGCTCAGCCAACTTCTGCCTGGGTGACAAACCCATCTCCTCTGTGTTCAAACAAGTCAAACACTCGACTTGCCACAGTTCTACTGACTCTGGCTACCCTGATTTACACCAGCTGACCCAGAGCAGCACTCTCAAGCTCTAGGGTAGGAGAAGATAGAGTAATTACCGAACAAGGATCCTCTTCAGCAGCTGCTGATCTCCCTCGGAGTAGCCAGGCCAGTCCTTCTGCACTTCCTTGTACACGCCATCCTTCAGGGTGAAAGTGCTGTCCTTGGCACTCAGATTGGCCACCTGAAACAGAAGGAATGTGCAAACAACCGTCAGAGTTGAATTTTCTCACTGGTTCTAAGGAGAGAGGCCTGAGATGTAGGCACAGCCTCAGCAGCACCAGAGGACAAGGAGCAGCTTCACACTGCATCTCCTAATTATTCTGACTGTTCACTCAAACTGTGCCTGTCCTTCTGCCTCGTTGTTGGGACAGTTTACTGACAGTTTCCAAACACAACCAGTTTCACTGGGCAACAGGTGATCTCCAAACAGACTGGTCAGTCTGGAACGGTGCAACATCACTGTATGGAACCCCCTGGAAATAAACCCTCCTGGGAACAGGCAGCTGGCTCACCATGTCCATCCCACAGCTACAACAGGGCAGGATTTTAGCTGACAGAGCAAACCCTGTGATTAGCAGCTTAGAGCCCAGGGGCTGCAACGAGGCATTGCACCCAGGTTATGTGCTGCAGTTCGCCTGGGCAGGGGAAGCTCTGGGGCCTGTTGTGTGGAGTTTCCCCACACAACTCTGCCCACATGGTAGGAAACACTCCTGGAACCAGCAGAACTGTGTGAGGATGGAAACAACTCCTTAGGAGTTATCCTGCTTTAATCAGCCTTTCCAGAGCCAGGCTAGAAATGTTACCCCTTGCTGCTGGTTACACAAGTGGAAAAGACAACGCTGGGACAACCCAAAAAGCCCCAGTTGGGCTCTCACAGGTATCAGTGAGCCCTTCTCAGGTGCTTCACAGCACTGAGCCTCTCCAAAGACAACAGAGCCTGGGGGGTGTTTTTCTAGCAGGGCTGCAGAGGTGCCAAACACCACAGCAACAGCCGGGCTGATCAACTGGCACAGCCAGCAACCGCGTCCCCAGTCCGACTGTATCACACTCGGGGCTGGGAGACGCTGTCAGGCAGCAGAGACCCTGTGCACCTGCCTGGGGATCAGTGTTCTCCAGCACTCACTCTGCTCCAGAGACTGTTCTGCTCATGAATTTCTGCTCTCTGCACCGCAGTGAGACAGCCCCAGAAACACAGGCAAAGGAGTGGAGAGCCTTGAATTAGCTGAATTAATTCCTTTTGCTTTAGGGAGACCACAGCCTAATATTAAAAAATAATAATCTATTAATTTGGAAGCAAAAAGCTGCAGAACTGATTCAGTGAAGCTCCCCTGATAAGAAGTAAAACGCAGAGTTATCAGTTTACATGACCAACACTTTGTTTTTCCTTTCAGCCCTGTCAGCTTTCCAAAACCCTGAGCCAAAACACAAGCAGAATCTGAGCTGTTTTACAGGGAGATATCCCAGTGAACACGCCCAGGAGACAAAAGCAAAGCCAGGTTCCTTGACAAAAACCCTCTGAGCAGCTCCGTGCTCGCCGCCTCTTCCTACGGCCCGCAAGGCTCATGGCCTGGCCAGGAGAACAGCTCGGATTTTGCTCTGCACAGAGCTGCTGCCTCCTTGTTGTGCTGGTGTGGGACTCTGGAAGCTCCACCCCAGGCTTCCCAAAAATAGAAACCTTGCAAAATGAGGCAAAAAGGCCAGCAGGAACACAGAGTCCTAGGAGAGATGCAAGAGCACAATGAAACCCACACCTAGACGTATTTAGACATGTAGCTGCAGCACAGCCTGTAATTTTTAGCTTATCTCTGTCTGTGTGTGGATGGGAGCACTGGGAGCACTGGGGGACAACTAAGTTTACCAGCAGGACACTCAGAGCCAGGTCAGGCTGACGCTGAGGATGCTACCGGAGACACGAGGTGCCTCTGAGGGCTGTGTGACAGCATCAGTAAAAGGTGGTTATCAGAAACTGTATTTCTAGTATTCTACCTATTTATAGCACCAAACAGGGTGCTGGAGAGAATGCCAGCACTGCTGGAGAGTTAAGGGCTACGGGACTGAAGTCCAGGGGAGGATAAGTTGTGGCAGCAACAGCTCCGTTGGCAGCACGTGCCCTCCGACACACCAACTCCTCAGTGTCCCAAAGTGGAGTAAGAGTAAAAACAATTAAAACCCCATCAGAAAAGAGGGCAGCTGCAGAGTTTAAACAAATGCCCCTGGTGTGTTCTGCACTGTCAGAGCAACAGAGGCACCTACTGCAGTTCCCAAAATGGTACCTCCAACATGGCTAAAAGCACTAAGACCTGATTCAGCCTTTCACACCTGATGCACCAACAACGTACTCTGCAAGAACCTGCTCCATCCTCACACCCACCCAGCTGCACCCAGGAAAGGCAGGGGCCTGGACAACACAGAGGCGTGAAGCTTAGTGCAGAGGGATGTACCTCTCCTCCACAGAGGAATCGTTACCTGCACGAATAGAAACATGTTCCTTTACATCCAGGTTAATAAAACCATCTCAGATGTGTAGGTTGTGGCAACTCAAACAGCTCAATGATCCTCTGTTGGATAGTTCTCCCCGTGAGCAACTAGAAGTGTTCCTCAGGGTGACTGATCTGGTGAGCTGAGATCACAGAGCTCAGCAGCACCTGCCTGAACCACGGGGAAAGGTGAGAGGCTTCTGCCACCGCGAGCGAAACAGCCATGGAACGGTGGAGTGTGTCAGACACAGCCTAAGGGGACAGTCAGCTGGGTCTGAGACACACAGGTCACCTTCAGACTGACACAGAGGTTACTCCTGCTCCGAGAAGCCGTTTCACTTCCCCCAGATCGCTGCCTTCAGAGTACAAACCTGCTGCAGAAGGTTGTCCAGCAAATCCTTGTCCTGCTGAGAAAGCCCATCCTTCTGCAGCCTGAGGATCAGTTCAGGTTTCTTGTAAGGCTTTAGTGCCAGTAAGTGCACAACCCTGTCTTTGAAGGGCCTCTGAGAAATGGCACTGTTGCCTCTCTTTATTGCACTGGCAAGGTTGACCGGCGTCGGGCGCTTCCTGGAGGGAACAGCGTCAGAGGCTCCTGGGGCAGGTTTACGTACCTGGACCTTTTTGCCTGAAAGGAGATGGGAACAGTGAGCTGCAGCAGTGACCATGCCAAGGCCAGCGGCCTGCTGACACGTACACAGAGGTCATCCCACCCCCTGAAGGGGCAGAAGGTGACAGCGAAGGACAGGCACAACCAGCACAGCCCACCCGTTCCAACAGAGTCACAGAGTCATAGGGGTGGGAAGGGACCCCCAGAGCCCATGGGGTCCAAGCCCCTGCCAAAGCAGGGTCCCTGGGACAGGTCAGGGCTGGAATCTCTCCAAAGAAGGAGACTCCACACCCCCTGGGCAGCCTGTCCCAGGGCTCCCTCACCCTCACCGGGAAGAAGTTCTTCCCCAGATTGGGGGGGAACTCCCTGTGCTCCAACTTGAGGCCATCGCCCCTTGTCCTGTCCCCACAGACACTGAGCAGAGGCTGCCCATGTCCCCCTGGAACAAGCATCCTGTGAGTTTTATGGTTTGTGACAGGCTCCTCACAAGTGAACAGCAACACCAAGCTCTGCAAACCTGAGGGTTACTGGCCACACGCCTGCATAAAGCTCTCTTTGTTCACCAGCTTTTCGCTCATCCCAAGTGCACGTCCCACCATGTCCAGCTAATCACCTTCCCCCCCTTCCCCAGGAGGGGAAATTCTGCATTATTATGTAGAAGAGTCGAAATATGGAGTGGAAGGAGCAGAGCTGGTCATGGAGTGGCTCCCTGCTGCTGAGCTCAGCAGAAATGCTACTCAGCAGATGTTTCTGCTTTCAGAACAATGGGAACTTTATGGGGCTGGGTCCCACCTCCCTTCCCCCCCAAACACAGCCACATGAATGGGGTCTAACGCCGACTCATTAGCCTATTCATTAGCACGCTGCCTGTTCCAAGGGAACGACCCTTCCACGCTGGAGTAACAACTGCTGCACCCCTGTGAAGCGCTGTGTGTCCCTGGGAACAGAGAACCTGTCCCAACAGCTCAGCCCTCAGAACCACTTCCTCAGCTCCATCCCAACCACGGGGCTTGGCTCCCAACAGCATCATACACGAGTCCTACTGGGACACAGCCCACTCTTACTGGGACACAGCCCACTCCTACTGGGACACAGCCCTCGCCAGAACCCTCGCACAAGTCCCATGTCCCTTGCACAGGCACAGATCAAGGAATCCAGCTGTTCTGGGTGCAGGAACAGGTTGCCAGGGAGGTTCCCACTACCAAAGGCAGAACCAGCAAAGGGGAAAAGGAAGTTTGTAGGCTCCAAGGTCTAAGCTGTGGGATGCAGCCCCTGATGGCTTCGGCTCAGGCAGTGACCTTCACTTCACAAACATCCAGCCTTTACAGCAAGAATTCTGGAGGTTTATTTCAGCAGGGCAGCTCTCCACTGCTAGGGAGCGATGTTTGCAACTGAGTCATCTGAAGATGCTGGTGATTGTCTGCAGTGTTTATTTTACTGAACTGTGGATTGCATAACCCAGCCCCCATTTCCTGGCTCCTCATTACGCACCACGCTGATGCAAGTAAGAACGACCCATCGCTGGCAGGGCTGAGGTACGGCCAGAGGGAGAAAAACAACGATTTACACAGTAAACATCCCAAAATTCAGAGGTCAGCCGGGCTTCATTTCCAGAAATGGGGTAAGAGATACGTCAGCTTTCTAGATCCTCCTTAACTCTTGCCAGGTCATGAGCAGCAAAAACACATGGGGACGTTTCCACTTAAGGCTGGAGCCAAAATGTGTCATGATAGGGAAAGAAGAAAACTAAGTGTAGCCAGAACATGGAGTCTTTTAAAGTATTTATACGTGTGCACCTACACAGATGGACACACTGCCTGTGTGTGTACCGGTGAGCACACACACCCCCACAGCCAGATCAGCTGTCTATATACACACCCACCCACCCACCCGTCCAAGCCTCAGCACACATCTATACTGTCCTGTCCTGGTCATCTCCAATTTCAACCTTTCACATCAATCTTTCCCCCTCTGAGCTGCTGGAATGACTCTGCTGACGTTTGAAGTGCTGAGCTCTGTGTTCTCATGGAGCCAGCCCTGTCCCTCCGGACCAGCGAGCGCATCAGCTGATGGTGCTGGCACACCGAATACCTGAGCGCCCCGCAAGCCGCCCTGTCCTTGCCCAGGCTCTTCCTTCTTGGGCCAGTCCCTCCCTCCCATCTTAAACATTGACACCTTACCCATGCAGCTGGTTTTTAGGTGGCCATAGCTCTGTTCAGAGCAGTAAAGGTTTTCACAAGGGTATTTTTAAATCAGAAGTTTTGCTCCATCTTTCCGGGAAGCAATTTGCTTTGAGCCTTTTCTCCCTCAGAAGCCCAACGACTTCATCCACTTACTGTAATGTTCTCAAATATATGCTACACAAAATGATCTTCTAGTCTACAGGAAATCAATGCATTTCCTTCCTGATTACTATCTTATTTCTCAGCTTTGAGCGCTCGGCTGATAAAACAATGAGTCAGGGTCAGTTCTACATTTTGCAACTCACCATCCTCATCACAGGCATCCTCTGAGACTGGCCTGGACCACATGGGCTGCAGAAAGACCAGCTGGCTCCAAGGGAGAGCAAAAACCCACTGCTTTCTGGTTAACATCTGTGGCCAAGCTGAGGTTAAGCAGGGACCTGAGCACAAAGCTCCTTCTGGAGCTGGCTGATATCTTCCCCAGCTTTGTTTCCTTCCCTAACATTCTCCTTTGGTTATCACTGTACAGCAGCTGAAGGCTGCAGCTGGCAGCACCCCCTCAGTCTCTGTTTGTTAACCCAAGGACACCATTATCTGCCTCCTTGATGCTGCCCGTTAGGGACACCAGATGCAGAAGGGTGACACATTTCAGCTGACTCAGCACTTCTGAGGGATCAGAGGGATGCTCCCAGCATCGCCGCATGGGCGCGTGGCTGTGGGCAGAGGCCCTGCAAACACTGCCACACGTGTGCTGGGGTGGAGATGGAGCCCAGGAAGAAGGCACAGTACAAGGAGAACAGCATCCTGAGAGATCAGACACCCGTAAGGAGGCACCAGACACCCAGTAACCAGAAGATGCCCCCAAGTCGAGCTGGTGCTTACCTACGTATCTGCCCCCAGGTTTGATGACGATGGCGCTCCGGCTGCGAGTCTCCTCCTCGGCCTGGGCCATGCTCTGCCTTGCCTTCTGGTAGGAGTCATCAGTAGCGCAGACGGTGATCTTGTCCTGTATGCTGCCAAGGCAATCCAGGTGGATATTGCCATTGCTGCAAGAGAAAGGCAACGGAAAAGATACTCCTGGCACTGCAGACAGGCACAGCTCCCTCACCGGGGAGTAACTGAGGCTGTGTTCCCTAAGTAACAGGAGGGGACAAGGAGAAGCTGAGACCTTTACCCAAATACACACATGAACAGAGCAGAAAGACTCCAAAAGGAAAGGTGTGTATTGACTTGTGTTCAGATTCGTCAGGGGAAAGGTTCTAAGAGGGTAATGCAGAAACGAAACACCCAGATTCATTCTGGAGTACCACTCACCTCGACACATACTGCTGGATACAGTCAAAGCTCCCCTGGGGACTGTCCTTGCCGATGTTGGAAAGGTAGAACGTGAAGGTCCGCACTTCTGTGGGTCGATCAGGCCTGGGGATGGCGATGTGCTGCTCAGGAGGAGAGAAACACCCGTCACTGGGGAAACCAACACAAAAACCCAGCTCCCCACAGCCGCTGGAAAGGCCAGGGAACAGAGGCAGGCGGGGCAAGGAGCAGCTCAGAGACAGCTACCAGGACAGAGGGGTGAGCCGGCGGCTCGCTGCCGCTCAGAGCAGAGCCTGCACTAATCTTGTTCTAGGAATCTGACCCAGTTCTATTGATTCAGGCTCGAAGCAGCCTTGCTACCACTGTTTATATTCAATTTCAAGCACTCGAGACTTGTTTCTTCGGAATTAGTGATCCAGCACTAAACATAGCACCAGGCAGGTCACTAGGTAGCATGCTCATTCTTTTTTAAGATATTATAATTCCATAACAAGATTTCATGGCTCACAGTAGAGTATGACGCTGCTGCTAAATTAAATATTTAATCAAGCATTAAGTGTGCTCTGCAGAAAACTCTCCAGCGTTCTGCATTGTTTTTCTCCCCCCCAGCCATTCATTTTTCAAGAGAGAAGCTGCTTCCCCTCTGCACTCGGGATCCAGCATAAATCTCAGCATCCCAGCTCTACTATCACATCAATATTTGATAATTAAGATGGCTTCCAGATTAAAAAAAAAGGCAGATGAAGGAACATCAGCTGCAGCCTATTGCAGGCTGCCCTCTTCCACACAGATCTCTATTTACCCAGATTGCCACACACACAACACACACGCGCCGAGCGGAGCGACTCGTGGCACCCACACATGACTCTGCTCCCTCCGAGGTGGCTGCTAGTACAGAAGGGTTTCTGGGTGGTTTCCTTTTGACCTCAGACGTCTACGCAGCCTGGAAACCCAGCGCATCTGTGCTAAACCACAGGGGTGTTCTCAGAACCTCAAGAAACGCTGGTACGTGTATCGAGCGCAGCCAGCCCAGCTTTTTCCACTGACTCCCCGTACAGAGCAGCCCTTGGAACAGACCTCCCTTCTTTCGACCAAGAGCCCCGTACTGGAGCGATACAGAAGGACAAGTTATCCTCCCCATGCAGTCCTGGCATCTAAAAATACTCCGGAGCAGGTTTGGTGGTGATGTGGTACTGCCGGGCAGTGCCGAAGCAGCCGAGCCCCGTTATCTCCCCAGCCAAACGTGCGCCGCAGCCTTGAGCCCTTAATCTGTCCCAGCACCCTCTGCTCCCACCCAGCCAGAGCAGAGAAAACTCTCTTCTGCTTTACGAGCGAGCTGGGAATCTGCACGAAGGCAGAGTTATGTAAACAGGAGGCCCTGGGTATTTTACAGTTGGCATCCTTCCTCTGCCAGCGAGCTGGCTGGGAGCGGGGCGAGAGGGTAAACGCTCGTCGGGGGATGGAGCTGTGCTGCACACAATGGGGTGGTAACGTCAGACCCAGAGGATGTAACGAGATCATATATCCATATAGTAAATTAATGTGCTTCTCACTCCTGATTTACCATCATCAAAGCCCCTCCCCAGCTGCTCTGAGCCCCAGGTTCAGCGCAGAGCTCCTGCAGCACCTTCACGGGATGGAAGAGGAGACAGTCTCTCCATGGAGCGCTACTGGCTCCAGTCCTGAAAAGTGCAGCATATGCAAACCGCCCGTTATCTAGGAATTATTTTTAGCTGAAACAGAAGGTTTCTCAAGCCACCAAATCAGCATGGTAACTGCTTTGAGGGAGCCCTAATTTTGGTGCAGAGCATTACACCAGTAACCATAGACACTTAAAAATAGCTCAGTACAGATGTTACTTCTGGGTGGTGGGGTTTTTTTTGCCTCTCGTTTCTTTCAAGTAACGCTCATCCCTGTACAGCTCATTCTGAGCAGCAATCTCACGTTCCTCTATTAATACCAGCACGAGCTCATCCCAAGAAACGGGGGGGGATACGTCACACTTCCAACCACGTCACGCTGGGGCAGTTTGCTCCTCGCTGCCCTGCTCAAGCTGGAGGAACACGCAGCTCCTGGGCACCTGAAGGTTTTAATTCCCCCACTTCAGCTCTTTCCCTACTCCCACCCGTCTCAGTTCCCTCCCCCATGGGCACCTGCAGATGTGACCCAGGCTCATGGCTGATTCTGCACATGCTTTTACCGAAACAGAACCATCTTCAGCTTTTGCTGGGCAGTTACACGCTCCAGCTGCCACCCCCTGTGCTGCTCTGGGCCTTGAGCTCTTTACTCCTCACCGACATGCACCCTGAACCAGGCAGAAGGATCAGGACTCCACATAAGCTCAGAAAAGCTCCAAAGAAAATCCAGTTCATGATGAAAAAGTAACGAGCAGGTGCTGCTCTGATGGAGTATCCACAGTCCCACTTTAGCATCTCAAAGCAGATTAACACGCTGCTAATTACGACCTAGTTTCCACTATCAAAATTCTGATTATTACACAGATGATTACTGAAAAAGTAATTAACCAGACCAGTGTTGCTATAAGGAAATGCATCCCATCCCAAGGCAAAGATCATTTACAGTCCATGGCTTGTAAAAACACTCATGAGACTCGATCCAGACCAGGAGCCGTGGAGGTTTCACCCCGTCACTGAAACAGATTTATTTTGGGCTAGAACCACCAACATCCTCCTCTCAGCACCTGGTGACAGAGCTGCCAGTGTGCTGACCCCGGGGTTTATTCCTGGCCAGTTCCCTCCTCTGCTTAATCAGAGCATCCCACACACACGTTGGGTGCCGTGTATCAGAGGCTGGGAGTATCCGTGACAGCATTTGTTACACTAACGGGGGGAAAAAGGGACATGGGATTAAAAACCCCACAAATAATGAGATTCAACAGGTCAGGAGAATTAAATTAAGGAAGCAGCAGTTTGTTTTAACCTCTTATTTTATGTCCTGCCTCCCTGAGCATCAAATCCCTCACAAGAGGGGTGTTTAGGCTGTGAGAAACCTCCTCTGGCCGGGCACAGCTCTGGCATCCCTGCTGCACACAGGACCTGCTGCCCTCCAAAGGTAACGGGAGGTTTGCTCCATGGCAACGTTTATTAGGAAGCAAAACAGGAAAGCAACAAATTGGGAAATGAGGATATAACGGAAGAAAGTGCCTTCCAAAGAGCCAAACAAATGGGGTGTAATGGCATCATCTGAGCCTGGGAACTCGGTGCATCACTGACATCACCTCTGGGGTCCCAGTGATAGAAAGCACTTAAAAACAATTAGAAAGGAGGGCACAATCCTGACACGTCTGAGGAGGACACTCCAAACCAGATGGTTTCACAGCTGCCAGCTTCTCCTTACACCCAGCAAAAATAATAATAAAGGGACAAAGAGCTCTTTCTCTCAACCGAGCTGCATCTCTTCACAGCCCTACCTCTGGCCTTCACTCCACAGAGCAATTAATTCAACAGCTGAAGATGAGGCAAGCAGAGGTCAGCTCTGCCCTGCCAGCATCCTCCTGCCACCTGCACCACGCAGGGCTCAACACATCCCTCTTCAACAGCGACTTCAGAGGCTATGGGGCTGCTCTGCCCCTCCCTGCCCAGCCCAGACTGTAATTACAGGTGACTGGCAGCTCTTTCACCCAAAAAACCTCTTCCCTGGAAGTTAAGGGCTCAAATATAATCAAGTGCATTGCATATTTATTTTTTGCTATTATAAAGGGACCAAAATAATAATGAAATCATTAATTTTAAACAACAAAATAAGGAGTTCTAAACTATTTGGGATTTTTATGAGGAGATGCAGAATTTTAAAGTATTTTTTAATTACTACACAGAACTGCCTCCTTCCCAAATAGGTATTTCAGTAATTACTCTAAGGACCTGCCCAATTTAAGGCCAGGATTTCCTCCTGCTCACCTGGCTCTGCATGCCATGGCTGTGAGCCCTGCTGCCCAGAGAGCACAGCAGCCAAGGGTGATGGAGTGGTTCACGTCACTGGGCTGTGTTTTGCTCCCCTCTCTTTGGGGAGGACGATTAAGAGAAGTGGCATTTCCAGACATTAAGCAGCTTTATGGGCCGAGCCAGGCGTAGATCCTCTCAAGGTGCTCCACCAAGGCAAGGGAAAGCACCCACAGCCTTTTCAGCTGCTTCACCACACACCTAACGGCAGCAACTCGCACACCCTGAGTAGTTCTCCTCAGCACTTGCTCCTCGTTTTGCCAAGCTTCAGCTGCAGGTTTTTATCTCAGCTTTCATGCTGAGCTGCCTGGGAAGTTTAATTGTAAACAGAGAAAGAAAAAAACACCCAAACCCCACCTGGAAATAGCTCCTGACTTTAATTCCCAGGACACAGAGGTTTGTATTTTTCTTCTTAACCTGAAACAATCAGGCCTTTCCTGCTGGGCTTTGTTAGAGCACTGTGGACCTAGTGAGACTAATCACAAGGTAAAACATGGGCAGGAGGAGTGTGCCAGGCTGTAATGCCTGCTTCATCCAAGCACTTTTGGAAGTTTTACAGTGCCACCACAGAAATGAAGACATTATTCACAGCTGAGTTCAGGTCCCTGAGACAATTCCCCTTCTGCAGGTGGAAACACACACCCCTCTGTGCCTCCAAAGGACAGAAATGGCATTTTTTGAAGCTCACTCCAGAGCTGCGTCACTTTACCAGAAGCTCTACCAACTCAATCTCAGCCCTGTCAGGAACTGGCCTGACAGGCAGTTTCAAATGTCTATAAATATCTTGGAGGAGTTCTGATGCTGGTAGAAACCCACAGTTGTTTGGCTGTGCATATTAAATAAAGCTTTGGTGCATCAGCAGCAGCCTCCACATGCAGCTGCTGGAAGTCACCAGTACCTGTAAAGCCTTGCACCAAGCTACCCAGGCTTGGCACCGCGTTCCCCGGGACACAGGAGGGGTTTCCTGGGGTTGCTGCCCCCACTGCTGCCCTGCCATCAGCAAACTCTGCCATCTTCCCTGTTCCACTCAACAGCACAAACCTCCTAAACCTCAACTTCCCCAGCAGCACCTCTGGCAGCGGCTCTGCACTGCTACAGGCTGAGTGAGGTCAGGAAAAAGAGGAGGAAAAAGTTTCTCCAGAGAAAGAATCCAGGAGATGAACGAGCAAACACTTTCCTGGACCACATCGCTTGCAGGAATCAGAGCATCATTCTTCCAACTGGAGTCAGACAGACAGACAGACATCCCGAACAGGCACCTCACTCAGATTCATTGTGTAAGCCAGCAGAGCGCTTTCCAAGGCAACCCACATACAAACTTACCCCTTGGCTTCCTTGAAACTGGATTACTGGTTTTGATGTCACAGCATCCTACAAAAACAAGTGGGGAGGGGGGAGGAAAGAAGAGATTACCTTAGAGAAACTTAACAGCTCAAACACTCACTGCCAAAACCACACTCAGCTTGGTTTTTCATCTACACTTCTTATTTTGAAAGGGAAAAGGCTGAGGGAAACACACAGAATTCCAAGCGGGCAAACACAAAGCCTCCTGAAAGGGGTTTCTACCTAGGAAAGGGATAAGGCTGAGCATCCCCAGCGGTTAAACAGCTCTGCTCTGGCAAGTCCTTACCCCTGACTTCAGAGAATCCCCAGCCGGGCTCCCCGAGCCACGTTCAGGCCCAGAGGCTGAGCTGTGTATCGTCAGTGCTCACTTCAGGCTCCAGTTACACACTGGACACTTGAGGGGGGAACTGATCACAGCTCCAGGACAGGACAGGCAGATGTTTTCCAGCAGAACGCTGGCGCTGCTCTGGAAAAGCAAACTACAGCTCCATGGCAGAACGCTGCTGTCACACTGCCCACTGCAACAACCCGCCTCTCCCAGCCCAGAAAGACAGAGCCCTGCCAGCTCCAAGCCCTGACATCAGCTGGAGGCAGAGCCACCACGGAACTCGGGCCCCTCGGCACCGCGGTCCCACCTTCTGCTTTGCTGTGGCTCTGTGAAGATCACAAAAGCTTTGGAACTCCCACCTGAGGCCTGCACCCCAGGGAAAGCAGCAGCACAGGCAACCCAAGCCACGCTGAACCGTTTGTGTCTCACGTACAGAGGCGCTGTGGCTGTGCCCCTTTTATTTCCTAAGTCACACAATGTTCCAAGAGAGTCGTGCTCCACGGTGTGGAGACACCACTGCGTGTGGGACCCCACTGGGCAGCTTCCCCAGGGACAGGGTGTCACAGCCAGGCTGAAGGGTCATTTAGGAGCAAAGACACTGCCGCATGAGAGGCGATTTTCATGGGAAAACACCAAGCAGAGTTAAGGAGACAGAGCCTGACCTGTCCCCTGCATCACAGTGCCCCCATCTCCCAGCACCATCAAGTCACCTCAACCTACAGAGACCAACACATCCAGCAGCAGAGAGTTAACAGCTCCAAAGTCCATTAAGGTTATCATCCCTCATAAAACCTTCCCAAAGGCTTTCAGCCCAGGAGTGAAGAACCTGAGCCCCAACATGCTGATGTTAACACAAAATACCTATTCCCTGGCCAGGAAGGGTCCTTCCAGCCCCGATGAAGAACCTCCTAGCACCTTCTTGCACACTCGTGCGAAGACACGGTGCCAGAGCCCATCCAACACATCCAACAGACCCACATCACACCCTAAATCGTGATGAGATCGGTTTTTATGGCTGAGAAAACAAGAATACGCTTGAACTCGCTGTGTGGTGGGTTTTATGGACCCACAACAACCAGCAGCCTCTGGCTCTGGGTGCAGAGATGCCCAGATTCCTCAGGCCACAGCACGCTGCTCACAGGCAGCCTGGCCAGCTCTCTGCTCCCTGGCCAGCAGCCTGGATGGACACACGTGGGCAAAGAGGCACTGGAAACAGGAAAAAACCCTGGATTTTAAAAATAAATAAATACTATCCAGACGCTCGTCTCATACAGCTAATTAGGGATTTGTGATGCTCTGGAATTAATTCTGGAGAGGGACTTGAGCGGAATGAAAAGGTAACGTGAAGCACGTAAGTAGCAATACAGAAGTCCTGTTACACAGATCAGGACAAGCTTTAATTGCAGAACTTATAAATCCCCTAATCTACACACACAATGTTTGAAGTTAAACTGTAAGCTGCAGCTGAAAGAGCATCAGAGTGAGTTAAATGGCAAACCACAGTGCTCCCTCCTTGAGCCCCCCGTTGGGCTGCTGGGTTTGGGGATGTGCTGTGCAGGAACATCATCACCATCACTCCTTGACCACAGGGAAGAGCTGGCCAGTGGAGAGACGCTGCACCGCCCTGAGTTCCCCTTTTGGGGGGGAGAAGGGGAAGGCTCCTGGCTTCTCAGCAGCTCCCCCCAGATGGATCTCCACTGGCACTGCTTCCCTTCTGCTGTCATCCCAGTTCCTTGGCTACAGGTTGTCTGAGAATGCTCTCACACACCCTAACCTAATTAAGGATACAGATTTAAGTGCTTTTATTAAGTGAAATTAAATTCCTGCATGGACACCTTCCTTCAGAACAGAAGCAAACAGATGAATTAAGCTAAACCAAATTAAACCTGTATTTCCATTTATTTCTTCAGTTCATTTGGGTAACTCTCCTGAATGCTCTAGTGCTCTAGTATGGACCAACTGCCATTTTAAAAGGGCTTTTCCTACATTTCCAAAACCTCTCCATCATCTCCCAAAGAGTCCCACAGTAGTTCTCCCAGAGTGATGCCAAGAGAGCAAGCTTCCTTCGTTAGCATCTCCCCGAAACGCCACCCCAGCCACCTTTAGTGGGGAGAAGGCCTTTCCCTCTTTGTGACTCTCCTCTTTACACCAAGCCTCCTCCTGAGCTAGAGGACAGGGCTGTGGTACGGCTATGGGTACATTCTGCCTTCCCCAGGGCACGCCAGCTTACAGGCTCCAGTCAATCTTTGCTAAACCAAGGATGCTGGTGAAGCTTCACCTCTGCATCCAGCCCAGAGGCAGGACAAGCCAGACCTGCGTGAGAGCCTGACCCACCAGCACAGCCTAACAAGTCCTGGCTTTATTCCCCTCCCAGACTGGCTGCATTTAGCAGTATCTACTGGAAGCAGCTACTTGAAGCTTTGTCAGTTCAGGTTCGCTGCTGCCAGGTAACAGACGTCCCCCTCTCATCCATAATGATGCTGAAGAGGTCCAGGACGACTGCACACATGGGACCCTGGAACGAGCAGACTAACAAGCCTGCAAACTACCTGTGCAGCAAGAGCAAAGCCCCTCAACACACCAGAGACACACAAATGACACGCCTGCCCTGCCCCGTGCTCGCTGCTCTTTGAACAAGAGGTTTCCTGATGTGGGACTGGGAGTCAGCGACTCGTGGCATCTCCACTGCTGGCTGGTGCCTGCGATGGTTCCCCAGGAAAACCCGTCAGGCTCCTTCCCATCTCACCCTGAGAACACAAACCAGAGAGCCCTTTTCCTGCCACCGGGCTCACCCACGCCACCAAACCCTACAGGAACAGCTTCCAAAGCAACATCCAAACCTCCCATCTGCTCCCAGATCTCCCCAAACTTCAATGCCCAGCCTCACCGTACCGACCTGACTCCCAAAGAGACCCCCAAAGGAGCCCCGAGAGCCCCCAGTGACATCAGGTGACAACCCAGCGTTCTGCTCCATAAATATTCACTATTTACTGCCTGGAAAAAGCATTTCCACACTGCTGTGCCCACACTGCTGCCTTCCAGGGCTCCTGCTGTATTTTCCCAGCGCGGTAGAGAAATAAAGCAGCGAGTTTTCAGACACTAAAGCTCCACTCTGGGATGCCAACAGAAATCAAACCCACAGACCCAAGCGCTTTTTACCCCCAGACTATTTCAGCAGTCACGAGATTCAATAAAAAAACCCCAAACTCATCCCCAAAGCTCCCCCAAAAGAGTTATCATTTTATGAGCACCGTATTACACTCAACTCCTATAGCTTCCCCAGGCTGGAGGGGAGCGTCATACACACCAGGAAAGCTCAGAGGGGCCGTGGCAACATGAGAACAGCTCCTTGCATGTGAATACTCCACATCTGGCATATGGGAGCTTCAGTAGAGAGTAGGATGGACAAGAAAAGGTCAATAAAACCTTCAAAAACTGAATATAAAACTAATGAAATACTTTATGGGCTGTGATCAAAGCTGGCACAGGGTTTTAAACATGTTCAGTGGAAAAGCTGGATGGGATATTCCTACCCGGGACCAGGAGGGACATTTGAAATCCTCAGGTCAAGTAACTGTTTGGAAAGCTCCCTGTTTCTTCAGGGAAACACAGATAATTAAAGAATCTGTTGTTTTGAGCAGCTGCTCTGCAGTTACTGGAATCGCTACTGGAGGCAGCGGCAGATGGAGAGTATCTGCCTATACTGAGTGTCGGGGTGTCTGCCTGTGCTCCTGAGGGTGAAGAGTCAGGAATGCTGAGCAGACCCAGCAAACCAAAGCTGCCCCTTCTCTGTGTCGGGATGAGGGGATTATTTTCAGTGTTTAAAGCTTCTTGCAAACCTTTCCAATGAGTAGCAAGAGCTGCAATAAACACAGAGAGGAACCACAAACCCACACCCAGCTCGGGGCTGGCAGCAACAGGTGAAGCTGCTGCCCCTCACAAGGCACAAAACTGAGGAGAAACAGGAATTGCTTAAAATTCATTAACCTGAGACTCGCCAACACTCAAAGTTCCTCTTTAATGCTTTGGTTATGACGAGTTTGTATTTCTTTTGCCCACGCAGGGCCCAAATATAGGCACAGTGCTGCCCCGGCTCCCTGCGGCCCCTCGGCACCGCCGCGTAAGGCGTTCATCACAAGTCACAGGGCCAGGTCCCAATCCAGGAGGATCCTGTGTTCAGGGAGACCTGGATGCCAGTGAAAGTGTCCTGCAGCCTAGACAGGACGTAGTATTTTGTATTCCCACTTATGCTTTCGCTTTCAACGCACCGCACAGACCTTGTGGAGTAAAACAGAGACCAAACCCAAAGCAAATATATCCAGTGTGTGGCTGTGACAGACTCACAAGAGACACCTCAGAGCCCCAAAGTTCATTAGCAGTGAGATAGACAAATCCCAGGGGAAATAAATACCTCTGAATATACCCACAACAACTTCAAGTGACTCTGTGAGAAGTTTCCTGGCAGTCAATTAGCCAAAGCTGGCCCCAGAGAGAACCACTTCATATCAGGCAGACACAAAAGGCTTCTCCCAAGACATCCCACTTTTTCAAGGCTTCCATTTACCTCCTACCAGAAACCCAGCAGTAAAAAGCCTCCTGAATATTCTTTTTCATGTCACATCTATTAAATGTGGAATTAAAACCCCGTCTCCCTGCCACGCCACCTCCATGTGCAGTTCCAGGCTCCCAGCAGCCTCATCTGAAGCTCAGGACACAAACAGGCTGCAGAGACTTGAAATTACAGATCCTGTATAAAAGTACAAAGCCTCCCAGACCTTCCTGTACTACGCACGCCTCGGAGACACGCTACTGGTTTTGCTATTCAAATCCAAGGTTCTCGCAGAGAGTCCTGCAAATCCCATGGAAATCCACCACTCCTGAAGCCAAAGTTTGGGTTTCTCCTCGGAAGAGGTGCCAGCCCCCAGCTGCCCAGGCAAGCAGCGTGGCCACGGGGATGCTGCTGGAGAACCTGGGTCTCCATCTCCTTCCATCTCCTCTCCATCTCCTTCCCGAGAGCGGCCCCTGCAAACCCCACCGTGCCTCAGCAGCCTGGTAGGGCAGGATGGGACCCCACAACCCCCAAATTAACTGATGCACACGTTTGCTTACTCCTGCCCTCTGAGAGCACTGTCAAGCAGTGAAACCTCGTGTCTGCTGGGCCCAGCTCTTGGCTCTCCCACCCCATTCTCCTCTCCCCAGCGCTGAAGAGAAGGGTTTGTTTGGGGCAGAAGGGAGTACTGGAGCTTTTAATACAAATAATCTCTAACAAGGTGCTTCTGACAAAGGTTTAGGAGCTGGAGACTTACCAATTACTCTGTGAACTGCAGCTTGTATTTATTCTAATCTATCATTTCCCTAATATGTGTTAATGGACACACATTATCAAGCCCTACAAATCCCAGCCCTAACACAGCACAAGCAGCAATAAAATGATAAAGAGCTTTTATCCCAGCCAAAATGCTAAGCTGCACATTTTTAAGTTTCTAATTGCTAAACTGCAGAGTACATCCTGGCTTCCTCCTTTAGGGTTGCACAATTTTAAGTGGGCTACTGTAAGGCAAACGATGCTTCCTCAGTAGTGTAACTTCCCAGGGTCAAAGCCCAGGGGTGCCCCTATAAGGCAGAAAACACGTTTTATTAAAAATGTCAGCTTAAAAAAAGGTAATCCCTTCAGAATGGTGGAACTGTGGCAGGTACAGAACTCAACACTCACTGCTGCTTATTAGAGGAGCATTGTCACCACACAGAACGCTGCATCGCTGCACAATGAGCATCAAAGCCCCATCCCACTCCATGCACAGCAAACCACCACCTCTGAGCAAGTCTGGAGAGCAAGACACATGAGCAGGTTAAAAAAAAAAAGCCTAGCCTAATTGAAATGCTTTGTGCCTGCAATGTAAAGCAGAAACTCAGTCCCTAAATGGACAATAGCTTGTATCAGCAAACCAGAGAGCAATTAAACTCCACTGTCATCAAGATGTCACCCCACAGGCACGAGAGCTGAGCCAGCCATGGAGCCTGTGCTCTCACGCATGCCTGGATCTCCTGATCTCGTCTAATCCAGGTTAGAAAGGTCTTCCTGGATGAAATGCAATGTTTGTTGATACGATTCTCTGCAGGATTCATATGGAAACTTAAACCGAAAGGACTGAGCGCCGGTTCCCCCAGCCAGGCACGGGCACTGCCAGGACACCTCCCTGCAGCCAGAGAGCTTTTGGTAAAGAGGAACCAGGGAAAGGGAGAGGGAGCCAGAAGCAGCACACATGGACCCCATCCTGCACCCTCAGAACTCAGGGGGAAGCAACAGTAACACGAGAGGGGTCACCCCACTTCCCAAACCCGCTTTTCTTCCTCGTTAGTCCTGAGCACGAAGCTCCTTGGTGGGTCTCAGCTTTGGATCCCCCCCAGCACCAGCAAACGATTCAGACAACACTCACTCCAGTGACATTTTGTGTTTAAACTCGGTAACTTCAGGTAAATCTTCAGAAGAGCCTTTGCTTCCCAGCCCAGGACCAAGCCGTGGCTTTTTTCCTGATCCCTGTATTTGCAAAGCTGAACCTCTGGATCCCAAAAGAACAGATGCCTCTGACAGTCTGACCCTCTGCTCATCTTTCACTCCAGGCTGCAGGTCCCGTGGAAGGCACCTCTGGCAAGGAAGTCCCAACTCGCTGCGTCCGCTGAAGAATCCCGGGACAAACCACACGCCGCTTGTGATCGCTGAGCCAGGAGGTCTGGCCAGCACGAGGTACAGTAGTTTTCCACTAGAGAGGAAGGCTACACGTACAGGCAGTTTGGGCAATGCCTTTCAGGAAGAAAATGAAAAGGGGGCCCAATTCCTCAGAGGAGTAATGAAAGCATTGTCACCCGGTATCGAGTTCACTCAGACGGCTGCGGAGCGGGTGACCTTGTTTGGCTGTAGGAGAACCCAGCTACCACAAGCACGCTGGTTCCTTCCCAAGAGCAGGAACCACCAAACAGCTTCTTGTAACTCCAGTACCTAAGCCTCTACAGCAGCAGAGTAACTCCACTTTTTCCTAGAGCACAGAGATGGATATGGAGTAGTTCTGCAATAAATACAGAGACAGGATGGAATGGCTGGAAGAGATGCTGTGAGGATGCAGCGCTCCGTCTCCAAAGAACACACAGGCTTTGTTTTCACAAGCAACAGACCTGGGACTTCCAGGGGACACTGAAGAGTTAAATCTACCTGTCTCCAGAGAAGGGCTCGCCTCTTCTGGGACAGGGTACTGCAGCAGAATAAGTACTGGGGATGGATACAGGCACAGTCTCATCCATCTTCAGAGCCAGAAGGCTTCTGGCTCAGGGTACCACTCCTTCCTGAATGGCCAGACCCTCACTGGATCCCATTGCTGCGGCTTCCGAGACACCCAACATCACCACTCGATGGGATCTGGGATCGGTACCGAGCAGCTGCCGCTCTCCACCTGGCCCAAGGTGGGAAGCACTGCGACTCCACACCAGAACGGGAGGGCACTGGCACGCTGGGGTCGAGGGGAACACAGTAAGGAACAGGAAGAGATCAGAGGTGCTTCTGTGGCATCGAGGGCCCGCGGGTCCCAATTAACTCAGGCACGGTTACTTGTCTTCAGCACTGAGGCAGAAGTTTGCCTCATCTGGGAATCCAGGTTGGGAGTCCACGGACACATCTCCCAGTGGCACAGCATTCTCTCCTTTATTATCTCTGCTCTTCCAGGGAGTTCAGGGCCACCTACTCATTAAGGGCAGCGAGAGAAGCAGTGATCATAAAGTCTCAGCTCTTCACGCCCGACACCAGACTGCCAGGACAGCTTAAGGGATGATTAGCTGCAGTTTAATCACCACAAACTCCCACCGATTTCACTATTAATGAGACGAGGCTACTTAGTGCAGTTTCACTGACCAGCAGCCAGCTCCCACGACACCGTCACAGGATCACAGGAGGTCTCCCTCCCTCCAAGTGAGCCCTACCAGTTTTCTACACTTGCATCACTCCGAGAAGTTTCTCTTTTTTGGCTGTTGGATGCTCTGCATCCCTTACTCATCAGAAAAGGGTTCTCCAGGCCCTCACTGGACCCACGAACCAGTAGCCCTCAAAGCTATTTTAATGTTTATCCATCAGCGCTGCAGACTTGAACCAAAATTGCTCATGTGAAGGCCCTGCCCTTTCTCTCAGGGTCTCCTCCTGCTCCCCCCAACTCAGTCCCCAAGACAGAGGTTCGAGTTCCCCTCACCTTTTCCACAAGCACCCCAGAAGGCAACAAAATTCTGCACGAACGGTTCTTTTCATCACCACTTTTCCTGAAGGGATTTTCCTTCCATAACTCAGGACCAAAAGCAACAGAAGATAAAACCAGGAAAGCATAAAACAAGTTGGAACAGCACTTCCCAAAGCACTTGTACAAAGATAATGCTGTGCTGGCAAATTCATCACAAAAAACATAAAATACTAAACACAAACCTAGAAAGAAGTTCCTTTTTTCGTTACTAGTAAGCAATTGCATGGGGTTTGGGGCAGAGTTTTAACTGGCACGTCCCAAAGCCCATCCCTCTTTACAAGCAGCAGCCTGCGAGCACTTACTTGCTCACACAGGAGGAAGAATAATGTATTAAATAAAAAATTCAATCTGAATTTGAGCCTGCTCGTGCAGCCCTTGCCCAGAGAGCTGCCACACGTATCTCTGAACACGACTAAATCTGTTAGCAGATACTGCAAGTTACAGATAGGCTGGGAAAAGGGAAGGTAAATATTGGCATTTCTAAAGTGCAGGCAAAGGAAAGCAAACCCTCCGGGATTTGTTTGTCGAACACGTGGGTTTGCTCTGAAATGCTATCGACAAAGAAGTTTCCTGTTCTGCCTCCACACATTGGAAGCACTAACAGTTATTAAATACTCTCTTAAGAAAAGTTCAGCATCCATTTGTGCTACAGGACGATGTGGAGAGACCTCAGCCTGGCAGGAATCCCATTAAGACATCCACGCTCGCAATTGCATGCAACACTGCCGGGGCTTTGCAGCAGTTTTATTGTAGCCATCAGATGATCTTGTTAAATTGGGAAAGGACTGGAAAAAAAACCCCAAAACCCCAACCAAAACACAACTGGCAGAAGGAAACTGAATCATCCCGAATTCCCAACTCTGCTAAAGGTGAAGAGCAGTTCTGGCTTTCCCTGAAGGCTCTGCTTAAACAGCTTTAGGAGCCAAGAAGCATTACAGGGTTTAGGTTTTTCTCAGATTAATATTTTAAAAGCCATTCCTCTAGTACAAGATATGGTGAATGAAGGCTTCTGTACCTCCTCTGGAAGGAGGAGGAGGTTTGGGGTTCATGAGATGCTGGAGACGCAGCCGCTTCTCAAATGAAACCCAGAAGCTTGTGAAAAGGCTGAGGAAAACAGTTCAAATCCTGAAGTGACTCGCTGGGGTCTGCCTGGGATGGCACCTTCCCCCTTAGCCTTGTCTGGCAATACACACAACATGCTGCTGCTCTGTTTGAGAGCAAAACCCGCTCTGTGAATGTGAAGATGGAGGCAGTATTGGTCTGATCCCCCCCAAAAAAAGAGACCACCACAACTATCTATTCTTGAGCCTTTTCCCCCTCAACAGCTCAAAGCTGAACCAGGGATACAACTGAAAAACAATGATTTCGAGAAGCTTCCCTGGAACCAGCTGTGAAATACAGTGAGGACCAGGACTGGTGTCCCCTCACCGGGGAAGGGGAAGCCGAAGTCAGCCGATGCTGCTGGTTCAGCATGGACGCACCCGGAGGGAACCGCAGCAACTCCCCTCTAGTTCTCCTATCACTATGTGAACACAATACAGAGGTTTTCACAGAATCACAAGGTTGGAAGAGACCTTTCAGATCATCAAGCCCAACCATTCACACCCTAAACTAAACCAGATCCCTAAGTACCTCATCTACCCTTGTTTTGAACACATCCAGGGAAGGTGACTCAGCCCCTCCCTGGGCAGCCTGTTCCAGCCCTGACAACTCTGCCAGTAAAAAATCTTTTCCTAACATCCAATCTGCCCCTGCCCTGGCACAGCTTCATGCCATTCCCCCTTGTCCTATCACCTGTCCCCTGGCTGAAGAGACCATCACCTATCTCTCTATAACCTCCCTTCAGGTAGTTGTAGGTGGTGATAAGGTCTCCCCTCAGCCTCCTCTTCTCCAGGCTGAACAGCCCCAGCTCCCTCAGCTGCTCCTCAGAGGATTTGCCCTCCAGCCCCTTCCCCAGCCTGGCTGCCCTTCTCTGGACTCGCTCCAGGATCTCCATGTCCTTCTGATGGTGAGGAGCCCAGAACTGGACACAGTACTCGAGGTGTGGCCTCCAGCCAAGCCTCTTCCAAGACAGCCATAAAATCACCTCTTTTAGCCCAAGATGAGACTTAACATTTGGGGTTTTGTGGCTGTTGCCCTCCCAAAGCTGCTTAAGGACAATTCTGTGCCTGGTGTCCAGCGATGACAAAGCACAGGCGTCCCCGCTGTGCGGGCCAGGCCCACGCCAGGGATGAAGAAGGTCCTCTCACGCTCAGAGCTGAGGGAGTTAAGTAGTTAAAAGGAAGATTTACTGACTGGTACCACAAATATTTTGGTTTTGTGCTGTACAGATCCCCAGCCATGGGAAGAAAACGCTTACCCCAATTACCAGGGAGAAGTGTGTCACGATAGCTCATCCCAAACAACTCCTCCTCATCCCCATCACAAATCAAGTTCCCAGAGCTGCTCCCAACACCCAGACTCTCCCACCTGAGGCTGGGGCCATGCTGTACAGCGACTGCAGAGCCAGATTTAGAGCAGAGACTCGCTCCATTGCTCTGTCAGAAGCTTTCCTCCTCTGACCTGAGTGTTTCACCCTGGGCTGGAGGAATCCCTCCCACCTGTGAAGCAGGTGATATTCCACTGGAGAAATATGAAGACACGGCCACTTCGTGTGGTTTTTAACAGATCAGTCAGGCCTGGAAGCAGGAGCTGGGTTGCACCAGTACCCCCACACCAAGAGTGTCCACCCCAGGGATGCTCAGACCCTGGATGAGGTTCATGGAGCAGCAGGAGATGCACAGAAGGAGAAACCCCAGTGCATTCAGAACAGCCTCACAGCCAACTTGCTATTCTGGAACGTTTTAGAGGTGACAGCTCAGGCAGAATTTAAACCCTTTGAGCTATACTGAAAAGTAAGACTTTATTTAAATGCCATGTACACAAGAAGGCCTCAGCACTCCAATATTGCTAGCTAGCTCAAAGTCTGCCTAAAAGAAAGGAGTAAGGATCCTCTTAAGTTACACCAGGTGGATTTCACTGAGTAGCCAGGCACTCTGGCTCAGACTTCCAAGCACCATTCCAAGAATAGTCCTAGAGAAACCGCTGAATGGGCCCAGTCAGCTAGAGCTCCCAGTTAAAAATAAGTATTTTAAACAACTTCCAACATACCGCTCTGCTGTGCTCCTCACCAATCCAGGGGGGGCCAATTACCCCTTTTTTAAATTATTTTTTTTTAGGAGCTATTTTTCTTTCACCCATCCCATCAAAAAGCCTCTCAGACAGGAGGAGAAGCTGGCTAATTACAGCTGGAAATCTGGCTGTACACAAGCTGCCAGCACAGGTACAGTGAGAGCGAGCTGGTGGAAGAAAATCTCTCAGCTTGGCATCTTTGGCATCACAGTAAGGAACAGGTAATTCACCTCTTCAGCCCCAGTGGAGGTTACGCTGCTTCCAGAGCGGAGCTGCTCCTCTGAGCTGCTTCACCCAGCTCTCCTGTGCCGAGCAGGGAGAGGCCCTGAGCATGGTAAAACCAAAGCCAGCCATGAAACGCGGCGACACCGGGCTACAACTCATAAAACAGGAGCAGTGAAATATCAGAAGCTGACAGCGGTTTCTGACCTAGTTTTAACTGGAGAACAGTCAAAGAGACGAAAGGACTGAGGCGAGGCTGAAGGTGCTGAAATTCCAGTACTGGAGCTTGATGTGCCGGGGAACTGGATTAGAGAGAAGATCTGAAGTACCCACAAAGCTTCGCTGAGAACAAGGAACTTCAGGTTCAATGTCAAATGACATCCTGGGGAGGAGGGACAGGAGGGCTGAAGCAAGAGGGTGATAAAGTAAGGGAGGCGTTGCAGGGCCTCCTCACTGTCCCGCTGAATGGTGGCTACAGGGCAGTGAGAGGCCGGGGGGTAGGAGGAGGCACCTCAGGTTCTGAAACCCAGGAAGAAGTTAGTTTAACCCAGCACATGTGGGCAATTCTTGAAGATATTTTAGTTGTGCCTTTTTTTTTTTTCCCTGAGAAGGTGGATGTGCTGTCAGACACCTGCACTCGTTTGCATAACGAGAGAAAAATCAAGTACAGGAGTGAAACTCCCCTACAGAGAGAGGCTGAGGGAGCTGGGCTGGAGAAGAGAAGGCTGTGGGGGGACCTCATTGCAGCCTCCAGTCCCTGAAGGGAGCAGAGGAACAGGACGGGAATCAGCTTGTTAAGAGGGTAGATAATGGCAGGACAAGGGGGATGGAGTGAAGCTGAAGGAGGGGAGGTTTAAATTGGATATTAGGGGGAAGTTTTTTGCAGAGAGAGTGGTGAGGGGCTGGAACAGGCTGCCCAGAGAGGGGGTGGGTGCCCCATCCCTGGGGGTGTTCAAGGCCAGGTTGGATGGGGCCCTGGGCAACCTTGTATAGCTCCAGGCCTGGAGGTTGGTGGCCCTGCCTATGGCAGGGGGTTGGAGCTCTGTGATCCTTGGGGTCCCTTCCAACCCAGACCAGTCTGGGATTCTATACCTGGGGATGGAGGGATACCTAGAGATACAGGGGACAGTGCAGGGGTAAAAAAAGAGTGATCCCATCCCAAAAAGCTGCTCACACGTCTCCCTCCTGCTCCAGAGGCAAATATATTTGCACCAGGCAGCTACATGCTGCTGTTAAGCCTCATTAAGAGGCAGTAGGTTGCTGGCCTGACATGTCAGATTTTTAAGTGACCTTTGTACCCAGAACAGCGTTACCAAGCTGCGAGAGCAGGAGGCGGGGGGGAAAGGTCCGTTTCCATGATTAGGAGAGGTACATTCTGGCTGTTTGCATTTATTTTAGTTCAAAAAAACCCCCACCTGTCAGTAAAGCAAGCCATAAAAAAAGCGAGCTAAGTCTCTCTGAAGGGCAGCTGTGACGGCATAGCACTGTTAGCCATTCTGAGCTGGGACTTATCACACAAGGTAAACAGGAGTGACTATCAGTTAATGAACAACACAACCCTGAGGCTGAATTTTAAAGTGTTTTCTCCCCTGCCATGTTTTAATGGAAATACAGCAGTTCTAACCCACCGAATTTGCTTACGAAAGTCCGATTTATTTTGGGACACATGAAGACACCAGGGCTGATTCACTCGCCTGTGTGCTCATCAGATGGCTCACAGGAGCTGCTGCAGCATCAGGATGATCCTTATCTTCCAGGCAGCTTCACCACTCTCCTTGCGAGAGAGAAACACAGGAGGAGGGCAACTCCGAGATCAGATGGACGAACTCGTTCAACCATCCCAGATCACATCTCACCGACACACGCACTGCTGAGCCCAGGGAAACAAGCCTAGACCAGTTTTCTCCTTGTGCCCAACTACATCCTATTGACACCTGAAGGGAAGCCTAATGACTGGTCTGCCCGAGTTCTAGTGAAGGCAACGTTCAGACATCCCTCACGGAGGCAGAGCCAGCCCTGCTGGGAGAGGCAACAACAAACCAAAGTCAGCAGAGCCAGGATCCTAAAGGAATCCCAGAGAAATCCAGCCACCGACACCGGAGTCGGATCAACACTGAAAGCTAAAAGAAGATGCTCAGGCACGGCCTCGTTCGGCGTCCAGGCACACGGAGGGGCTCCAGCACTGACCAGGACCATGGAAACACAATCCCACAGAAACTCAGTACTCCACAGGGACACCGCTGCTGTTTCCTACCACCTCACCATCCTCACCAGGGAGCGAGCGATCAAGACATCAGACTCCAGCCTTTTTCCAGCACTGAGGGAAGCTGCTGGCGAGAAATCCAGCCCAAGTACAGAGCAAGACAACCCCACTAGATTATTCTACCACGTTACAACTCAGCGTGTTACATACCCTCTGCTAACACACCAGTGCCAGCAGCCTCCTCACAACCACCACCTTCCTGGGTCCCTGCTTTCCCCGACAGAGAAGCGAAGGCTGCTGCCTGAAGAAGCCACCGCCGAGTTAACCGAGGTGCTCCCTTCCAGGCAGCGAGCAGCACAGAACCCACACTGTTTCAGCTACGGCTTTATTTGCTCTGCCAGGCTGGTTGGTAACAAACCTGCTCCAAAAATAAAGCGACAAACAGTCAAAGAAAGAACGTACTCTTCTAAACTGGCAAAAAAATTACCTAAAAAGAGAGAGAGGAAAAAAAAAAAAGCAGCCAGATGTTTCTTTGCTGCCCTCAAGGACACCTGTGAAAGTTCAGGTTACAACAGATTCCCAAAATGAACACGATAAGAGCAGTGAAAACACACGACAGCCTCTGCTGGCTCAACAGACCAGCCACAGACCCACAAAAAGGCTCCCCGGGCCCAAAAGACCTGCGAGGCTTCAGACACCAGGCCAGGGAGCCTCTCTGGCCCCACAGAGTGAGTGGAGGCAGCTAAATCCAATTCACACATGCAAAAGCAGCGGTGTGGCCACTGAGCCGGCACTTAATTGTCTGACCAGAGTTTTGCTCTAAATATAACAATCCACCCAAGCTCTAGTTACCCAAAACGTCTCTGCTCTCTTAACTGAGCCCATCTGAGGTTAGAACAGAAGCCCTGCTGCTTCCTGCTGTCAGCATCCGCAAGAACTTGAGTCTTAATGACAAGTAAAAGGCCTTTATATGGAGTTTAATGGTCTTAATTGTACAAGAGCACTAAAACCCACAGCGAGGTACAGCCGGCACCGACACCAGAGCCACCCCCAGCACAAGCGATTGCAGGGATTCGGTGGGAAGGTCATGGAAACGTGCCTGACGCTGTAACAGCAAACCTCCCAGGCAATAAATCTTCCCCCCACACACCCCCTTCATGTTAAGGAAGTGTTCTAGCAACCCAGCAATCACTACCGTGCCTTTCTAATGTATTAGGAACAAAGTCCTTAATTCATAAGCGATTTCAGAATCGGCTCCTCCAGGAAAAACAACTGTTTGCCATTGATTTTAATCACCACTACAGCCCACGTCACCCACAGCGCCTGTTTCAAACCGGCCCGATAGTCCGTCTGCGCTCGCAGAGGTTAAGTGCCTTTGACTTCATCCATTACATCCCCCCCCTTTCCCACTTCCAGGTTTCTGAAGATTAAATGAGAAGCTGCTTCGTTAGCGAAGCCGCCTTTCGTCAGCAGGGTCTGCTCCTGACTCCAGGCTGGGAGAACTGGTTTGTGACAATACACTGGCTCAGCTGCATTGTTCTCCTTCAGAAAGCCACACATTCCCCCCCTCCCCGGAATACAGGCGGGATTGGCAGCCATCCATCACGTGTATCAGACCCTCTCCCAGGCCTACAGAACCCAGGAGGGCTCGGAAGTTGCAGGGTAACTATCCTCACCCCTTCAGTGGCTCTGGGGGATGTGGACCCCACAGAGGCAGAAGCTTTCAGCAGGAAAAGTGGCTGGGAGAAGTACCAGCAACTTCCCTAAGTACACAGATACCTAAAGGGTATCTTTATTTGTGGGTATCTACCAGGAGAGAAGGGAGCTCCCAGACGGGACCACCACGGAAACACGGCTGCCTGGGCAGGCACACGGAGGGGAAGCAGTGGGCGCAGTCGCTGTCACAGGCACCACAAAGCACTTTTCAGAAGAAACTGGCCAGCGGAGCTCCCACACGCTTCTTATGAGACTATGTATGGGAGCAGAAGTTGGTCTTAATTCTGCAAGAAGCAGCAGCAAGGTCACAATTTGGGCTGCCCTGGCTCCAATGCCTTAACACCCCCGGCAGCGCCGACAGGTGCCATCAGGATTCCCAAAAATCTACTTTACTGCCGTAGGAGCTGTGGTTCCAGAGCAAAGTCCTGCTCAGCCCAGCCTGTCGTCAGCAGCGCTCGCACCAGACGCTGCTGAAGGACGTGGAGAAACCCCATGCTCCACTCTGACCGGCATCAGCCTCTTCCCAGCTCCTGTCGTTTTATAGCAGTTTCGTTCTGAATCACAAGTTTACGCCTTCGTTTTGGGACAGCGTGCTCAAGTCCCACAAGCCAGGGAGTTAATGAGTTGCTGTGACTTAATCGGGCATGCCACGCCACACCTCCGGCAAGTGTCAGACGCACAGGGAACAACTTCAAAGGCCCAGCAAACCCTGTGCTGTCCCTGTGAGCAAGGGCTGCTCCCTTCTCCAGCCTCTCGGTGGAAAGGTGAGCCCAGCCAGAGCCCAATGACTTGCCTTTTACGGCTTCCAAGGCACAATTTCCGCTTGCCCAAGCTCAGGCAGGGTGGAAAAATTTGCTTCCTCGCTACTCCGCCCATCCCCGGGCTCTGAAAAAGCATCCACTGAATCCTGGATCTGAAAGGAATGGAAGAACTTACACTGATGTTTGCGTGGAGCTCAGCTCCCTGGAAGAGGTAAAGCCACGGCTCTGGAAACAAGCTGGATGGAACACAGGGGAGAAACGGGAGCTGAAGTGCTGATGCGCAGGCAGAGATGCACTGAGAAGTCATAACCACAACTTTTACTCTGTGCACGCTACACAAGCCATCCTTCTTGAGACTGAGATGCACTGAAGCCTTTCACAGTTCATCCCAGCAAGCTCCACAAGCTAATTATGAGCTGGGAACATTATTTCCTCTCCTCAATTTATCCACCCTACGCTTCACCATACAGCAGGAGTTTGGTTCTCAGAGTCAAACCGCATCCAGACTGGGCCCAGGTTTACACACAAGTAAGCTTAACATACCCTGTCCTACCTTCTGCTTGCAGCGAGGTCGGTATCACCTCAGTCCGTGCCATTACCAACTCCTCAGAGCATCACAGGCAGCACAGAGCAAACCTCCTGCTCTCCGAATGGGAATACATCTGTCCGCAAGCAGAGTGTCCGTAAGCTGCTGGTTAAAGCCAAAGCCCAGCAGCCAGTCAAAGGCTGCTGACTCTCAGACAGTGCTCTCACTCTGTGCATTACCAAGTCCTCCTTATTTCTAATAACTTGTACATATTCACTTTGCCTTGACCTGACTGCCTAGCCCAGGATTGTACCTGTTTTCACAGCAGATTTTTCTCAGTGCAAGAACCAGGGAGAGATTTATCTCCAGCCATTGGTGGTTTGTCCTCACCTCCCTCTGCTCATCACCAAATGGCAGAGCCTGGCTCATCCACACACAGATTCTCTCAGAAGGTGGCAGAGGAAGTTAAAAACCCCTCCATTCTGCCAGTTCCCTTGTTCCCTTCTTTTCTGGGGACTGGGAAAGGCAGAAACACAGCCCGTTTGATTTTCTCATAGAAACCGGGAGCCAAAAACAACTGAAATCAGCGCCGGGGCTGGAAAGGTACAACAAAACTCACACAAACATACAGTCTAGACACTGAAATGTGGAAATATGATTCAAATAACCACAACTGGCACATAACATATCGATTGCAGCCCGTGACAGAACGGGCCCTCAGCGGGTAAGGGTATAAGAAGAAAGATTAAATTAGCGTCTTCCCCCTCAGTTGTAGAAAATATGGATCCTCTGGGCACAGCACAGGGATGGAGCAGCATTTCTTCCGTCCTGCTGGGCTTTTTGCTTGGCTTGTAAGTAACACGCTGCTCCTGCTAAATAACAACAATTAGCTGGAACTGCCCTTGCAGCGCTGATGCTGGAGGAGCAAAGCGGCGACGGGCATCGGGCGGCTGCTCAGCCTGCCAGCCCATCTCTGTGGGTCTCAAAACGCTTGAGCCAAGTAGTCAAGAGGGTGTTTGTATTGATGAAATCTAAACACTGCAAAGGTTGAGGGGACGAGCTGGTTTGGGGGAGTTTCACAGAACTCCTTAATCCCCATCACATGTGGGCACGATGTCTACCTTTGAAGCCCAGGCCATGATCTGGAGCGGGCTCCAGAGCCAGCAGCACACAGCTCAAGCCTTTGCTCACAGTGTCAAGACGCTGGCTCCAGCCTTCTCCAACCAGGACCTGCTACCCAGCAAAGCATCACACCCCAGGACCATGCCCACAGCCTCCCTGGATGGCTGCAGAAGAAAGAGCAACTGGTGGTGCCTGAAAAGACTTTAAAGAACAGTAAAACATCTTGGTTTTCCAGGAGCACGCTGGGGTAGAGCATTCTCTCCTGCAAAGTAAGAGCCAAGGAAGGTTGTGCTGCACCGAGGGGAAGCAGAGGGTTAACTGCAACGGGACTGCACCAGAGCAGGGGGCACCCAAGGTGGGTGGAGGTGGGCAGCTAAGGCACACTCACAGTGGTGATTTCTTTGAGTTAAGCAAATGCTGGTTTCTTTAAATTTAAAAAGGCACTAGTCCAATGTAAAGAAAGGAGAGACCGAGTGCATGGAGCAGTGTTTTTTCTAGACTGGCTTTTTGCTGGAGCACTGCAAAAAGGACTGGGTTTGGGAAGTCTGTTTGTCCAGCACCACAGTGATACACAGCACCACACTGCCCAGGGGTTCTCTCACCCTTTACTGCATTAATTCTTTTTGGGGGGGGGACCATCCCCCCAAAGAACCCCGGTCACACTGCAACACCAGGTTACCATGGTGTGTAAAAGTTGCCTTATGTACACAGGATGTTTCCAAGCAACACATGAGCTCCTACAGAAAACCCTTCTTATCAGCAAATCCAAGCTCCTTTCCTGGATAATGCATCTAGGTCAAGCTAAGGCACGTTGTACATGGAAGCCTAGTTTTGGTGATGTCTGTCTCTGTACCCACCCTGTACAAAATATTAACACAGTTCAGGTTATCAGGCTGCTTTTTCTCATTAGCACCAAGTTCACTCCAGATAATGGTTCCTGCAGAAACAGCATTAACCTTAATTATTCAGAGGTAACTCGATCTCAACCTTTCCAATATTACAGCTGCTGACCACGTTTCCCCCTCAACTTCTCCTTCCAAACAAGCCCAGGACAGGCTATGATCACAAACCAGGGTGTTTGGCACAGGACTGCAGCCGTAGGGTCTCTCCTCAGTCTACCTAAACCCGTGCAGCCACTCCATCCATTCAGACTCACTCTCCTGTGCATTAGCAGCAAAACCACTAAGTCAGCCAAAACGTATTCTTCTCCCATGGATTAGCTGGCACCACCGAGTGCGGAGTGACGCATGCGGTCTGTCCCTTCCCATCTTTCAACATGCACAAACACCGGGGAGCTGGAGGCACTGCACAAGGTTACGCTCACAAGTTACAGGCAGGATGGAGTTTAAGTGGTTTGAGACACACAAACTGCTTTGGAGATAACCCCTCCAGGTACCCACCAGCCCTCAAATGCTTTGTCAAACTAACCTTCCCCCTCCCTGCCCAGTAAAAGGCTCTTCTGCTATCCCAACAGCGCCGGCGCTATGCAAGTGAACTATTTCAACAGCCACTGTCCCTCTGCCAAGCAGCACTGTGACAAAAACCAACTAAACAGGACAGAGCACTTCAGACAGGTTCAGGGAAAAGGGAAAAAAATCCAACCAACCACCCTGATGCTGGAGGATCAGTCACAGAGTGCAGGCTCTGCGGGCTGGCTCAGCTCACGCGAGGCAGGACCTGCTGCCGGTCAGGTAGGAGGGCGGCAGGAGAGGGACAGCACGTCTGCAGGTCCTGTTTGATCAGACAGGCCTCAGAAGAGGGGGAAAAGGTAAATGAGGAGTGGTTTCCCTCCTCCCTTTGCTGAGGTTTAGGTTGAATGAGAAAAGGGCGATAGGAGATGCTGAGGAGGAGCGAGGGTTTGGTCCTGCTGGGTAACACATGCGATCGCCAGGGTCCTGCTGCGAGAGCTGAAACACTCCACCTATCTTAAAACCCCCCAAAACCTAGCTTCACAGAAACAATCCAAGGGGTTAACCTTCCAGCTTGCTTCCCTGGTATTGCTAGAGAGCAGAGAGTTATTAATTCCCAGATGCAACTTCTCCGATCACAGATGCCCCACGATTTGCTGAGAAAGACCAGATCACATTTATATAAATTAAAGCACTGTGGGTCAGAAGGATTCTGTCACAAACTTTCTTCCCTGGGCACATCCCCAATTAGACCTACTTCTTCAGTCTGCTACCACCAGCATATAAAAAAAAAAGCATAATGGGTTTATAATCTGCCAGCGAATCCCATAGCAACTGTACGTCACTTCAGATGCAAATTACAGACAATTCCTTCCCCGTGCAATTTGAAAACTATAGAGATGAATCTGTAATTTGAGCAGATCCAAATGGTACATGGTCTGGAGAAAAAGCTACCCTGGATAATGGAGAGGAAGCTGCCACGGGGCCCAACATTCCTCCTGCCCCACGTTAGCTGTCCCTCTGTCCTGCGCAGGGGAGGTGCCGCAGCCAGGGCGGCATTGAGAGCGTTGGGCAGGAGTCTGGCAGCTCGGTGAGCTCTGCATATCCTGTCCCATTTCTGCTGATTGCGAGATGTACGTGTACAACCAGCTTCCTCCCCAGCCAGCCGCCTCTGATTCATTCAGTCCTGTCACCGACTCACGCTCCCGATGTCATCACAGCTCCAGCGCTGAGGGACGGCAGCGCCGGCCAATTAACAGGGCAGGGAAAAACAGGTTACAGGAAAGGAGCAGTGATGCAAAAGGCTTTGAGATAATTCAATGAGTTTTGAGTCAAAAGCCGGATTGTTCCTCTCCTCCTGACACCTGCAAGCAGCTTTCAGCTCCCAAGTCAGCACAAACACGCATTACCCTAAAGACCCTGGAACGACAGCAGGAGCCTTCATTTTGTGTCGCGTGCTCCACACGCAGCAAGATGAAGGCATCTCAAACCACCTGCTCTGAAAGCAGAGTCTGAACAAGTCCCCTGGGTGAGCCACCACTACAAGGGGCTGGTTTAACCTTAACCCTTGGGAAGTAACCTCTGCCACAGCTGGTATGAAAGCAGCGCTGAAGGCACAGGGAAGATAACTCGGGAAGCCACGGCTATTGGACCATGGTTCCAAAACTCAGCTCGTGGAACACAAGGGCAGCATGCTTTGTTATCTCACCTTAGCCCCCAATAAATATTTGTGCACCTGCCAAAGTTCACCAGCGAATCAACCGGTGGCTTCAGCTCAGAACACTCGGTGTAGCAGGGGCAGCAAGGTCCAACGGGAGCAGGAGGCACCGCTCAGCTGCCGCATCACCCGCTGACTGAAGCAGGGATGCTCACGACCCTCTTTACATCCTCCAAAAATCATGGGGCTGCCACATAAGCCAGGACTAAGGCTGGCAGCTGAGTTGAGCCCGGCCTCCACCAGCTACAGTCAGGTCAACAAACTGAGGAAGGTGCACGACTGCAGCCATGTCGGTGGCTACCAAAGGGTGATCCACCCTTCGGGCTCGCTAGTACCCTTCCTCAACCACAAAGAGTTTCAAATAAATACGTGAAAGTTGGGAAATTCCCAGGGAAGGGTTCCAGGAGCAGCCCTAACACTGCTTATGTGCCCTCAGCACCTACACCAGGACAGCACGAGGAGCTGGACCCGCTGCCAAGCGACACTGGGGTTGGCCCTGCAGAGATTCAAGTCGTGCCTTGAGACCCCCCAAGGTGCTGCTAAAGGAACAGGTGTGAAGAGCAAAGGATGAACACCACGAGCTGGGGGGGGGTCTCTGGGTGTATTACACAAGCACAGATACAACAGCCTGTCGGCCACCATGAGAGACAGGGTCTGGGATAAGGAACGAAGAGGAAGATACAGCGAGGGCACGAGGAGTTAGTTCCCCTCTACCTGGAGATGGGCAGCGAGGAAGCTGGAGGCAGACAGGAGAGATGGGGAAAAGCCATGCCCTGCTTTTTTTTTTTGGGGGGTAGGGAGGACCTAAGCAGAGCCTGTACACACCCCCAAAGGGAAGGCAGAAAACTGCCAGCTAATCTAGAATTACAGCTCTTGGCGAAGCCAGCGTTGTTTTAGGCTAACACACCAGACCAGCTCCATTTCATCAGTGGATAAACTGACTTGGGACACATTTTCCACCGCTCAGCCCTCAGCTGTGGAGCGCGGCAGCCGGCACACACACGGTTTCACAACCCTGCAGCAGTTTCAGGGGCAGCAAGTTTCACAAGGAGCAGACAGGCCACGTCTTAAAGCATCCCCCATGAAGCCAGCACTGTCTTTAAGACTCATATTTCTTCCAGGTGAGCGTAGCCCCCTGCTCCTGGAGAAAGAAATCCTTCTAAGGGCTGCGAGGAGCCAGCAGCCCCACGCTCTGAACCTCTTCAGCAGCGGCTCAACCTTCCCCATATGGGGATAGAAACAGCTCCCTGCAACACAGAGCTGGGCACCAACCTGTGGATGGATTCTTCTACCAGGACAGGGAAAGATTTAGCAGGTACCCAAGCAGGAGAGACTCAAGATGACAAAGATCCTTTCCCCACAGTCCCGCTGCCCCGATCCACAGGCGGTTACAGCTCCACACCAGGAACACAACTGCTCTGGCACAAGGGACGCTCCAAACAAATGGCAGCTGGCCCGGCTGGGTGATCATTTTTGGATTATGTAATCCCAATACATTATTATTAGACCAGGAACAAACTCAAGCGAGCGACTGGAGACGCTGGCCTGGCAGAAAGGCAGAGCCTCACGGCAGGAACGGCACCGACGTGCTGCCCCGGCGCAGGGAACAGGTCAGACCTCAGGTAACACAAACACCAGTGTTGGGTTCCAGGCCATGAGACACATTACACAACGCTGCCCAGTTACGCTGTGTCTCAGACCACACCAAGCAGAGGCGGCCTCGGTGAATCTTGTTCCATTTACCTACTGCAGACCAAAATTAAAGCAGAGCCCAGGCTGGGCAAACAGCCGCTCCGGAGGGGCCTTAGAGAGCAGCTCATTGGCACCACTGAGCTCATCAGGGGGAGCAGAGACCTTCAGCAGGCTGGAGAAACTGTTTATAGAACAAATGCAGGACGAGCATATGTGTTTAATAGCCCACTAATTGTTGTGTTATTCACTATACAAACAAGGCAGCTCTTCTGCCCTTATCCCTTCCTGCCCATTTAATCACCAGTAGCCTTTGACTATTTCTCTTTTGGGTGGTGGTGGTGAAGGAAGCAAAGTTCATTAGTGGCCGTTGGCCACCAAACAATCTGGAGACCAGACTTCATTTAGAAAATAAACACCGCTGTGAGTGCGTGACGCGGACTCGGAATAGCTTCCCAAAATACTTAACACAGCTGCCTGGAGTCTTCCTACTCTCCCTCCCCCAAAAGGAGGAGGCTTCCCCAATACACAGAAAAGGGTTTCTTTGGGTTTTGTTTTTTTCTTCTTCAGAGGAAAAGCTGCTAACTCAGTCTATCCAAGGTACTTACTGCCACCGACATCTCGTAACGCTGATAAACACTCATTTAAATACAAGTTGATAAAGCCTGGTACATTAATTACCTTCGTCCTCATACAGAGATTGCCCAATTCAGTGATGTGATGTAACCAACACCCTAAATTAAAAATAGTGTTGTGACAACATATGGCTTATCCTACAGAAGCTGGCAGGCAGGAGGCTCCTAATGACAAACGGGTTAGGTTCCCAGCTTCCCAGCAAGGCCAGGAGACAGGCTCGCTCTTCGGAGGCGGAAGGAAAAAAGTGAAATTACAATAAAAATGACGGGTTTTCATCCTCCCCCCACCCCAGATGCCCAGTATCGCCGCGTTCTTTATTTAGGTGACTAACGAGCTCTCTGGGTGCGCGTCAAGGGAACCGCTCGGGAAAGGCAATCTGGAAATTTCACCATACGGCCCCAGCCTGACCCACCCCCACCCCCCCATACACCCCCCACTGCGGGGGGAGACACAACCGGGCACCCGGGGTGGGTGGCCGTGCGGATGGGACCCCCCCAAAGCCGGGATGGCAGCACCGAGGGCAGACACCCCCCCTCCCAGGGCGCATCCCCGGGGTGAGAGCGGCCCCCCCGGCACTGGAAACCCACGTCACGCACACCGGGGAGAGGGGGGGCACCCACGTCCCTCGCTCCCCCCACCCCTTCCCTCCCGCACGGACACTTACCGGGGATGATGGCGGCTTCCAGGCACCGACCGGGAGGGACACCGAGAGGCCCCCCCCAGCTCTCCGGGGGGGACACCACGCCTCGGCTCCCGGGTCCCTCGCTCACCAGAGGCCCCCCAACGGCTACCGGGGGGGCCGCACACCGACATCCCCCGGGCCCCCTCTGGCACTCACCGGGGGACGGTGACCACTCCCCGGTCACTACCGGGGGGGCCCACGGGGGCCCGAGAAACACCGACGGGGGAGGAGGGGGGGACGGACAGACACCGGGGCACCCCCGGGGCGTTCCCAGAGGCCAGGGAGCCCTCTCCAGTGCCCCCCCAGCACCCAATCGCCCCCCCCCGCGCCGCAGCGTCCCGGTCACCCGCTGGAACCCGCCGCATCTCCTCGGCCTCTCACCGGGGAGCGCCCCGCACCGACCCCCTCCCCCCTCCCCCGGTCACCCGCCGGGGTCACCCGCCCGGCAGCGCCAGGACCGGGCCCCCCCCGCCCTATATCCAGCGCTGAGGCCTTTTCCCCCCGCTCCCCGCCCCGCCGCCGCCGGTGCCGAGCCGCCGGTGCCGCCCGCGGGGCTCCGGCCGGGGCCTCGTGGCGGTCGCCCTCCCGCCGCGGAGCCGTGCCCGCCGCCCCCGCCGCCCCTACCTTACAGGCCTGGTAGCTCTCGAAGGCGCGCAGGGCGCTCTCCGTGAGCTTGACGTGGAAGACGGAGACGCGGGTGCCGCGGCCGAGGCGGCCGCAGGACAGCCCGTACCCGCGCTCCGCCTGCAGCGCCGCCATCTTGGGACCGTCTCCCCCTCCGCGCCTGGGCCGCCGGGGCCTCCCCCCGCCGCCACGCCCCCTCATGCATTATTCATGAGCCGACCGACCGCCGGCCCCACCCACTGGGGCGCCTGTTGCTGGGGCGAGGAGGTGGGCAGCGCCCGCTCCCATTGGTCGCTCCTCTGCCGGCCGCCGAATCGGATTGGGGGACGGGGGTAGAGGAGGCGGGGATATGCAAATGAGCGCCGCGGGGCACGGTGGGGGCGGTGGTTCGGCGCTGCCTCCGGTGCCGGAGCGCCCGGCGGGCATCCCCCGGCGTGACCCCCCCAAACCCCGTTCTCGTCTCCCCCGGGCTTGGCCCGCGAGTCCCGCCGCCCCGGGCAGCGCCTGGAGGCCGCGGGTTCCCCCGTCCCCGGGCGGGCACCGCAGGGCACGGCTCGGCGCTCCCCGGCCACCCCCCCAGCCAAGCAACCCGGCCGCGGAGCGTCCCCCCGGGGCGCGGGGGTTGCCCCGGGCCTGCCCCGGGCTCGGCAGGACCCGACCCGACCCTCGCCCCCCAAAGCAAACAGCCGCCCCCGGCGCCCACCGCAACCGCGGGCAAAGGGGGGGACAGCCGGGGGGGCATCCCCGGGCGCCACGCTGGCAGGGAAGAGGCCCGGGCGGGCAGAATCCTCCTTTATTCGGGGAGTTCACAGTCGGTTTGGGGGGAGGACAGTGCTACAACCCCCCCGCCGCGAGCAGAGCTGAGGCCGGGGCAACGGCAGGCCCCGGGGCACGGGGGGCTGGCCCCAGGCTGGAGGGGGCTGCAGGGCAAAGAGGGACCCCGAGGACCTGGACCAGTGAGACAGCCTGGGGAGGGGGGCTGCGGCATCCCCGTCCCGCATCCCTCCCACCACCGGCTTCTTTGGCTTCCTTGAGACATTGCACGCTCTGGGGCAGTGCTGAGGGGGGCAGCGGGGGCCTGGGGGAGGGCTGAGCCCCCGCGGGGATGGGGAGTCTCACCACACACCCCCCAGAACAGCTGCGAGGCTTCCCTTCCTTCTCCACAGCTGCAGAACCCCCCCACTGCACCCTCCACCTGCCCCCCCGACCCCCTCACTGGCAGCAGGAGCACAGGTCCTGTGCTGGGGACAACCATGGTTTGTGCCACAGCACACAGGGGTTCCCGCTCCCCCCAGCACGCTCGGGGTTGGGCACTGAGGCCCCACCAGCTGGGAGGGTGCTCAGGGGTCTCTGCTCTGCCTGCGGCTCTGTCCCCACAGCTGCACCCCCCCGGGGCCGGGAGGGATGCGCGGGGATGTCAGGAGGGGGGATCCAGCACCTCCGGTGGAGGGAAAGCATCCGTGTGTCTGCGAGTCCGCGGGAGGGGGTGAGCAGAGCGGCAGGGAAGCCCCTTGGCAGGGGAGAGGCTCGTCCCGGCGCAGGTCCTGTGCCGCGGGGCCGTCCCGCCGCCATCCTTAGTTCCTCGCCGCGATGACCACGGACAAGGCCACGCCGCCCAGCGCGATGGCGGTGGCGCCGAAGAGCCACTTCCAAGGGATGGACTGAGGAGGAGAGAGGGGCGAGCTGAGGGGATGCGTGTGCCACGCTGCCCCGCCTGCGCTGGCACGGGGCGCAGGGCAGCACCGAGCTCCCGGCGCACAGCCCGGGCCAGGCAGCCCAAAAAGGCAAGTGCTGCGTCGGCGCTGCCCAGCGCCTGCCCGGCACGTCGGCAGGGACAGCGTGTGCTGCGGCAGTGCAGCTGACAGCGCTTTCCACCGGCACAGCCAGCGGGCTCCCCAGCTCGGCAGCTGGGAGCAAAGTCCAGACCCTCCAGCTGGCATCGCCCGGCCCCGGCACACGGCGCCAGCAGCACAGCCGCAGCCAGCGGCGCCTTCCTGGCACGGCTGCTGCAGCACAGGCCCCCAGCTCTGCCCCCCACCAGGCAGCAGGACACCCCCAGGGACTCAGGGGATGCTAACCCAACCCCTGCACCCAGCCCAGCGCTCCCCACCCCGGGGTGACCCCCACCCAGCTCTGGCACCCCCCGGCAGGTCAGCACCAAGCCCTTACCCAGGGCAGCTTGTCTTTGCACTTCCCCGGGGTGCTGGCGGCGCTGGGATTCCCGAGCATCTTCCTGTACATCTCTGTCTCCACGTTCTTCTGGTCCACATGCTTCTTCACCAGCTTGGAGAGCTCAGCGTGGATGGTCTGGGGAGGAGACCCAGTGGTTATGAGCCCTGCACCATCCCTACAAGGGACACGGGGACTGCAGTGCCACCGACAGCACGGCACACCCTGGGGTGGTGTAAGAGCTTTCCAGGAGCTGATGGCCTGATCCTGCCCTGCACCCCTGCCCTGAGGGGCTGCACCAGGCTGGCACCCAGGCTGGGTGCCCGGCCTGTCCGTGCACCCCTCAGTCCTTTCTGGCCACACAAGCCGCTCCCCGTCTGGCAGCTGAGAGCAGGGCTGATGCCAGACACTGGGGAAAGGGATTTTATCCTTTAATCGAGGGGGAAGTGTCTGCCCCGGGGAGAGACGTGTCCAAGCTCCCCCACTCCTCTGTCTGAAGCAGACTGGGAAAGCGGCTTAGCCTCAGCCTGGGCTGAGCAGGATCGTGGCCAGACCCGGGAGCGAGTCGGTGCCTGTCCGGCTGCACCGAGCACTGGTGGTGGCTGGGGCTGGAGGCAGCGCTGTGGGTGACAGCTCCATGTCCTGTGCAGAGCTCGCAGCCTCCCGAAAAGCAACGAGAAGCCACCAGAGAGCCAAAGGTTCCCCAAGCCGGCAGCAGGATGGAGGTGGCGGCGGCGCAGCCATCCGGTGCCGCGGTGGTGCTGTGCCCTCTGCTGGGGACACCGCGCTCCGAGGCGGCTGCGACACCTCCTCGAGACCGGCACCGGTGACTCGCACCAGCCCCAACCCACGCTGGCTCGTCCAGAGACCAGCCAGGGCTTCACCAAACCGTGCCACACTTGGCTGCTGTGAACGTCAGGTTTTGGGTGTCTGGAGGATGCAGAGCAGCAATACACCCACAGGCACCCCTGAGCTCACCTGAGGCACCCCGAGCTTACCTGAGGCACCCCGAGCTTGCCTGAGGCACCCCTGAGCTCACCGGGGCACTCCTGAGCTCCCCAGAGGCACCCCTGAGCTTGCCAGGGGCACTCCTGAGCTCCCCAGAGGCACCCCTGCGCTCCCCAGAGCTTGCCAGGGCCAGCACATCAGTGTAGGACCAACACTGGCACCACCCTTGATCCCAGAGCACGTGGTTCCAAGGGGTCAGGAGAAGGGAGATGGGCTCTAACAGCTGCCAGGTGCCCACAGCCCCAGAGAGCCGGGTCTCCTCAGACCAGGCAGGTGGAGCCCAGCATTTCCCAAGCCACAGCCCGTGACTCAGTGGCACGTCCCTGACAGGACTGGCTGGAGCAGCACCTCAGTCCCGGCAGGCGCAGAGGCCGGGAACTCGCTGTACTTGTGGTTTCTCTGGTAACGTCACTGATGGGCCTTCTGGTTTCTCACCCCTCTCCAATTAAGAGCTTCATCAGAACGGGTGGGTGAGCAGCAGCCCCACCAACAGCGAGGTGCCAGAGCTGCTCTGGGGGCTGCTCCCATCGCCACCCACCCCAACACCCTGGGAAGGGCTTGGTGGTCCTGCTCCCCCTTCTCATGGGTGCTCTGTGGGTGCTGCGGGACCACTGAGCAGCTCCCCCAGTGCCCCATCCAACCACAACCACCAGGCAAAGCACAACAGTCCAGTGAATTCCCCAGAAAAGATGTGGGTGGAACAGGGGGCCCATCAAGGATTAAAGCCCACCCATAGAACCAAGCCCCCCACACCTGGATCCCACATGGGCCTCCCCGCTTCGCCCCCTACTCAGCTCCTGTAGGGCCATTTCCTGGCACAGGGATTTGGTTTCTCTGCAGGCTCCAGTCCTGCAGCTGATCATTAACCAACAGGAAATTCCTGACCCAGAGCTCACCCTGGCCCAGCACTGGACAGAGAGCTGGGCGTTCTGGAGCGGCTCCTGCCAGCCCATGAGTCACTCCTGGGGCTGCTGAGCCAGTCTGGGGGCCCTGGGCTCTGCCCCACTTCCCGCAGCCGCGGCACGAGCCGCCCGAGGAGGCTGGAGCAGCCAGGACTGCTGAAGCAGGGATGGGCTGGCAGGGAGTCCTGCCGCCCCGAGGGCCAAAGGGCGAAGCAGGAGTCTGGCAACGCTGAGATAAGGGACCCAAACAAGCTCAGACACTGCATCACGGGGTGCATCACCCCACTGCTGCACAGGTCCTGGGGGTAACTCCAGCCTCCCTTCATGGAAGGAACTCGGAACAGCCACAGGAGGCTTCAGCCTTGCGCAGGGGACACCAAAGTCTGCAGGGACATGGCCAGAAGGAGAACGTCCTGCAGGCACAGCCTACCTTGTTTGAAGGCTCCAGCTTCAAGGCTGCCTTTAGGATGGGGATGGCCTCTCCGTACTCGCCCTGCTGAGCCAGGACCTGGAAACGAGATACGGATTGAGCAGGATGGCTGAGGCCTGATCCCCTCACCCACGCCCCCTCACCCCTGTCCCCCCATCTCTGCTCCCCCCATCTCTGCCCCCCTCATCCCTGCTCCCCCATCCCTGCCCCCTCTCATCCCTGCCCCCCCCAATCCCTGCCCCCTTTATCTCTGTCCCCCCGAATCCCTGCCCCCCTCACCCCTCCCCACCTTGCCCTTTCGGAACAAAGCCTTGATGTTCCCAGGCTGGTGCTCAAGGACGAGGTTACAGGACTTCAGGGCCGCTTCATAATGATCCAGTTTAAGCTGAGAAGCTGCCAGGTTGTTGAGACACTTCACCTTCACGTCCAGCAGCTCAGCCTCCTCAGCCGGGCTGAAGTCAACTGCAAAGACCCCGGAGCTGAGTTAGGGGGGTGGGGAGCCCAGGCAGCCCTTGCTCAGGGCAGGAGCAGGTACCTTTCGAGCTGGAGCCGATGACCTTGAGGGCGATGTCGTAGGAGTTGATGGCAAGCACATAGTCTGCCTGCTGGTAGAAGAAGTTGCCGCGCTCCCGCTTGCGGTTGGCCAGCTCGATCTTCTCCTGCCCGCTGAGCAGCTCCAGGTCTGGCGCGTCCCGGGCCGCCAGCAGCTCCACCTCCAAGGTGAGGGCCGCGTTGGGTGGGATGTCAGGGCTCCTGGGCAAAGAGGGGCACAAAGCTGTGACCCCCCCCTTGTCACCTCTGTCAGTGCCACCAGCCACTGGGCCACACAGATTTAGCACCGCGGTCCAGAAACCAGCCCCACGGAAGCTCCCTGGGACAGGGTGTGATGCAGATCGGTCCCCCCCAGGCAGGACACACCGCCCTCCCCTGTGTGTGACAAGCCAGCCAGGTCTCCCTGCCCATGGTCAGGGGGCTGGGGGGCTGGGCTGTCAGTGGGAGCTCTCTCAGTCCCAGTTGGGCCCGTCCCGACTCCAGCCCGTGCCCTCCCCGCTCACCTGCCCTGAGCACCGTAGCAGTACTTTGCATCTGCCACGATCAAAGCCGTCTCCCCCATCTCCAGCAGCTGCACACACAAATCCAGAGCCTACAGGGAACAGCACCGTGGGGAGGGAGCGTGAGCAAAGGCAGAGGGACCGCTTCTAGCCCCAGAACAGGGATGGTGCTGGTCCCCAGCCCTCCCGTCCCGCCCCGTGGGGCAGAAGCCAGGCGGTGGGGGAGCCCGCTGAGCCTTCCCCCAGCACCGACCTGCAAGACATCGCAATCCCCCAGCGTGAAGGTGAGGGCAGGGTTCTCCTCCACCACGCTGCCATCCTCCAGCGCGGCCTTCAGGCGGATGGTGACATCCTGGCCCTTGCAGGGGTGTGTGTCCACCCCCTGGCCTGGCACCAGCGTCTTCTTCTTGAGCAAGCCGCTCCCTGGGCAAGGAGAAGCCGGAGGCGCATCAGCCCACGGGCGGGGGCAAAGCCTCCCTCCCACTGCCCCCTCTGACTCCTGGCCGCCCTTGGAGCTGCAGGGAAGCCCGAGTGGCCCCATAAGCCAAGCGTGCCCCTGCCCGGGCTCTTACCCAGAACGTCGAGCCACTCCTGGGAGTCCTTGGCTGCTTCCCCCCGACCCTGCTCGGCGGGCTGGGCGTCCTCCCGTGGCCGGGCCGGCGGCCTGCCCACGTCCTCCAGCGGGGGCAGCTCGCTCAGGTCCTCTTCTTCCTCCTCATCCTCCTCTTCTTCCTCCAGGACCTCGAAATCCTCCGCCGCGTCCAGCTGAGCGGCCTCGGCCGCCGGGGCCGGCTCGGTGCCGGTGCCTGCCCGGCCTGGGGAGCCGCTCCTCGGTTCCTCCCCGCTGGAGGCCATCGCGGCGGAGCAGCCTGGAGGGGGGCGAGAGGCGGGGGTCGGGGAGAGGCGGGGGTCGGGGGGACAGGCGGGGGTCGGGGCGAGAGGCGGGGGTCGGGGGGACAGGCGGGGGTCGGGGACAGGCGGGGGTCGGGGGGACAGGCGGGGGTCGGGGGGAGAGGCGGGGGTCGGGGAGAGGCGGGGGTCGGGGAGAGGCGGGGGTCGGGGCGAGAGGCGGGGGTCGGGGGGACAGGCGGGGGTCGGGGAGAGGCGGGGGTCGGGGAGAGGCGGGGGTCGGGGCGAGAGGCGGGGGTCGGGGGGACAGGCGGGGGTCGGGGAGAGGCGGGGGTCGGGGACAGGCGGGGGTCGGGGACAGGCGGGGGTCGGGGGGACAGGCGGGGGTCGGGGAGAGGCGGGGGTCGGGGGGACAGGCGGGGGTCGGGGGGACAGGCGGGGGTCGGGGAGAGGCGGGGGTCGGGGCGAGAGGCGGGGGTCGGGGGGACAGGCGGGGGTCGGGGGGACAGGCGGGGGTCGGGGAGAGGCGGGGGTCGGGGAGAGGCGGGGGTCGGGGGGACAGGCGGGGGTCGGGGCGAGAGGCGGGGGTCGGGGGGACAGGCGGGGGTCGGGGCGAGGCGGGGGTCGGGGAGAGGCGGGGGTCGGGGCGAGAGGCGGGGGTCGGGGGGACAGGCGGGGGTCGGGGCGAGGCGGGGGTCGGGGAGAGGCGGGGGTCGGGGCGAGAGGCGGGGGTCGGGGGGACAGGCGGGGGTCGGGGCAGCGCCGGGGCCCCGGGAGGCGGCGGGGGGGAGCGGCGGGGGGTGCTGGGGGAGGCTCGGGACGCGGGCCGGGCCCGGTGCCGGTAGCGCGAGGGGTCTCCCCCACCTGCGGGTCCCCACGTCACCGTCGCGCGCCGGGACTCCCCCCTAGCAACGGCCGGCGCGCGCCCCCCGCCGCTCCCAGCTGGCCCCGCCCCTCCCGCTCCTATTGGTCCGACGCCGCCCGCCGCCCTGACGCTATTGGCTGGGGGGGGCGCTCGTCAGCGAGGAGCCGCGCGGGGCTCGGCTCTGCCTTAAAGGAGCCGCCGCAGCGCAGCGGCACCCGCGGGGCAGGAGCGGGCCCGGGCCGCCGCTGGGCTATGGAGCGGGGACCCGCGTGTGCCCGGGGCCGTGGCACCGGGGTGGCCCCGCCATACCCGGGGAGAATCCCGACCCTCTCTCTCTCTCTCCGCCAGCCGCCACTACTTCCGGCCGGGCGCCGTGACGTAAGGACGCGCTGACGCCACGGGGTCACGCTCGGCGTGACCCCAGACCCGGAAGCGAGGTGAGGCCGCCGGTGCCGCCGCCGCTCCCGTCATGTGAAGCGGCGGGACGCGCTCCCGAGGCGCGCGGGAGGGGCCCGGGCCCGCCGCCCCCCGACGGGAGGGGACGGGGGGGGAGGCGGGACACACACACACACTACCGGGGCTGGGGGCGGGCGGGGGCCCCGGTACCGGAGCCGGGCTGGGCGGCGGGAAGGGGGCGGGGCTCCGGTACCGGGGGTGCGGCGGGGCTGAGGGGGCCCCGCTTCCGGGCGCCTGGAGGAGAGGGTCTCCGCGTGCGGTGCCGGGGGAGGCCCCGTCCCCCCACCGAGCCGCCGTCCCGCCGCCGTCCCGCAGGCCGCGATGGAGCCCACGGCCTCGCAGGTGTTCTGCGGGCGGGTGCTGGGCATGGTCAACGCCGAGGACGTCAACGCCATCATCCTGGCCCAGAAGAACATGTGAGTCCTGGGGAAAAGCGACCTGCGGGGACCCCGGCACCGGGAGCCTCCCGGCACCTGTGCCGAGCTCTGCCCGGCCCCTCCTTACAGGCTGGATCGGTTCGAGAAGACCAACGAGATGCTCCTCAACTTCAACAACCTCTCCAGCGTCCGCATGCAGCAGATGAACGAGCGTTTCCTGCACCACACCAAGACGCTGGTGGAAATGAAGAGGGATCTGGACAGCATCTTCCGGAGGATCCGGTGAGCGGCGGGGCCGGGGGCGGCGCTGCGGCGGGCAGGGAGCTGGGGGGGTGAGGGGGGCTCATCAAGGTCTGGGGGGGCTTTGGGGGGGTGTTAAAACAGGACCTGGGGAGCGCTCTGGGAGGTGAAAGGAGTTGGAGAGGGGAAACGTGTGGCCGAGCGGTGCAGGAGAGGAGCTGTGGGATGCGGTGCTGGGGCCGGTGCCGAGCTGGGACACTCGGGCAGCAGCTCGGTACCGGGTGGATCAGCATCCTCAGGGCCCTGCCCCTCTCTCTCCCGCAGGGCACTGAAAGGGAAGCTGGCGAAGCAGTACCCAGAGGCGTTCAGCAGTGAGTGCTTCCTGCCGCTGCTCCATCAGTTCCTCCTGCACCGAGCCCCGTGTCCTCGGGGCGCCCGAGGCGGCTCCCGGGAGCCACCAGTGAGACGTCCAGGCGTGTGGCCGCTGTGCTCGCGGCCCGGCAGGCTCCCTGCTGGCGTTCAGCGCGGCTGCAAGAAGCTGCAGACAGCTGCTAATTGCAGGGGTGTCACTTCTGGCTCTACCACCACACCAAGGAGCTGGGGATGAGCTCCCAGCCCGAGCCCTGCACGGCCACAGCTCACGCCTGCTCCTTCCCTTCCAGGCATCCACGAGTCCCCCATCCTGGAAGACGACGACGACTTCGACCCCGTCCCGAAGAGCACGACCACCACCATCGCCACCTCGGAGCAGAGCACCGAGTCCTGCGACACCAGCCCCGGTGTCATCTCCCCCGCCACGAGCCAGGAGTTCGAGGATCTATCCCAAGGCCGGTACGAGTCACCGGCTGCGAACGGACAGAGGCTCCCGGGCGAAGGCGCCGCCAACGGCCTGGACTAGGCGGGCGGGCGCCGTGCCCCCCACCCGGGGACTGACTCTCTGCCCGGGACTGACTCTGCCCGGCGTGTCCGTGCAGCGAGGGCTGCGGGGGGCCCTGCCCGCCCCGGCGCGGCCCCGCGGCGCGGCTGATGAGTAAAGGTGGCTCCCACAGCGCCTCCCGTCCCTTCTCGTCCCGGGGATGGGGCTGCGGGAGGAGCCCCGGGCCGCGCTCCCCTCCGCTCTCGGCCCAACCGGTGCCCCGGGGGACGGGGCGGGAGGGGGGGGGGGGAGGGGCGGGGCCGGGGCTGAGGCACCGGGAGCGCGTCCGGCGCCTGCGCACTGCGGGGAACGGGGCGGGGCGCTGACGCGCCGGGTGTGACGCAGCCGCGGGCGGGTTCCGGTTCCGGTCCCTCTCTTTCTCAGCGGCGAGGCGGCGGGTGCGCGCGCTGCGGGGACGGGCCCGGCAACGGGAACCGGGGGGGACGGGAGGGGGCGGGAGCGGGAGAGGGGGGACGGGGCGACCTGGGGGCGGGGCAGGGCCAGGATCGGGGTGGGGGGGGGTGGCTGGGAACGGCGGCACCGGGGGACGGCGAACGGGGGAACGAGGGGACCGGGAACGGGGCGGGGAGGGGAACAGGGAGGGATGGGGGATGGGGGATGGGGGGGCTGGAGCCGGGAGCGGGAACGCTCAGGAACGGGGCGGGGGCACCGCGTCCGTGCCAGCACCGGCACGGCGGCGGCGGCGGCGGGGCCCGGCGGCGGGGCGGCCGGGATAGCGGGGCTGTGCTCCGGGGCTGACGCGGCCCCGCTCCCGCAGCCACGAGCGGTGCCAAGATGCAGATCTTCGTGAAGACGCTGACGGGCAAAACCATCACCCTGGAGGTGGAGCCCAACGACACCATCGAGAACGTCAAGGCCAAGATCCAGGATAAAGAAGGTACCGGGGGGACGGGGGAGCCGCGGGGCCGCCCCCGCGCCCCCATCGCTGCCCTCCCCCCCATGGCTCTTTCCCCCCGCCAGGGATCCCCCCGGACCAGCAGCGCCTGATCTTCGCGGGGAAGCAGCTGGAGGACGGCCGCACCCTCGCGGACTACAACATCCAGAAGGGTACCCAGGGCGTGGGGCCGATGGGGCTTTACTGCCCCGGGGGGCTCAGCCCCGCAGCCCCCCGTGACGCTTCTCTCTCCCCCCAGAGTCCACCCTGCACCTGGTGCTGCGCCTGCGGGGCGGGATCATCGAGCCCTCGCTGCGCCAGCTCGCCCAGAAGTACAACTGTGACAAGATGATCTGCCGCAAGTACGGCCCCAGCCCCCTCCCCGGGGGCCTCACCCCGCCCCCAGCCCCCTCCCCACGCCAGGGGGGCTCCGCTGACCCCCCCTTCCCGCGGTGTCCCCCCAGGTGCTACGCCCGCCTGCACCCCCGCGCTGTCAACTGCCGCAAGAAGAAGTGTGGCCACACCAACAACCTGCGCCCCAAGAAGAAGGTCAAGTAGAGGGGGAGGAGACCCCCCGCCGACCCCCCAATAAAGCAGCGAGCGCTCACGCCCTCCCCGTCTCCTGTGTCTTTGTTTAATTGCCCAAATCGCTGTGTTCTGCAATAAAAACCGGCCCGAGGGGGATGGGGGGGAAGGGAGGGGTTTGGGGGGGGGATGCGATCCCGGGCGGCGCCTGCAGGCGGCGGGGGAGCCGCGCTCCGCCCCGCCGGGCCTGCGCGCTCCGACCGGGGCCGGGCCATGGTGAGCGGCAGCGGGAAGGGGGCGGCTGGGGGGGAGCGCACGGAGCCGGGGGGGGGTTGGGACTGGGGCTGGGGGGGGTCCCGGTCCCGGTGCGGTTCGTGCGCGCGAGGGGGACGGGGCGGTTCCTCGGTTTTGCCAGCACGTGGGGCTGGGGGGTCCCGGTACCGGGCTGGGCTCAGCCTGGCTTCGCGGGGGGACCTTGAGACTCCCCCGGTAGCGGGAGGAGACCCCCGGGCGCTGCCGGCTCGGCCCAGAGCCCGGTGACGGGAGCAGAGGCGCCCCCCCCCCCCTCCCCGGGGCAGCGGGCGCCGTGCCGGTCGCTCCGTGCCCCAGCCGCCGCCGTCCCTTGTCCCGGCAGACGGGCGAGACCGTGCGGACGCTGCTGCGGCGGCTGCGGGCGCTGCAGGGGGAGCGGGCCGAGGCGTACCGGCTGCTGGAGCAGTGAGTACCGGCACCGGGCCCGCCCCGCGCTCCCCGCTCCGGGCACCCGGGGGGCGACACCTGCACCCCACGTTGGGAGCTGATGGGCACCCCAGCGCTGGGGGCTGCGAGGGAAAGGGGCAAAGCCCCCAACACCACCTCCTGACCCCCCAACCCAAACCCCTCCTCACCCCCCCAACCCAACCCAAACCCCTCCTGACCCCCAACCCAAACCCCTTCACCCCGCACCCAAACCCCTCCTCACCCCACAACCCAAACCCCTCCTCACCCCCCCAACCCAAACCCCTTCACCCCCCAACCCAAACCCCTCCTGACCCCCCAACCCAACCCAAACCCCTCCTGACCCCCCACCCAAACCCCTCCTCACCCCCAACCCAAACCCCTCCTACGCGTCAGGGAACCCTCCCCGCGCTGTGGCGGGTGGCACGAGGGGCTTGGTGATGGGGTGACGGGGTGATGGGATGTCACCTCCCTGGTGCGGTGACGGTGGGTCCCCCCCATCCCCGGGCAGGGGTCACCGTGCCTACCTGAGCAGTGCCCCCGACTACGACTTCCCGCGGTACCGGCAGCGGGTGCACGAGGCGACGCTGGCATTCAGCCGGGCGTCCCGCGAGGTGCTGGGCATCGCCGGGCGCCTGCGCCACGAGCTCGCCCGGCCCGACCTGGCCCAGCACCTCACACGGCTCCAGGAGCGGGAGCAGGAGAAGCTGCAGCTGGTGAGTGCCGGGCTGGGGTGAGGATGGGGGGTCCCAGCGCTGCCCGGGGCAGGGCTGGCGCTGCTTTTCGGGGGGCAGGGGGGATGAGGTGCCCCAGCTCCCGCCGTGCCCCCACCGCAGACGGCGCAGCTCCAGCTGGCGCAGCAGCAGGCACAGGACCAGCCCGACGTGGACGCCCATCAGCAGGAGGTGCGGGAGCTCAAGCACAGGTAGGTGGTGGCCCCGTGGCCTTCTCCCCCCTCTTTGGGGATGGCAGGACACCCCAACCCCCCACCCTAGGAGCCCCTTCCCCGCGTTTCCCCTCCCTCCAGCCCAGGGGGGCCCAGATGGAGCCTTCAGAAGTGCTGAGCCGCAGCCCCGGGGAGGGTTTTGGCGATGCGGCGCGGCCGCGGTCCCCTCGGCCTCCCTGGGCTGAGTGTTTCATAAACAGCGCGGGGCAGGCGCGGCGGCCCAGATAATATGCTCCATATGGGCTTTATTTATAGTTTCCATCCGCTCTCATAGGCTAATTAAAACCATTGAGGCAATCAGCGAAATTCTCCAGGACCTCAAGTACGATTCGGAAGAAGCCGAGTGATGGGTGTCCCCGTGGGAACGGCTGGAGGGGCCGGCCGGTGGAGAGGGGGCCCTGGTTGGCCCCCCCCAACCCCCACCCGCTGCTGATGCAGCCCCCCCCTCCCCATCCTGGGCACCCACACCACCCCAGCGAGGCGGGCACCTTCCCCCCAGCCCCTTTTCTTGGGCACAGGCTGGAAGGGGTGGACAGCCCCCAGGAGAAGGGGGGTCCCCCTGAATCCTGAGCATCCCTACCGGAGGGGTCTGGTGTGGGGCTGGGCCCCCTCCCCATCTCTGCCAGCTGCGCCAGGGCCCAAGGGAAACCACAACCCCCAGTGCCAAGGGGCCTCCTTGCTTTGAACCCCGTTGGGATGGGCACCGCCTTTGCTGCCAGCTGGACCCCCCGCAGGCAGCAGCCCCCCCAAACCCCCCTCTGGGAGCTGGGCTGTATCCCCAGCCCTACAACGGCTCTGGTGCCCCACAGCGCTCACCCCACAATAAACACGGCCCCTTAGTGCTGGCTGAGTCGTGTGATCTACAGGGCTGGTGTGTCCCCCCGTCAGTGCCACCCCTCTGCCTTGGCCCCGGGGCTGGGGTGAGGAGGGACACGGGTCCCGTTTGGCTGCCCGCTGCATCCCCGTCCCCGCGCGCCGCTGACGCAGACCCCGGGGGGGTTTCAGAGGTTTATTGGCATTAAGCTTAAATCTGTTCCTAATTGACTGCGGGGGAACCAAAATAAGGCTGGTTTGAATCAGGAGTGGAGCAGGCACCGGGCAAACCCCCGCAGCCTCAAACCAGCCCGCGTGGCTCCCCGGGGACAGACCCCCACCCCGTGCGCTCACACGTGGGTCCCCGGGGAGAAAAACAGCCCGAACCGCTTCCCTGGGGGGGCTGCGCCGAGGGTGGGGGGACACCCGGGAAGCCCCCGCCCCCGCTTTCGCCCCAGAGGCCGCTCTGGCTGGCGCTTAAGGAGCAAAGCCTCCGTGCCCCCCCCAGCCCGGCTGAGGCTGGGGGGTCCCCTCGCTGCCGCGGGGTGCGAGCGGCATGGCGGGGGGCCGTGGGCCCGGGGGGCCAGCGGCACGTGAGGGGCTCCCGGGGCTGGCCCAGCCCGCCCCCCCCACCTCACCCCATCCCATCCCCCGGGGCCGTGGGGCCGTGCGTCGCCCCAGCCGCCTTCCTGCTCCCCCCCGGCAGGGCCTGGGTGGGCGCGGGTGGTCCCGGGTGGTCGCCGGGCGCCCCGTATCATCCTGCCGGCGCTCGGTCCCCCGGGGGCTACAACTTATCACCGGGAAGAACCTGCGGAGAGGAGCAGAGCCCCGCGTCGCTGCCGGCCGCGCGCCTCGGCGGCGGCATCACCCCCCAGCCCCAGGCTTGGGGTGGTGGTGGGGGGGGGTGTGTCCCTGCATCCCCTCACCCCCCAGCCCCGCGGGTCGGGGGAGAAGAAGTGCGAAAGGCTCCTTACCTACCTGGTTGCGTGCTTTGTGCGATTTCTGCAGCCACACGCGCCACTGGTCGTACAGCTTGATGCCCAGGTTGGAGCAGCCGTACGCGTGTTTCTTCACCCAGCCGAAGAACTGCTTCAGCTCCCGCCGCAGCGTCGTGTTCTGCTCCCCTCCTTTGGGGTCGCAGCCCCCCGCCGCTCGCTCTGCCAGGACAAAGAGGGGGGTCAGCATCAGCGCCGCCACGGGGGGACACAGCTCCAGACACCCCCTACCACCCCAAATCACCACTGTGCCGTGAATAACGGCGGGTGAGAGGAAAACAAGTGTTCCTCTGGCTTCCTGCTGGGAAAGCCGAGCTCCAAATTGGCTCCTTTGCAAGAAATCCAGGTGCCGGGCACAGAGCAGGGAAGGGCCCCCCCAAAGCACGTCCCATGTGCGCAGGGAGGGGGAGCGCAGCGCTGCCAGCATCCCCTCCCTGCCCGCCCAGCCATGCCGGGCCGGCAGCAGCGGCACTCACCGCTGCGCGGGGTGGAGGCGGCGGTGGGGTTGCTCCAGTCGCTCCAGATGCCGGCTTTCTTGGAGCCGTAGATGCCGAAGGGATTACAGCGCACCTGGACGAAGTAGACCGTGCCGGGGCGGAGGCCGGCCAGGCGGCAGGATGTCTGGTTGCCCACGTCATCCACGACCTGGGGAGGGAAGAGATGGCAGCACCGGCGCGGTTGGGCGTCCCGCCATTCCCCAGCACCGGCCGGTGATGCCGACCCACCTTCCATTCCGAGCTGTCCTCCACCCGGTACTGGATCTGGTACTTGGCTTGGAAGAGGAAATCCTTGAGGGCTGGGGGGGAGCTCCAGCGCACGCTCAGCTGGTCCTCCAGGTCCCCCACCCGGCTGACGTGCACATCGGACGGCGGGTCGGTGGTGACTGCGGGGACAGGGATGGCACGGGTGGCACCACAGGGGGGTTGAGGAGCCGCAGATGTGAAAAAACCCAACCCCAAACTCAAAGAAACCAGCCTGATTCCATTAGGGGCAATTCTGCTCCGTATCACCCAGTCCCTATTGCACCCCACCCCACCCCTGACATCCCACCACCCACATCCTGGCACGGTGGTGACATCGCGGCGCCATCGCTCACCCACGTCGAGGATGTCCAACATGACGACATCGGAGACGGCCACCCCCAGCCGGTTGGACGCCTCCACCCAGATCTCGTAGGGCGTGAAGAGGGCCAGGTCCTTGGGGATGTGGCAGGAGTAGGGCCCAGCCGTGTGGTACTCCTGGCATGTGTTGTCCCGGCCGTACCACCTGCGGGTGGGTGTTCAGTGCCGGCACCACCAGGTGCCATGGCTGAGCCAAGGGTGCTCACCCATCCGCTCCCAAATCATTCACCTGCTGCTCGACACCGCCGGCATCGAGCTGTTGGGTTACCGGCCCCATGGCCACTTCTCCTCACCCTCCTCCTCCTCCATGGAGTGCACGAGGCATGGCTAACCGCCAGCGCACACAGCAGCCGAGACCCAAGGAAACTCATCACACCCCCAACCCCCCAAGCAGGGACCAGCCAGGAGGCGTCAGGCCCCCCATTCCCCACCCCCCCTTTAAGAACAACCAGGAGCGGCGCGAGTCCCCACCTGAGCTTGTACTTGAGGGTGTAGTTGGTGTGCAGGAAGGTCTCCCCTTCCGTCCCCGGCGCCCACTTGCAGGTGAGGTCCTTCATGTTTTTGGACCAGCAAGTGATGTTGACTGGTTTTTCTGGGGGTACTGGGGGAGAGGAAAGAACAAAGAGGCAGAGGGGGGGTGAGAAGCAAAGTCAGAGCAGCGAAACACAGTCCCAGCAGGCGATGCCACCCCCATCCCCAGCAGCCACAGGCTTCCAGCCCCACGGCTGCAAACAGGATGGGAGGGGGGGGTTAAGCCCCTTCCCACCCCCCCTGCACCCAGCTCCTGCCCTGTTTTCCTTCAGCAACAGCAACCCCAGAAACAAGCCCGTGTTCCCAGCTCGGCTCCGCACGCCGAGGACGCGGCCCCGTCCTTAAAATAGCCCCAGATAAAATCTTACGGTTATTGATTCGGACAAGCGTCACGTTCCCCGGGCTCTGCCAGGGCGGCCCTGCTGCCACAGGCCGCGAACACAGGGCCACGACAACCGGGCCGCTGCCAGCGCACCATGCAGGCCCCGTGGGGTGTTTCGGCAAGAACCAGGGAGTCAAACACCCCCCCAGGGATCCCCAACCGCTCCCACGGGAGCCGCGGTTCCCCCTCCCCAAACGGCAAAGCAGCGCCGGGGCCGGGCCAAACCCAGCACGTGCAACCGCGCCGGCGCCGCCGACGTACGTCCAACGTAAAGGCAGGAGCCGGCCAAGATGCCGCCATCTCTGCTGTGACACACCAGGTTGTCCCCCGACTGCTGCTTGGAGCCGTTGAGGTGGGCGAGGGCCACGCTAAGCGTGGTGGGGCCCAGCGCGGCGTAGGAGGCGGCGGGCAGGCGCCGGCCGTTCAGGGTCCAGTACAGGTCCTCGGCTTTCAGGTGAAAGTCCGGGCTGACCGTGCACGTGGCGACCAGCGAGGAGCCGATCAGCAGGGTGGGGTCTTGGGGGGAAATCACGGCGGGGTCTGCAGCCAGAGACACAAGGGGGAGGGAGAAAGAACAGTCAAAATTCATATATTTTATATATCTATCTATTATGGGTAGGTCTGATATCTATAGAGAGAGTCCCTTTACATCTATTATACATAGATATGATCTATATATAGATATTAAATTATATATCATATATAGATTCAATATCTGTATATAGATTGTATTTATCTCTATATGCATTGATTTGGTATCTATATATAGATTCCCTTTCTATATCTCTATATGCATAGGTTTAATATCTATATATAGATTCCATATCTACCAAGCGGGTATAAAATGTATTTAAATAGATAAATATACAAAATATATTTGAATAAATGTGGCTGTAGTAAGATACACAGAGGCATTGATGAATATCCCTGGATGTATCTCAGCACAGCCCCTCGGGGGCTGCTGGGCAGAGTGGGGAGGGGGCTCCCAGCCGGGGAGCCTCTGGGGGGGCTGCGTGGTGCGAGGCTGCGGGGTCCCGGTGCTGCTGTGGTTCCTTCCCAGCGCCGGGCGGGGGCTGGGTTGTGGCTTTGGGAAGTTTTTTTGCAACAAAAGGATTGCAAAAGTGACCACGGAAAGTTTGGGGGGGGGAGTTTCCCCCCTTCCCTCCCCACACACACACTTTTCCACTCTTTTCCAAGGGTTCTGGCTGGCAGCCCCCCCCCCCCCAGAGCGTGCCACCCAGGGCCCGGCCGCGCATCCCGGCCCAGACCGGCGCCGGCCGCCTGCCTCATCCCCTCCACGTGCTGCCAAAACCCTTCGGCGCCTGGTCCCCGCGCCAGGACACCCCGAGGAGCCACCCCCACCCCCCCAAAACGGTGCTCCACGCTGGGGACCCATCAGTGCTGGGAAACGCCCCCCACCCCACTCTATTCCAGACCCCTCAGCCACGGGGCCGCAGCGGGAAGGGTCCCGTCCCGTCCCCTCGGCGGGGTCTCCGGGTGCCCATCGGCCCCGTCCGCACGTGCCGGGCTAATGCCCAAATCACCTCCCGGAAAGACCCGCGACCTCCGCTCCCCCGCGGCCCCGATCGGCTTTCAGCGGCCGCTCCAGCTCCCCGCCCGGCGCAATTAGTGCTCCGAAGGTCTCGTTACCCCGACGAGACCCTAATCAGCCGTGCCTCCCGCGGGGCTGCGAGACCCGCGTGTAAACGCAACCGGGACCCGGCCGTACCCCGAGCATCCGTGGCTGAGGATGGGGATCCATCCCACACCACCCCCCCAACCCCAAACCCTTCCTCAGGGTGGGGAAACCACTCCCCAGCTCACCCCATCCTCCATCGGGGCCTCCAAACCCCCAGCCAGCCCCGCCGCGGAGCCCACCAGCACCCGCTCCCCATGAGCCGAGCCGGGGCCGCTCCAGCTCCGCCGGTAACAGACCCAGCGCTCCGGGCCCTAATTCCCCTAAATCTTAATCTAAACAGCCCCAGAAACACACACGAGCGCCGCAAACCAGACACGTTTCCCGTCCTCTGTGCAGGACCCTCACAACGGGCCAATTTTACGTATTTTTACTTTCTCCCCCCATATATATCCCCCCCCCCCCCCTTCTCCAAGCACAAACCTCCCGAGGGGCCAAGTTTATATTTATTTCTTTCATTATCCCCCCTGTGATGCCTGCCCACCCCCTCCCCGCGCAGCCACAGCGCCAAACATGTGTTTTAAAAGGGAAAAGTGTGAAGTTTTCGGATGGGAGAGGAAAGGGCCCGAGGGGGGGTGGGGAGAGGCAGGCAGCCTGCGGAATGTGCGAGTCCCAGGGAAAATACCTGCTCTGCTCGGGGGGGTTTGGGGCTTTCCTAGCGGAAAAAAACCCCGCTGATCAGGTGCTAAGTAATGCTATAAAGTAAAACCACATTTCCAAGGTGTCGGGAACGTTTATGCTTCTCTTCCGAAGGGCCGGGTTTCATTGTGTTTTTATATCGGTGTTTTAAGGGGCTGGGGAAGAAAAGGAGGAAAAAAGGAAAAGGGGGAAAAAAAAAAACCCAAACCGACCCCCAAACTGACCCCCAACCCGACCCCCAACCCGACCCCTCCGATAAGAGCCGGAGATCAGGACTTAGTGAGATGTGCAGGGGGCTGGGGGGTGGATGGGATATAATAAGGCTCGTAACCGCCCTGGAGAACAAAAGGAAATTTGGGCAGCTCCGAGTCCGACCAGAAAAGTAACTTTTCAAGTGGAGATGTATTTATTCAGGGCTCTCCTGAAGCTCGAGCAGGGAGCTTGGCGGGCAGATATGGCACCTAAAATCGATTTCTCGCCCCCCCCCCAGTGCCTTTCCCCCCTTCCCCACCCCGAGTGGCATTCGTGGTGCCCATCCCTCGCTCGAGGAGGGATTTATAAAAAGCCCAGGCATTCCAGCCAGCGCGGCCGCGCTGCACCGAGGGGAAACATTCGCTCTCTAAAAGGAGATTTGGCTTCGCCTTTCCCCAGCGCCGCACGTCGAGGGGCCACGGGGCGAGCGCTCGCCCCGACCGACCCCCACGGGGGGAGAATGAGGGTCCCGGGTGGGGGGAAGGTGGGTGAAACCGTCTGCGAGCGGCACCGGGCGTCCCTGTCCCGGGGTGAGGGGAGAGGTGTGGGGTCAGCAGCATGGGGAGGGGGGTCCGGCCACGGCCCCGCGCTGTCCCCAGGGGGATTAACCCCTCTGGGAAGGGCACTGGGGGGGGTGCTGCTCCCCGCCGAACCCGCCTTGGTTCGGAGGCTCGTTAACGGCTCCCAAAGGCATTTGGGGAGCATTTTTCCTCCCCCCATCTGCGATTCCTGCCCCAATTACCGCTCCCCGAGGCGTCCCGTTAGTGACACGCGTGGGTCGGGGGGTAGGAGACCCCGCGGCCGGGACCCCCGTGGCATCGCCGGGGACGCGGGAGCTGCGGAGCGGCGGCTGCTGCTGGCGGCCCCGTCCGCGCGCCGCAGCGAACATCCATCGGCTTGAGAAATTCCCATCATAGGGAGGAAGCCAAACTTCCTGCTCGGGGAGCGGGCGCTCGCCTCCCCTGCGCCCGGCCCGGAGGGAAGCGGCGAGGGGACGGGGTTTAATTCGGGGTTCGGGCTCTGCCCCTCCCTCCCCCCATATGTGTCTCCCAAAGTGAGGGGGGACCCCCGTCCCCACAGGGCTGAGGCCGCCCGCAGCTCAGCCCACAGGTGGCACCTCCCGGACCTGCTACTGCAGGGTGGGACCCCCAAATGGGCATCACTGTGGAGCCCCCCCCAGGGGTATTTTTTTTTGGGGAGGGGGAAGATTAATTGTTCTCCGTGGGGGAGGGAGCTCCCTATTGTTCTGGGTGGGGAAAAGGGGATTCATTGTTCTCTGGGTTGGGGGACGGGGCGGGGGGGAGGCTCTCTGGGGGGAAAGGGGGGTCCCCGCTGTCCTCAGCAGGAGGTGGGGGGGTCTCAGAGGCTCTTGGGGGGAGGAAGGGAGGGTCATCGCTCCCGAGGGTGGGAGGGGGTCGCGTGGGGAAGGGGTTCGCTATTGTTCTCCGGGCGGAGGACGGGGGTTTCCATTGTCCTGGGTGGGGAACGGAGCCGCATTGTTCTCGGGGAGGGGGCTCCGCACGGCGGGGGGGGGGCGGGCAAGGGGGGAGCGACCCTTCTCGGGGAGGGGATGTCCCTATTTTCCACAGGGAGAGAGGGCACTCGCTGCTCCCGGGGGAGGGGGGGTCCCTGCTGCTCTCGGGGATGGGGGGAACAAAAAAAGGCTCTTCTATTGTTCTCTGCGGAGAGCCGGGGGGGTCCCGGCTGGGCTGCGGGGCCGGGGCGGGGAAGGGGGTGTCCCAGCTGCCAGCCGGGGGGCGATGGGGGGGTCCCGGCTGCCCTGCGCGGGGCTGGGGGGGAAGAAGGGGGCACCGGTACCCGGCACCGCGCAGCCCCGAGGTGCGCCCGGCGATGCCCCCGCCGCTCCCGGGGCAGCTCCGCATCCCGGCGCGGGAAGGGGGAGGGGGAGACGGGACACGGCGCACGGAGCCCGCGAGAAGCGGGGGAGCCCCGGGGGGAACCGGCCCCGCCCGGCCCCGACGGGACCCCCCGCATCGCGCCCCCCCTCCCTCCCTCCGCGCCCACCTTGCGGGAGCCGCTCGGTGCTCCCGGTACTCACAGGCGAGCGGCTCGGCGCGGAGGAGCCGCAGGCAGAGCAGGAGCAGCGGCGGGAGCAGCGGCATGGCCGGCTCCGGTGCCCGTCGGTGCCCGGGGCGGCGGAGCGCACCGGCACGTCCGGGGAAGTCCCGAGCAAGTCTGAGCAACCCCCGGTTACCAAAGCCCTAAATGCCGCCCTGGCCCCGCCCCGCCCGGCCCGGGCCCGCCCCCGGGGGGGCAGAAAGGCACCGGCCCCGGAGCCCCGCCGTCCCGCTCCGGTACCGGCTCCGGTCCCGACCCCCGCCCGGTGCTGCGGCGGGATGCTGCACCCGCGCCCCCCCGCCCCTCCCAGCCCGGGGCCGGTGTCCCGCTCCCCCCGAGCCCCGCGGAAGGTGAGTAAGAGCCGCCCCGGGGCCGCCTTCCCACGGGTGACTCATGCGCGGCCTCCCCGGACCCTCCCGTGCCCCCGGGGCCGCTCCCGGTGCTGCAGACACAGCCGGGCCGGACCCGCGGGGGCTCCTCCCTCCCCCCACCCCAATTAAAAGTGTGAGGAGACCAAAACCCTGTTGCTGCTTCTGTGGGGCTGAACACGGGAGTATCCTTAAATCCCGATGGATTCTGGCGAACCAGCATCTCCGGGCTGTTCCCTAACAAACTCCCCCAAGGGCTGGGAGAAAAGCCCCCGGTGGCTTCAGCCCCCCCAGGGTGGGGGCTGCGTTTGTCCCCAGGGGTCCCGGGCCACCCAGAGTCGGTGGCGTCTCCAGTCGTGCTGCAGTGGAGTCATCACTTGGGCATCGCTGTGGGGGTGCCTCCTCCTGTGTGCCCCCCAGGACCTGATGGCACTGAGAGCTTTGCAGACCCTCGGATGGGTGGGGAGAGCCCTGGGACAGTGGGTTCTGCCTGTGACAAGGCCACTGTCCCCATGCATGGGCTGTCCCCTGCTACATGTCCTTCAGGTGAGGTGGGGCAGTGGGGTGCCCCGAGAGCACCCCATGCTGAGGGGTGCCTGGGCTGTGTGTCCCCCCCGACAGAGGGGACACAGAGGGACCTGGTGGCCCTGACCTGGAGGTTGGGGTGGGGCTGGGAGCCCTGAGGCTGTGGTACCACTGCCCTGGCTGGGGGCTGGGGGGGCTCTGACGGCTCAGAGCTGAGGGGTGGGGGGCGTTGCCAGCTCATGGTGACATTGTCCCTTGTGTTTCCCTGTCCCTTTGCTCCCTGTCCCGGCCCTGCTCATCCTCTCGGCTGCGAGGACAGGGACACAGCTCCTGGCAGGGGATGGAGCATCGAGGGGCAGAGCCGGGGGACAGGGGACACCTGAGTGGCCCAGGGTGCCCTTCCCAAAGGGGTGACACTGTGCATCAGCCCCTGCCCCACAGCACCGGGGTTTGGGGGGGGCTGGGGGGCAAAGGACTGAGATCCCCGTGGGGATGGGAGGTGGGGGGTGATACTGTGGGGGGTCACTGTGGGCGCTGGCTGAAGGGGCCGCAGGGGTTAGGGAATACAGCATGAAAGGAGAGCGTGGGGCAGACAGAGCCGTGCCTTTTCCCAGCAGCCTGGTTTGTTGGAAGCTTCTGAACTGTTTTTGTTGAAATTTCCCAAAAATGTCAGGCTCTGGGAGCCACCCAGCCCGAGGAGCTGCAGCGGCCGCGCTCCGGCCAAGTGAATCACGGCTGCACCCGCCACCCCCGACCCACCGCCCCCATTCTCCCGGGACGGCCCCGGGGCAGGGACCTGGGGTGGGTGCTGGGGGGGAAGAGGAATCACCTCCCCAATGCTGGAGTGGGGACCAGGCTGCCCACCTGCGCTGCTGGCACAGCATCCTGCCCCCCATACTTTCTCCTGCCCCCGGCCAAGCCCCTCAGCTGCCCCCCAGGGCCCACAGAAAAGTGCGATCTAGTGTGGCTGTTTTGGGGAGCAGGGGTGGGTGGGCTCCTGAGGGTGGGGGTGACACTGGTCCTGGTGCTGGCAGAGGGGACACAGCCATCTCAAGCAAAAGCATCATCAGAAGGTGGCTCGAGGCTTTGCTGGGGGGACGTGGGGGGCCAGTGGCATCGGGAGGAGAGGTGAGCATCAGTCCCCACTGGTGTCACCTGGGACATGCCCGGGGTGGCACCCCAGGTGGTGTGGGGACGTTCGTCCTCCCTGACCTGTGCAGCATCCACACCCGATGCTGTGGGATGGGGATGGGGTGTGGGGATGGAGCCAGCCCCGAGCTGCCGTGCCCATGGTCCCTGCGCGGCGCCGTGGCGGTGCCACCGGGCGCTGGGCTGGTGCTGGGGCCGGGCCGGTGGCGGGAGCAGCCGGCGATGACAGAGCTGCCTCCCGCTCTGAGTCAGCGCCCCGGTCAGCAGGCAGATGTGGTCAGCGCTGCCCTTTGACAGTGACCTTTAAAGAGCTGCTCCCTGCTGCCCACGAGCCGCCGCGCTCCCAGGCACCCGCTGGGCTCCCGCAGGCGGGTGGGGGGCAGGATCCGGCCCGCAGCCCCACTGACCCCCAGACTGGGCTGCTGGCGTCAGCACGGGGGTCCCCTGGGACTGGTGCGGTCCGGCTGCCCCTTCCCAGCGTGGCTCCGTTCCCAGGGCCTCTCTGCCCTGGTGCAGGGCAGGGTCTGGCTGTGGGGCCCAGCTCCCAGGCAGGATGTGACTCCCCCACATGAATCCAGGACCCCGGGGTGGCCCTGGCAGTGTCCCCACATCCAGGCTGAGCATCCTCCATCCAGTCCAGCTTCCCACCGACCATCACCCTCCCATCAGCCTCCATCATGTGTCACCGGGGCCAGGCCCAGCACATCTACCCTGAATTAATCTAATTACTCTGTTTCCCAGCCAGAGCTCGCTCCATAAAGTCCTTGGACAGAGACAGCATCTGGCTCAAGGGCCAGGGTGTAAAAAACAAACAATAAAAAAACACAAAACCCCAGAAAAAGCAGGAGGAGAGGCGCAGCAGAGCTGCTTCTGACTGCCTGCATCCTTTTAAAGTGACCTGGGGGAAAAATAAAGAGGCTAGAAATGCAAAGAATCCAGCAGTCAGAGTTTTCTTTCTATTCCTCTCAGTCACATTTCCACATCCACGGGTAATTTATAACCCGCTTAACCCCTTCCCTGCACAGCCCCCTGGCTCCAGAGCATCCCCGCAGCGGCGGCCGCACCTCCCCACCTCTGTTTGCTCTGGGAAGCACAACAAGTCCCAGACAGGAGTTTGCTGATCTCGAGAGGGGGGGGTGTGTGGGGAAACCCCACGGGTTGATGTTGAGTGGGTGCTTGAAGGCCAGGGCTGGGCTCTGTGGGGTTGGGGCACAGCGGGTGGCAGGTCCCCTGACCAAGGTGGGGCCCGTGGGGACACCCCAGCCAGTGTGAGGGGAGCCTGTGGATTTGGAAGGGCTCCCAAGAATGTGGGTCAGTCGTGACAGATGGGAAAGGCAGCGAGTGCTCCCGCAGCGGGTGGGGAGAGCAGGGAGGGCGGCAGGCATTGGCCAACTGGGATGCGATTGCTGGGAAGGGTGGCTTTCCCAGTTACCTGGAGGGGATGGAGCGCAGGCAGGTGCGGCGCTCCCCGGCACACACACCGCTGGGTTCGGTGCCCGGCCGGCGGGAGCCTCACCTGCGGCACCGGGATTGATGGTGACGGGCCCAATCTATCCCATTCACTTGGCCATTCGTCACCAGAGCTGGACACGGGGCCGAGGGGCTGGCCGGGCTCCAAGGGGGGAAGGGGGGCAGCCCCGCCAGCCCGGCCCGAGCACATTCTCTCCCGGCCCTGGTTTGATTAACAAGATGAATAAGCTGGCGGAGCGCAGCGGGGCGAGGAGAGGCCCCACTCCCTGCTCCCGGGGGGGCACGGGGCTGCGCTCCCCCCCGCTGCTGTCCCTGAGGGGATCCAGCTGCCCTCACCCGTCTCCCCCCACCCCAGGGTGCGGAGCACCCCTCAACCCTGAGCTGGGACTGGGAGACACCCCCCCCTTCCCCGTGCGGGGGTCCTGCCATGTGTTCCCCATTAGGGCTGGAGGTTCGTGAAACCCCCAGCTCTCCTCCTCCTCCTCCTCTTCCTCCTCCTCCCCCCGGGCCCGCTTTGGGGTGCTGCAATAAATAAGGCTAATGGGCAGGGCAGCGGCCGCGCACGGGGCCAAGCCTGTGCCTTTTATGTCTGTTAAACCCTGGGAAATCAAAGCTGTAAATCTGGGGTGTCAGGGAGAGCCCAGCGCCCGGGCTGGGGGGGCCGTGGCACAGGATGGGGGTGGGATGCGCAAAGGGGACTCGGGGAGACCCTGCGGGCAGCACCCCTGGGTACCAGGTGGGTACAAGGGGCTTGTCCTCTCCCGGGGGGACAGTCCCTGTGGGGATGCTGGTCCCAGCAACACGGCAGCCCTGTCCCCCCGTGCCTGTCTGTGTGTACCCCCTGGTCCCCACATGCTCCCCAGACCCCTTGGGACTGGTGTCAGTGGGACCCCCCAGTCTCTCTGCATCCCCCAGTTCGGCTGTGCTCCTTTGATCCCTGTGCACCCCCTGTGTCATGTCCCACCCCCATCCCGGGTGTCCCGCAGTCTCCCTGCATGCCCCAGTGTCCCCCTACATCCCCTGGTTCCCCCACACCCTCTGGTCCTTGGGCATCAGCTGGTGCCTGGGCACCCCCCTGCCCTCCTGCATCCCACAGTCCCTGTGCACCCCCCGGTCCCCAGTGTCCCCCGCATCCCCCGGTACCCGTGCATCCCCAGTGCCTGGGCACCCCCTGCCCCCCCGCATCCCCCGCTCCCCCCGGTCTCCCTGCATCTCCCGGTACCCGAGCATCCCCCGTACCCGAGCATCCCCCGGTACCCGAGCATCCCCCGGCCCTTCCCCCCTCTCCCCCCCGCACACCCGGACACCCCTCACCGCCCTCACCCCAGCAGCCCCCTCCCCACCCTCCCGCCCCCCTCCCGCCCCGGTGCCGCTGGCGGGGGCTGCCGGTGCCGGCGGATCTGCGGCAGTCTGCGGCGGCTCCCCCCCGCCCCCGGCTCCCCCCCGCCGCCATCGCACGGCGCACGGCGCGTCACGGCGGGGCCGGCAGCGGCGGCGGCGGTGGGTGCGCTCCGCTCCGCGCCGCTCCGCGCCCCGCGCCCGCCATGGCGGCCCGCCGCCCCCGGGCCCTGCTCGCCCTCGGCCTGGCCTTGGCCGCCGCCGCCGCCGCCGACCCCTTCTCGCCCCAGCTGGGAGACACCGCCGGGTGCCGCGGGCAGTGCGGCCGCAGCCTCCCGCGCCGAGCCGCCGCCGCGGGGCCGGTGGGTAGCGCCGGGGGCACCGGGGGAGCCGCGGCGGGGGGAGCGGCAGGAGCGGCGGGAGTAGAGGGAGCATCGGGGGCGTTGAGGGGTGCTGGGGGCACCGGGAGGATAGGGGGGGACCAGGAGCATCGGGGGGCACCGGGAGGATAGGGGGGCACCGGGAGGATAGGGGGGTACCGAGCGCACCGGGGGGTGCTGGGAGCATCGGGGTGTACTGGAAGCATCGTGGGGCAGTGGGAGGATCGGGGGGGACCGGGAGCCCCGGGGGGGCACCGGCAGCACCAGGGGAGCCCCGTCGGTCTCCTCCCCCCTGGGTTCGGGGTGCCCCCGATGAGGGCAGAGGTTTGGGGTGTCTGCAGAGGTTTTGCACACCCCAGTTTCGGGGTGCCCCCCGGGTCTCACCCGTGCCAGGTTCGGGGTGCTCTCAATGGCATCAGCCCCCCCCGGGTGCCACTGCCGGGGACACAGCGGGGGCTCACTCCCCCGGCTCCCCCCCGAACCCCATCCCCGTGGCTGAGCCGCCCCGATGGGGCCAGTGGGGCTGGGGACGGCCAGGGGAGCGGCGTGGGATGGAGCTGGACCCAGAGCATCGTGGAAAGCCCCTGCTCAGAGCCGCCGTGGCGGGGGGGGCCCCACATCTAGGCCTGTGCCTTGGCAGGAGCTGGGGGGGGGGGGGTCGTGTTCCCATCTGGGCAGGAGCTGCCAGCACCCAGCCCTGCCAGCACACAGACCCCCGGGGGGGGCACCTGCTTCCCTCATGTGCAGACACAGGCAGTGACCGCTGCAGGCACCCCCCGGGGTGTTCCCAGCACCCCCATCGCGCGCACACCCCAGCAGCCCCCCCCTTCTGCCAGCCCACGTTGGGGCCCAGCTGTTGCCAAGAGCCCCAGCATCAATGGGGGGACCTGCCATGGCCTCGATGGGCACGAGGCCCCGTGCAAACTGGGGGGCGAAGGCAGCTCTCCCCCCGCCCCCCCGAGTGCCATCGCCTGGGGTCAGGGTGCCAGCCCCAGCTGTGGCTCTGCAGGAGGGTGGCAGTGCCCGGTGCCCCCCAGCCACAGTGAAGGGGTGTGGGGGCCGCGGCGGGGGTCCGGCACAGCCATCGGGCTGAGCCTGGTGCCAGCTCCACGCTCTCCTCCTCCTCCTCCCCGCAGGATGCTGTTCTCAACGCCTGTTACCGGGGCTGCCGGCTGTTCTCCATCTGTCACTTCGTGGATGCGGGCGCCGAGCTGAACACAACCAGAGCCGAGTGTGAGGCAGGTGAGGAACCAGCGCCCGAGCGGCCCCCGTGCCTCAGACACCATCCCGGGGGGGTCTCCCACCTCCCACCTCCCGCCCTCCCCAGCATCCTGCCCTCGCTCAGCCCCATGCTGAGCCCTGGGGCCGCATCCGCACCCCACTGCAAACCGAGCGGGGGGCAGATTTACACCCACCGGGTGGGTAGGGGGGTCTTGGGGTCACAGGGCTGTGTCAAGGGGACCAAGCAGCCCCTGACCCTGCCCCCCCTCTGCCTCGCAGCGTGTGCTGAAGCCTACAGCAACGCGGAGGAGCAGTTTGGCTGCGTGACCGGGTGCCGCAAGCAGCTGCCCGAGGTGGAGAGCAGGAAGGAGAAGGTGAGGGGACGGGGAGATGGGACCCTCACCTGGCCCCCAGGGCATGGGGACACAGGGTATCTCTGTCACCGTGGATATGGCAGGGACCACAGTTTGCTGCTGCTGGGCAGAGCTGGCAGTGCTGACGTGATGGAGGCCACTGCCCCCCCAAGCCCACCGGCCACCCATGCCTGGGACTCTGGGGGGCACCCTGGAATGTGACCCCTTCCCCTGTGGCAGCTCAGCCCCTCCTGTGCCAGGGGATGGAGGCTATAAAACCCCACACATGCAGCCTGGTCATCCATCCATCCATCCATCCATCCATCCATCCATCCTCCATCCATCCCTCCATCCATCTATCCATCCATCCCTCCATCCATCTATCCATCCATCCCTCCATCCATCCATCCATCCATCCATCCATCTATCCATCCATCCATCCATCCATCCATCCTGCATCCATCCTGCATCCATCCTCCATCCTCCATCCATCCATCCTCCATCCATCCCTCCATCCATCTATCCATCCATCCATCCATCCTCCATCCATCCATCCATCCATCCATCCATCCATCCATCCTCCATCCATCCATCCTCCATCCATCCATCCATCCATCCATCCATCCATCCATCCATCCTCCCTTCCCTCTGCTCTCCCAGGACAGGTTGGGACCAGGTGCTCCCTGCTCGCTCCTGCTGCTGGATGCCTGTTGCATCCTGCTCTATTTTCTATGCTCTGTTCATCGTGGCCCTGTGGACAGGGGGTGCTCTGGGCGTGCTGGGTGGGCAGGAGCCCGTCGCTGGCCCATCACGCTGCTCGACCCGGGGGTTTGGGCCAGGCAGGGTGATCCCACTGGCTTCCCAGGGTGTGAGGTTCTGACCAGTGACTCCTGCAGATATCCCCAGTTCTGATGTGTTTTTCTTCCCAGCAATTAGCAACACTTTTCCCTCCTACTTTTAATTAATCCTGCTTTTGCCCAATTAATTAAACTAGACTTTGGCCCAAGGTGGAGCCTTTTGGCTTCGTGCACATGGAGATGAGGGTGAATTTGCTGGGGCTCCATGGAAAAGCCACTTTGCAGCCTGGATTTAAGGCCTTCCCGTTCTCTGATCCCGCTTCCCAGCCCCTCTCCAAGGTCGGGGATGAGCATCGGGGGTGGAGTGGGGGGAAGCAGCCAGCTGATGGGGGTGGGGGGGCCCGTCACCCCCTTGAGCCACCCGGAGCATTTTTTCCTGCGGGTTCCCAGACGAGCACGCAGAGCAGATTTAGCATAATAATTAGATACAGAATCTGACCTATTTATTTCCTGTTTGCTGGTCTGACCGTGCGAGGGGCTGTCGGAAAATGTTGGGAGCCAGTGGCAGGGAGCAGCCAAGCGGATTCCAGCAGGGATGCTTTAAAAATAACAAACCGCCGCGACGGCCAAGAATCCAGGGCACGGGGCGGCTGCCAGGAGAGCAACGCCCTCGGCACATCGCCGCTCGCTCCTATTGTTTAAAGAGCTGGTGGGAGCGAGGGGCTGGGTGATGGCCCTGGGGACCAGGGCTCTGGGCTCTGGGACCCTCCCCGGGGCTGGAGCACGGGTCCTGTGCAGCTCCATCCCTGGGGAAGCAGGCTGGGCGCTGGGGCTGAGCTGCTGGCTCGGGGTGGGACGTCATCCATCAGAGCGGGTGACGAGGGGGCGGCGGTGACACGGTGTCCCTGCTGCTTGGCAGAGCCTGGAGCCCCAGGCGCCGGCGTTCTCCATGTTCGATTTGGTCTCCACCTTCTGCAACGACATCGTCAGCTCTGCCCAGAGCTTCATCTCCTCCACCTGGACCTTCTACCTGCAGGCGGATGACGGCAAAGTCGTGGTGTTTCAGGTGGGGGTGTCCCCGTCCCCTTGTGCCCAGGGGGGTGGGGACCCCCTTGCTCACCACCTTCTCCCTTCTTTCCCTGCCAACCTGCCAGTCCCAGCCTGAGATGGAGTATCTGGTACCCGAGGTGCAGGCGATGCAGCAGGAGAGACCGGTGCGGCCAGGACCGGGGTCCAGCCTCCACGTCCCCCAGCCCCACACAGGTGCCAGGGGTGGGGGGGTGGAATCCAGGCTGCTGGCAGGGGGGCCGGGAGCCTCAGAGCCCTCCTGGCTCTCATCCGACTTCTCCAGAGCCAAACAAATTACCCGCTTCTGGGGGCTGATCAACCTCCCACATCCTGCACCCATGGGAGATGGGGGGTCTGGATTTGGGACCTGCTCCAAGAAGTTGCCGGGGTCTTCAGCACCCCCACAGCGGGCAAAGGATCCCGGGGGTGTGTGGGGGAAGAGGGGACTGCCTGCAGCCCTGCTCTGACCACAGGCTGGCAGGGATGGGGAGCAGGCAGGGATGGGGAGCAGGCAAGGATGGGGAGCAGGCAGGGATGGGGAGCAGGCAGGGATGGGGAGCAGGCAGGGATGCCCACGGTGGGTACCGGGGCTCAGCATCATCTCTCTCCTGCCAGGGCCCCGGGCAAAGGGGGAGAAGCCCCCCGTGAAGGAGCCGCGGGTCAAAGCCAAGGCGCAGCACGCGGACCCCCCGCAGCCAGAGCACGACTTCCTCGGCTGCATGTCCAAGTAGGTGCTGTGGGGCTGCACAGGGGCTGGGGGCGCCTGGACCTGCTGGAGACATGCCAGAGGGGATGCTCCCTCCCCCCCTCCCTCCCTCCCCCAAATTGCTCCCCCGAGCCCTGCCATAAACTCGTGCCTTTCCCTTGGCGGGGGGTGGTGGGGTGTTACAGGCGCTCGGGCCTTCCTCGCTGGATCCTGGCCGCCTGCCTCTTCCTCTCCATCATGGTGATGCTGTGGCTGAGCTGTGCCAGCTTGGTGACCGCCCCCGAGCAGCATGTCAAGACCCAGGTACGGGGCGAACACTGCTGAGCACAGCTGGGGGGCGGTCCTCTGGGGGTCCCTCACATCTCAGGTCTGCCCATCATGGCTGGGTGAGACAGGAACAGGGGCTTTGTGGTCCCCTGGGTTGGGCAGCATGTCCGTGCTGCACAGAACATCCCCATCCACCCCCACAGAGCTCCTGGCCTGGGGTGAGGTGCTCCTGCCCCCTTCTCTGTGGCTGCACGGTCCCCTCTGCCTCTCTTCCAGCCTCTGAGCATCAACGGGGACAAAGAGTACCTGGAGGACCTGGATGGCCCCGGCGCCTTCCCCCTGCCGCCCGTCATCGCTGTCACCCTGTGCCCCGCGCACGGCGGGGAGGACGTGGGGCCGCTGCCGCTCAAAGTCGACCTGGACAAGACCGTCCTGTAGCGCTCCTGCCCCTCCCCATCACCTCCCTGCCACCTCCCTGTCGCCTTGTCCCTGCTCCCACTCCCTGCCCCGTGTCCCCAGTTCCCGGAGCGGCATCCCTGGCTCCGGCACGGGGCTGGCTGGGGGTACACGCTGGCCTGGTCCCACTGTCCTCCCCAGGGACGGCCACTGTGGAGGAGGCTCCAGGGAGCCGGGCAGCGGCTTTGCCTCCTCCATAGCTGTTCTGTTCCTGGGATCCTGGTTTCCAGCACTCAAGAGCCAAGAGAGGAGCTGCCAGAGTGGGGAGGCTGGGGGGAGCCCGTCCTCGGAGCGGGGTGGTCTGTCTCCTCCCGACCGGAGCCCCCGGGGCCCCGCAGCCCTCCGGGCATGGGTCCAGCGCTGGGCAGGAGGGAGCCGGCTGCGGTGGGGGATGGAGAGTGTCTGCAGCGTTCTGGGCTTTGGCTCGGCACATCCCCGGCCTCCCACCTTGGGCTGAGCCTCCAAGACGCCGTCTCTGGCCCTGGGAACTCCCTTCCGCTGGCCGGAGCCGATTGCCTTGGGGAGCCGAAACGTGGCGAATGGATTTGGCGTTGGCAGCCGGAGAGAAGAGAGGATCTTGCCGCCTCCATGCCCACGCAAGGACCCAGCCAGCCCCTTCCTGGAGCTGCGGAGGGGCCCTGGGATGGCTCCATCCCCTCCCTGCTCCGTGATGCTCTTTTGGGGTGACTGGCCCTGGTGCTGATGGGCTGTCAGTGGGACCAAGCAGGGGATGAGGCAGCAGTTCTCTGCCTCATGTCCCAGCATGGGCAGGAGGTGGGAGCTACAGGGATTCCTCTGTCCTGGGCTCAACACCCCAGCCTGATGCCACCGGCAGCTCAGCCTGTGGGGACCCCCTCAGCTCGCCCCAGCACAGCCCCTCGGCGTGGAGGGGTCCCTTCCCACCTTCCCTCCCTGCCCCTGCTCCGCAGGGCTCTGCTCCTCCAGCCGAGCTGGGGCATCTCCCCATCTCCCCCTGACCCCGTTCTCCGTCACTTGACTTCGTGTGTCATTTCGTGGTTTGATTTGCACCGGCATGTGGTTCCACGGCCCCTGGCGCCCTGTGGGGACACCCCTGCGCTCGGGAGGGACAGCTCGGCAGGGGGGTCCCTGCCACCCCTGTGTCCACGTCTGTACAGAGTAAGTTATTACCCATGACTCCCCGTCCCGGGTTTTAGGCTCTCCCCGTCCACTGGCCGCTCCCCGGGGCTGAGCGGTCCTGGGGGCTGTGGCGTGGTGGGGCGAGGGGCTCTCATCCCCAGTCCCTGCTGGTTTTGTGCTGCTCCGTATCACTTTCACCTGCGCAACATATCTGGGTGTGGGGAGCTCGGGTTGGGGGTGCGGCGGGGTCTCGTGTCCGTTTTTGGGGTACCCTTCCCGTTGTTGCTTTCTGGCCGCCCGGCGCAGTGTGAAGCTCGGTGGAGTCCCTCGTGTCACCCCGGCCATGGCAGCTGTGCCGGGCTGTGTGCTCGGGGGCAGAGGGTGGCCACAGAGCCCCCCTGCCCCTCCAGGCTTCACCTCCAAAGGGCAAACCCAGCCCCGGGCTGACCGGGTGGCGCGGGCAGAGGGGAAATAAAAGGTTTGTACCAGACCCGAGGAGTCGGCGGCTTCAGGGGGCCCGTCCCAGGCTGGGGAGTGGGTTTGGGAGGGGGCAGGTCAGCTCCCGGCTCACTGCCCCGTCTCTGTGGGCTGAGCCAGGATGAAACCTCTGGCAAATCAGCGAGAGATCCCTGCCTGGGCTGCTTGGCACAGACACAGAGCGACGCGACGCTCTGCTGCAGGGCTGGTGGATCCGATGGATCGAGAGATCGAGAGGTGCTGCGTGTCTGTGGGTGGGAGGGTTCGGTGGGTGCTTGGAGGGGGCAGGCTGGGCAGGGGGCTGTGTACCCCAACACATGCAGCCATCAGCTGCGAGGAAGAGGAGGAGGAGGAGGCTGAGACATGGCAGCAGGGAGGACCGTGGGCACGTGCTCACGTTTGTGCATGAAGATGGGCTGAGGGGTGACGCCTTTTCCCATTGAAAACCGCCCTCCGGGTGCCCATTTTGGGGAAGGAAAGTGTAAACTGGGCCGTGCACACGCGGGACACGCCAGTGGGACACGCCACGGCGCCTGGGCCCGGGGCTGGGCGTGCTCACACGTGTGCGTGCCCACCTTTCCCCTGCGGCCTGTGTTGTTCCTGGCGCAGGGCCCGCGTCCAGGCCGCAGCTGAGCTCTCCCCATGCCAAGCACGACACAAAAGCTCACGCGAGGGCCCGCAGGCTCGTTTTTAGCACTTCAGTAGCTCAGCAGGGTCCCGTCCTCAGAGCCAGCAGCGGCACGGGGCCCCCGAGGAGCCAGAGCTGGCGCTGGCCTCAGCGGCCTGTTCGCTCCGGGATACGGAGCAGGGGATGAGGAGATGCTGCCCAAGCCTGAGCTGGGCCGCAGATGGGTGCTGGGGTGCTCGGTGCGAGTCACAAAGATGGAGCTCCAAAGGGGATGTGGAGCCTGGCCCACAGCCTGCCAGCAGCCTCTGCTGCCGGAGCACGGCCCCCACCTGTCTCTAAATTGGGGGTGCGATGTCACCCCCACACGGCGCGGCAATGCCGGGTGCTGGGGGGGGATGCTGCAGCTCAGCTCGCTGGACAGAGGTGAGCGAGATGGGGTGTTCAGGCTGTGTGGCAGGCAGGATGCCGTGCAGAGAGCCCCTTGGGCAGCCCCGGCTGGGCATGGGAGACAGAGCCTGTGCCATGGCTGCCTTTCCCAAGGCATCTGGGGACCTGCACGGTGTCCTTGGCACACAGCTGGATGCCTCAGGGTCCCAGAGGGGACAGAGGGGTGTTTTGGGCCAGGAGGATGAGAGGGGAAGTCTGAGAGACAGGAGTCCAGCAGCCTTTGGGGTAGGTGCAAGCTGATGGCCCCTGGCCAGCACCAAGCCACCAAGTGCCCCCCAGATGGCATGTTGGGGTGCCATTATCCCTGAACGTCACCCAGGGCGCCAGACTGGGGGAGGGTGCTGGCAGCTGCTTGCTCCTGGCCACCCCACAGCGACGGAGCAGCAGTTGGGTGCAGGAAGGAGCAAAGGGTTCCCAAAACCTTTGGGGCAGTGCTGCCTGGGGGTGAGACCCCCAGCACAGGGCTCTCTGCATCCCCCTGCCGCGGGTTGGCACAGGGAGAGGCGGCCGGGCGGGAGATGGGTGCAGACAGCTGGCAGACCCTGCCCGCCGCGGGCAGCGGCTCCGAGCGGGTCCCCTCCTGGGATGGGAGCCGGGCTGCAGACCGTGGACAAGCTCCCTGCCTTTAAACTGGAGTCAGATTCCTTGTTGCTGGCTCAGGGTGCAGGAAACCGTGCCCGGGAGCAGGTGAGGAGGGACCCCACTCCAGCACGAAGGAGACGCATGAAATTAGCTGGTTCCACTCCCCCCAGCAGGCAGCCGGGGGCTTTTCCATCCGATGCCTTTTCCTTCTCGTTCCCCACTCTATTTTTTCACAGGGGAAGCAAAATTCATGGTGTGTGGCCCCCAGGGCAAAGAGGAGAGCTGCGGGACTGCCAGCCCACAGCGGGATCCCCCCCTCCATCCCATGGCCGGTGGGGGGGGGACCATGGGGCACGGTGGGCTGTATCCTCACGGGGAGCACCTGCGTGCCCACGCTGGCATCCCCTGTGTCTGGCCATGGGGACTGGTAGCCACGCTGCAGCAAGAAACAGCCTCAAAAAGTGGGGGGAGGCCAGCAAGGTGCTCCCCACACCCCCACCGTGGACCCCTCACAGCATCTCCCTGCCTGTGTGATGCCCTTGCTCGCCTCCGTGCCGGGGTGCGGGGTCTCACTGGGTGCCCTTGGGTTCGGCAGTCCCCTCCAGCTGCTCTCTCCACATCGGGCTGCCAGTCTCACCTCCGGAAAATGCCCCCTCCTTCCTCCCACCCTGGAAACCTCAGCTGCCGGGAGCTGGCTGGGCTCCACTGCCGCTCGCACGCTCCAGCTGAGGAGCCTGGCCACGCGGCGAATGCATTTGCGCACGGATTTCCCTCCCCTCTCGCCCTCTGTTCTCAACAGTGTCATTGTCCCGTGCTGGGGAGTGACTTTGGGAGTGCTCGTGACCCCTTGTCCCACTGCTGGGTGCCCAGCGCCCTGTGCCCTGTCCCACCTGGATGTCTCTGCTTGGGAAGAGCACCGGGGACCACAGCCCAGGGATGCGCTCAGGGCAGGAAGCCCTGGGCAGGGACAGCAGTGTGGGGAAGGGCTCTGAGGAGTCCCCACATGCAGGCAGACACCCTGGTTTCATCACCCGGGATCGACTGTCCCAAGTTGGGCTGGACGTGGGGTTGGTCACCCCAGTCTGTGCCTGTCGCTCTTTCCCACTCACATCCTGGGGAGATGCTGCTGACACGGAGCAGCTGGGGGGAGGTTCCCTCCTCGTCTCGTGTGTCATGAGAACGCAGAGCGAGGTGGAGCGGTGGTTTTGGGCCGCAGCAGGGCCCTTTGAAGACGACAGAAAAGCACCCGGGCTCCTATCTCAGCTGGGGAAGGGATGTTCTGTAGCTGCTCCAGCTGCCTCTTGCTGCCCCTGGCCCAGCTCCTGCGAGCACATGGCTGAAATCCGGTGCTGTCCTGACCAACACGGAGCTGTAAATTCAGCTTTAACCCCCATGCGTGTGAGTCTCCATCCAGACATGGAACAAGGGTGAGGATGCAGGGTTGGGAGTTGGATGGGGGTTCAAAGCAAGCTGGGCCCAGCACCGTCCCGACCCCGAAACATGGGAGCTGAGCCCTTGCCCTTAGAAATGCTCCTTCGGACTGCAGTGGGCACCATCCTGGAAAGCTCCTGTGGCCTTCAAAGATGGAAACCTCCTCGTGCTGCTGAAATTGTGTGGCCAGGCTGGCAGGGGAGCACCGTGCCCTGGGACGGCCACCCGGGGAACCACATCGGTGGGTTTCCTCTCCCCATCCTCCTTCCTACGAGCCCCCCAAAGAAGCGGAGCTGCGGGTGATTCAACAACCACAAAACTGAACAAAAAACAATCTCCTCGTGCTAATGGGATTGGTTCTGTCCCTACCACGCACATTCCAGCCCGGCTCGAGGGACCGCTCAGGGCCGGGGGGGGGTGTGGGGGGGTGGGGAAGGGGAGGTTTAATGAAGCCAAATTATTCTCCGTCTTCAAATGTCAGAGTTCAGCGCGGTGCCGCTGGCGGGACCTGGCGCAGCTGCTGTGCCGCGGTGATGCTGTGCGGAGGCGAAGCACCCTCCCGGCAGCCGGCACGGACGCAGCGCCTGCGCATCCAGCCCGCCGCCAAGTGACATGCATTTTCCATTCCCTGGGCTTCATTACATCTTGGAACGCAGAGCGCGCTCGCCGGGCCGCAAGGGGCTTTGCTTCCCTCCGTGTTTATTTTCCCTGCCGTGTGTTCTTCTGCCAGGTGAGAAGCGCAGCCAAGCTGGTCGGGGAACCGCGGGATGTATGGTTGTGGTTTGGCCGGGGCGGGTGGGAATCGGGCTCCCTTCCGTGCTGCTGCGGCAGCGCAGCACCTGCTCCCTTTGGGCGCCGGACCCATCCCGCCGGTTTCACCAGGACAACACGTGTGCTCAACACCCCAGCACTTGCGGAGGAGGTTGGCTGGGTCGTGGCCTCACACCGGTGCCGAATGGCGCTGGGGACAGCCAACACCTCCAGCTGGTGTCGGAGCCGGCTCCCATGTGCGCCCTGCCGTGTGTGGGAGTGGAAGGAGCCCAAATTCCTATCGAGAGGTGCCCTGCCTTCCCCCAGCCGGGCTGCACGAGGCTCTGCGGGCTGCTTCCCGCTCACGCCGGCTCCTCCCGCTCGCTCCGCAGAGCAGGCGCATCCACATGTGTGTCATGCTGCTGGATGGGGCGGTGCCGCGGATCCAAGGGGTGAGTAACACTGCCTGGGGGTGGGTGCTACTTGGCTGGTGTGTTGTGCTGCTGTGCTGTGCCGGTGTGCCATGCTGGTGTGCCATGCTGGTGTGCCGTGCCAGTGTGCCGTGCTGGTGTGCTGTGCCGGTGTGCTGTGCCGGTGTGCTGTGCCAGTGTGCCGTGCTGGTGTGCTGGTGTGCTGTGCTGGTGTGCCGTGCCAGTGCCAGTGCCTCGTCAGCAGCTGCTGTGCCGGCTGGGCGCTGCAGCAGGAGATGGGGGACATGCGGAGCTGGGTGGGAGCCTTCAGACCTCATCCTGCCCAGGCACTTGGGTACCACGGCACTGCCGAGAGTCCCACGGGGCTGCTGGCTGCTCTTGGCCATGGAGTTATCTGCGGTGGCAACCAGGGGAGGGAAGGAGAGGGCATCTCACCTTCACCAGCCTCCCAGGAGAGACAGATAATGGCTGAGGGAGATAAAACCTGGACATGACCATTGGGAGGTGCAGGCGGCGTGTCCTGAGGGGGCAAAGTAACAGGGAGGGAGAAGGATTGGGCTGTGCGATGCCGTGGCCCATCTTTACACCGAGACCCCAGGCTCTGCGGCACAGGCAGATGCACCCCGACCTGCACACACTCGACCCCCAGCTGGGCTCACCCGCTTGCTGGGATTACACAGGGATTAGCAGAGAGCAGTATGAACCCAGCCAGCAGCCCACAGCACCCTCCAGATATGCCTGACAAGCAGGAGATGGAGCAGCGTTCGGCATCGGGAGCGAGAGGGAGGTTGCTCGCACGCTCCTCCATACAACAGCAGATAGAGGAACGGAGATGCCTTGTTGTGCTGGGGAAAATCCAGCAAGAATTGGGGCGGGGTGGAGGGGAAAAACCAGCTGTCCGCCTCCTCCACCCGACGCAAGCCGCGCGGGCCGATGGAGCTGCGAGGAATTCCTGTTCCTGAGCTGGCGGGATGAAACGCAAAGGTCGGAGGAAGAGGCAGCGCTGCCAGCTCATGATTTTGTCATTAGTCTCACAGTGCTGGACGCCGACTGTAAAGCCCCAGCTGCGGGAGCCGTGGGAGCTGCGAGAGCTTGGCTCGCCCTAAAAACATCCATCGCTCACCCTCGTGTTCTGTGGAGAGGGGGGGAGAAAAAACAAGTGAAAATATGACTCAAATGCATCCTGATGGCTTGAAACGGAGATCAGAAAGAAGAAGAATGTAAATAGTTTGGAGTTTATTCTCTCTTGTGTCTTTTTTTAAGCCGGGGAGTTGGGCTTGAGGCTCCGCGGGCAGCCCACTGCTCCCCACAGTAGGAATACTGGGGCTGCTGGGACACACTGGATAAATACATTAAAGTCGGGTGAGCTGCTCAGATGCTGCGCTAACGCCAGTCGTAAAAATCACCTTAGATATAAGGCAGGCTCCTCGGGGAAGGGGCTAAGTGCACTCAACAAATAATGAATGGAAATAAAAATAAATATCAAATGGCCCATAAAATCAAACAATAATGGTAAGTAAAAAGTTCCAGGATTTGCTGTGAGACATAAAATCCCATCAGCGGTCTGGAATAACAAGGAGTACCCCCTTTTGGTCCCTTCTCCACATGACACGAGTCAGCACGCCTGGTCACCAGAGTGGTTATGGAACACATCTTCCTCCCAGCGCTGCACAAATGCATTTTTCATGCTTTAAGAGACCTTCTGGGGTTCCATTTAACTGGGATCTGGGGAACATGTGAAAGGCATTTACAGCATGCAGCACAGCCTGGCTTTTCCTGCAGGGGAAGCAGAGGTGTAACGTTCACAGCTCCCATCCACCCATCCACGTGGGACCGGGAGGTCCGCGGCGAGCCAGCAGCCCGGCTCCTTATCGAACCAAATCAGACCCACTTAAAATACCAATATGGGCCTAAAAATAATAAAGGGGAAGCGTTTATTTTAAACCTTTTAAAGAGCGGGGCATGCTGCAAAGCTGAAAGCTACGGAAAGCAGCCCTGGGAGAAGGTGGAAGGTACTGGATGAAGCTGAGCTGGTGTCTGAGGAAGCAGGACAAGCGTGAGGGGTTGGGAAGGAGGGGACGGAGCACCCAGACATCAGCAAACTGTACTGAGCAACCACTGAGGTGTGGGGAGAGCTGGGTTGGGAGCCTCCAGCAGCTCCATCTTGCAGTGCCCGGAATGAAGGTGATGGGGATGGACTGCTGCGGGCTCTGCCATGATGACTTACAGCACTAACTTTCATCCCCTGCCTCTCCCACGTCTCCTCCCGCTCTCCCCGTGCTGACATCTCCTCTTCTGTATAGGTCGGGTCTAAAATAACAGGGCCCCGAGGTCCCGGCTGGGGTCTCCGTGCACCGCAGCAATACAAATAGCAAATTAATAAGTACTGCTTCCTTTTCTCCCAAAGGTTTTACGAGGCTTAATTAATGAATGTCTGTAAAAAGCATTTGGAGCTGGGAATGAAATGTGCTGTGGAAATGCCAAATATTTTTAATGCTCCAGCAGATTTAGAAGGTTTAAATAAGAAAAATACACAGCTCTGCCTCTGAAACAGATTGCTCTCCTTGAAGCAGAGGGCTCCAGAACATGAAGTTTTCATCAGGCTGACTTGAAAGAGTATTTTCACGGCTTTCCAAGTACGTTTATTCTCATGTACGAACTCCCCCTTTCCCTTTATACAGATGTGGACACCGAGGCACGAGAAATCAAAAGGAATTCAGCCCCAGTCGCTGGCAGAGCCACCGCTAGGAATGATTTCCTGATTTCCGCTGGCGACTGGAATGCCCTCTGGACCGTCCGCTCTCTCCAGATGCGCATGGGGATGCTTGGCCGTGCCTCCACCGGCCGCTCCTGGGAGAGCCGGGAGCGGCTGATGCTGACCATGTGCAAGGATGCGGGGCGGCAAAGGCATCTCTGGCACCGAGGCGGCGCAGCCGAAGCACCGCGATCTCCGGCAACAAGACTGCACCCTCTGGAGGGTACTGTTGCTCTTGCACAGAGCTGTTATGGCAATAAAAACTGGTCCATAATTGCCCGGGTGGTGTGTGGCAGGAGGCTTCATGCCAGGGTGATGGGGAGCAGGGCTGTGCCCGCAGTCCCAGGCTGGCTGCACACAGGACGGGTCCTGGGGGAGGCACTGAATGCCGCCGGTGAAATCCCAAGGGAAGGGGTTAGGCGGGTGGGCACGGACCTTCGGCTGCTCTCGGGCAACCATCGGCCGGAGGGTGCCCGCTCCAGGAGGCCCAGGGGGGCTGGTGGGGTGCTGACAGAGCCGTGGGGCCCCTCAGCCATGCGGCAGTGGCAGACCCCTCCCCAGCCCCTGCAGCCGAGCGACGGGGACAGACCCCCAGGTCCTCTCAGCCAGGGGATGCCCGCAGCCCTCAGAGACCCCCTGGCGATGGGGTGGTGACAGACCCCGGCTGTGGGGCAGCCCCAGCCCCCATGCCCAGTCAGCTATGGGGCAGTGACAGCCCCTGTGCCCCCTCAGCCGTGGGGCAGCCCCAGCCCCGTGCCCCCTCGGCCGCGGGGCGGTGACAGGCCCGGTGGCGGCGGGGCGGCGCCAGGCCCGGCGGGAGCAGGACGGCTCCCCAGCTGCCGCCGCCGGCCCCGCTCGCTCCTGCGCCTTTAACGCGGCGGCTCCCGCCGCCTCCCAGCTCGGGGCCTGGCGGCGGCGGCGCGGCGAAGATGGCGGAGTCCGGCGGGGCCGAGTTCGCCGCGGAGCGGCCGAGCAGGTGAGCAGGGCCCGGGCGCGGCCTAGACCGAGGGTCCGAGGGCGGGCGGCGGCGGGGCGGGGCGCGGGGGCCCGGCCCGGCTGGGCCGCGGCAGGCGGGGGCCGGGTGGGCCCGGTGGCGGCGGCTCCCCCGCCCGCCTCCCTCCCCCCGGTGCCCACAGACGCCCCGGTGTCATTTTATTTCCCCTTTCATTCTCCGCGTTGCCGCTCCCGGGGGTCCTGGCGAGGCGGAGGGCCCGGCCCGGTGTCCCGAGGGGCGGAGGGGCCGGGGCAGGGCCCGGCGGCAGGGGGTCCCCCGCAGGAGAACGGCAGTAATTAGTAATAGCGCTGTCCCGGGCAGGGCTGATGAGGAGAAGCTGAGGTGCGAGGGACGGTCTCAAATATTGTGAGTGACCCCCGGGCAGCGTGCGGAGCCCAGGGCACAGAGACCCCGGGGCGATGGGGCTACAGAGGCACCGGGTTTTGGTGTTTCAGGCCCAGTCTGTTGCCCCCCGTCCCCTGTGCTGCTGTAGGGTAGAGCCAGCCCCCTGGCTGTGGGGCAGCCCCAAGCCCCGTGCCCACCTCAGCCATGGGGCAGCCACAGCCCCCCTGGGCTGCACACCCCTCCCCAGGTCGCTGGGTTTGGTCCCCGAGGGGTTGCTCGGCATTGGAAGGTATTTCGGCAGGTGGGTGGCTGTAGTGGTACCTGTTGGTGGAGGTGTTTCAGTTCCCAGGGCTTTTCTGCCCGTCCTCATCCAAAAATTACCCATGTTGGATGGTGCTGGGGAAGTTGTGTTGTCTGTTTCTCGGGTGTTTCGCTGTCAACCTGTCACTTTGCGTCAAAGCAGTGTTTATCCTCAGCTTCACTCTCCCTGGGCTCCCTCCTGAAATAGCCACCCTGCATGTCACGCCGTGGAGAGGGAAGCTCTCACAGCCATTGTTTGGCACTGGAGAAACCTGTCGGAATTCTCACCTCATATATATAAATTAATATTTACTCTTTATTTATTTATTTCCTAATGACCACCTGTGTAATTTATGTGCTGTGCTCCCCAGGGCATCTCACCGTATCTCTCTGCACCTCCTTTTTCTTCCCTCTCAGAACAGGAGCAGCAGCACTTCTTTCACCCCGGTGTCGGCAGGGCCGCTCGCTCGGCGCCCGGGATTTTCCTCTGTGCTGGGTGTGTAGCAGTGAGAAATGGAAGTAATTTGTTTCAGGGCTGTGATAAATCACCCAGGCTGGAGCTGCAGCAGTTTTGTTCCCTGAGCTGTAGCTCCGCCGCCTTCCCCATCGCTGTGTGTTTATTTTCTTTGTTAGCTTAAAAGTAAAGCCTGTGGAAATTTGGGTACTGCTTCTTGTTAGTCTTCTGTTTGAAAGGGTGGGTTTTCTGGTGAATACAGGGGAGAAACCCAATGGGGGACGCTGGACATGCCCCATTGTCTCTACAGAGCGAGAGGAGACTCTCAAGGGCATTCCCTGTCAACAGGGATTCCTTGTTAGGTGCTTCCACTTGTGACTTTTTTGCACTTACTGAGTATTTACTCTCTAAGGCAAAAGGACAAAGTCCTCTCCTGCTGTTGCACACATGCCATTTCGGTGGTGCACTGTTGCTCAAACAGCACGGGCAGAATTTCCATCTTTGGAAGTGCTACCGCGTGGCTGGTGCTGGTTCCCCCTGAGCACACTGGCTTCCCCAGAGCAGGAGAGGGAACTCGTCTGCTGGCGACGCTTCGCTTCCTCCCAACGAGGAACACGCTGCGCCAGGTGGTCCCAACCAAAGCCTCTGGACACACTGATGGCTTGAGATGAGGCCGTTGCTGTGCATTGGAAAGCACCAGCCCAAATCTTCTGTTCTGAAATAAAATTGCCTCTTTTTTCTTCTTTTTTTTTTTTTCTATGGGTAGAGTTTCATGAGTTACAAATGGGTTTCATATTTTACTCCCAGCTCTCGCTGTCATGTGGAGAGAGAGTTTCAGGCTACATAATTCATTGTGTAGTACTGTGCTGCTCCTGAAGGTATGCTCTGAGCCTGGTGGGCAAGTAAACACAAAGGAAGTGCTGAAACCCGTAGGTATCCCTGGTAAGAGAAGCTCTGGGATCATGAGGTGTGTGTGCTCTGCTAGGGTGTTGGTGGGGTAGGGCTGTACAGCGCAGGGTGCCGAAGGGCTAGGGAAAACATCTCAGATGCTGCGGGGTGTGTTACTGTGTGGACCTTTAAGTGGGAATTAATTGGGGTGCCCAGGCGAGCTGTTGAGGAGAGCTGCGTGTCTCTGAGATGGGCAGTAATCCCTCGAAGACAGGAAGGCAGCCGGGTTGTGTAAACACCTCTCAAAACCCTCCCTAATGTTGTTACACGCTGGCAGGCCTGCCGAAAGCGGCCCCCTGTCAGGCCCAGAATGGATGGGCGAGGGGGACCCTCGGGTCTTGCTTATCTGAGAGTGCATGCGGCTGGGCTCCCGTGGAGAGAAAGTCGGCCTGAACTCCCCTGACCTTGCTCCTTCTGAAGGAAGTGGTGGGAGAGAGAGAGCAGATGTGCAGGAGGATGGAGTGAAACCAGGCCAGGGGAAGGTGGTGATAAGGGCTGCCAGCCTGCCTTGCTTTTGTGCTCCTGTAATCTTGGGTCTTCAGTCAGACTTGGCATTGTTCTGCAGAGTTGAGCTCTGTGTGGTTCCCATGCTCTGTGCCCGGCCACGTGGCAACTGAGAAACACGTGTAGCTGTCAGGTCTGGTGGATGTGGTGTGGATATTTACACTCTCATTGAATGTCCCTGACAATAACCACTGCTTTCCTCTTCACCATCGGGACGCTTCTGAGCCAGAGGCTTTAGTCAGCCCTGGAGGAAGCTTCAGCCATTCTTTAAAAGCTCCCGTCTCACCTCCCCGTGCCGGGCAGCACCAGGCGCTTGCTGAGGAGGAGCCTCGCATCACAGGTCGATGGCTAAGGAGGCTTTTCCAGTTTCTCATTTATGGGGCAGAAAAGTGCTGAACTTGCAGCAAAATCGGAGGCCGTTAAGAGAAGCTGTCACTGCGCTTCTTGGGTCTTGGGTCATTCTGTGGAGGTGACACAGTGAGGGTGGTGCAGAGCTGAACTGCCTGGGAACATCATGATGCTTAGGATGGGCGTGAGCCAGTCAGGAGGTAAGCACGGGGGATTTAGGTAACAAGCAGCCATGATGGTAAGAGGATTTGATCCTGGGACCGAGTTGGAATTGGTGTGACAATGCCAAGTGCCAGGACAGCTGCTTGCATCTGCTGGGAAACGTGCCTCCTTTTAGTTTGCTTTAAAGGGGTGGTGGGGTTTTTCTGCTGTCATTGGCTGTTTCATCATTTTACGTTGCTTTTGCTCAAGATCCCTAGCTGCTCAGAGGCAGTAATCTGGAGGGTGGAGGTGCAGGGAGAGGAGAGGCGTGCTGTGGGTCACTGCACACTGTAGTACCTACTCTGTGTGTAACCAGCCCTGTCGTTTCTGTTGCAAAACTGCCCAGAGGATGCAGTCGGCTGCTGCAGGCAGAAGCAGGGTGAGACCAGCGCTGCTCCGAGTGCCCCGCAGTCTGACTGGGAAGTTTCTGGGGTGTTCCAAGGCGTGGAGCAGAGAGCCTGGTATGGTGGTGTGGGATAAGGTGGCAGTGTGATTCGCTTGGCAGGGGGGGACACGTTCTGCCCTGCTCAGGGCTGCTGCCAGAGCCAAAATGGGAACCTGACCCAGCTGTGGCCAACCTGTGACGAGCTGGGAAGCTGAGGCAGGTCCTGACGGACCTTGGGATGCGAGTGGTAGTGGCTGTGCCACGGAGCAGCTCTGCTCTGCTTCTGGATGGGTGGGGGGAAGAGCAGGCTGGTGTCCGACGGGCAGCAGCGCATGGTGCTGGGCTGGGTGACACTTTTGGGGTGGCCTTGGTGGCTCTGCTGTGCTTCCCGACACCACTAGGTGCCTCTCGGCCTTTGCTCAGCAGCTCTGCCACGGGTGCTGCTGGGAGAGGTGTGCAGGGGATGGCGGGCGCTTCGGGCTGCTCAGGCCGCCGCGGGGTGTCTTGCGAGGGGTGGTTCTGCTTATGCGGGTCTCTGCTCCGGCGTGGCTGGAGCTTTCCTTCTCCTAGAGCCGGGCTTGGCAGGGTTTGACCGTGTGGTGGGGGAAATGTGGAACTGTTTAAGGCAGCGCTGTCAGCAGCAGTATCGAGTGTACGAAGAGCCTGTGCTTAGCCGGGTACGGTGGATGCTCAGCCAGGTTTGACGTGGTGTAAAACCCACCGTCCTTCAGGGGGTCCTCGTGTGGCTGGCTGAGCTTGGGAGCCGCAGGCAGCTGACTTCTTCATTGCTGTGATACTGCCTGTGGCTGCCAGAGTAATTTATAAGCTTAGAGTGATTTTTATATTTGCTCGGTTTGTTCCTGGCTCAGTGGGATTAGGTTTGGGGCTGACAAGAATATGATGGTGGTAAAGTTTCGGGGGATGGGGTAGTATCTTCCCGTTCTTGGCCATTGTAGAAATACAGGTTGAGCTTGTGAAGCAGCGGGGTGTTGTTTGGGATGGATGATGTGCATCCCTTGTGCTGGGTTGGGGCAGGACTGAGGGTGCCCCAGGAAAATCCCCATCTGGGACGAGGTCCTCTGTGATAGCTCTGGGTGTGGGTAGAGAGAAATGAGAGATCCTGGGAACTGATCTTCTTGGCCTGATGTTTTGTGCCCTTCCAAGACCCCAGTGTGCATATTTGGGTGGATGGAGCCCTTACCTGGGAGTTGCATCGGCTGCTTTGGCTGCTGAGTGAAGAGGCCTGACCTGCTGCTCCCACTTGTCCCTGCCCCCGGGCAAACATGACTCTGGCTCCCTGACAAACATTTTTAAGAATCTTTTTCTTTCTTCACGCCCCCATGTCCCCACTTTGTCCCGGGTACAGCACGTACTGACCAGTCCTTCCCGCTGAACCTCCATGAGGTGCCGCGGAGCTTAATGTGTTCATGTGCTTCACCCCAGGCTTTGCTGTTCCGTGCTCCACTGCTTCATTTTGCCAGGCCAGCCAACTCCTGACAGACATCCAGTTTTATTAGTGCTTTTAGCGGAAACCAGAGTCCCACCTCCTTTGGCTGGTGAACAACCTACCGATTGAAGCCTGGGAGCAGAATCTGTGTGTGTGTCTGACGGGCCTGGGTGAGTCCAGCTCAGAGAAGAAAAAACCCACAGGTTTGGAAACGTGTCTGGCACTTCTCAGGGACAAAAAGTAGTATCTAAAATCAAAATTAAAATAAAATTGAAAAGCCTTTTGCTTCAACTTGCTGCCTTACCTTTGGGTTACAGGGTTTCTTTGACCCCATTGGCACCCAGTCCCGTCCCAGCGTGGGACAGCCCTCAGGCCCTGCTTTGGGAGAGGGACAAGGCTGTGGGGTGCCTGTAGCATGACTGAAAATGCTGATGTGTTGGGCTTTGCTTTTCCTTCGAAACAGTGAAGGTTACCTGCTCTCCTCTGCCAAACTCTAACTGCTCTTTAATGCAGAGACTCGAAGTGCAAGAGGCAAAAGGCGACACTTGGCAAACATCACTCCTCAGGCGTTGCACAGAAGCCTGGGTTGTACTCACAGAGTACTCCTGCTGCAACTCAGACCGGTTTATAATCTCTTTCTTTGTGCTCTCCAGGTTGCCAGTCGCTTCTCCATCGAGATGCTAGTGGCAGGCTTCCTACTTGCATTTATTGCCTCTTATGAACGAGGGGGCTCAGGAGAGGAAAGTGAGTGGGGGCATAGGAGGAATCAAGGGGAGGAGGTGGAGAAGGGAACAAGGGCATCGATCGAATTATTTCGCTCCCATATCTTCCCTAACGATGATTACGTTTCTCTGGAAAACATCTCCTTACTTGATGCGTTAATATTTAATTAGTTGCTGATCATTAAGTGCTGCTTGTTGCTAATTTGGACAGGGAAGCGACGGTGAATGCTGTTTGTGATGGGGTGCTGGTGACAGTCTTGCTCACTGCTGGGAATGTAAGTAGGTTAACAGGGCAGGTATTTTTGAGTCTCATTGCTTGGCAGCATCTAATCTTCCTTGCACCCAAACTTCAAGGAGACCTCCCCATGCCTTTTTTTTTGGGGGGGTGCAAAGGCCATGGGTCGGTTGTCCAAAAGTCCCCGTATGAGCCCATGGAACAGCAAAACTACAGTAAAGGGCTGAGCCTTTTTGCCCTAACGTAACATTTGGTAGTGTGAGGTGCTGAAAACTCATTTTCATCACTTGGGCATGTGATATAAAGCCTCAGGATCTGAAATATTACAGTAACCATGGCTACCAGTGACTTATCTGAGGGAGTTTGACTTTTGTTTTGATTTTAAGTGTCTTAATTGTAGTTTAAAAATCAGAATCTGAATGTGTTTTTTACTTAGGCATGAAACTAAAGGCATTAAATGATTTGCATTATTAAAATATCTATAATGCTGCCTTTCAGGGGTTCTTAAAGAAGGTCCTTAATATTCATACCCCATGTTCTAAATAAAGTTCCTCTTCAGCTTTATGGCAGTTGTGCTGCTCTCACCAGAAGCAATCTCTTGCAGGCTGCAGCGCTCGGAAGGTGCCTTGCTGGCTGTTTTGCAGCCCCAGGTCCTTTGTTTACCCACAGAAGAGCCCTGGCACTGCATCCGTGGTGCCTGGGAACACACACCGAGGCTGCTGCTTTGCCTCCCTCCTCTCTTGTACCCCAGCCATGCCCCGCGGGGTCCTACCTTCAGAGCTCATGTTTACCAGAGAGGCTGGCTGTTGGACGTTTGCCTCGCTTAGAAATCTTGCCAAAACCCCCTTGAGTTCCTCCTGTATGAAAAATTACCGAGCACCACCTGCCTGGAGAGCGGGGAAACGGGGGTGGATGTTAGGAAGGATGCTGAACTGGGATGGAGAGCCAGCACCGAACTGTCCCTCCTCCCGAGGAGGCCCGTGTTATGCAAGGGGAGCAGGAAGATGACAGGCAGTTGTGTAGCAAAAGATCTTTCTTTCCTTAATTCAATCACTGAAATGTTATAATCTGGCCTGCTGTAATTCCCTCCATTTGTACTGGTGTGGCAGTTGCAAACACGCTGAAATATGAACTCATGCTCAGTAAGCCTTTAATTCCAGCCTTGATGTTTTTAATCAGCAGGACAGATTTGGTAAAAATGATTCATTAGCTCGCAACACATCTTGGATTACACGTGATGCTGCGGAGCATCGAGGAGGCAGAGGCAGGGGACGGCTGTTCTTTGGGGCGCTCTTTGTGCCTCAGCTGAACTGACCCTTGAAGCGTGGCCCTTAAATTTCTGCCTCCTCCCTGCATCTGTTTCTAGTCAGAAAACTCGAGCAGCCCTCGCTCAGAAACGTCAGCTGAGGACGTGGGCAGCGTGCTTGGGGCAAGGGTGAGCACATCGCCCTGCTCTGCAATAGGGACAGCAGGAGCCGGAGGATTTTTGGGGCTGTTTGCCTTCCCTGCCACTCCCTTAACCCTTGTGTTAACGTCTTCACAAGCCTGCAGCCTGTGAACGGCTTTGGGGTGGTTTTCTGGAGCTACGGTCACAGACGCCATGCTGAGCTCTATCTTGCAGTGCCTGGAGAGGACTGAAAGCAATCTGGCTCCAGAGCAGCAGCTTGCAGACAGATCCCCAATCCTGTTACCTGTTCCCCAGCAGCCCCTCGCTGGAAATCGGGTACTGGTCCTTGAGGGTGCTGCCCAAAGTGGATCACCTTCTGAACCGGCATGCCTGTGGAGTTCCAGCTGCCCCACGGCTTGTGCAGTGGATGCAGCTATGTGAATATAAAGGTGCCTTTCACTGCTACAGCTATTTCCATGTGGGGAAAGTCACCTTTGTACCAATATATTCCTGCTAGAGGCCAGACCACGGAAACATTTTCTGATCCCCTTGCAGCTGGCTTGCAGATCACAGTGGGATGTGCGCTGCAAGTGCTGCTTGATGCAAATGTGATTTTTAAATTTTTGGTTTTTCAAAATGTTTTACATCTTTTCAAAGGATAAATTTGCCTGGTGCAGCAAGACACACTTGACCCTACTCTGAGCGAGTGTGCTCAGCCCTTGCAAAGGGTGCTCTGGCCACAGAGGCCTCCGCAAAGCTCTGCGGCAGGGAAGGACTTAACTCCTTGCATCATCTTGAGGACAAAGACCCGAGGAAAATTCCAGAAGCTCTCCAGCCCTGCCTCCATCAGAAAGGAAAGGGGGCAGAGGCAGAATCAACACTCTCTTGCTATTGTGTGTTGAAAGGCTTTTATCTTGGAGGCATGTTCTGAGCTGCTGAGGAGTGGATGCAGCTCTTCCCAAGTTTGTCTGCAAGGCTGTGTCTTCTCTAGCAGATTGTTCAGCAACAAGTACCCAGCGTATTCGCATCTCAGCTGAGACAGGGACGGCCTCACAAAGGCACTTTCAGATGTTCAAGGTTTCCTTTTGTGATATTTTTTCTCTTTTTCCCTAGTCTCTGACATCCAGCCCGGCCTCTCTCCTTCTCTGGGGAGTGCAGTGTGAGGGGTGGAAAGCAAGGCCGTGGGGCACGGTGCCCGGTGCTGGCACGGCGTGCCCCCGGCCGGCAGCCTGGCTCCAGCCAAGCCTGCTGTTACCTCCCATCCCTTTTCCCAGCCGCCCTGCAAACAGCATTTGGTGCTGTTCTCTCACCTCTCCTCCCCCTGCTTTGGTTTTTCTGAGGCTCTTACTTAATTTCTCCTGCTTTGTGTGGATCTCATTTTGCTTCCAGCTCTTCTAGAAATGCTCTTTCTTTTCCAGACTAAGGCCACTGGACCTTACCAGTGACTCTCTCGCCTGTTTTGTTTTGCCTTTCTCCTCCTCCTCCTCCTCTGGAGGATTGTGTAATCATCGGATCCTTTCAGTCTATACCTGTAAATAGACAAAGGAACTGGTACAGGGAGTTTTTTCAGGGGGAGCCCTTCACAATTACCTATTGAAATAAATCGCACATGCAAACATGTTTATTCCAGCTTGGAAACATCTACCCACCCAGATTTAGTTCTCCATCTACTTTAAACTTACACTCTGGGTATCAACAGCGCTTGCAAATGTTAATTGAGAGAAAGGAAAAAAGGCGGAATGTTTGTTCAGGTAAAGCTTGTTGTTTGAAGAGGCACCCGCACTGGGAACGCTGGAGATACAGTGAAAGCAATCCTACGTGGGTGAGCCCTTGGGCTGGGAAAAGGAACATTTAGAATCGGTTAAAAAACCCCAAACCCACTGAATAAAATTCCCACGAGAAGAATCCTGCAGGAGATGGAGTCTGATGGAGTTACAGGAGCTGCCATCTCCCAGCCGAGCTGCTGGAGCTCTCTGTGGGTATTTACCTGTCCAGCCTGAAGCTGAAAGGGTTTGCTGGGTGCAGGGAGCTGTGTGCAGAGGCAGGAGCATTTCCTTGCTTGGGCTCGATGCTTCCTCCAGCGAATCAAAGCCACGGCTCCAGAGGGGAGAGTAAAATGAGTTTGACGTGATGAATATTCATGTCCTTGCTGCCTCCAATCTCCTTCCTCTTTGGCCATGGGAAGAGCTGGAGTGGAGAGATGTTTCTTGGCTCGTGCAGTAATGGATAAAGGTCTTGTCAGCAACTGACTTTTCGCTAATCCTTCTTGTTATAGGAAGGATGTCGTAGCTGGACTTGGCTCTCTGAACTCAGGCTTTCAGTGTGCTTTGACTTTAAGGTAGGAATTTCAGATCTCTGCTCCAGGAAGCACAACTGGCAGTATCAGCCATCAGCCATCCCGGTAGGAGCTCTGTGAATTCTGAGGTGTGTTCCCAGGCCTGAGGAGTTTTGAAGCAGGCTGTGAAGATTTGCTATCTGCATCCTGCAGCATCCCAAAGAGCTCTAGAGCCTCTCCCAAAGCAGCTTCCCTCTGATGAACATCACAGATTTCCCCTAACTAGGCTCTGTAAAGCCAGCAGGAAATTGCAATCCGATAAGTTAGGCAGTAGCAAGCCCTGACCATTGTTCCTTATTGTGTGGGGATTGTTTACATCCCCTTTTTTGTTATCCCATCTCCCTGACTCTGCTCTGACCTGGTGGACTTGTTTCTCCCATTGTGTGTGGGTTTGTTGTTGTTCAGGTAGCAGCTCTTGGGGACAGTTGTTAGTGGAGGATGGGATCGTACAGCCCCTGGTGCACTGGGACCTGGTCTCTGTGCTGTTTATTTTTGGCTTTATTGGTTTATTCTGCCTCTGCAGTAATAATACCCTTTAAGCACAGTGTGAAGTGCGCTCTCACCGTGGACTGGAGAGCAAGTAAAGCAGCGTTCCAGGTTCGGTGTGCTCTTCTTGGGATGTTTTCATGTCACCCTTCCCTAAGCTACTCCTTAAGATGCTGACACCGAGTAGTGGGATGCTCTGGCAACATAAACCCCACCCCAACTAGAAACATCAGGGTGCTATCAGCACTGTTCTCATCCTAACACCCAAACATGGCATTCCATCCACTGCTAAAAATAATTAACTCCATCATAGCTGAAACCAGGACAGTTCTCTTCCCAAAAGGACTCAGATCTTGATCCTGAAAAGGAGTCCAGAGTTGGATTAAATTTGCAAATGAATTTAAGATTTCATGCTTATGTTGGCTGGAGTGGGTCCCATCCAGTGGGCAGGGCGTGCTGTCCCGCTGACACCCCGCTCAGCAGTCTGCAGCAGATCACAGCTATTGCCAGAGGAGCACAGGGCATCTAATAGTCTTTTTCCACTTGTGCAGAGATCCTGCTGAGGTTCATCTCCCTGACAAGTGCATCTGAGGCCAAGTGAATCGAAGAGTGATGCTCTCCACGCTGGGGAACGTGTGTGAGAGGCATTGGGGAAACCAAGGAGACATTTACGCTGGGAGGGGACTGTTGACAGTGCAGTTCAAACAGCTGAGGTTGGGCAGAGCAGCCAGTCCTAGGGAGTATTTTGGTTCTGCTCCTCTCCTGACGGTCGGGCCCGAGGCAGGGATCACACAGGGCTAGCAGGGCCGTCCTTGGACGGCACAGAGTATCGAGCAGCTGCGGTCAGGAGAGGTGGTGAGAAGAATAAGCAACTGTGATTCAGTCTTGTGGTTGAAGCCAAGGTCAGGGTGGACTCTGGGGTGGTTGGAGTGTGGGGAGGGACAGGGGTGTTGGTTGGAGCTTTTGGCGCCGCTGGCTGGTGTTTGCAGGGGCTCTGAAGCCCGTGTGTGCTGCAGCGTGACGGGCTGTCAGAAATGTGGAAGTATAATTTAAAACTCTGGAAGTCTCTCTCGTACTGGGAGAAGGGAATCCAACTGAGGTACTGATGTCATGATGTTCTGTGTGGCTATTGAGCTGGGAACTTGCGCTCTGAACTGCCTCGTGTTACAGTATCTCCCCCAGCATGCTTTGTAGGTATACCACATATTGTTTTAATTTAAAACCAGCCTGTCTCTCTTGTTCTGTTTTTAGCATGGCTGACAAGAACAGCACCCTGAAATGCACGTTCTCTGCTCCTGGCCACAGCACCACTCTACTGCAGGGACTGGCCTCGCTCCGAGCTCAGGCTCAGCTGCTTGATGTCATCCTCACTATAAATAATGAAGTGTTTCAGGTTCATAAAGTTGTCTTGGCTGCCTGCAGTGACTATTTCAGGTGAGAATCTGAGAGGGAAGCAGGCATTTTTACCTTTCCCGTCAGTTTTCTGTTTCCCCATTCTCCCCCACCCTGACCTCCCCACCACCCTGAAAATCACCCCTGTGCAGAGACCTTTGGGGGTACAGTTTGCCCCACGGATGTCAGTGGGATTGTCTGTGGGCACGGGGAGGCTCAGTCAGCCCCTCTGCCCGCAGATGAGGTTGGTTTGACTCCAGCCCCTGGGCCAAGATGCGAGTTCAAGCCCAGGTCTTGAACCCACCTAGGCACAGGGGTAGGTGCCTGCTGCAGGAAACAGGCTTTTGCCCTGGAGCTGCCTGAGCTGGTTGTGAAGTGGCAGGGAGCGCTCTGACATGAGTCATCCCATCGAACCCATGGTGCCCAGTGTAAATACACTCCTGTTCTCCTGAAATACTGATCTGTCTGCAGTGCTCACTGTTCACAGGCTGAAGGGTGTGAGGTTGTGTGTGTGTGTGTGTGTGTGTGTGTGTGTGTGTGTGTGTGTGTGCATTCCCCAGAACCCCAGGAGAACCAGGGGAACTGTCCCATTGTGTGTGGGTCAAAAAACGAAGCATGGGGATGAGTTTTTCTCAGCCAAATTAATGCAGAGTGAGCCAACTGCCGAGGGGGAACATCAGTCTTAAGACTCACCTCTGGCCAGCTCCCTTGTAATGGTTCTCTGACTGGGAATGACTCCTGTGAGACAGGGATCTTTTCTGGCAGCGCCAGTGAGGGGCATGTTGGAGGCAAGGTGTAGAGGAGGTTCTTCAGCAGAGAACTCTGCCTGAGTGGTGGTCTAGTCTGAAGGCTGCTGCAGGGGCGGGTGGGAAGGGCTGTTCAAGGGGGGTTGACACCCCTTGACATGTGGGGTCCCTCCTGACTTGAGCGGTCTGGTTTGCTGAACAGCTGCCTGAGAGCAAGGGACTTCAGTGTCCCTCAGCTTCAGTCCTGGATGCCTTTTCCCAGTGACCCTGGCATCTCTCCTGGATCCCTTCTCCCGTTTCTTCAGCTCCCATGATGTCTGTCTTAATGTACACACAGATTTTCTAGGCTGTTCCTTTCTCTATCCCTTTGGTAACATAAACCTTCCAGCCTTATCACTCTCCCTAACAGGCATGCAATTAATGATGGAGCTCATCTCCCACCAAATGCTAATAGCACTATTTGTATTCATAAATGCTGTGTGCAGTGCCACTGCCAGTGTGTTTTCACTGTCGACATGTAATTGCTGAGTAGGTTTCTTGTTATAACTTCTGTGGTGCTAAGGAAGGTTGTCCTGGGGAACAACGGCAGAATAATCCAGCTTTTGAAAATACTCTGGGTGTATGCAGGAGGGGGGAGGGAGAAGAGTGAAACTGAGGCATTTATATAACCAGCAGGCCAGAACGAGACACTTTTGAAGGGATTGCATTTCTAGCTGGTGATTTGTCTTCAGCATGGCAACAATAATGCTTTTCTGTCCTCATGCTCAGCTCTGCACAGCCAATGCATGAGCACACACATGTCTGCGGACCCTCTGGGGCAGGGATCAGGGCAGTGTGCTGGCCCGTGACGGGGGATTTCAGCAGCGTGCTCTCAGCTGCTGCACGGGCGGGTAATTGTGAGCAGAGTTCCTGGTCACTCGGCTGCAGAAAGCTGATTTCATGTGCAGATATTTCCTTATTTAGGTCATTTAGGATTTTTATGCTGGACGGCAGCAGGTTTTCCAGCCTGGTTTGGACAGGAAACTTGGAACTCCTGTCTTTTGACAGTGTTCCCAAGATACTCCTTTAGTGCTGCGGTGATGCGGAAGAGCAGGGTCTGTTCAGCCTTTTCTCTGCCTAACTTGCATCTCAGAGTCCCTGCCGCTTCCTAGGGCAGCTCCAACGACCCCGTGTCTCCACAGCCCAGCTACCTCTCTGATGAGAGTGGGTAGGTTGTCGATGGCAGGAAAATCCTGTGCCAAACGTGCCAGCAGTTGAAAAGGTCCTTTGGAATGACCATCTGTGGCCGTGCTGGGCTGTGTGTATGAGGGCAGTGAGTGACAAAGCTCCGTGTCAGGGTTCTTCCAACAACCTGTTTTGACTTTGGCTTCCCCAGAACTGCCCTGCTACCCCTTGTCCCATGCTACAGGAGCGCAAACCTTTGCCCCCAAGCTACCCATATACAACAGAACCCGCTGAAACATACTGCGAGCGTGTTCCGACCCCCAAATGTGCAGCCAGGTCCCCATCCCGCCCACGGGCCGGTCGCTGGGGAGTGCAGCACCGATCTAGAGGAGCAGTTTACGAGACGTCTGTGCAGCCCTTGGCGTGGTGTGTGCTTCCTGTGGAATTTAGAAGCCTCCCAAGGAGGTGATCTAGGGCCTAATCTCTGCGTGGCCTGGTCAACTGATGTGCTTGCAGCTGTGCTGTAACCAAATCTTTTCTTTCTCTGTTTTTTTTAATTGCCTGCTAGCCCCCTGCCGTCACACTGCGACATGACAGACGGTTCCTGAAGTGGCTGCAACTCCTCTTTTCTTAAGGCATTGGGAGCAGCCTTGGAGGGAGGTTCTGTTGTGTTTACCAGAGCTGTTCCTAGGATGTGTTGCATCTGTAATCTCTAAGCCCTTTCATAGCTAGGCTATGATACAATGGGCTGAAACTGTTGCCTAAGGGCACTGCTGCCAGCAAGCCCAGAGGATGTCAGACCTCCTCAATGCAGGTTCCTCCAGAAGTGTTTTCTTTCTTTGTGCTCACAAATCCTGCAGGCTTTAACTCCTTAGGGTGTGGTTACTGATCTCTGCCGGTGCAGGTCCCGTTGTGTCCTTTGGTTGTTGACTGTCACGAATTCATCGGTGTCCAGTGCACTACACTCCCTGCTCTGCTAGCTCTACATCTCGAAGCTTTGTCCTGTGAACCACTCTTATTTATGCTGCCACATTGAAAACCTTAACTTTCTGCTAGCTAATATTATTTCTCAATGCACCGTTCAGGCACGCTTTATGTAAGTAATTGCATACTCTAATCTATCCTGACTTCAGAGATTTAGCCTTGATTTGCTTCCCCCCTTCCCCATCCTCCCTAAGAGAATCAGTATGTTTAAAAAGCCCCACAGTCTGCAGCGATGCGTCACTTACGTGTGTTTAAAAAGGGGGAAAATCTTTGTTTGTGTTCTTGACCTCCAGGGCGATGTTCACGGGCGGGATGCGAGAAGCCAGCCAAGACGTGATCGAACTGAAAGGTGTCTCTGCAAAGGGGCTGAGGCACATCATAGACTTCGCCTACAGCGCTGAAGTAACTCTGGATCTCGACTGCATTCAGGACGTGCTGGGAGCTGCCGTCTTCCTCCAGATGGTGCCTGTCGTGGAGCTCTGTGAAGAATTCCTCAAGTCTGCCATGAGCGTGGAAACGTGTCTCAACATCGGGCAGATGGCCACCACCTTCAGCCTGGCGTCCCTGAAGGAGTCAGTGGATGCCTTCACCTTTCGGCACTTCCTCCAGATCTCTGAGGAAGAGGATTTCCTCCACCTGCCCCTGGAGCGCCTTGTGTTCTTCTTGCAGAGCAATAAGCTGAAAAGCTGCAGTGAAATAGAGCTCTTCCGTGCCGCCGTCCGCTGGCTGCAGTATGACCCGAGCCGCCGTGCCAACGCCAGCCAGGTGCTCTGCCACATCCGCTTCCCGCTCATGAAGTCCTCGGAGCTGGTGGACAGCGTCCAGACCCTGGACATCATGGTGGAAGACGTCCTGTGCCGGCAGTATTTGCTGGAGGCGTTCAACTACCAGATCCTGCCCTTCCGGCAGCACGAGATGCAGTCCCCTCGGACCACCATCCGCTCCGACGTCCTGTCCCTCATCACCTTCGGCGGCACTCCCTACACCGACAACGACCGCACTGTGAGCTGCAAAGTCTACTACCTGCCGGACGCCAGCGTGCGCCAGTTCAAGGAGCTGACGGAGATGGAGGTGGGCAGCAGCCACTCCTGCGTGGCCGTGCTCGACAACTTCGTCTACATCGTAGGAGGGCAGCACCTGCAGTACCGCAGCGGCGAGGGAGCTGTGGATATCTGCTACCGCTACGACCCGCACCTGAACCAGTGGCTGCGCATCCAGGCCATGCAGGAGAGCAGGATCCAGTTCCAGCTCAACGTCCTCCACGGCATGGTGTACGCCACCGGCGGGAGGAACCGCTCGGGGAGCTTGGCCTCCGTTGAGAAGTATTGCCCCAAAAATAATGAGTGGACTTACGTCTGCTCCCTGAAACGCAGGACGTGGGGGCACGCGGGGGCCACGGTGGGAGACAGACTCTACATATCAGGTGGGTATGGCATCTCGGTGGAAGACAAAAAAGCCCTGCACTGTTACGACCCCGCTGTGGATCAGTGGGAGTTTAAAACCCCCATGAACGAACCCAGAGTTCTGCATGCCATGGTCAGTGCCAACAACCGGATTTACGCTCTGGGAGGCCGCATGGACCACGTTGACCGTTGCTTTGATGTTTTGGCTGTGGAATATTATGTGCCAGAAACAGACCAGTGGACCACGGTGAGCCCGATGCGTGCAGGCCAGTCGGAAGCTGGCTGCTGTTTGCTAGAAAAAAAGATTTACATTGTAGGAGGGTACAACTGGCATCTGAACAATGTCACGAGCATTGTGCAGGTGTACAACACGGAAACCGATGAGTGGGAGAGGGACCTGCATTTTCCAGAATCCTTTGCTGGGATAGCATGTGCTCCTGTCATCCTGCCGCAGGTAACGACCCAGAGATAACCCATCAAGTCGCCCCGTGCTGCATGTTCACAGGATGCTGTGTTGTTTCTTTGTTGTTTGCAAACGGTATTGTGCATTTTGTGGGCGAGGGAAGGAGAAAAATAGCTCGTGTTCCCTCCTCCATAAAGTCCCTCCTCCTCTTGTGTAGTGTTCTGGCAGGCGCGCTCCATCGGAAGCACTTGTCAGCTAGTTAGACTTAACAGATGTTACAGCTGGAAAAAGCTCGTCTCTTTTTTTTCCCCTTTCTTTTCATGGGGGGGGTGCATTTTGCCAACTTTTCAGTTTTTTAGCACTGTTACACATTGCAAACAGCTCAGGAGTAACTAAGTACTGTGGTATGTTTCAAGGAGTTCAGGTGTGATTTTTACTAACAGCTCTGAACATCATTGTGTGTCGCTCTGTTGTTTTATAGCAAACAAACAAAACCAAAACCTGTCTAACACACTGACCTCCAGAAGCAATAAAGGGACAGTGGGAGCTGCAGGAGCTCAGGTGCTCGCATGACGAGAGTCTATTCTCACTCTGCAAAGGTGACTTCTTTTCTTCTCCCCACTCCCCAAAGGGGAGTGCTCATCCCTGCACGCCTCTGGTCTCTGCTGGTTCTTCGTTGCTTGGATTGCACTGCACATCCCTTCCTGGCCCCTCCGGGTTGCAGCGTCAGCCTCTAGTCCAGAAACTCCCCCCTAATCGGGGCAGCCCGAGTTTGCAGCACTGAAGCCATGTTGACAGCTGGATTCCCTGCCAACGGGTGGGAGTTTTACTCTTGTGTTTTGTAACTGCCAAGTGTTTCTTTGGCTCTCCTGGCAATAAGAGCTCTGGGGCTGCTCCCGGGGCTGCTCCGGCAGAGAGCACCCGGTGTTCCTGGTGAAGACCTTTGCCGTCCCGACCGCTCCCCCGATACAGGCTCATCCAGACTCTGCACCGTGAAGGAGCTGGGTGCCACTTGGACACACACCTGAAGGTTTCCTCCCTCGTTGTGTAAATAAGATCCTCGGCGTCACGATATGATTGGAGTCCCAACAGGACGGGGTTGTGGTGGTGGTTGTGGTTGTTGCTGCCAGTGGGTGTTTGAAATGAAGAGGTTTGATTTTAAGCTGACTCTGCCATTTTTGTACCAGCTGTGTTCACCACACAGAACACTGTTACTTCCTGAACTCTCCTCCAAGCCATTTTTTCTAATTAGTTTGACTGATTAAGGAATTCAGAGTTTCTCCTTCTATCAGGTATTCTGTTCCGAGGGCTTTGTTTTGTACCTGGAGGGGTTTGGTTTTGATGTGTGCACTCTTCTTTTCTGAGAAACCTGCATTCTGCCATGAAATAAATCCTGTGCTGTAACCTTGAGAGACGGGATGTAATGTCTGCTTTGCTAACAAGCCAGCGAGGGGGCTGTGGGGAGCATGAGCTCCATTCCTCCGACGTTCCTCTCTGTCGGTGTAACCAGAGCACCTTTGGGTCCATCACGGTGAGGGCACGTGCTCCGTGGTTAACCTTTGCCTTCTGAATTTGGGATCAAGTGATGCCTAGTTCCATCTGTTCCTATCTCTCTGCTGGTTTGCCAATAATAAATGAATGAGAAGTACTTGTTGTGGTATAATAGGCTAAAGTCAGCGGGCAGGCTGCGCGCTCGAGCTGCGAGGCGGTTAATTCGCTCCATTCTCTCCTCATTTGGTCTGGCATGGAAGCTACAAACACTCCAGAACGGTCTTGGCAGATACCGAGGCCGTTTTGGGAGGATGAGATGTAACTCGATACAAGCTTCAAAGTGAAAATAATGGATTTTGGGGGTTTAATGCTTCCACATGTTGATGAAAAGGGCACTCCCTTAGGCCAGCAGCAAATGGAAGGCTACAGAGCAGGATGAATCCCCTCACGGGTGTGTTGTTCCTCCATCGTGTCCTTCCTGAAATACTTGAGTGTTTGTCCTTATTTTATTTACATTTTCCACCACAGGCGTTTCTGTGGTGACAGTCGGTGCTCTGGGTGTTCTCCAGTACCGGTGTCTTTCTGAACGTGCAGCTGTAGCGCTCGAAAGCCGCCCCACGTCAGGTGGCTGGGACAGCCTGGGCAATGACCATCGCTGGCTTCTCTTCATAAGGAAACCAGGCTTTACTTTGTCGCCTGAAGCTCCTAAGGTACGTGTGTGTGTGTGAGAGGAGCAGGGAAATAGGAAATCCCTGGGAAAAGGAACCTGGGAAAGGCTTCTGGATCCTCTCGCTGGGACCTGTGACCAAGCACGGCTGTGACCACCGCTCTTGGTGACTGGGCTGTTCTGGCTACAGCAATATCAATCATTATTCCTCACAATGTTAGCTAGAAATGCACTACCTGTTCTCAGTTTAGCTAAGATACTGGTGGAAGGGCCTCTCATCCGTATTGAAGGTTGCTTTGCCCCTGTGCAGTACGTCCCTGCGGCTCTGGGCTGTTCTGAGTAACCTGCCTCTTAGAAATCATCAGGTTTGACTCTTTGCTGCAGTGCCACAGCTTGACAGGTAGATGAGGGTCTCCACATCATACCTAAATGATTGTTTCTTATTATCTCCACATCATACCCAACGAAGGTGCTTTGCAGGATGCCCGGTGTGAGGAGCAGGTGGCCCAGGCTCCTCTCAGGAATGAGCACAGCCAGATGAAAGTCTGAATGTGCTCGGGGCAGTTACTCGTCTCAGAGCAGCAATAACCACGATGGGGGTAAACCTGCCTTGGTACGTTCTGAAATACCCTGGGACAGCTGGGGAACAGTAAAAGCACAGCGTCATTAGCTGCAGGTACTCGCAGGGTGTGCGTGTCCCATCAGGGACTCCTGTCATGGCCAGGATAATAGCTTCTGTCTCCTCTGATGTTTTATGGGCCTGAAATTGTACTTAAAACTATAAAGAAAGAAAGCACTAGAACTCTTGGCAGGGTGCAGAATGGCGAGAGATTGGGAATGTCTGCATCCCATTAATGGTGTCACTGACCCTTCTCCAGAGGGTCTGTCGGCTCAGCAAGCCGACTGTCATTCCTCCCTATCCCAGAGCCTTGCTAATTCACACAGACGTGTCCTAGCTCTGGTATGGGGGTCTCGGAAGCTGTAACAGCAGTGGAGAATTTAATTTCTTTGATTTACAGGGAAGGAAGGCACTCCCACTAGCTCTCAGTACCGCGGCGCTGATTTAAAATGATGCTGTGCAACAGAACTGCTCGAGACCTCTTGTAAGCCACATCAAACCTCGTCAGACGGTTCCACTTCCATGTCTGTGATAAGGTCTTTAGTTGCTGAAACTCTGCAAACTTTAGGGACATTCATCATGCTAGGATTATTGAAGCCAGACTACTGTCAGAATAAATAAAACATGTTTCCCAGTGCAACTCTAATTATGATTTTTAGCCAGTTGTGTAATGTGCAGAACTTTATTTACAATAAATCTTCCAGTTGCTTGCATAAATGAATGAGATTTCATCACTTGTGACTTAAGGACCAGGAGAAGTTGATGTGGCTGAATAAATTTGCAGTCTAGCCCGGGTGTGTTGGCATGTCAGGCGAGCGAGGGAGCGACGCTGGCTAGCGCTGCCTTCTGAAGAGGGCTCAGCTACCCTGGATTCCACCTGGGAGCGCAGATATATATCATACAGACATCTCTCCCTTCAAGTTATTTTTTACAGAGACAGCTTAGGTTCTGCTCTGCATTTTAATGGTGAGTAGGCACAGTATCATCCCACAGACTCCAGGACTTTTGTTTCTCATTCCAAACTAATAACTGAGTTTCAGTAACACAGGTTTGGCACTTCTCAGTTTAATATTTCAACTTCAGGGAGTTTCACAAAGAAGCTTAAAAAATTACTTGTGGGGTGGGTATGAGTTTCAGGCACTTTCCAACACCAACTGTTCCATAAAACGAAGGCGAAATGTGCTTTCAGCTTGGAAACAGCTGTTGGTTTAGCTGCACAACCTGAAATTAGCCTCAGATTGTGAGACAAAGGGTACAGACTCTGTGGAGAGGGAGGGAGGGGGCCTGCAGGAGGGCAGCAGCGGAGCAGCGTGTGAGCTTCGCCGTGGAAAGTAGAAAAGCTCTGGGAGCAAAAGTTTTCAGGAGGTTTTCTAAGCAGCAGAAAGCAAATCAAAGGTTCTTGGCTCAGTCCCTGAGGCTTCGCAGTTGCTGTTTCACACCCAGGCCCCTGACACGTAATTAGCAAGAACTCGGTTGTGTGGCTTCTTGAAAAATGAAAATCTTGTCTCTTTCCCTTTGCTTGTTTGTGCAGGCCACCAGCCAGTCTGCTGCTGGCTGCGCTCTTCCCCTCCGGAGCAGGTCCTCTGGAGTCACCCTGCAGTTAACGCTGCGGTACCTGGAGCAGAGCTGATCCCTGTGCCTGAGCCCCGTGGCTTTGATGCCTCTCCTCCTCTCACAGTGCTTTGAGAAACCCACTAACAAGTTCTGTACGTGTATGTTTGTAATCAGGCTCCTAATCTGTGCCTCGCTAGGAAGTTTGCAGTTACTAGCTTTAAATGCCTCCTGTTCCATTCATCTCCCCTCGCTCCCCCCATGGCCCCGGGTCTTGTTCAACCATGTGATCCTCCTTACGGATGCAGATTTATTCTTTGGCAGAATCAGCACTTGCATTCAGTATTAGTGCCCTAAGGATAGTGGTTTACAACTGGATTTAGAAGGAATGTCTGAATTTCACTGAGGTTTGGAAGAGAGATGTGCCCGTGGTGCTGTTAGCGTGTCTGGACCTCCCCACACGCTTCAGGGTTCGCACGTGATGACAGCTCCCTGGTGCCAAAAGCATGTCCTTGCTGTCTGTCAGGAGGAAGATCAGAGCCTGTCCCAGGGAAGGGGCGTCAGGTTCAGTCTTGGATGAACAGAGATGCTCTCCATGTGCAAGCACATGTGTGTTCACCCATGGGCTGTGCGGGCTGGGGCAGCTGCCCTGTGTTCTTTACACCCCTCCTCTGCTCTTACAGGACTTCAGGCTTTTCCTCATGGTGCCCGAATCTTTCTGGGAGCCTGGTGTGTGCCGTGGGGCTGCTGCTGCTGCAGTTCCACTGGGGGTAAGAGGAGGAAGGAAGGAGGACTCGGTCCATCCCGCTTCGGTTGGTAGCTTGTGTCCCCCCGCTGCTCCAGGAGCAGCCATCCCAGCAAACCTCGGTCCTGGGCCAGACATTGGGCAGGTTTTCAGCCGAGGGCTTGCAGCTTGCAGCGGGGAACCTCCCGTTTCCCAGTGGAAAACAAGCTGTAGCATTCCTTCGGAGGCTCTTTCGGGACACCAATTAGAGGTCGAGCGAACGACTCGCTGCTGCGATCCGAGGGGCCCGAGAGGGACATCTGGGGAAAACACTTTCCTGGAGGCACAGAGGAGCAGGTGGGTAGTTGGCTCTGTGGAGCCCACCAACCCTGAGAGGCTGGTGGTGTTCCTGGATGGGTGTAAGAGGAGGGACCAGTGTTGCCCACCCTGTATTGCCTTGGAAGCATCTGCACAAATAAATCCCTTTGGCTTTTAAACCTGCTCCTTGTCACCCTCCCTGCACACGTCTCTGGGGCTGAACCTTCCTGCAGAGGATGTCCCCACATTCTCCGAACTCTGGTGGGGCACAAGGCCGGGGAAGGAAACGTCTCGCCCCGTGCCGTGCGGCTCTGCCTGATGGACGGTTTGATTTGTGATGCTGTCATCTCTTAGTGGTAAAAACGTATTTCCCAGTTTCCTGTTTGTTGCAGTGAAGTGCACGGGTCTGCCTGGTGCCTCCCCTGTCTGGTGCTGGCTGTGAAGGATCCCACACAGATGCTCTGCCTCCCATCCCAGCGTTATCTTTGGGGAGACAGAAAGCGGCTGCTGCTGTGCCAGCTCCCTGCATCACCTGAGCTTCTCAGGAATACGTCTTGTTCCAGTGGAGCGTGAAGCCCAGCCCTGATGCTGGGAAAAATAACCCTAACAGAGCCCTCTGTGTGGGTGCCAGGGTGTTTCAGGGCACCAGGAGATGCAGCTCACAGAGAGGAGAATGACACCGTGTAGCAGTTGGCATTTGCTTCTCTCTGTAGTTTTAGAATGTAAAGGGAACAATAGAGAAATAAACTGGGAGGGTGACCTGGGAATATTGGTGTGGAGGGCAGAACCCAGTGTCCTGCGTGACTGGGGCTGGTTTGCTCCCACTGGCTCCTGGGACTTGATGAGCTGGTGTAGAGAGGGTAATTCCCTCTGTACCCAGGGACACCGTCAGGTAAAGGAAGGGGCACAAATTGCCAGTGAAAGAAGAGAAGGCTTTTCCCCTGAGTGGGATTTGGAGCTCGGAACAGTTGGAACCAGGGACTCTGTGGCCTTTGCCGGATAATGGGAACGTCAGCAGGAACATTAAGTAGGAAGTGTGAGAGATCGAAATCTTTGTGGCTGTAGGCAAAAAAATGTCAGCTCGTTTGTCGATCAAGGCACAAGATCTCTGCTGTTGTGCAAGTTGTTCAACCTCACACCTCCCTCCCAGCCTCCGAGGGAGAACAGGGAAGTGGCTGGGTCTCTGGGTCTCGCCTGCCAGAGCCATTCCAGAGGACCCAGAGGATAACAAACAAGCCATGAGCAAACACAGCCTCCTCCCGCCACCCGTCTGCTCTGCGCTGCATCTGCTGGGTGAAGCTGCAGGTTGCTGGGTCAGGAGTTTGTTTGCCCCAAAAGCAGATGTGACACAGCAGCCCGGTGCTCGGGTGGCTCCGTGGTGGCTGCAGACCGAAGCTGACTCTGTTACCAGAGAGTTTGGGAGGCTGGGAGACAGAGCCCCTGTCCCAGGGGATCCCATCCCAGCTTTCATGAGATCAGATTGTCTCACGTGGCCCATATGTGCTCAAGGTGAAGACGGAGACATCAATAACACTCGGGGTATGAGCTCATCCTGCCTTGTCAAACACATGTATCTGCTCCGCTGGAGGAAGGAGGAAACCTGGCACCCAGCTCGGGTGTCTCCCTGCCAGTGCCTGAATGCAGACAAGACCGACATTGTCTGCTGGGTCCAGACCCACCCACCCCCCAAACCCTGGAGCTGAGGGGGGAGGAATTCCAGCAGCAACTCGGCAAACACAGTCGTGGTGTCGTGATGTTTGTTGTGCCAAGTGCTGGAAAGCTGGTGGGTGTGAGGGCAGAGGCAGGGTCTGGGCAGGTGGGTGTGAGGGCAGAGGCAGGGTCTGGGCAGGTGGGTGTGAGGGCAGAGGCAGGGTCTGGGGGGCACGCTGGAGTTCAGCCTGACAAAGCTGCACAGGCGGAACAATAGGAGAAGGGAGGAAGTTGTAACCCCCCCACTCCCCCCACCCAGCCATCTGCATTCCCTCCCTGCCAGCCCCGGGGAGCAGCCCTGGAGGGAGATCCAGAAGAGAGAATTTATCAAGTTCCATCTGAGGCACTTAACCTCCTGGTGCTGCCCAAGAGGTGGCGGGGCGGCCGGGTCTCTCCCTGTGAGATATTCCCACCTACAGTATCAAACCCGGGGTAGCTCAACAGGTTATTTATCATTGTCTGTCTTCTCCAGCAAACCCAGTGTGGCTAACAGGTATCTTGGTGTTAAATCTTGGTGACTGATATGCTTTTAGCCTGACAGCCCAGTTTGGCAGGTCACGTGCTGTGGGGGTACAGCCAGGGGGTATTTCACTGCCGAGGCGTGGGGCTGTTTATCCCTGGTGGGAAACGAAGCAGTGGTTAGCCCATCTGTCAGCAATGACAGGGGAAGGGCTGCTCCTGCCAGGGCCTGGATGGTCTCTTCTGTCCCAGCTCTGCTTCACTGATGGGATCTCCTCCCATGCTGGAGGCTTTAGGTGCAAGTTGGCCTTTGTGGCCACCGCTCATCCCTCAGCTGCTGAGCTCAGTTTCATCCCTCTGTCCCCAACGGCCCTGCAGCGGTGGATAATTATCATCTCTTGTTTTTACGTGGGCAGGAAACACTTGTAAAGGGCTGGTAAACCGGCTGCACCGAGGCCACCACGGCCACGGGCTGTGGAAGGGACAGCAGGTTAATTCCTCTGCTCTGGGTGCCCAACCGTGACAGGGTTTGGTGGCTGGAGTGAGCACCAAAGGGGGGGGTGTGTGTCCCCACCGCATCTGTCGCGTTGTGCAGTGCAAAGGGCGAGGTGTGGGTGCTGGGATGTATCCCTGCCCGGTGCCTGTGCTGGGTGCCGCGGCGCTGTGCACCCTGCTGCTAACACAGCTGGAACCAACGGCCTGGCCGCCTGGGCTTGTGTTTCCCAAGGGCTCCAGGGGCTGGAACTGCCCGCTCCGCCCCGGCGTGCGCGGCTGTGTCGGGCAAGGCCCCGGCTCCTCGGGGAGAGGGAACGGGCCGGTGGAGCCGGGAAGAAGCACAGGGCAGCCCGGCAGCATCTCCCGCTCCGCCGCCCAGCGCACCGCGCCGGCCCGGGACGGGGCGCGGCTCCCCCGAGCCTCCCCGGGAGCGGCCTTGGCCTCGCCGCGGGCCCGGAGCTCCGCGCCCGCTCGGGGCGGCAGCGGGGGCGGCGCGGGGGCCGCCGCTCCTCCCGGGCCGCACGGGGCCGGCGGCTCGCTCCGCTCCCCCGCTCGCTCCCTGCCGCTCCGGGGGCACCGGGGCCGCTGCCCCGGCCGGGATGCGCCGGGCCCCGCTTCGCGCGGGGCTTCTCCCGGTGCGCCGGGCCCCGCTCAGAGACCCCCCCCCGGCCTCCCGCTTCGGCCTCCCGGCGCCGCCGGGCTGCGGGCGCGCTCAGGCGCGGAGCCGGCCCGCCGCGGCCCCGGACGGACCGACCGGACGGACCGAGCCCGGGGCGGGGCGCGCGGGCGGCCGCTCACGCGCTGCGCCCCCCTCCCGCCGCCCCCCCGCGCGTGCGCCCCCCGCCCCCGCCCGCCCCGCGCCGCCGCCGCGCACGCGCGCTGCCGCCGCCCCCCCGCCCGCCCCGCGCATGCGCGCCGCCCCCTCCGGCGCGGGGAGGGGGATGCGGACGGGGGAAGATGGCGGCCTCGAGCAACCCGCGGAAATTCAGCGAGAAGATCGCGCTGCACAACCAGAAGCAGGCGGAGGAGACGGCGGCCTTCGAGGAGGTCATGAAGGACCTGAGCCTGACCCGCGCCCACCGGGTGAGCCGCCGCCGCCGCCGCCGCCGGGCCCCGCGTCCCCCCTCCGCGCGCGCGCCCCCGCCGCCGCTGCCCGGCGCGCGCCCCCGGCGGAGGGAGGCGGAGGGGGGGAGGGGCGGGTCCCCGCGGCGCCCCCCGGCCCCGGGGCAGCGGCGGCGCGCGGCGGGCGGGGCGGCGCCCCCTGGCGGGGGCGGGCGGCGCCCTCGGTGCGGGGCGGGGGGCCGCGCGCCGCCCCCGCCGCTCCGCTCCCGCTCCCCCGGCGCCGGGCCCGGCCCGCGGCCCCGAGCGTCCTCCGCAGAGCGGCACCTGCCGCCGGGCGGGCGGGGGCGGCGGGCAGGCGGCCCCCGGTCTCGGCGCCGGGCGGGGGGATGTAAGCGCGGGGCAGGCCCGGGCAGCTCCTCGCGTCCCCGCCGCGGCTCCCCCGCGCCGGGCCTGCGGAGGAGTGAGGGGAAGGGTCCCCGCTCTGCCGGCGGGGGCCGGGCCCGCACCGGCGCGGGGGGTCCCGGCCTCCCCCCGCAGCATCCCCCGGCCCAGGCCCCGGCTCGCCCGCTGCGGGGGAAGGGGCGGGCGCGGAGCACCCGGAGACCTGGCGGGCGCTGCCGGACCCGGTGTCGCTAGCGCCGTCCCCGTTACACTCGGGTGCCGAGGCGCTGCCGGGCTCCCCAACCCTCCCGGGGCGCGGGCGTCCCCTCGGAGCCTCTCAGCAGAGACTCGGGGCGTAGCGGCCGCGCTGCCGGGGCCCTTTCTGCCCCGGGCGCGGGGCTGCCGGGTGCCTGCTGCTCTCCCCTCCTCCCCTCAGCGCTTCTTGTTGTTCTTTGGCCGCTCAAAGAAAATTTCCGGTCTGGTTTGCGGCCGGAGCCTCCCAGGAGCGGGACAGGGCAGCGTCGGGGTGGATGGGCCGTCAGACGTTTCCTCTCTCCCCCCCAGCACAGGGTCAGTATTTGTTCTGGGTCGGCGGAGCTGCTGGGATGGAGCAGGAAGGGACGCGGCTTCGGCCGGGCCCGCGGGGAAGGTGCGAGGCCGAGGTGTCCGTCGTGCCCAGCTCGTTGTTGGTGTTTCATTGAGGATGCTGCTGCTCTTAGGGGTGGCTGAGAGCGGAGGGAGGACAAGCTGAGAGGCGCTCGCAGTCGCTGGAGTCTTCTTGTCCCTTGGGGTTCTTTCTGGATGGTCAGTCCCTGGCTGCCGCTCCGGAGCCGGCTGTTCTCCAGAGACAGAGTCTGCGATTCCGGGTTGTCTTTAACTCTCAGGTTCAGAATTCGCCTTCTGCAGGATGAGTTGGAGTCTTAATTCAGGGGTTTGTTTTGTTTTGGGTGGTTTCCCCCCAGTCTGAGCGCTCCTACCCCAGGCTTTGCAGAGGGAAACCCATGTTATCCTCAAGAACCCGGTCCTGAGCAGAGGACCCACGATGAATAAGTTGCCTGAGCACTCTGGGTACTGAAGTGATGGAAACACTGACCAAACAGCTGAGCAAAATGTCTGCTTTGTAGGCTTTTTCTTCTGAATTCCATGATTTCATCCATGCTCTGGGTGCAGGGTAACAGCTCAGAGGGGTTAAAGCACAGCCGTGCCTCTTGCGAGCCAGCGCTCTGCTGCCGGGTCGAACACACGTTACTCAGCTTGTGGAAGCAGCCCAGCACTTCTGCTGCCTTTTCATTATTGGTAACTGTCTTTTTGCAGTGTTTACTGTCGTGTCTGGTTTATTGGTAGTCACTGGTCCCAGCAGAGCAGAGAGCTGCTGCTCCACCAGTCCTGTGCACCCCGGGTGATCTTCCACCTGGTTATCCTCTTTGGCCCACCTGAGATTCTCAAATCATGGTGTGTCTGTCATGCCCAGGACAAACCAGAGCACGATACCTGCTCCTTTCTCCATCCACGCTCACTGTTGGTGGGGGGGAAGGAAAAAAGAAGCATTCATTTGAAAAATAAGTGGCTTTGGTTTCAGAAGTGTGCCCTGTCCCCAGGAGCAGCAGAGCCCTCTTTGCAGCTGGCCAGTTCAAGAACACGTTCTAGCTGTTGTGGGAGACACAGACCTTGGGAAGAGCTGTGGAGGTGGGTGACCCAGAGAAGCGCTGGAGCTGCTTAGTTGCCTTGTGAGTGGGACCTTGGTGTTTATAATCCAGAGAGTTCTGCGAGTCCCATAGTAACAAAGTGGGTGAGAAGAGGGGGAGGGGTTTTTTTGCCCTGTGTGACACTGGCTCTGGTGTTTTCCTTGTGCTTCTGCCGCTTTCCTTTCTTCATGGGAAGCGTGGAAATGTGGAGCTGCACCAGTCTCTGTGGGTAAAGGCCGGGCTGTTTACCAGACCCTTCTCAGTTTCTGTTGCGCCGTGGCCCTGCCGTGCCGGCTGCCTGGCGTGTGTTCACTCACACAAGGCTGTGGCTGCCCTTTAAGGCAGTAATTAACAAAACATTAACATGCAGGATGGCACAGGCAGTGCTGAGCTCGAGCTCTTCAAATGCTACAGGACGCAGGATTTTAGAAGAAATCTGAGTGTCTGGTGAGCTGCGTGTGAAGTGGGGCTCTCTCTCAGCTGGAGACAGCCTCAGGTCTCTGGGGTTGGTTTTTTGATATATATCCTTAAAGTCACTTAGTTTTGATGGATTTTGGCTGGAGCTGTGTTTGAGCTCCCTCTTATGGACCTTGCAGGCTTATCTAAAATATAAAAGATACACCACCCCCCAAAAAACTCCCCCAGCCAAACCCAAACCAATAAACCCCCAACTCCAACGAGCCGGCCAGCCCCTGGCTCCCCCCGGCCCCTGGCTCCCCCCAGCCCCGCTTGCCTGCAGAGCTGAGCTGATGTCGATGTTACTGGAGCGGCAACAGGGCAGGAAAACTGGGTTAATGGTGATGTTTGGAAACTTCCTGCAGATTTCCTGCACCTCTTACACAGCCTTTTCCTACGCACAAAGCCCCCAGCTCGCAGAGGGTGTCTCAGTGAGCTGCGGCTAACGGCGCTTCTCAAGAGAGGATCTTTACTAATGACCCCTCTGCCTTCCTCAGTGGCACAGAATTCATCTGGCACGTTGTGAAGTGCATCGTTCCGAGCCTGGTCAGTCCGTGTGTGGTGCAGTGACAGGGTTTGCTTGTGCATTTTTGGGTGCCCTGGGAAGCTGTGTGTGTCTGTGCGTTGCATTTCCCAGACCCTGCGAACTCTGCAAAGCACGAAGTCCCTGTTTGTACTTGAACCTGGAGATTTTTAATACAAAGATCCCCTTTTTGCTGAGGTTTTTTCAAGTGGAATATACCCTGATGGCACATGAAATGAAACAGAAATCAAGCAGAACCCCCAGAGTTTGTGTCCATGCGTGTGTAGGACAGACAGACAGGCACACATCTCCCTGTAACAGAATTGGCACCTGGTGTGAGACACTCACTCCTTTACTTCTTCCAACTGACTGCAGAAGAGATCAGAAAGTCTCTTTGTACGTCCACAGGTCGTTGTTGGATGCAGACAGTGTGCAAAGCAGTGTTTAAAGCTGAGTTACCTCGGGAGTGCTGGTCTGTGGTTTTACAAATGAGAAAGGCCGATGATGGTGACACGGTGTCGTGATGTTTCCTGATTCCTTCAGTGTGTTTTCATTAAATAACTCGATAAAGAAGAAATCCCTGACTATGAAATGGTATTTTTGCATGCCTGGAAGATGGTACAGGAATGCACCAGAGTCAGGACTGAGCCCTGCGAGCGCGGGGACAGACGCTCCCCGCTGGCAGTGCTTGGGTCCGTTTGGGAGCATTGGGCTTTCTCTCCAAACAGCAGAGTTCATGTTGACTACAGGCTCTGGACACTGTATTTCTTCTTCACTGCTCTCCCAGATGCAGGGTCTGGCCCCTATACGTGTATGTTCCCAGGCCAAGAGGTGGGTTGTTTAGGCTTCACCCGTGGTCTTCCTCTCTTCTCTGATGGAGCAGGACACGGAATGGGGTCCCTTGGTTTCCAGACTGCCAGCACGCTCCCCACATTGCAGCATCTGTGCCTCTGGCCGTGGCCATTGTCCTGCTTGAGCCACACACAGGCTGCTGAAGGTGCTGAAAGAATGGTGCAGCACCGTTAATTCTTTGAAAGGAGCCCTGTAGATCAGAGGGTGAGAAGGCAGAGGTGAGCAGCCGCTGGGGCACAAAGCATCTCTGTTCTCCTGCTTCCCTTCACCCGCCTGAGCTGTCCAAGGTAAACACGGGAGTGATACGCCGTGCTGCAGAGCTCGCATGCTTCGGTGGCAGTTCCCTCTGGTGAACCACGCCAGGCTTCTGTTGTGTTTGTTTTGGGGCTGGTTTTAAGGAGATGGTGACTTTTGTGTTACGATTCCATTGTTACCATGTGCCACAGCTGCTTCCCTGAGCTCTGGGACAGTCTCTTTCTGTGCAGCGGCCAAGTCTGTTCTGATGCTGTAGCGCAGCTCTGAAGGGTCTGGGGCGGGTCAGGCTGAGGTACAACTGTACCTCAGTGCAGATCAGTGTCTGAGCTGTAGTTCCCAGGATGAACGTGTGGAACTCAGTGTGCTGCGTTTCAAGTTCTCTTTAGCTTCAGCACCAGAGAACGTTTGCAGTAACATGCATTTACAGCTGCTACTCACTTAGTAAGGGAATACGTTCTTAAGGGTACGTACAGTCTGCTCGTCAAGCCTCTGAGGGGGATTTGGAGTTTCCCTTCAAAGGGAGTCGCTGAGCTGCAGAGCCCTTCTTGCGGAGGTCAGCGTTGCCTGTAGGTAAGATCCTGACAAGTTTTAGGGCCAGATACTGATTTTCCTGGTCTTGTATTTCCAAACTGAAGTGTGTAGCAGTGACTTTGAGTTAGAGCTGTGAATGGAGGAGCTGCAGACCTCGCAGGGGTTAGAGATGTGGCCAGACCATCAGTCAGGAGGAGGAGTTGATGCAGTCGGTGTTAATCGGAGTTGTGTGCTGGGCAGCGGTGGGCTGGGCATCCCCTGCGCAGGGAAGGTGATGGACCCCAAAGTGGGAATCGTTCCTTGAAGTGTGTTCCAGGCGGGTGTAGGGTTGAAGAGTGATTGTAGTAGGCATGTGGCCTGTGTGCAAGCTCTCCTGGGTACCTGCCAGGCGAGGCACAGAGAAGCTGCTCTGTAGGTAGCACAAGGGGGGAAGCACCCCTGGAGCTCTGTACACCCCCTGGAAGGCCTGTAACGCGATGGTGTAAAGATGTGGTGGTGAAGAGCAGTTTTAACTGTCGTTAGGTTTCTCAATCAGATAACTTCTCATGTGATGTTGGGTTTTTTGAATCAGTTAACCTGTGTAGTTATTTCCCTAACCAGCTGGGGTTGCCCACGCTCATTTGGAACCAGCATGTCTCTTACTCTGCCGTTCGTCAGACCGTTACGTCTGCCACTAGCCCTTTATTTGCAGTTCTGTAGTCAATCTGTTGATGTCATTGATTGTACTTAGGAGGCATACTGTGCCTTATCAGTGTCAAGACCCCGATTGTTCGCTGAGGCAGCAGCACCATGCACACTGAAGCTCATGTGTTCCTGTGGCCGCCCAGCGCTGCGCTGTGCGAGCTCCGGCGTGGCAGCCCCCGCCGTGGGTTGTGTCAGGGGTTGACCGTATTAAACTGATGGGTTTGGGGTTTCTTTGAAGTGAGCTCTAGCAGTTTCCTGCTCTAAACAGTGGTGGAAGTTGCACTGTAAGAACGTATCGAGTATTTCTAGAGGCTTTCATGGTGGCAATAAAGCACTGACGTGGCCAGAAGTGAGCATCTTCCCAAAAACGGTCAACGGGATTGAAACAAAATGTCTTAAAAGCTGAATATTTGTCTTTGGTTTCTACGGCCTGTCCCTCATTGCAAAGCAGTGTTTTCCTGGGCTGTGTTGTAATGGTTCTGTCCATCTCCCCAACAGCATCGATCTGTCTCTAGCAGTACACTCCACACTGGTGTCAATACTTCTGTGCCTGCTGCAGGACCTCAGGTGTACTTCAGGGCCCTTCTCAGCCAGTGTGATGCTGTGTCTTAAAAAAGCCAAACCCAACTCAACCTTTGCCGTTTAAAAGCAGCATTTCCCCTTGCAAGGGCTGGAATTTTCCCCCGGTGCTTTTGTGGATGTGCTGGAGTAGCTGTTGCTTTGCAGTCAAGGATATATGGTAGCTGACAGGATGGAGTAAGTGGGTGAAAAGAAGCAAACTGTCAAAAATCTGGTAGGTTTTTTTTCTTGTAGTGAACATAAGCTTGTGGCAGTGTTCATTTTGTGACTGGTGGCACCTCGGTGCTGCTTCCCTCTTCTGCTTCTGGTCTGAACTACGAGCATCCCCACAAACAGATGCGGTCCCGAGGGCTTTGAGTAAACCTACCTGAGGTGGCAGCCGAGCCTGTGAGTCCTCATTAACTCATTAGCTAAGATCAGCGTGTCTGCAGGTTCAACACGTGCTTTGATCTGAAGGGTTTGTGCTGTGTAAGCAATAGCCAGGAGTGAGATTCCTGTCGGGATCGCCGCTGCTCGGAGCCAAACCAGCATTGCAAAAGCCTGTTTGTCAGCTGGGGGTGTTTTGCTATGACCTCATTGGTACTTCATAAATTATAAAGTCCTAACTGAGTGTTGATAATAGCCTTGTTTTGCAAATTATTTCTTGGGAACTGAAAATTCTTCCCCTTGTACCAGAACAATCCTTTGCAATAAACAACAACAACACACACCCACAAAAAATTGGGTCTTAAATAATGCAGGAGAGGGGAATGGAGCGATGTGTCGTGGCTTTGGGCTTCAGTAATAATTGTACAGCACTTCAGGGTCCCTGTCTGAAGTCTGTATTTTGCAGGCAGAGTTTCCTCAGTGTGTTTTACTTTCTTGCCTGTTCAATGTATGGCTTTTCTTGATGACTGGGAAAATATCCTCTCTGATACCCCTGCTGGGATACCTGCTTGTGTTTCTTTGGGTGGTCACTTACTGCTGTGTAGTAGTAAGATGCCTTTATGTCAGGCTGCAGTTCTGTTAGGTGAGTTTTCAATTAATTTTGATACCCAGACATTACTATTTACGTCAGCGTTATTTACCTTGGACAGCTGAGGTCTCCAAGGGGAGGGAATTTGAGTTGTTTTCCCGAAATATATGTATTTTCAGGCAGATGGTGGTAGTTCTTGGCTCAGAAAGCATCTCGGTGGCCTGTGACCTGCCTTTCTGTACGTCGGTGCCTCTCCGGACCTGTTGTAGAAGCAGCTCTGCAGGACTCGTCTCTAGCTCCAGTCCTTCAGTGGTGTTCTGACAGCCATAAGCTTGATTAAAGGGGGGAAAAATCAACCCCAGTGGCCAGAGGGAAGGCAGCGAGTGTTGAGTTCACTGGCCTGTCACCACCTCCTTTCCTCGCGCAGCCTTACGCAGGCCGCACTCAGCGTCCCTTCGGCCGGCACCAGTGACGGGGCTGGTGGTACCGGCTGTCTCCTTGTTCTGTCTGTACCCGCAGGGGACGAGGCTTGTCCTCGTTGCAGGCTTTTAATGACTGTCCCCTGAGACCCTGTTCCCCCTCACCACCCCTGTGGCATTTCTCTGCTGGTGACAGAAGAGTGAAAGCCAAACACCCTGAGTATTGCCCAGGCTCCCGCCAGCGACTCGCATTCGATGTCTCACCGACCTGCTCGTCGTGATTAGATTCCTATTCCTCTTGTGCAGGGCAAAGGACTGCGTTCTACGAGCCTCTTGCATTCGAAGAAGTTTGCCTGTGCTGGCAGGAATTGTTAATACCTGGGAACTGGCTGGTGCCTCAGTGTCAGAGCCTTGAGCTGCTGTGGGGGCTGAGCTGCACTGGGGCGGGCTGGTGGAGAGGAGGACACACTGCGGAGGACATGGTGGTTAAATGGTACCGTGGGCCATCCCAGGCCATCCTGAAATGGCTTTCCCTGCCTCAGCAGCAGCGAAACCACACGCTTACCCTGTACTGGTCTGTCTGTAACCGAACTGGCCGTGCTTGTGGCCAGCAGCGGCGCAGAGCTCGGTGCCTCCCCATCGCCCCCCGCCCCACGCGTGCCCTGCTTGTCTCCTCCTGCACCAAACTTGTAGGGTTACATAACCGATTTTCATTCTTTAGCTAAAAATAAAAAATGGAACATAAAAGCTATTTTTACCATGCTTAATGAGGGCATCTCTGCTTTTTATTTCATCCTTTCTGAGGCGTTTCAATAGGAGGAGTGGGGATGGTTTAGGAACAGCGCTTGAGCCTGGACTCTGTTGTTCTCCAAGTGTTCACCGACCATCAGACAGCTATGCTGGGCTGCTCAGAGCGAGTATTTCCTTCAAGTGCCTCGTTAGCAAATAGTGATCATGAAAATAAACAGATTTTGAGAGTGTGGCACTAGATTTAAAGGTACAGGGGAGGTAGAGAATTATTTTGCTGTCAAATAACCATCCTCACTCCTGCATCCCATGGAATTCCTGGCGCTGTGAGCGCCCTCCTCTCGTGACAGCCCTCTCCCAGAAGCAGGGTGGCACTTGCAGAAGTGCCACGGGCGCTGGTTTGTTTTCAGGAGCAGCGCAGCTCAGGTTGGGTTGGTGTTGTAGCTTCGCTTGGCGCTCTGCCCGGTGATAGAGCACAGCTCTGAAGAATAGGCACTATTTTAAGGCTCGACTTGTGCCGTATCCTGTTTTTGCTTCGCTCGGCGGCGACTGTTGAGTTTTAAACAGCAAACCTTTGTTCGCCAGAAATAGCAGAGTGTTTCCAAACAGTGTGTCAGCCTGTGGATTAATGTTATTATTTATCAGTTTACTATTATTATTACTTGGTCTAACCCTGTGGGGCACGTTCGTACCCGGTTCTTGCCCTCCAACCCCAAATAGGTGGTCTCAGTTCATATTTTGGGGCAGAGTTAAATGCAGATAGTGTGTAAAGAAGCACTGCTATGCAAAGTCCTGCTGGTGTAAACCAGAAGTAAATGGCAATAACTAAAGAATCACTCCTACATTCTGCCCTCTGCCCGGCCTTTTCCTCAGCACAAGCTGGAGTTTCTGCTCTACTCTTTTTGGGTGCCCGAGAGAGGATTTTTGAGGCAGGAGGTGCAGGTTCGGGGTGGTTTATACACGGTGAGAGCTTTTCACTTTCACGTGAATTCCAGAAGACATCTGGGGCAGAGGTCTGAGTATGTGTGTAATTTTTATAACCCCGTTTCCTCAGAATTTTATAGCTGAGGCAATCTGGGGAGTTGGTTGCAGCTCCTGAAGGAGAACCTAATGGTGCCTTGGAATTTGTGGATGACTCATAACAGGACAAAACAATCCAGTTAAGTGATTTGAGGTCTTAAATAATCTCTTCAACAGGAAGGTGAAGAAAACATCATGAACTCATGAGTAATAATTGGCGCTCCTGGAGTACTAAAAGTGCAGCAATCGCTAGTTGGCCAGCATTCAGATGATTCCTGCTTAAGCTTTGCTGATCAATATATATCTCAGCTCTTATGAATGGAATTTATTTGACTAGGCTATAATGCTTTTAGCAAAGCAGTGCTACGGTTACCAGTTGGGAGAAGTTTATTTTAAGTTGGTTTGTAGTAGGGATGCTTTGCACCTCGGCTGCGTGGGCTGGGGCGGCGTCTCGTCTTCTCAATCCGCTTTGCCTCCCGTTCCGGCACTCTGGGAATCGGTGAGGTGACCAGGGCGGCTCTTTGGTGAGGAGGAACCTAAGGATAACAGCTGCGACTGCACGAGCTAACTGGTTTTATAGTCCCGCTAATGAAGGGGTAGGAGTGCCTCCCTCAGCGGCTAGCCTTGCTGCGGGCGGTAGCAGTAAGAGCATCTCCATCCTCTCCTTTTGGAAGTGCAGGGTGCTGCAGGGCTGCCTTAGTTCTCTGGAGGCTTCTGTGCAGCTGCGGGGGACCCATGTGGGTGTCCCACTCTGTGAGACCTCACAGTGTCACTGTGCAGCAGCTGGGATCGTAGCCTGTGTGCAGCACTGTCAGGTAACCTCTCAGGTTGCTGAGAGCTCGAGTTAGCCATCGTGCCATCCCTGTTCCTCTCATTAGCAGGTTTAATTACTCTTAATGAAGAAAACCCCTTCTGATTCCCGGTTTATTTTTTCATGGCATCTGGGGAGAGTTCCTCTTCCCTTTGGGACTCTGGCTCCCTGAGATGGAGGGGGAGGATCCTGCATCCCCTTCCCTCGTGCAGACCCTCGAACTGAGTTGGTTGTGAGTTGGTGTGAGGTGTGGGACGCTCCCATCCTGTGGCAGAATCCCCTCGGTTCTGGTCCATGAACATGTCCTTTCCCATTTGGGTGGTTGTTTCTGAAATCTCTGAGGAAAGTGGGTATTTCAGTGCATTGGGAAACCCTCACCACTTGCACAGTGTATTACTGCTGTGCTGTAGCTGTCCGATGGTAAGAGCCAAGCACAGTGCCTTGTGTGTGCAGCTCAGCTCTGAGCAAAGAGATGGCTGTGACATGTGTCAGCATGGCAGGAACCGAGCTGCTGCTCTTCTGTGGCTCTAAACTCCAGCACATTACAACAGATTCCCCACCACCACCAAAAAAATAAAAAAGCAGGAAAAGTACCTTTTTTTTTTTTTTTTTGTTCTTTTCTTGAATTTCATTCTTAATGACGGTGTTTGGCTGCCCTGCAGAGTGCTTGTGTTTGCGTCCTGACATGTCGATGTGATAATGGAACAAATACTTGACAGTGACTTAATTGACAGTTATGGTGATGGAAGAGTAAACAATGATGTAGCAGTTCTGAAAGCCGGGGTTCAACTCCAGTTCATACCATATGTCTGGAGTTTTTCGTGGTAATTTTCACTTAGTTTGTAGTAGACATTTGGCTTCCTGCTTTGGCTTGGTGGTGCTTTTCTCTGCAGTATCTGGGATGCTAATGGCGTTAGAAGGCCAGATATGATTGGCAGAGGCAACAAGGGAAACTTTTGCTCAGGTTGTCCACACTTGTCTGTCTGTAGCCAGTGTGAAACTCCTGGCTTTTAGGAAAATAAAACTGTGCTAAAATTATATATATATATATAAAAAGAATCCTCACGCCGTTGCAAAACATTTTGTTACAAAGCTGATGATGGAATATTTTAAATCCCAAGTGACCCAGACAGAGCAGCTGCTATCACTGCGGATTATACCTTTCCTCTAAACTTCAGACTTCATTTCCTTTACCAGCCTTCCTGGGAGGAACAGCTGTGCCTTTGGATCCTGCGCTGCTCTTGGAGCGGGACTCGGAACTGCAGGAAATAAGTTACTTTAGAAATCTGGCTTGATGGTGCTTCTTCCTGATTGTGACAGCCCAAACGAGGGAGAAAGGCAGGGATTCTCTTCTCCTCCTTTGATAGATGAGTCTGTGCAGTCTGGCTCCTGAGCCAGGAGGAGCTGTGAAGAAGCTAGCCATGCTCTCTGTTGTAGCGTTACTCGTGCCCGTTGGCGCCGTGAGGGGCCGGTTATTCAGCAGCGCAGAGCTGTGTCCTGGCCTTGCAGGTGGGCACATTGAAATGCTGCCTGGTTTTGGGAGGAGCCCAGCTTTCAGCCTTCCCCTCTTGTACCCGCAGCCTGCGGCACCTTCATGGGGCCGACAGCCGGCTGGCTGCTTCTCTGTAATCCTAGATACTTCTGATCTAGCCCTGTGGTCGATCCTTCTTCTAGAGAGTTGGGGTCTTTGATGAAGGAGCCTGACCTGCAGCTTCCTGATACCACCCCTTTCCCTTCAGTTTCGGCAGAGCAGCGTTGGGTGCTCTGAAAACAATTCCAAGAAGTGGATCTGCATCAGGATGTTTGTTTCCCCAGGCCATCAGGATGTACTTTGGATGGAAAAGGAACACCTACCGTACACACACTTCTGCAGGCATGGGCTCAGGTGAAAGGGAAAGTATGGAAGTTATTAGATGTCATCCTATGCTTAATTACTTGGGAAAATGAAAGTAAAGGGCTAAAATTGCAAATTGACAGCCATCTCTTCCTTAGCCACCTCTTCAGCTACTAGGTAACATGGATTTTAATCTGAAACATCTAAATGATAGAAGTCTCTTTAATTATTTGAAATAAACTGTCAAAAGCCTGATAGCACTACGAAACCAGTCAGTGTTCACTTACCAATTGCACTCCAACTACAAAAGCATTATATAGATTAGAAAGCCAGGCATTCCAAAGAGCCTTTCCAATCTTCCCTCATCTGCATGAGCAGCATTAATTAATTTATCACATCTTCCTCTCCACCTCCAGAGAGGTGTCTTTGGGCGCAGGGGTAGGTGATGGTGGCTTACTGGGAGGCTGTTAAGTATCTGGATGTATCCATGGTGTTGGGTGTGCAGCTCTGGGCCTCCAAGGGCACCCATCAAGCTCTGGTTTGCTGGTAGGATAATTAAACCCCTGGGGAGGTGCTCCTGCCTTACGCTGGTCAGGAGTCCAGGCAGTTCCAAACCAACTCGAATCTTTACGATAGGCTTCTGGTGTGGTTGTTCTCATTTTAAGATAATTAAGATGTGGGCAGTAAGCTGTAAGGCTCTGATGCTTTGAATGTCTGGTTTGACACTCTTGACCCTCTGGGGAGCCCAACTGCAGGTCTTCAGTTCTGAAAGTGCTTTAAATACTCACAGCACAGGTCCAGTTCACTCCAGGAGAGGTGGGACTTTAGCCACCAGCTGGTAATTTTGACAGACCCCCTGAATGTTTTGAGTACCCTGAAAACTAGCAGCTGCCTCTGAAGAACTGTCTGTGCTGTGTCCCAAGGAGCTTTGGTGGCAGAAGGACGGCAGGAACGCCGGGTTGCTCTAACAGCAAGACCTCTTCTCCCGTTGTTTGCTGGACTCCTGCCTTTCATGCCTTCCAGCCTCCACGAGAGTGAAGATGGGGTTTGCTTGGACATTGGCTTCAGCAGGCAGCCCTGAAACATAATTGATGTTGGGCCGAACACTGCGTTAGGCCGAACATCGGAGAATCATCTTTTTGCTGGCTCCTCCTGCTGCCAAAAATTCATCAGGTTTTGGGGTGAGCAAGTTCAGAGAAACCAAGCTAAACCACGAAGTTTTTTCTGCTGGTTCAGCTGCTTTAACCAGCTTTCTTTCAGGTCATAAGAGTTCTGGGGTGAGGAGGGGGGCAAGGAGAGGCAGCCAGAGCCCTGGGCCATGTTCTCCACAGCCTGGTCTGCTTGGTTGTATCCTAACACTACATCCTCATTGCTCACGAAACTCTTTCCCTGCTAATAACTTTCTGTGTCCTCTCATTATTGATATTAATTTTAGGTTCTTGGCTCTAATGAGATTGAGCCTGGGTCTGTTGGCGCAGAGAGGGGCTGGCAGATGAATACCTGCTATAATTAATGAAATTGTGGCTAAAGTTTAAATTTTCTTCTCCTTGGCTTACCTGGATTCCCCTTTATTGATTTGTGAATCCTTCCTCATTTAATTAAAGAAATTCTAGACAGCTTTCATGGGAGGGTGGTTTTAGTAAATGAGCAGCTATTTTGATGTATATTAATTTTAGAAATTGGTTGGGTAGCTTTAAAGTTTCCATTCTGATAGGAACTGTAGGATAGTAACTGCAGAGGGTTAGTGTGAGGGGAAGGAAGGAGCTGAAGTGTTTTGGTGGTGAGAGCAGTTTGTTAATTACCAGATACTTTTTGGCAACTTGGACACAAACATGAAGAACTTTTTAGATGTGATAGATGGGTAATTAAGTGATATTTTTTAGCTAGCAGCTATATTAGGTTTAGACTCAGTGGCAATAACTGTGAATCATTAAATTGATGTTAACTTATCTTTCTCTTTAAGAGTGTATTTGCTTTTCTTATCAACATGAGAATTGTGAATGGGAGAAATCTGCCTTTGAAGAAAACACTTCACTGACTTGTCTTGAGGGTTTGTTTGACTTGGTGTTTAATTCCGTGCTGGAGACAGGAGCCAGATTAGGAGTTTGGGAGACTCGGCCCTCTCTTGGCTGCTCGCTGCCCTTCCTGTCCAGCCCTGGGGATACAGGGTGCTGGGTCCCTCCTGCCTGTCTCGGGCTCTTCTGTGGGGGTGCCAAAAACAGTGCTCAAAGAGCCTTTTCATTGAGCTTCCTGCCCGGAGCTGGGCCGGGAGCTCGTTCCTCGGGAGAGGTCAGAATACAGCAGTGACTTATTCCTGTGGATACCAAATCCATCCCGGGCGGTTTAAAACCTCCAGGCGACTTATATTCTTTCCTGTGGCAGGTCCAGCCTGGCTGCTGCAGGAGAAAGCCTGAGAAATTTCAGATCAGGAAACGCCAAACAACAGGATTTACCTATAATCCAGCCTCTAAAACTTCCAGTTAATCCTTTAAACAGAATTTAATTTCCAATTAAGCTTTCATAAGACGTTTTGAGTTTTAATCTGCGCTTGTTTTGCTGCTTGCAAAGAAAGGTTTCTAAAGCAAGAAGCTAAAATTTGTAAGAAAGCTTGGTGTGGAAACTGCAGACTGGCAGAAAAGCCGTTATCGTGAGATCTGGCTTCCTGTAGTCATCAGATATCTCAGGGGGTTTTTATCAAAAGGTCACTCCACCCTTTCGTTGCATGTCTTGGAATCCAATTTCTCTGTATTGAGGAGGGCGGTTGGAGAGAAATGGGTACTGGGGGTTTTGGTTGACTTCACCCCAGCCTCAGATCTGCCCTTTGAGCTGAGGTTGGAGCTCTGTCCATAACTTTGGAACTTGACCACAATTTTTGGGGAAGAATTCAGAGAAGTTGAGGTGTTGGGGTTTAATAATCCATTCCTTTGTTTCCCATCTGCAGATTTTGGACACTTGGTGTGTAGGGAATGTGGGTAACCCTTCTAGGGCTATCTCTGGGCTTTGGAGAGGGGGTTAATTTATTTTTTTTTTACTTGTATCACTTGAATCTCTCCCCACAAACACACTGTATACCCAGTGCATTTTAACCCAGCTTAAAGGGAAAAATTGAGGCAGTTGATCCAAACGAGTTCACATAATGACTCCTGGCTGGAAGGAATACCTGCTGTGAGCAAGCCAGTCATTGTGGAGATCCCATAGTTTTGATTTCTTACGTGTCTCCAGCTCCATTAACTGGGGTAAGATCGTGTCACCTTACTCTCTGTTAATTGCTTGCAAATTCCTAATTACTGTGTGGAAGGGTAACGATGCCTTTCCTGCCTGCTGTAAAGATGCTGCTCCTGCCTTGGAGGTTGTTGCTCTTGCAGCTTTGCTGAAATTTATTGGTTTTATCGTAACTTCAAACCTGGTGACCCAACAGTGTGTCAGCCCTTCGGGGACACTTGCAGCTCTTCTAGAAAACTGCTTGTGCGCACAGGCTCGATTTGTAACGATCACATTGGATTTTAGTTTAAGATAGTCCTAAAATGTTCCTCTTTTTTTTCTTTTTTTTCTTTCTTTTCCCTTTAAGTAGCATAAGAGAAGTGCTGGTGGAGGGAAGATACCGGTTCTGTTAGGATCCATCATTCAGGAAACATTCCTTCTGAAGGAGAACGCCAAGCACAGAATAAAAGGGTTTAACCAGCAAAAGCTTTTTCCCTGTGAAAAGCTTTTTCCCTGTGGAAAGCTTTCCTAGGACAGAACCGGAATGTTTAGCCGTGTTTTCAGCTGTCAGGGATCTTGGCCACATAACGGAAAAGCCACCAGGTTCTTGAGGCTCAAGAAATGGATGCATCTGGTGCACACCGAGTCGTTCGTTATCGTGCTTCGCTATCTGAAGCCGTGTAGCAACTCGCCACTAATTGAGTCGAACCCCGGGAGATAAAGCCGGGGCTGTCACGAGACTTGTTAACATTTTAAGAGTAATCTGAATTTTTCCATTAAGAAAAGGCCTGGTTTTTATCTCTCTGTTAAAATACCCCCCCACACACACCCCTTTTCAAGCCCAGTCCCAGGTACTGGATTCACCTCGCGAGGAAGCTGTGCAGGAGCAGGAGGAAGTGTCTGTTTCAGTCGCAGCCTGTGGCTGTTTGCATTTTCAGCGCTGCTTTTCCTTGTGCACAGGTACCCTTAGTAACGCTCTGACTCCTGAGGTGAGTGTGACAGTGACACTTGCAGGTGTGTGTGCTGATCCTGTGCTTCAGAGAACCCGAGGTCTCCCGTCAGAGTGACAGCAAGGTCTAGCGACGCCGTACTTAAAATTGCTTCCTTAGCAGGTAAAAGCTGGATGTTTGAGGCGCTGGGCGAGCTGACCTGCTCTGCTTACCCTTGATCTGCAGAGATTGCAAGTGGCAGTTGTTGATGGTCTCCTATAAACGGCGTAGTCTGGGGGCTGCTCGCCGCTGGCAGGCGGGAGGCCGAAGCAGGGAACAAACACCGACCTTACGCGCTGGTGTGATGAGAATTGATACCAGGAACAAGCAATCAGTTCTTATTCTTGGCACGGATCTCCAGGAGTGTTTATCGAAGGTAGTGCTGCTAAAATTAATGATAGAGCGAAGCCGTTTAACGAGCTCCTTGTTGAGAGCCGCTGCGGCCCTCGCTCACCCGTCTTCCCTCATTTCCACCTTCAGCTGCAGTGGAAAGACAAACGGTCGCGACCTCCTGCTAACGTTCTGCTTTGAGGCAGTTACATGGGGGAGGCCAGGACGTTAGAAAACATGAAGCAGTGTCCCCCCCTCCCCGTCCCTGGGTGCCTTGTAGTAGGTTCAGTAAAAGAACCCAACACCTGCTGAAATAGTTACTTGGATGCTTGGCAGGAATCCCGAGCAGGCCTTTTTTAACAACAAAAACATATGTACGGGCCAGGCAAAAAGCACAGCTAGTTCTGGTATTGTGCTTTTAGCCATGTGCAGCGCTGCGCTCGGGGGCTGTGACTCATTAAGTGACACCAGTGTGCAGCGTTTCCCTGTTCCATGTGTGGCTTGCAGAGCGCAGGGTTGTAACTGCGTGTCAGGAGATTGCAGAGGCAAAGCGGGCAGGGCCCTTTCCTGACTGGGGATCTCCTTGAGCTGTTCGATATGGCACACTGTGGATATTCTGTAAGTCTTTGGGCTGAGGGGATTTATCTGCCCTTTGGTTAAGAAAAACAACCCCCATGAGCCGCTCTGTGACCGGGATCCTGCCTGAACAGCCGGGGCTTTCGAGAGCCTGCGCTCCACGGAGAGGCTACATCTCCAAGAGCCGTCTCATAAGTTTTGGATTAATTTGGTCCCTCGGCTAAACATAAAGAATTTGGCTGTCTGTGTATTTGGAAATTGGTGGTTTCTAGGAGAGATTCTGTGAATAAAGGGTATTTGAGCTGATTTCCTAGGGATAGTTGTAAAGTCAGAAGAATGCACGCACTGTTTTCCTGGGGGTGATCTCGTTTTCTCCCCTCTGCTCCCGGGCTGTTTCAGTGCATCCAGCCCTCAGTGTCGGCATGGCAGCAGCAGGGTGGTCCCTCTTCTCTCTCCTCTCTCGGTGGTTTCTTCACCGTCAGGCCACTCAGCACCCCTGCTCGGGCTGTTGTGTTTTACCAGAGGACTCTGTGTAGATGGCCTGGTCAGCGTGATGGTGCCAGCTCGTCCTTCGCCACGCTGGAAGCACCTTCGCTCGGCCTTGGGGCCATGGTGACGCCGCAGAGGCAGGGCAGCTCGTTTCCATCCCACCGTTTCCTTCGCCTGAAGAAAGTGTAAAGAGAAACCCCCCAGCAACATGTCAACACCCTGTTTTGGGGATGCCCTGGTTCTTAGTGCTTCTCCAAACTCTGCTCTTCAGACTTGTGGCATTACGAGGCAAAGGCTTTCGGGTCTGTTTGAATGAGACTGAACCATATTTGTTGATGTACACACTCCAGTACCTTAGCAACCAACCTGCATCTAGTCCAAGATCTGAACATTTCGTCTTTAAACAATTCTTTGCTACCAATCTAGGAATGTTCTTGCATTTCAGAGTGCAAAAACAGCCCGTTGACATCTAGCGAGGAACAACATACATTGTAAGATATGCACTCCTCCAGAGTGGGAGGAGAGGGAGCTTATGTAAGCTCATCTCTCTCCTGCTTTGATTGTGCTTTCTTGAGGCCTTGGAAGATGCATCCCTGGGAGCAGGGTGGTTGTGTTGGGGTGATGGCAAACGCCGCTCTGTCAGTCTGAGATCGGGCTGTGGTGGCAGCGTGGTGTTGGATCCAGACGTGCTGGATGGGAATGCTACAGAATTCTTAAAAAATAGTGGTGCTACTAAATAAAAAATGGAGAAAGCTCAGGGATGGAAGATTAATTGGAGGTTGTAGCTCTTCCTAATAAGCCTTTTGCACAGCGTAGTCTCCTGAAAGAAGGGACAATGAAAATAAGTTGATGTTTGGGTGGACAAACAACTTGGTCACACACCTTTTGTGCACCAGAGACGTACACAGCCGTGGGAGGGCATGCCAGGGTGCCACCCAGAACTGCAGGGTGCTGCCTGGTGCATTGTGGGGTTATTTGTTGGCGATCGGATACAGTCGCTGCTGATGCAGTTGATGTGTCTTCCATCACCCTGTGCTGTCACCCAGGACCAGCTTGCTGGCTGTTCTTTGTGGAGAAGGCTGATGTTCCACTCGCAGGCTGTTTGTAGATGGCATCCCCTCTCAGCTGTAACAGACACGGTGTCAGGTTGAATTGGTTACAGCAGTTGAAAAACACACACGTCACCCTTACCCATTCCTCCTTTTCTTGTAGTTACAGCTGCAGAAAACCCAATATTTGCAACTGGGACAGAGCCGTGGCCAGTACTACGGTGGGTCGCTGCCAAATGTGAATCAGATTGGGAACAGTGCCATGGATCTGCCCTTCCAGGTGAGTTCCTTTCCTTTTGCTGCTCAATGTTGTGCCCAGGTGCTGTGTTTTGTTCCACACGAGACCATGAAAGCGCTGCTGGTTCAGGGCTTGGCGCTGTTTGACCAATTTTTGCTCTTTCGGGGTGGAACCACAGTCACATGGGGGCTGTGGGGGTATTTTTGTCATGTACATGCTGGTGTCAGATGTTAGCCCCTCTTTGGATGCTTTGGTGTCACGAATACGCAGATGTGTTTGGGCAGAAGATGCTGTACAGGGGAGAAGAGCAGGTGATGGAGGCTTTTGGAGCTCCTGCTTTCCAGAGTCAGTTGGTTTTTGGGTGCTCAAGATAATTAAAATTTCCTGCACGAGCTTTCCTTTCTTGGGTGGTTTTTGTCTCCCAAGGATGTGGTAAGAATGAAATTCTGCAGTTTGTGCTTTTCTGATGGAAGCTGTTTTAATAAATACAGAGAAACCATTGATAACATCCCCTAACTGTGCACCCTGACATACACCTGGACAGCTGGATTTGTGGAGGGTCACCGCTTGAGTCCTGTGCAAGAGGAGAAGCAAATGTCTTTTTTAACCTGGCTGCCTTTGGGGAGTATGGTGCAGAGGTGTGTGATGTTACCAAGGCCTTTGGATCGCAGGGGTTAGGGAGGTTCAGAGTTCTGCTCTTTCTGAGCCACAGCACCGCAGTGCTGGGTGCTGAAAAGGGAGTTTCAAAGTGAATGACTGGAGCAGGATACGGGAGCAAATCGTCCCTAAACTCCATGGGTTATGTATTTCCGTCACACACACACACAGAGCAATGGGAGGTTGATGCTGTTACAGACAACAGGCGGTGACGAGCGATGAACCCCCCTGTTCCTGTCGGGGATGAATCCTCCCCAAGTCTCCCCGTTGGAAGCCAGCGTGACGCTGACATTGCCACCGGGCTGCTGGAGCGCGGCCGAGGGGACGCCTGTGGGTTGCCTCTGGGGACAGCCTTAGTGTCTGAGAATCTTGGTTCTTTGCATTTGCAGCACAACGGAGCTCTGGCAGAAGCCTTTGGAGCAGTTCCTGTCTCTTTGGTAAACAAGCATTTAGGTCTGTGCGAATACGTATTTGGGACTGGTGTCCTCTTTGCCCAGGGAGATACGTATTTCAGCACACGTTACACTCGCCTCTGGTATGCACAGTATTTATTTGATTCACCGTCCCAGCTCCCAGGGAGTTATGGTCTGTCACATAAATACAGGTTTGGCCATGCATCCCAGTTTGGAACATGCACAGTAATCCCTGTACAGACGCCCTGGACTTGCTGTGGTCTGCCCTGTGATTACTTATGATTTATGGGGGATTCAGTTGATGCAGACGGTGGTTTATTTGGCACTGTCTTGGCCTGTGGTTTAAGCAATCTCTGAGCATGTGCACTTAGCCTGCATGTTAAACTCTGTCGGGAGAGGCAGAATGATGACCCAAACGCTGCTTGTCACCAGGAGGCACCGAAATGTAAGCTGTCAGAGGGTACCACTCCCCTTTCCCCCTCATCCACCTCGCTTGTATTTATTTCTCAAGTCAAAGTCTTGATAAATCTTAAAGGGACACTGTTGCTTTAGAGCACTGAGCTTTTTCCTTCCTGTCTGTATTTAGCTTTCTAAATTTTTATTTTCATGTCCTGTGGAGTTTTGGTTCTGATCTCAAACCCATCGGTGTTTTTCAGGGAAGCGAAGCAGTTGCAGTTCTTCCATTTCCAAATAAAACTGATGCTCAGATCTGTTGTTCTTTTTTTAAAATCTCAGTTTCCTATCATTAAAGCATCCCATGCCTTGCAGGGATGGAGATTTCAATGAAGGCACGTTGCCTCGTGTTTGGTCCAGGATGAGTTTCGTGGGATGGTTGCCCATGAGAGAAGCCAGACCTGTTGGAGGTGATACCCATTTTCTCATGGGTCTGTGTTCTTTTCTAACTTCCCTAAGCAAATGAGGGATTCACTTGGGATCTTTGTTCCTGGAAAGCCAGAGAACAGTATTGCCCAAAGTTCCTTGCCTTGTAAATTGTAGCCCCGTGCCAGGGCCTGGTCAGTGTTTCCTTGTGCCACTCAAATTAGACTCCTTGTGTTTTCATATGGATGTCATGCCAAAAAAAGAAGGGAAGATTTAACTATTTTTGCATCCAAGGCTTTGTGCTAACAGGCTCTGGCTTTCTTATGAATTCCAGGTGAGGTCTGTGTTCTGTGTCCTTTGGGCAGGCTTCTCCTTTTGTCACTGCGTTGTGGTCCAGACCACTGACAGAGGAAATCGCTTCTCCCATTGACCTTCCAAGCACACATGTGTGCACACATTCTGCTGCCTCTTGGGGTAGAATTGGTGTAACAAGGGTCCAGAGGAGAGCCTGAGACCTTTCTTGCTGTTGTTTTAGAATCAGGAGTCTGCCGGGTTCTGTGGGGTTACAGGTCCATAGAACTCGGTGGTGTTTAGTGTTTGCAGCAGAGATCAAACCGACCTGTTTTAATTGAAATCACTCCAAATTGGGATGCTGTGCCTTGAGGTTTCTGAGCTTTGTGCAGGAAAATCATGCTTGCTAAGGCACTGAAGCAAACCACCACGATCCTAATGGCCAAGGGTACTGTAAAACATCACTCTGCGCTCTTGCTGGTCCCATGTTGACTTCAGCAATATTCTGCTGCATAGTAAGTGTTGGCCCTGAAATGGGAAAATAAACACCACAGCCCCTTTGACTCCATTTTTATCAACACAGGCTCTGTGTGTGTAGAGGGAGAGGAGAGGAATATTTGCTAAATAGAAGAGAGCTAAAAAAAGTAGGAAGATTCTTTAAAAAGTTACTACAAAACATTTAAACATAAACCTAAAACTTTTTAGAAATGCTCATTTAAACAGCCAAAGCTGGACATTAGAGAGAAGGAAGGATTAATGTGGAAGCCAGATGGTTCCGTGGCTTGGCAGACAGGACACTGCGTTTGCCACGTGCAGCACCTGAATGGAGGAGGAAATTTTGGATTTCCAAACAGATGGTGTTGAGGGACTCAGCAAAGCTGTTCGCGTTGGCAGGGAGCGGAAGGCTGTGCAGCGCTTTTTCTCCCCAGAGACCCATATATTGCAGTTGAAGTAGGAGCAGAGGTTGGCCCTGCGGCACTTCCTCCCCCTCGCCCCCCTGCAGGTATGCGCTGTGATGGGCTTTTGAAAGTGCAGGAGAAGTTCTCCAGTTTGGCCTGGGAATTGGCCTGGGAATGTCTCCTCCCTGTCTCTCCTCTGTCGTCCTCCTTCCCTCAGGTCAGGTGCTGACAAGCGAGCGCTCCGGAGGCAGCAGTGCCGCTGAGGTTCAGAGCCAGCCCACCTTGGTTCAGTGTGTGGCCTGCATGAAGTGAAAATGGCCTTTAAAATACTGGATGCTGTAACTTTTTCTGGACAGAGGAGGAAGGAAACTGCTTTTCTTTCAATTCCATCAGTGTCCCCTTAACATAATGGTGCTGAAAGGAGGGGTGAGAGGAAGTTTTGGGAGAACGCGTCCCGTTAGGCTCACTGTGCATCTCCTCCCTGCATCTCCTGCCCTTGTAGTTGAAGCTCTGGTTTGTCAGCATGTTCCTTCTGGATGCATGCTGCATGCTGTGCCCAGGGAATGTCACCAGCGGTGGGCCGTAGGCGCCCGGCCACGCTCGCCCGTGGGGTTTTCGAGGTGCAGAGGTTGGAGAGCAGTGCTGGTTTGTGGGAGGGCAGGTCGAGCATGGTCTGCCTCCTCTTGTCTCCTCTCTGGCTGGGAGAGAGCCTGGTAACTGCTTTCCATGGCTCTTGAAACCGTTGCTGGAGGGAACATTTACGTGGTGACACTTGTCCTATCTCTCTTGAGGTTTACTCCTTAGAATAAGACGGCCTTGCATCCAGTATGAGTAGGCTCTGGGTGCTCGTGGGTGGGTGCTTCAGCTCATAACTACACGTGTGTCTCGCAGACCCCGTTTCAGTCGTCGGGATTGGACACAAGCAGGACAACTCGGCATCACGGCCTGGTGGACAGAGTGTATCGGGACAGAAACCGCCTCGGCTCCCCGCATCGGCGCCCTCTCTCTGTGGATAAGCATGGAAGACAAATATCCTTTGGTTTCTGAGCTGGCAGCGAACCTTTCGGGGGGCTGGACTCGATGATCTCTTGAGGTCCCTTCCAACCCCTGCGATTCTGTGATTCCTTTCAGCAATACCAGAGTTCTCTGTTTCTCTAGCTCCCTTCTTCCCCCCTCCTCAGCTGTCAGCGGAGTTGCTTCCTGTCTCCGTGCAATGTCATTTGCTGTGATCTAGTCTATAAATACCCACTATTCTGGAAAGTGAGCGTTTACCTTTCTCTGTTTCCTCAGCTCTAAACAGGGATAATGATACCCATGAAGCTGAGGGGGATTGGGATCCTTTGATGGAACAGGCACAGCACTCCTGGTGAAACCGAGTCAGTCCAGCCCGGGATAATTCTTTGCAGTTCGCTCTGCGCTTTATTACACGTTGATTCATCAGTTTAGTGTTTGCCAAGTGCTGTTGCTTCTTGCCACTTGTGAAAAAGAATTGGTTTGTTGTTTCTGACTGGCTTGAAATGTGCCGCAGTCAGACGGGCGTGATGGGGCTGCAGGGGCTCTGGAGGGCTGACGGCTTCCCGGGGAAGCGTTAGATGCTTGCAAAGGGAAGAGGAAGGCGGTTGCCCTGTTGTTCAAACACTGCAACGAGCCAGATAATGTTTTGCTTTCAGTGTCCTTTTAAAATCTGTTCCCCATGGGGGGTCTGCTTGGCTTTCTCCTGGGAGCTGAGCGGTTCTGACAGGGCAATGTGAATTGTTCCCCGGGAAAAGTTTGTACGTAGGCCTCCTTCTTGGGTGAGCAAGTGGTGTTCTTCCCCTTAACCACGGATTCACGTGGACAGCTGTCCGTATGGCACCGTCTACCTGTCGCCTCCCTCAGACACCAGCTGGAGAAGGTTAGTAGTGTGTGTGTGGTAGTGTTTGGACTGTGTTCTCTGACACAGCAGCGCATCCATGTGTGACAGAGGCCTGTACTGTGCCCGCAGCACCTGGGCATCTGAATGGCCAGGACTTCCTGGATTTACAAATTGGGCTTTTCCCCTCCGTTACCTTACTCCTGTGGATGACATGCTTTTGAAGTGTGGCAGCTAATGGGGTGTTTGAAGGGTGAATCTCACCGGGCGTTCCAAGGCCTGCCCCAAAATTGTTGACTTGTAAAAGGCACCAGTCATTTTCCCTCCCTAACAAAACAGGGATTCTGTCTTTTCCAAGACCAGTATAACAGAAGTATGTATAAGTGTCTTTCAACTTAAAAATTGCATTATTTGATCATGCATAATCCTAACAGAGCATATCAAATGATCTTCTAACTACGGCAACCAATGTATCCTGTGTTCCTCTCAATCCCATTATTGAAATAATTGCCCTTCAGACTCGAACGAATTTGTTCTGTGAATCGATTGTTTCACAAGGAAGTTGTGCCTTGTGTATGCCCTATGTGGAGCTTGGGTTTTTAATGCAGAGTTTTGCTGAGTTTGTTACATTTCTCTGAGATGAAGCATTCTTTTAGTTAGAGAAACTTTTTTGGGCCTTCCTTGCAGGACAAATTCTGATTCTGCCTTGCACCAGAGTACTATGACTCCAGCGCAACAGGAATCCTTTTCAGGAGGGTCACAGGACATGCAGCAGAAGAGAGGTAAACAGAGGAAACCAATGCAAGTACTTGTAACAGCCGAAGCACTGCACTGTGCGTGCTCTGAAATCCAGAACAGATTTTACAGCCTGAGAGAGAACCTGTTCCTCAACCCCGTGTTCGAAGGCCTCGCCGTACGGGGAAGAGTGATTTGGGCCTGTGGGACTCAGGAGGTTAGGCCGCGCTCAGTGGTACTAGGGCTTTGCAGCACGTAGTAACTTCCAGCTAGGTGCAGAGACCTCGGGCTTGTCATGGTCAGTGACACACTGCCATAGCTTTATTTACGGGGTTTGGGGTCGCTGGTGAATGTACCCTGGGAGGGGATGCTCACAGGCAGCACCGGTGACGCTTGGGCTGCGCCCGGAGCAGCAGAGCCCTGGCGCTGACAGGCCAGGTGCCCTCTGCTGCCATCTGCTCCCCTGGAACTGACCTGTTGGTCACCCAGTAGTGTAACAATTGAGCATCACTTGTGTGAAATGTGGTTCCTAAGACACACTCTCTCACTAGGATCTAAACAGATTATGTTGGAGGCCAAAATGTTTGAAGTACTATTTATTTCTTGGTGGTGTTTTGTTTTGCTGGGTGTAGCCTGAAGCCCTTCTCAGTTAAATACAATTTTAGTCTCTTCTGATGTTCATTTTTTAAAAGTTCTGATCTCATAATAGTAAAGTTTGATATTCATGGATAATAGGTCACCTAAGAGTTCTCCAATGGTTAAACTTCCATCTGAAAAAGCTGCTCCTACCAAGAAGCTCAGTATTGTGATTTGATTCCTCTTGTTCTCATTTTTTAGTTCTATTACTGACTGTCCCTGGCATGGAGGAAACCACCTCCGAGGCAGACAAAACCCTCTCCAAGCAAGGATGGGACACTAAAAAGGTAGGAAGCTAGGAAGCTCATGTTTCAAAATGTAGAGATTGCATTTTCTAAACATATTTAGGTAAACCAATGCTCTAAATATTGTCAACCAAAACAATCTCCTTGCAGAGATTAGAGATTAAATGCTGTATTTAGCAACAAATCACTAAAGATTAGATCAGAAAGGCACTTGATATGTATGTGTGCATGCACGCGTTTGATTATGTCAGGAGAAAGCATTTAAATCAGAGCTTTGTTGGGCCAGTAAAGCAGCACAGGTGACAGGCATCTTCTGGGAGCTTCAGAGCTCTTGTGTAGAAGAGCAGCTCTTCTGTAGAAATGTATTAAATTAAATAAAACCTAACTAATTGAAATACATCCTAAGCATTAACCTCTGGCGGTATCTTTGCCTTTAAAAATGTCTCATTTCTATTTTAGACTGGGTCATCGAGACCTAAATCATGTGAAGTTCCAGGAATCAAGTAAGTTTTGAGCAATTTTATTTTTTTCTAAGAGCACTGAGGCCTTTAGGAAGGAATGTGAAATACTGAATGTCCTCTTGGGTTTGAGTTTTCTGAAAAGCCCTTAGGGTAGCACTGTGATGGGCTCAAGCCAAGCCAGAGCCTCTGTGAGTGACCTGTTGGCTGCTGCATCTCTGGTTTATCAGCAGTTCTGCAGATGGCACATTCCTTATTTTATGAAGATCCACCCAGGCTGAAATATCTAAATGTATCTTTCTGTTTTCCCTCTCTCCCTTCTTTAGCATCTTTCCATCAGCTGACCAGGAAAACACTACAACACTGATCCCCGCTACGCATAACACGGGCGGCTCCCTGCCAGACCTGACAAACATCCACTTCCCTTCCCCGCTCCCGACGCCACTGGATCCCGAGGAATCCACCTTCCCAGCCCTGAGTAGCTCCAATAGCACCGGGAATCTTGCTGCCAATCTGACTCACTTGGGCATCAGCACTGCCAGCCAGGGTAAGAGGGTGACTCTGAGGGCTTTTCACAGACAGTCCGTGTCGCCTCTCGTAGGTCAGGGAAGCTGCCTCGCTCAATCGTACTGTTTAGTTTTGGCTGAGAGGTAATTGCACTTCTCCACTGATTGACAGCTCTCTAAACAAGCTTTATCAGCCATTTCTATAGGAAAGAGTAAGAAAGCTCTGTTTAGTTACAGGACTTACAAACTGTCTTTCATTTTTCTCATGTTCTTGGTGCCCGAATCTGCAGTTTGGGGGATTTTTTGTTTGTTTTTCAATTTCACGTATAAGGCTGCAGGACAGCCAAAGCCTTGTACTTCATTGTACCTCACCCCAGCAGAAAGATCTTCAGTTGCTTTCATTCCTTTGGGAAAAATAAACCCCAACCAGCAAACCTGTGTTCTACTGTGAGGATTCTGTTGGAGAAAGCACGTTGCTTGCTTCACCTGGAGCAGATTTTCTCTTCAGAGGAATCAGGAATAACGTGGAGCCTTTACCAGGCGTGCTGGTTTTGCTAAGCTTCACTGCTGCAGCTTTGCACATACCCTGAATATTCAGGCTACGTGAGGGAGCAGGGCTTTGGGAGTAATACCAAGCACACACCTTGGCTTCTCACAGCTCTCGCTGCGGTGCCTTTGTGCTGGAATCGTTGCCTTCCCAGCAGCGCAGGTTTTGTTGCAAGCTCTTCTCAAGAGCTGTTGGAGCTGTTGAGTGTGGTGAGTCTGAGCTGTGTTTGTTGGGCTCTTTGGACTTTGGCAGTACCAATAATTTTAATTTAAAACAACCCAACCACCAGACAACCGACCTCAAACACACGTTATTTGCCATGCTGGCAACTTGGAATGTCCTCATCACCTGATGAGTTCACAATGATACTTAACTTGATAGGCACATTGTCTAAACTTGACACTGTTATTTTTCAGATGATGTTACGGGGTCACACTGAACAGTTGTGGATACCCTCACTGATGTTTTTCCTGCTTCTCTTTAAACTATCCCCTAGTTTATTCGCTGGCATAGTCAGTGTCTGGTGCTTTTTATAACGAATTTTCCCAAACCTTCCTTGCCTTGCTTAATTTTCCAGCTCTTTAGCAGAAAGCATAAAGGCTTTTGAGCGTTCCATGGAGCTCTGCAGGGGCATGCCCTGAGCAGCCCTGAGAAGCAGGGGGGAGACAAGCGCCCGTCGGGTTACACAGACCCACCAGCAGTTGAAGGCTTAGATATTTGTGTGTTTGGAGTTTGTTGGTTCCCTGACGGGTTCCGTGAGACGATGTTGATTTTGAAAACATGGCAGAGGGAGCCAAGTCTTGGGAATCTGCGCAGTTTGAGCCGGTTTGCCTGCTGGCTCCTTGGCAGCCCGGACTTCCTGGCTCCCTGGCAGCCTGCCTGGAAGCCTTGAACGTTTGCCAAGTGCCTAGGAGCGCTCAGGCTCTTGTGAATTCCTCCTTTCTGGCAGCTCTAGAACAGCTTACTAGCTAGATTGTCCTGAAATCACTTTGCAGGGTGTCTCAGTTCCTCTGGGGTGAGGCAGAGAGTAGGGGAGGTTTCAAAACTTCCAGATTTTAGTCCTGAATTTGACCAAAATTCCAGTCCTTGAATTGTTTGCACCTGCCCCACACGACTAGGTCGTGGCTCTTCAGAGTGTGAAGAGTATTTCCTGCCTTCCTGTGCGCTGGAAGCCGGTAGAAAGGGAGAACTTCCCGTGTAACCAGTTCTCCTCCTGCATTTTCCATCAAATAGGGGTTTGCCTTTATCATATCACTGGTGCCCTCTGATCAGTCTTGTTATACAGCCTGTTACCCTCTCCCTGAAGCTTGAGCTTTTGCAGATGGAGGGGATGTGCTGCTCCGGGGTTCAGCACACAGCAGAACGGTACCGATGGTGCCTGTGAACCACTGGAGCTGCTCGACCCATTGTGATTTCCAGTCAGTGCTGTGCCCAAACCCCAACAACTGCAGCTGGTTTTGGTCCAGGATAAACCACAGGGATCGTCCTCTCATCCTGATGCTCTTCAGCCTGACAAAATTAATTGCAAATTGGCTCAGGAGTTTGAGCCTGGTTGGCCGAGGCGCATTCAGCACTTTGCCTTAAGTGGCTGTCCACTTACGCCACTCATTTTCCATCGCTGGGGTAATTACCTCGTGCGAGTATCAATAGCCCATCGCTGTGCTCCTGCTTAAGAGGGTCTGTTCCCTCCTGGCAGGGATGACGACGACGCCAGCCCCTTCCCAGCAGCACCGCCAGCCGGCCGTCAGTCCTCTCTCCTTGAGTGCAGACTCAAGACGACCACAGTCACAGCAGATGTCTCCTACGCTTTCCCCTTTGTCACCCATCACTCAGGTAGGAACTGGCTTGGAGAGAATTAACCATTTTCATGCACAGATTGACTGTTTTGCCTGGGGAGAAGCAGCTGGCTGTAGGAACTACAGCTCCTGTTCTGTAACTTTCTTTTTTAAATGTGTCTGTTAATTTGGAGCCTTGCAAAGGGAGAGGTTTGTAGGGGACACGGATGTTACTTCTGCTTTTCTCAACTGTAGTAAAACAAATCAATCTGTTAGGGTGCTCTTCTGTGGTGGAGCTGTCCTACAGTTAGCTGTGGAGTTTGGTAAGATGTTCCTCTCATTCACGACAGGAGCTCAGTTAGCTTTTTCAGTTGATTTCCTAGGTGTGACCCTCACTGACCAGGTTAGTAGTTTCTGAGCTGGATGTTGAACTGGGTTTTTACAGCCTGTGTGTGCTGTACACTGGAGGTGATAGTGGGCCCTTTGAAATGTGTTCCTGACAGTTTCTGGACCACTAGGTAACATGTTTTAAATGCAAGATGAGATTGACTTACTGCAGCTCAGTTGGTGTACAACTTGATGTGCTTGAAAATTGAGGCATTCTGTGCAGGGGGGTGATTTTGGTGGCTCTTTTTCAGGCTGTGGCTATGGATGCGTTGTCTCTGGAGCAGCAGCTTCCCCCGTACCCATTTTTTACCCAGACGACTTCCCAGCAGCAGCAGCAGACCCAGGTGGCGAGCACCCTGCCTCAGAACACCCCTCTAATGCAGACCTCGGGCCTACAGCGAGGAACGCAGCTCCCACCGCTCTCCGTCACGGTACCGTCCACCATCCCGCAGTCCCCCCCGGGTAGCCAGACCCAGTCGTCCATGGGAATAGACATCAACTCGGTAAGCAGAGCGAGCTGCCCGTGGGGAGATGGGGAGCGTGGCGCCAGGGCTCCAGCCGGGCAGCCCTTGCAGGAGATCAGCTCTTAGGCAGGGTCTGAGCAGCCTTTGGGTTCGACCACAGCCAGGTTTAAACGTTTGCTGGAGGAAAGCCTGGGTTTAATGTGTGCTTCGGGTGCCCTGCTTGCCTGAAACTGTGTCCTTTCGACTCCTGGGCTTGATGACACCAGCGTAGGGCTTGATGACACCAGCGTAGGGCTTGATGACACCAGCTCAGGTGGGGCAGCACTTGTTTCCCACCGTGCTGCTGCCGTGGCCCTGGAACGTTTCAGGGTTAAATGCAGCGTGCCCCCAGCACACCGTGCAGCACAAAGCCTGCTGTGTGCTGGGGGGGTTAACAGATCTTTGATAGGGAAACTTCCTAACAGAGGTTTTCCCGAGAGAACCGGATATTCTCCCTGCCTTCTGCATCTAGAAGCCTTTCACTGTAAGGAGTTGCAGAGCGTATGGCTTCCACAGTGGGAATGGTGGCTGCCTGGGGGTGCCCAGAACTGGTGTGTGTACGTACAGTGATTTATGAACAGGTTTCTTGCTTTAGCATGGTCTGTTAGGAGATGTTGGGGTGTCTCTGCATCTGGAAATCCAAAATGCAGAGCAAGGTGAGGGTTACAGGTGAGCGAGGGAGGATGTCACAGCTCGTCCTCTGCAGGGTCTCGGGCCTGCGACCTGTTGTGTCCTCCTGGCACTGCTGTGGTGACAGAAACTGGTTTGAGAATGAGAAGGAATCAACGTTTATTGATCTAGCACTTGATCCTGGATTCAATTAATGGGTGAAATTGTTAACAGTCGGTGCTAAGCGCTTCTTGGAAGAAGCTGCCTCCCTTGCAGGGGGGGAAGGGGAAGAGGGAAGGACACATCCAGCCGTGGAAGGGATACAACCCACTGAAACACACCTCAGCGTTCCGATTCCAGTACCAGTACAGATGACTCTGATTTCCATTCTTTGCTTTCTGTGTTGCTTTCCTCATCCTGAACTTCTTTATGACCATAACCTTTTAGGGTGCTGTGCTTATCTCTTCCAGTAACCAAAATAATCCGTAACCAAACATAAACTCAGAGCTAGTTCAGCCACAAGCCGCTGGGGCCGTGTTACAGTCTCACTGACAGTGATGCTGAAATCCATCGTGCTGTAGCCTGGCTCTCCGCTACCCCCGTGCGAGTAGCAGTGCACAGCAGAAGGGTTAAGCCGAGCTTTGGGTGTCAGCCAGGATGGGTGGCACAGCGTCCCCCACACCCCCACACTGCTCCCTTCCTTAGAACTGCTGGGTTGGGGTTTTCCTCAATCACCTGTTAATTCTAAAGGAAGTACAATGAGAAGAGCTGTACTTACTATTTATGTTAATTAGCACAACATTCTATTTAAACACCACAGAGATTTTTAATCTGTTCAAACCCAGGGCTCTTCCTGGCCCAAAAAAAGGTAAATTTTTGAACAATGTGTTCTCAGGGTGACTGAGAACAGTGTGAATGTTGCTGGCATAAACCTCCAGAGCAGCGTGTGGGTTCCCAGACCACGGCTGCTCCGCGTCCTGGGGCGAAGCGTGGCTGTGAGGAGGGTTTCAGTCTGCAGGGTGTGTGTTTAGGTCTTGGTAACACATGCAGGCTGTCTAGGACCAGGCAGAGTAACACGAGAGGGATTTCCAGAGCAGTGTAAACACAGGTTAAGAGTATGTGGGTATGGCAGAATAGATGACATTATTTTTGAGTTACTCCCAGCTTTCAAGGCTTCTTTTCCCTAAATCATTGGCTGACCAGGTTATTATTTTTTTTAATTGAGCATAACTAAGCACAGGGAGAAAATAAGCCAAGGGTTTTGCTTGTGCAGCAGCACTGCCCTGCTCCTCAGCCAGACCAGACTGCGCCACGCTGATGCCTTAACTCTCTCCTTTTTGTGGCATTGTTCACAGTAACCGTGTCTTCATCCCTACCCAAGAATTGCTGAAGAGGATGGTTTCTCCCAGCTTCCTCGAGCTGCACACGCCAGAAGTTTATACCTTCCCATCAATCCCATGGTCTTTAATTCTGTGTTGTTCTGTAGGCTTCACTCCAGCAGTACCGCAGTAATGCTGGCTCCCCAGCCAACCAGTCTCCCACCTCTCCTGTCTCCAATCAAGGCTTCTCTCCTGGCAGCTCCCCTCAAGTAAGGGACTCTGTGCTTCCACAGGCCTTGCTTCTCGTGTGTGTTTTTAGTTGAGTCTCTCCATTACTGACCCATAGTTGTCTCACTTGTAACTGTATGTGCCTCATGCATTCCTGGTGTCTCATCTCGTCTGCAGTTCCATGCGGCTCCAGAGTGTTTCAGTAGCTGGTGAATTGCCTTTTTAGTGATCAGAGCTGCTGTCCAAGCTCGCTGGGGCGTAGCGCGGCCAGAGCCTCCAGGTAGAGCCCTCTCAGCGAGCAGCAGCGTGTAGGAGCTGGCGGAGAGGGTTGGGAGGGCAGGGGAGAGACAGAGGAAGAGAGGGGACCCGGAGTGCTTCTGGGGGCACCGAAGGCCCCTTGCACGGCCGCGGGCGTTGACATCAGGAGCTCTTCTCACACACCCTGTTTGGAAGCGCTGGGGAACTCGCTCTTAATTACACTGAACGCTTGTATCTCGCGGCTGGCAAGTAACGGGCCCGCAGGCGCGCTTGCCCTGCATGCTGCCGGTGTGCCTGTACATCCACCTGTCCTGCACGCGAGGCCTGGCTGGGGGTGCGATCCTGTGTGATCCAGCAGCCAGGCAGGTAAAACAGGGCAGTCTTGGGGTGCCCCGATGGTGATGGTGGGGAGCAGGGGCGGTTTCAGTACAGAAGTGATGCTGCTAAACCAGCTCTGTACGGCCGCCCAAACCTACCCCCCGCCCCGTAGAAAGGAGGTGCAGGAAATTTGTGCAGAGCATCACAGCAGAGTCTGAAAATCCATTTTCTGTCTCATCGTTCAACGTTTAAGGCTGTAAGGAGGATCCTTTCTAAATAACTGCTGCCCCTTCATGGTTCCAAAGCAGAAGCTTCGTCTCTCCTTGCCATTAGCCAGAGACAGGTCGCTGGTAAGCTCTGCTGTAGATCCGACTGTCAGGACTGTCTGGATTTTCTTAACCCTTGCTTAATTGCTTCCTAACTCCCTTCTCTTCTGCCTGCTTCTGGCAGTTCTGCTGTGGTCTGTGTGTGGCTCGAAGAAACCAAGCACACTTACCCCTCTGGGCTGTCACGTAGAGCAGAGCTGCCGCAGATCACGGGTCCAGTTCTTGTTTGGGCAGTGCGTTGGTTTTCTTCCCCCCTTGACTTCTCAAACACCTCTTCCCTGGTGTTCTTCACAGCCACTGGCCAGGCCAAAGACCTGAAGTGCTCAACCACTGGACTCTATTTTGTTTCCCCAGTGGGCCTGTTTTATCCTGTAGGGGATGGGTCTGGCTATTTTCAAGTGGGACCCTATAACACCACGGGTTTATTCACACTGCTCACTTTAGTATTGGCCTCTTGAAAATACCTTGAAAATTCTTTATTTTTCACTAAACTACTAAAACTGGGACTGCTTTCCTGCCTCCATCGATGGGGAGTGGAGTGAGCTGTCCATGGCCGTGGTCATGGTTGTAAATATTACATGTGGAGAGAAGCAGTGGGGGAAGAAAAAAACAGGTTTGGGAGAAAACTTTGTGTTGGTTGTGATGCTGGGGGCAGGATCCGTCAGGCTGCAGAAAGTCTGCCCCCGAGTCAGGTTGGTTCCAGGAGCAGATCATGCCCGGCAGAACCATCTCACGGTGCCTGACTGGAGTGGAATGCAGTAGGTGTGACCAAGTGGGTGTCCTCCACTTGCTCCTGCTCCTCCGGTGAGTTTTAGGTTCAGGTGTTCCACAGCGTGTCAGTGTGATGAGCGACACACTCCAGAAAGAGCAGCCTGGGTTTGATGTTTATCACGTAACGGCTCATTCACCAGAAGCTATTTTCTCATCTCTCCACATCCCCAGACCGATTTGCTCTCGTGTTCTGGCTGCGTGTTTGCTACACGGAGGTCTTCCTGTTCAGACATGGGTTGGAAAGCTCTGCCTTTAGCTCTCAGCTGCGTGTGTGCATGGCTTCTCATTGACGCTGCCTTGTTTATTACCACTTCGCTTCCCTCCTCTAACACCCAGTGTAGCGCTCCGACTAGAGCGCCACGTGCTCTCCAGCAGAGTGGCTGTGCTGCATAACGTGGTACGTATTTCGGGTCAATCACTCAAGCCAGGGGCTTTGTGGCTTGGGGCTGTTCCTTTCCTTCCTTGCAGTCACCACATCATTAACCCGAGAAGATGTACTGTTGACAAAACAGACCTCATCCAGTGTTTCTGGAGGAGATGGTGTTCGCAAGGTGCTTTGCACAGAGCTGTCGATTACATTATCCTAGGACCCAAGTGTTGAAGTAATGACGTTTCCAGTTGATTCCTAGGGGGGTCTCAGTGCTCACAGATGTAATAACCAGCATACTGAGGAATAAATACGGGGGTGTGTTTTGCCAGGGGTTACCTCCACAGCTCCATTTCGGTCCCTGTTTGTTACTTTTACGTTGCCCAGACTTTTAGGATGGGCAGAGTGCAAGGTGGAACACAGGCGGTTTAGGCTTTGTCCTGCTTCTGGAAAGCTCCTGTAAAACGGGAATGTTTAGAAGTTAAGGAGCAAAACCCAAACCCAGCCTTGCTCCTTTGTGGAGCTCTGGACAGCAGCTCCAGTGTTGGTGCAAACTGGTGTTGGTTCAGTCCTGCAGTGCCTGTTTCTCATCAGGAGTTACTAGGACAGCTCTGAAGCTGGGCCAGGCTCCTCACTGGAGAGCGGTTCCCCCTTGGCCAGTCCTGATCAGCTTGCTGGGGCCAGCTCCGTGTCCCCACGGGATGCAGGAGCACAGGACACCGGTGGGGTGTGAGCAGTGGAGCAGCATGCGCAGTGCCAGGGCCTTGTGGCAGAGTCTCTCCATTCCAGCAGTGCTTTGCTGTCTCCTTATCAGTGGGATGTGGCTCTGGCCTGTGACGCCCAGTAGATTCCCTGTAGCCCTGGGGAGAGCGAGCAGCCACCGCAGCTCTGAGGACTGGAGGATGAATTGGGAGGCTGGTTCCAGTTACAACCCTTTTCTGTTTCTAGCTGCAGCAGATGTCATCACTGCTCTGTGGTTGTTGCTGTGACAGGTCATTAACACCCAGGAAAGGGAACTAAAGTGTTACTTTCATCTGTAAACCCTACTCCTGGCTCGGGCTCTGTTGAATCAGTCTGGAGGCTGTGAGCTTTGCTTAGTGAAACCTTTGCTCAGTGAGAAGTGATGTCACGATTGTGACAGTGACTGGGGCTGCCTCTGCCAGCACACACCTGAAATGCAGCGTGGAAGGGCCTCAGGGTTTGTGTTTCCAGGACACCAGTGTGCCCTGCAGCCTGCTCTGCAGCATGCTCCTCTCCTCCCAAGTGCACTCAGATTGGACCCTTGTGGTGTGTGGGAAGAGCTCTGCAGGGATGCTGGGAGCAGGCGGGATCTGCGCGGCGAGGAGTTGTGTGGCATGTGCTGTGTTTTCAGCTGCCCTTCCCCGTAGAGTCTCGTTCCCAGGCTGTGAGTTCCTCCCTTCATGCCACTCGTACCCCAAAGCATCCGTGTGAAGCGAGAGCCGAGGGTGCTGGCTCAAGGTGGGAAGGGTTCTGGTAGCTCCTGTCCGGACAGTCCCCTCTCCTGCAGGTCATGGCCAGCTCAGGTTTGGGGTTTTCTTTTTCAGTGCTAGATGGCAGCTTTCTCCGTGCACGCCACCCGCAGATGGGCTGCCCTGAGATAACCTGCTGCTGTAGGAGGGGCAATGTTTGGGGTGTGATGGTTGCTGAAGTTTGTAGGCTCACTGGTGCAGACAGCATCCCTCAGTCTTGGGCTGCAGTTGGTGCTTGCGGCTGGTGGAACTGTTCCCATAGTTCCTGGGCAGTCACTTAATTCCTGTGCTGATCAGCTTTCTGAGGAGAAAATTTGCAGCCTTCTCCTTGGACGTGTGGATAAGCAGCTGGACAATGCTGTGCAAGGTGCTGAAAGGATTTTCCCCCAGGATGGATGCAGACTCCGTGCAGATTGTCTTTGGAGACCCCTCCTTTCACAGGCACTCGCTTTCCTGGGAGATCAGCATTTTTTCAGCTGCAGCATCAGCGTGTGTGGCAGTTTTAAGTCAGACCTGATCTCTCTGATTCACGCTGAGCAATCCTTTGGGACAGCACTGAGTGGTGTTAGAACATTGGCCTCAAATTCTCAGTGGCTCAGTAACTGGTGAATGATGGGGACTCGCTGCTGACCGCTCCCTGTGCTAGAGGCTCGGCACGGTTAGTGAGGCTGAGGAATCCCTCCTGAGATCCTTGCCTTCGGGCTGCTCATGGAATGCCTGCCCAGGCTTTCCCGGGACCTTTCCTGATCTGCAGCTGAAGCGAAACGACTTGAAAATGTCAGGTTTGTTTTGGCAGCTGCGTCTCTGCGCAGCCGGCTGTGTCTGGCCAGGAGGCTGCCGGGCCGGGCAGCCGCTCGCTGAGGTCCCACACACAGCTGAATCCCCCAAAGGGAGCTGGAGTCAGGGAGCCCTGTGGAGTCCCCGTGTCACCCAGCGCGTCCCCTGTTCGCATCGATCAGACCTCGTCTGTGTTGTGTGTCCCGCGAGGGAGCTTGTGTTGGGTTTGACTTGCTGTGTGTGTGCTCACCTGGCCTGGGCGGGCAGCGCTCACCCTTCACCAGTTAATTGTAGAGGGCTCTGCTAACAAGCTGGGAGGAGAACCGGCCGGCAGGCTGGAGCCGCTCGCACGCCGTGGGTACCTGGTTGGGGGATCCTCGCACCATAAAGACTCTGTTTTGTTTTCAGCATTCTTCCATTCTGGGGAGTGTATTTGGTGACTCCTATTATGATCAGCAGATGACAGCTAGGCAGGCTAATGCCCTATCCCATCAGGTGAGCAAATTCATCTCGGATTTTCAGCTATATTTCGGCCACTTTCAGCTTAAAATAAATACAGCTCAACTTCTGATGATGTTATTAGATCACACTTTGTCCGTACAAAGTTTTACTTCTCTTATTTTCAGTTTGCAATGCTCGGGGATTTCTTTTCTTCTGGGTTTTTTTTTGCTTGGTTGGTTGTTTGGGCTTTTTTTGCTTCCCCACCCCCTTCCTTCCCCTTCCTGCCCCTTGGCCATTGCAGCAGATGGTTTTCAAGGTGTTCTGCCAAGTTTATTGGATTAAAAGTAAGGAAAATAAATTTCAAACCCCCACATCTCTGGCCGTAGCTGCATTTGGGAAGGATTCGCTTGTACGTGGTGGCCATGCTTACCCCTGAATTTGGCAGACAGCTCGTGCACGTACCAGAGCCCAGCCAGCTCACCCATCCGTGCCCCCGTGGTGCGGCCAGCCGGCACAGGGACTCCTCCCGCCGGGAATTCGGCTCCGGTAGCAGGACAAACCACCATTGCTCCCGAGAGGCAGCACGCGATGGGCAGACACCTGAGTGAGCAGCAGGAATTCATGGGGGTTTTTACTTTGCTTTGGAGTTGCCTTTTTCTTTCGTTCTTATGCCGAAAGCAGCAATTTTATTTCTGCATCCCCCTCCCCTCATCCCCCCACGGCCCGAATTCGGCATGAGGCTGTTCCAGAAAGCCCAGTGAAAGCAGACTGTGTTTGAGCAGTGAACCTAAAGATGAATTTGTTTGCCTGTCTCTTCCAACATCACTTCCCAGTTGTTTGTCAGTTGTTTGGCTGTGTTTCCTGGGGGTTGGAGGTGTTAACTCCTTTGTGCCTTGGTCCTCAGCTCGAGCAGTTTAACATGATCGAGAACGCCATTAGTTCCAACAGCCTGTACAGCCCCTGCTCCACGCTCAACTACTCCCAGGCGGCCATGATGGGCCTCACGGGCAGCCACGGCAGCTTGCAGGACTCGCAGCAGCTCAACTACTCCAGCCACGGAAACATCCCCAACATCATCCTGACAGGTGAGGGCGCAGGCGGCACCATCCCAGCCTCGGGGCTCCACAGTCCAGCCGGGGAAGGATGAGGCTCTTAGAGGTGTTGCCTGGAAGGTTTTGTTTCACTGTGTGTAAACGTTCCCATTCCCCAGTGCCGGGGAGCCCGATGGCTCTCGTTAACCCCAGTGAACACTCAGAGTGCTGTTAGTTGTCTGATGGCCCTTCCCCACCTCTGGGTTTCCTGCATTTCCCGGATCCCTGTCACAGCGAGGGGAAGCAGTGGAAGCCCAGCTTCTCTCTGCTGCTCTGCTCCAGCTTGCTGACAAAGGACTCGCTACTGTCACGTACAGTCACGAATCTGGTCACGGTCGGACGTTTGGGAACAGTTTCCACCCGTGTTTCAGCCAAGGACTCTCACTGATCAGAGTCCTGTAAATTAAGGGGGTTGCTCCTAGACCTGAGGGGGGGCAAAGTGACCCCACGTTGCAGTGCCCCAGTACAGGCTGGGGTTGTGTTAGGCTCAGGGGTGCGCTGATGAAGGTGGGACGTGTCCAGCTGGAGATGAGGATTGATGGTTCCCGTCTGAATTTGGTCCTGTAAATTACTCCAGGAGTTTTCCAAGCTGCTTTTGGACTTGTCTGCCTGGAGGACGTGTGTCTGCTGAGTCCTACCGACACCTTTCTCTTCCTCTTCCCTGCAGTGACAGGAGAATCTCCTCCCAGCTTATCAAAAGAACTGACCAGCTCGTTGGCAGGAGTGGGAGACGTCAGCTTTGATACGGATTCCCAGTTCCCCCTGGATGAACTCAAAATTGACCCTTTGACCTTGGATGGACTGCACATGCTGAACGACCCGGACATGGTCCTCACCGACCCCGCCACAGAGGACACCTTCCGCATGGACCGGCTGTGAAGCGTCGGACACCAGGAGCGTGGGAATGACGCTTGTTCCTGGCGCCCGGCCGAACTGGAGAGTCCGATGGGTCAGTCGAGTCGGAACCGGAGCTGCCGAGAGCCGCGGCTCCGCCCTGTACAACGTGTACAATGAGTAAAGCTTGTCGTTCTAAGCTTGCAGCGCTGCAGACCCCTACTCCCTGTCGCGCCGTACTTCACCCCTTTTTCCACTCATTGCCACTAATGAGCAAGGAGTTTCCATCAGCCCTTCCCTCTCCAGAGCCCCCCTTCCCCCACCAAAGCTCCAGCGTTAAGTTGTCGGTTTATCCTTTGCACTAGAACGGGGGCGGTTTGGGCAGCGCGGCAGCTCCGGAGCCAAGGGGAAAGAGATTCTGTCTGACCTACCAAATCGTTGGCTGCTGTTTGAGATGGGGAGAGGGGGGCAGAGCGCCGATTACGGGCCCCCCCTTTCCCCCCCACACTGATTGGAGAGCAGGTCTGCATCGCCGACCTCTGGGAGGGGCTGGGGGAGCGTCGGCCGTTTTGACTCTGCTCCGTGACAGCCGCTTCGTAGAGTGAAACGTTCCTTCCCCTCCGATCCGCCACGTTGGGTTTGGGTTCTGTTCCCCTGTCGCCCCACACCCTGCGCCTCTTCCCGAGCAAACCCCCCACCTGGCAGAGCGGCCTCCTGTAGCCAGCTCGTCACAACAGGCAACTCCAAACACTATTTTCAAAGCTTTTTTTTTTAAACATAAATATATATATGTGATATATATATATTTATAAATATATGTATGCATATAGAGAGCATTTCTGAGCACACAAAGCAGTACTATAATTCATTACTTGAGCAGCACGGGGAGGGACCAGGGAGGGACACAGGAGGGGAGCACAGAGTGGCCTTGGGCTTTTCCTTTGGGAGAGATTCCTGGGCCACAGGAAGGGCATTGCTGTAGCCATGCCTGGCACAAGTCGGGACGAGGTTTTAGTTCTTAGTCAGTACTTACTCTGTTACTGTTATTTATGACCTTTTTTGTTTTGTTTTTTTTATTTAAGTATTTGGGTATTAGGAAAGTAGCTGAACTACGTACCGCCAGCTGCAGCACTCTACGTAATCCTTGTACAGTATATCTTTTTTGTGTTTTTGTTCCAGAAATATATTATATATATTATATATATAGGTATTTTTAACTAACTGGAATTTGAAGGGGATGTGGAGCAGAAGGAAGGAAGCCTGAGGCAAGATGTTTTCCTGTTAGACAGTCAAAATGGGGTGGCAGGAGCGGAGACGTTCCCGTTCACCCCGGGGACAGTGAGCACAGAGCTCTGTGTGCTCCCGGAGCGGGAGGCTCTGGCAGGCCCTGTCTGTGCCCTGCGGCCCAGCGAGTGACCCTTTGTCAGTTGGGTCCCAACGGGCGATGCCACTGAAACGTCCCGGCTGGCTCGGCGGGGACTCCGGATCTCTGCGCCGGGGGCTCTGCCCAGGTGTGCAGAAGGTGTCAAAGATCAGTCAGGCTTGTTGTTCGACTGCTGCCTTCGTTACACCAGAGCCCCCACAGTGACAGGCTGGGACATGCCTGCCCCTTCCCTGGGAATTAACGTGGTTTGAGTCTCGCTGACGGACCCACGGTGACGCGGTGCCCACAGCCAGTGGCTGCCCCACGGCCTCTCCCCGCGGTAGAGGCAGATCGGCTGCATCTCTTCCTGTTGAACGCAGCCTCAAGGAAGGAGCTGGCTGAGTTTCCCTTTCCTGGTGGGTTGTGCTTTGTTGGCCCCCCGACACGGCGGTTCCGTGCCCGCTCTTGTGACCTGGGCTGTGTCGGTGGGATTTCCCTTCTCTCTGTTGGCTCCTTCTCAGCTGTCGTGACTTTCGGGTAGGAAACCCCCCCCAAACCAAACGCAGCGTCAGCACCTGTCCCGTCCCGTCCCCCTCAAGGGTTCTTGCTGGTTTTGCCCCGTGCTGTGTCCAGGTGATGCTGGCAGTGGGCAGAGGAGCTGGCTGGCCCCTCAGGGGTTACACCAGGTTTTTGTGTGCTTCCAGAGATTGGTGGGGCACTGGGCTGGGCCTCCAGCTGCAGCCAAGCGGAGCTGCTGGTGGGACCCCTCTGCCCTGGGTGTGTTTGCTCCTGTCTGTGCCATTCGTGACCATTTGCACTAAAGGTTTTGTTGTGTTTTCCCCTTGGTCTTGGCTGATGTGTGTCCCCCACAGTCCTCCTCACGCCGCTCCAAGGGCATCCTGCCTCCCCTGACGATGGGTTTGTGTGTGTGAGGATTTGAGCCTGGCAGTGAGCGTTAACCCCTGGTGTCTGCTTGTTTCAGATTGCTAATGCTTTTCCAGCGTAAGGAGGGGAAACACCCTGACAAAGTGGCTTCTAAGAGGAGGAAACCCCGAAAGGACAGGGAGATCTGGTCACGGGTGACTCGGATCCTTGCTTGGAGCCAGCCACAGGCACAGCGGGAGCTGGAGATGCTTCCCGCAGTTCCCATGGGTCCCTGGTGGGATTTCTGTCCCTGTTGTGCTCTCACTCAGCGACACCCACATGTAAGTTCCTGTTTGTGATCTGATTTTGTAAACCTGGGGTGGGTTGGGATCGAAGCGCCCGTGTCGGAGGTGAGATTCCATGCTGGAGACGCTCATGGGAGCTGATGCTAAATGCTGCCTGCTGGGCGTTTTAAACATAAGAGACCCTGTTTATCAGACTTGTGATTAGACATTGAAATAACCATGTCTAGATGCAACTGTCAGCATTAGGGACCAGCCAGTTGAGAGGAATCCAGGTCCTGTTCCTGTGGCATGGGACAGGCGGGGAAGGGCGCTTCGGGAGCAGGAAAGGGGTAGGATGGGGTCACCGCAGGGAGCAGGTGACGGCCGTGGGTGCTGGGTCCTGTCACAGCCCCAGCAGCGGGCAGGCTAAAGCTGTGTTCTGTACCGACCCTTTGGGACCTGGAGCAGTTGTTCCAGCAGCTCGTGCATTGTGCTTCCCGACAGCGCCGTGCAGGAGCTGCACATCCAGAGGGGTTTCCTTCCCCCCCCCCCAAAATCTGTGTCTCTGTAACGTGTGTAAGGCTGACGCGAGAGCAAAACTGAGCTGATCCCCAGCGGGTCTGCAACAGGGAATCTGGTTTCAGCTGGAGGTTCAGTCGCAGCGGTGTCATCCTCAGCACAGGGCCAGAGCTGGTGGAGCAGCTGGTCCCTCCCTGCGGGGCGACGGGGCGGGAGGAGCCGCAGGGTGAAGAGAATCCCTTAACCCCCCCTCCCCCAAGTGGTGTTATTTATAGTTCAGTTAATGATGCTGAAACTGGGGTCTCAAAGGGTGTCTGTGCCAGCTCACCTGCTGAGTGACCCCCTCCCTACGTCTGGTTTTATATATATATAAAATATGTAAAGAAGTCCCCGGGTTAGACTGTTGCATTTGCCAATACAATGGGGAGATTCCAGGAATACACCTCGGGAGTGTGAAATACTGTGACTTTTCCAAAGCAGCCCCGCGCTCCCCTGCCGGGCAGGAGGGGGGTCCTGTCGCTGTACGTAGTCTGCTGTGTCCCGGCCCGGCCCACCGAGGCCCCGTCCCTCCGCCGCATGCGCCACTGACCGCGGCAGCACCCAGCCTGCTTCTGCATGTCAGCGAGCGCTTGGCCAGCGGCCTGTGGCTGTGCAGAGCCTTCCCTGTGCAGGGAACCTTTGGGCTTGGGTTTCCCTTGGGTTTTCTAAAAAAAATACAACAAAAAGAAAAAAAAAAAAAGAGGGAAAGGTTTCCAGAAAGAGGCTGCGAGTTCATAGCAGAAATTGTTAATTATTTGTACATTTTCCTACCTTATTTTAAATGTAATTGATTTTTTTTAACAAGTGTGCCTGAGAAACCCCGGTGCGAGCCCGTGCAGCGCGGACACGTAGGGATGTAAAGCAGCACCCGGTCCCTCCCCCTGCCCCCCGAAACAAGGCCCCGGCTCTGCTTGTCTGTGTAGAACTCATCATTAAGGCTTGAGCTGTGTCCCTTAACGAGCATGGTACTCACCCTGCAACCCCCCTCCTCACATGAAGGAAGAGGAACAGCCCCCTCGTACCCCACAGGTTCCGCTGCGCTTTCGGGAGAGAAGCAGCCCAGCGTCGGCCCCGGTCACTGTGATGGGATGTGAAGCGCCGGCAGCGCCCGTTCCGTGTGTCCATCCTTTCTAAAAAACAAAAAGGCAAAAAAAATGGGAAAGTACAAGACAAAGGGTTTGTAGTGTTCCTGTTCTTTGTATTTTCAGTTGCCTCTTATTTATACCGCGCAGTGTAGGCATGGGTTGCATGTCGGTTTTCTATGCGGGCACCATGACCACGTTCTGACTGTGTATTATAAATCATTTTTACCTTTTTAAACGGAATCATTGTGTGGGATTTCTATACTGCGAAACAAAGCACTACATGACGTCCTCTCTTCATTTGTGTTATTTATTTTATTATTTGGGGGGGTGGGGGCGGGGAGGGGGCGGTTTTACCTGTGGTGTATATTGCCTTACATGGGCTTGACCAATTTTATCTAAATAAAGGCCTAAAGGGGTAAAACGCGTTTACTGTTTTCTTGAGTGAGGGGCCCCCCCCCCGCGGCTGCCCAGCGGGAGCGCGAGGGGCAGCCGAGCCGGAGGGTCACTACAGGAGGGAGGAGCTCGCCCGAGAGGCGTCTGAGTCTTACGGGAGGATGAGGCCCAGGAGCCTCGTCTGACCCTTTCGCATCCCAATGGCGCTAAGGAAGCTCCAAGTGTCTGTCTGAGCGCTGGGTGGGGAGGACGGAGCAGGTGCTGGTGCCCCTTTCCTCCGGCTCAGGCCCAGGGTGGGGACAGGTCCCCAGCGTGCTGGTTCTGGCTGCCCCGGGTGGTTTGGTGCTGGGAGCGGATGCGGATCCTCCCTCGGGTTTCAAGCGCAGCGAATAGGTGCTGCTGCCCTGTGCTTTGGGACCAGCGTCGCGGTGACGGGGTGATGTGCAGGCATGGGCTGCGCTGGCAGCGGGTGTCGGGGTCACCAGGTGTCACTGGGGAGAAGCGGGGTCTCACTGCGGGGTCTGGGGGAGATGCCATCGGCAGTGGGGCGGCTGCTTTTCCCCTCGCTTGGGTTCTGACCCTAGCTGCCTCCTCGTCCCCCTCCTTGTCCCCGGCTTTACCTGCTGCTGCTCTGGGGCTGGTCTGTCCCGTGGGCCAGGAAACACCCCGGCAGCGTCGGGTTCAGTTCATGGTGGTTCCTCTGGCTTTAAACTTGGCTGTTCAGGAGCTACAGCAGCTCCTGCTGCCTGTGGAGTTTCCTGTGCTCACTGGGGAATCCCAGTGATCCAGCGCTGGTGTGTGCGGAGGTCCTGCTTCGTTGGTTGTGTTTTAATTGTTCGATTGTTAATTGGCTCAGCTTTAGGGCACCTTAATTTGGGGCAGAAAACCCGTGTGGGACAGGATGCAGCTTTATTTGTTAAGACACGAAGGGAGGAGTACTGATGTTTCCTGACGTTCGGTGTCACCAGGGGCCCGGCAGCTCTTGGCTGCTCTCGAGTGAGGCTTCTGCTGGTGCCGCGTCTGGCCCGGCCACTGGAGCTGCCGTGTCTGTGCAGCACAATGTGACCTTCGGTCCCACGTGTCTTACGGGTTCAATCCGGCTTTCGTGGTTTAGAGCAGGAGAAAAGGGATGAAGGGTCCCTGCTCACAGCTGCTTTGAGAGGCGGCTCCTGCAGCTGGAGTAGGGGAGTTGTCAGCGTTTCCTCTCTGGGCTTAAACGTGTCGCGTTATCACCACGTGAGGGGCTGAGTTTTAATTCCCCAACATCTGTTCGGGGTGTGGGGGGTGTGGGGCTTTGCTTAAACAACAGTTCTTGGTCCTGAGTATTTATGGTGTGAGCAGCAACACAGTCGGAAGGTAACTGTATAGACACCGTGTCCGCTGGTCTCTGGTCGGCATTACACGGTGTTGTAATTCCTGTAGTTCAGCTGTTAACGAGTAGGACAGTAGATCTCGAGGTTTGATTTTTGGGGAGGAATTAGGAGTTTTTAGCTACTTTCTCTTCTTGACCTTAACGAGCCCCCCCGTGTGGAAGGATTCCTTGTAGAAGACGGGGGAGTTCAATGTGTTCGTAGTCACGGCGGGAAGGTTTGATCTCAGTAAAACTAAACACTGCTGCTCCGGGCAGCACCTCAGCGACTGGCAGCTAAACCACCTTCGTGTCGTTCCTTGAGCTTGGGGAGAAGGGGCAGATTTATGCATCTTCAGAGACAGTGTGACACGCTGTTCCTTACAAGCGAACCTTTTTCTATTGAACCGGTTTGTGGATTATTTCACTGATATATGCAATCCTATATTCAGCTACAGCGTCGGTGGCACAGGAACTCTGGAACAGTCGTCCCTGCGACATACAGGTTTTATTTATTGTGTTTTTCTATAGGTAAAGTGGAAAACTGAAGCTGGCTTTAAGTGTTTGCAATCTGAGAAATGATGTGAAAAAGCAGCTCAACTCAGTGTACATTCTCTTCAATCTTTTCTTTTTTGTGTGAAGGCTTTTGTCTTTGTATCTTTGCATTATTTGTAAATGAAATGTAATAAAAGTTCAACTGTTTTTGTCTCTGGCTGCTCAGCTCTTTCTTAGTTCCCCTTGTTGCTTGTTTGCGTTTGGACCGAGGGGTTTCTGTGCTGAATTACTGGTGTTTTCAGCACTCTGTTTATTACAAAAAAGAGCTAAATCACGTCCTTTTGGTCAGCTGGGCTCTTACAGTGGCGGCGGCTGAACTCTCCTGCTCCTCGTGAGGAAACTGTGGGCGGATGGTGCGGAGCTCAGAGCCTGGGAGTCCCAACCACCTCCAGAGGCATCTGAGCTGGCGACGGTGAGACAACTCTCCCTGATGGTCAGAACCCTGTCACGTTCCTGGGCTGCGGCACAGCTGTCGGGTGAGGAGAGTCTGTCTGTGAGAGTCTGTCTGTCTGTGAGAGTCTGTCTGTCTGTCTGTGTGAGTTTTGGAAGAGAACGGGGGGTGTGAAGGCCAGGCCCTGCCCGATGAGGCTGCTATACCTGTGTCTGGGTGGAGCTTCCAGCGCAGAACATCCTGCATTAGGTTGTTGGGGCCTGGGATGACAAACGTGCTGCACTCCGGAGGCCGGGAGGACCAGCCCCTCAGGCCTGGGCAGGAGTTTCAGAGCTCTTTTTGAATGGAATTCATCTTTTTCTGATAGTTTTATGCTTGTCTGTGGGAAAGGTGCATCTGCAGCTGGTGCTGTGGCCCAAGGGCCAGGGGGTGCTGGGAGAAACCATCCCTCTGGCTGAGTGGTTTGTGTGAAGCGTTTCACTGAGTGGATCCGCAGCAGGAACGAGTGAGGGCACCTCACTTTGCAGAGCCTGGTGCAAGGGAGAGGTGGCTCGTGTCTGCTCTCACCTTGGGAATGCTCCGGCTCCGGCCATACCCACTCTGCAGTCAGGCTCTGGGAGCGGCACACCGGCCCTGGGGGTGCAAAGCTGTCTTGTGTAGCTGTCGTACTCTGCACTAGCTCATCTGTTGGGGCAGGTGAGCAGCGAGTGCAGGGAGATGTTCTCTAAGTGCTGCGAACAGCAAACCAACCCTCTCTAAAGGCCCGTTAGCAAAGCTGCTGCTCTGGCAGAGCTCTGCTTCCTCCCCTGCCTCGGGAATGTGGAGTTTGAAACCGTGTCGGTGCGGAGCCCTGCACTTGGCACCCAGAGAGGAGAGGAGAGGAAAGAGGAGAGGGAAGCTGTGCTGGCACCTGGCTCACCTGGTACTGGTGACCAGCCGCGGCATCTCGGTGTAGGGTCTGCATCTGCCACCCCACTGCAGGGTGGAACCGGCAGCCGGCGCTGGGGGTGTTCACCAGGAGCTGCCCTTCTCCCGAGCCCCTGCGCGAGTCCCCTGAGCCCACGAGCGAGTCGCAGAGGAGTGAAGTTCTTGCACAAGTGGCTTTTATTGTCTCGGCTGCCCAGTGTGCTGGTAGGTAACGTGTGCCTGGGAGAGCCTGGGCAGTGCTGAGGTGAGGTTTGGGAACCAGGTACAGGGGCCCTTTGGGAGCATCTGCTGTCCCTGGCCCAGGTACTGGGCCTTTGCCAGCTCCCCGCCTGTCTGTGGGAGCCTGGGCACAGTGACCGAAGGCAGAGCAGGCTCAAAGCCTCCATTCCTGGCTGTAAAGCGAACTGCTGCTTACAGGAGCCAGGTGGGACGGTCTAATTAGGGGAGGCTGTGGAATGAACAAGTGGCCCCGTCTGTCTGTACCACTCAAGTTGGGAGCTCTGCTGAGGGCTCCCCAGCAGCAATACTGCAGTCAGCTTGTGAGGGTTCTGTTACGTGTCTGCAGCAGAGAAGTTTCAGGGCAGGAAAAAGCAACATGCATGTGACCAAGGAGAAGTCTAGTGTTTATTTTCCAACACTCCCAGTATTTATTATCCAAAATTCTAGAACAAAGATACTTTCCTTAAAGTGCTTTTTTCTGGTTTTTTTAACATTTTGTGAGCAACTCGTACATAGGCTGCTCCCTGCCTCCTTTTCCAACTAGTGCTGGTTTGCTTTGCAGTAGGTCTTGAAAAGGAGAACACTGTTCACACTTGAGAGCCTTGTAGTAGGGGAAAAGATTCCTGGGACTCATCCATGCTAAACTCACTCAAACGAATGCAGCTACTTCAGGCAGCTTCTCAGCACGTCCTTCTCATCTCGTGTAGAGAACCAGTGTTCAGAGCAGCACGGGCTTCCATTCACACTCACTGTGCCTCTGCCGGTCCGATGGGGTTTTGTAGCGTTTACAGAAGGTGCTGTGGCAGCAAAGATGCTGGCTAATGTGTGGGCAGTGGCGCTGTGCGCGGTGCAGTGGTACCTTACTTACAGTTCTTTATACCAGAGCGAGAGTGGGGCAGCGGAGCGCGTCTTCTAAAGCAGGGGTGGCTGGACAGACCTTTGGAGCAGAGGTTAGTCTTGCTGAACTCGGTATGTTTCGTAGTCTTCTGGAATGGTGTCTGAGGAGGTTAAAACAGATACAGATTAGGAGTAGAACCCAGAATAAAAACATAGAATAAGCTGCTCCATGACATCCTGTCAGGGCTGTTCGTGTGGGCCAGCCAGGAACCAGCTCACTTCTTGAGAGCAGTATGGCAGCAAAGGGCTGTGTGTGGCTGTGGGACTCACTCACCATTGCAGCGATAGCGCAGGTTTGACCAGATAATGTTCTCCTGGGAGAAGCAGAAGACTCCCAGGCGTCCTCCTCGCATCGTTGTATCAAGGACAACTCCAGTGTCTGCTACTACTTCAGGGCCTTCATAGAAGCGAGCTCTAGGAGGGAAGGAGCGTGTGCAGGACAGGACGTCAGGCTGACACTGAACTGTCCCCGTGTCAGATCTCCCTCCCCTTCACCCCAGGGCTGTGCTGGAGATGCTGCTCTTGTGTGTGAAGCTTCCACCCAGCTGTGCAGAGGAAAGTGCAAAGCCCTCACCTGATGTACCCGACCTGCGGCCGGTGCTGCAGGAACCAGCGGTAGGAGGTCTTGTCCTTCCAGCCGGAGTTGCGGGGGTCTTTCCACAGCAGCTTCACCTGGTCCGTGGTGTCCCCCGTGTGCCACAGGGAATTGCGCAGATACTCGCCCGGGCCTGTTTTAGACTTTACTGCCTGAGACAGAGAAGAGGCTGGTCAGGTGTGTGGATAAAGGGTGGCTGGAGCGTACCCGCTCACCCCACGGTCTGTGGCCGAGCAGAACAGCTCAGAGCACAGATCTGTTACCCTCTCCCAGTGGCAGTTTCACCTTCAGCTGAATTCCCGGTTCTGCCACGGCCCGGAAGGGGTTTGCCTGCCAGTATGTCTGTTCCATCTGCTTCCACATGACCACGTAAAAGCTGGAACTGTCCTGGTAGCCAAATATGAAGCCAGCATAGTCATCATCTGTGGCAGTGTTGACATGGAATGTGCCCTCGAAGTCCACTCCATTGAATGCTGTGTAACCTGTAACGAGTCGGAGAACAACTGCTCTGTATTTTGGGACAGAACAGAGACCTGTTTCCTTCTGGATTCACGTGGGGTGGGTGGGTTTTGCTAAGCCAAATCTGCAGACTCTGCCTACTACAAACAATATTCTCCCAAGGGGGGGTGGAATCACTAAGTGTCTGAACCTCTTGAAAAGCTGCTCTGAGACGTGCGCAGTGAACGAGCGATGATTTTCCAACAGGACAGAAACAAACAAGTGCCTCACCTACAGCCAGGCCGGGATCACTGTTCATGGTCTGCACAATCTCCATGCCCTGAGAAAGATGAATGTTGACTCATTAGTAAATTAGTTCCAACCTTAATAACTTTACTCTTGTTGAGACCAGGGGAGAGGTGCGCCGGGGTCGAGGCACTGCCGAACAGCACCCTTCAGTCTGCACAGCCTTTCAATGAGAGCTGCAGCTGGGTTGGTACTAGCTGACTGTTGTTCTGGAGCAGCATCCTACCTGGTTGAGGACAATCCAGTTGGGGTCAATCTGTGCGTCACCCTCAGGGTCCAACACAACCGTCTGGAAAGCCCTGAAGTCTGTGAGTGTCACTTCTGCGTTCTCTGGGCACACGTCGATCCTGTCAATCACCATGTCTCTGTCAAAGTCCTCTTCACAAAGGTTTCCCACACCGTCACCTGGGAGTGTGATAGGAGGGAAGGAGTCAGGAGCTTCCAGTCATTTCTTCTGCCTGAGGTTCCTCAGGCAGCTTCTGGCTGGCACAGGTTAAGGTCTGTGCAAGGCTAAGAGGTATTCAGAGCTCTTTGTCAGCTGCAAAGAAACCCCGAGGCTTCTGCTTGCAGCGATTCTGTAAACAGAAGAAACACCTCAAACTGTCTCTGGTCGGATCTGCTCCTGGTATGAGACCGATAGGCACTGAGGCCCCGGAGTGAAGACCTCCCCGAGCAGAGCTACGTGCATCCGTTTCCCTTACCATCAGTGTCTTCTTGGCCGGGGTTGGGGACGAGCCGACAGTTGTCAGGGCCTGGAGGCTTCTCATCTGGAATGCCATCATCATCATCGTCATCATCACATTCATCTCCCAGCCCGTCGTTGTCTGTGTCCACCTGGGAGCTGTTGGGCACCGATGGGCAGTTATCCCGTGTATCCTGGTGTCCGTCCCCATCGCTGGCGGAGGAAAATGCAGGTAAAGGTTATCCACTGACCTGTGCTTTTAAAATACGCTGTGTCACACCCTCCTGGGGGCTGGGATCCTCCACCAGAACAGCCCAAGCTGGTGACTCTCACCCTGTGAAGCCTGAAGGTGTTAGTTACACCAGATCAGACATACTCCAGCTGTGTGTATGAACCAGTCTGTGAGTGGTAGCTAATGATGAGCAAGTCTGCTATCAGCAGGCTTCTGTCTGCTAGTCTTTGGGCCAGGCTTTTCCTGGGGAGTTTTCCTGAGGTCTGAAGGAAATCCCACCTCCCTTCTTATCTTTTTATTGGGTTGTCAGGGAGCTGCCAGCACACATCTTTCCCCCCCATCCCCAAGATTTCATGCAACCCAAGTGTAAGTTCTGCAGCAAGCTCTCACCTGTCCTGGTTAGTGTCACAGACGTCTCCCACTAGATCATGATCGGTGTCTTTCTAGTAAAATAAAGCAACAGTCACTTAAACTTTGCACAGATCCACAGGAGAATTAGGCAACAGAGAGAACAAAGGGAGGTGTTGGCTTCAGTGACTGAAACCAGAGCTGCCAACAGTGGGAGAGCTCTAACCCCAACCCAGGGCTGCAGGTGGCTCTGCTGAATTCTAAACACAATGACAAGGCAGGAAGAGAGAAATCCAGAGTGTGAGGCTTCCCCTCTGACTTACTCCTCAGTACCCCAGGGTGTTTGTTGTTGAGGGGCTGTACTTTAGCATGGCAGGATGGCAGGTAAGATTTGCCAGCAGTGACCCTGGTGAGGCACCAGGTGAGAGTGTACCTTAGGCAGGTGACACGGGCACTGTCACGAGTGAGAAAAAGGAACCCACTGGAGTGCAAAACTGGGAGTTCTCAGTTACCTGGTCTGGGTTACTGACTGTTGGGCAGCTGTCACACACATCTCCTACTCCGTCACCGTCGCTGTCTTTCTGGTCGGGGTTGGGAACTCTTCTGCAGTTGTCCGTCGGGTTCTTGATCCCTGTAAAACACGCAAAGCAGACCCATCAAGGCAACAGGGCTGTTAAGAGTCACACAGCACAACCTCTTCTGGAGGTAAAAGGATGCTTGAATTTATGTAGTACAGCAACAATCTCAAGAATTGTGTCCATTTTACACCCTTTAAGTTACTCCTAGCAGCTATGGAGGATGGAAGAGATCAGCAGCAACATTACAGACGCCATCCTCTGCTTCTGCACAGGACCTGGAGAGGAAATGTCCTTAACTGCCTTCCTCAGAGAAAGCCAAAGAGCTGGAGACTGTGTCTCCAAACTGGGATCACATCTCTGCAGGAGTGAGTGGCCAAGAGGATGAAGATGAAGCTGTCTGCGGTTCCCTAAACCATGACAGAGTCTTTTCCCTCTGAAGTAGACGTCTGTATAACTCAAGGTTAATCTTGGCTATTTGACAGGAAGATTCAGACAGTCCCTTTTCAAGGCCTGAGACAGGACAGGAACAATCTAATTGGCAACTGGTGTGACTTCACTTCCCCCTCTCTGCATTTACCTGGTACAGCAGCAAACCATGCCAGCCAGGATGCAGCCAGACCCAAACAGCAGCAGACCCACTGGAAATACTCTGTACATGAGCACATCTCAGGCCAGCAGCAGTTGTGATTTCTGGCTTTTGAAAGCGAGCTTTGTGTAGAGAGAGCACTGTTAGCACGCAGACTGCTTCTGAAGAGAGCAGGCTCTTTCCCCCCAGAAGACAGCCCTGACATATGCTGCCTTGAGCCAGTAGCTGCCAACAACCTGGATATTCCCATGCTTCTTCCTAAGGTTAAACTGCAGCACAAAGTCCTGTCTCCATCTGGACAGTGATCAGCTTGCCTGTCTTAAGTCTGGCACAGGCTTGATATGGCTGCGCACAGTGAGAGCCCTAATGAAGTTCGTTAGCACTGTGATGAAGATAGACCTTTAAACCCTGCAAGAGCTGAACTGTGAAGGATGCTGGCTTGCTTGCTCGTCTTTGCATCTTAACTGAGCTGTGCCTCACCTCATCAGAAATTAGTTGTAGAGCTCAAGCCTCTGAAGGCCGGTACCTGCTGTGAAGATCTCTGCCTGCGTGCTGAAGAGCTCCCTGGCTCTCAGCTCAGTATGCCTGCACCAGTCTGAGGCTGCTCTTACCATCCCCATCCATGTCGTCGTCGCACTCGTCGCCCCTGCCGTCGCCGTCAATGTCGCGCTGGTCGTTGTTCTTCACGTGGCGGCAGTTGTCGCAGGCGTCACCGAAGTTGTCCTTGTCGGCGTTGCGCTGGTCGGCGTTGCGCGTGTACACGCAGTTGTCCTGCGGGAGAGAGGGGCTGGCTCAGGGGCAGCCTGGCACCCAGCGTGCAGGGAAGGACAGACGTGGTGAGGTGTGTGACCAGCTGCTCTGAGAAGCACAGCAGCCTGTCTGCAGCCAGTCCTGGATTCCTCCCTGCAGCCCAGTCAGGGAATACCAGTAGCAGCCGAAATACCAATGCTCAAGTGAGAGAGACTCCGTAACTCTGAGGGGACCGTGACTTGTCAAGTCCCTTCTGTGTCACGATGTTCTCTCTTGTCTGCTTGGGTTTAGTCTTCAGACCACGCAGACTGAAAGGAAACGCTGTGCACTGTGACCAGCAGGTCCTTTAAATTCCCATTAAAGGCACAGGTAGTTGCTCTGCAAGACCTCTGGGTAGTTTAGGCATGGCAGGGCTTAAGCATTAGAATTCAAACCTCAGCATTTAATATCCCATCTCCGTCAGCATCATCGTCACAAGCGTCTCCGATTCCATCTCTGTCTGCATCCTCCTGGCCAGAGTTGGGGACAGTCACGCAGTTATCCTGAAAGCAACAGAGAGCCTGTCAGCAAGCTCTGCATGTCGTTTAGCCTGAGTTCCAGAGGTTGGGCAGGGCCCACCAGCATTCTCAACTCAGCACTGCCCCGTTCTGGTTCAGCATCCCTCTGACATGCTGTTTCCAGCTGAACGTGGGACAACTACGTCTCACCTTGCGGCACTTCTTGTCGGAGCAGCGTTGCTTCTCATCAGGGACTCCATCAATGTCCGTGTCCTTCCCGCAGACGTAGCCGTTCCCTGCCCAGCCCACGAGGCACTGGAACACAGCAGGTGAAGGAAATGAGGCTCCTGGTGGGACCCTGATAGCTGTACGCCCCCAACCCGAGCGCTTCACATGCGAACCAGCACGAAACACTCCAAATCCAGGTACAGAATGCTCTATGGGGAAAATATTCTCTGGCAGAGATAGCTGTGTTTTGCCCAGCTCAGGTAGCAGCTCTCTGCTTGTTCCAGAGGTTATAAAGACAGATGCAGCACCAAAACCTCCTGGCTCCAGCCAGGCACTTCCCCTGGCTCAGCTGTGGGTAGAGCTCCACAGCCGACACATCCATAGTGCTCTGGGCAGCAGAACCCCAAGCAGGTGGAATGGGGGTGCCAGGAGCAGAGCGCACCAGGAAGGGCTGCTGGGGTGGCTGAGCTGGCACTGGGGAGCAGGTCGGTGCCGGGAAGGCACGCTCTCCAGGAGAGGGCAGTGGCAGACCCGGGAGAAGCAGCACAGCGCGGGAGAAACCGGAGCGAGCAGGCGGACCCGGCGCGGGGAGGTTGGACCTTACCACGCAGGAGATGGACCCGTCGCGCTCCACGATGCACTGAGCCTTCTCGTGGCACGGGCTGGCCTCGCCGTTGGGGCAGCGCCGCACCGTCTGGCTCCTGCAGCCCGTGACCTGGTCCCCGACGAAGCCAGGTTTACAGGCCCCGCACTTGTAGGAGCCCTGGCAGGAGCAGCAACAGGGAATTCGCTGTAACCTCCCTTGGCAGCTGGATCAGTGCAGCTCAGAGGCCCCAGAGCCCGGGGAAGAGGGGTCCCCAGGGGGCTTCCCGGGGATACTCACCCGTGTGTTGATGCAGATGGAGTTCGGGACACAGTTTTGAGCAGCACCTGTCTCGCATTCATTGATGTCAGTACAGACCTGCCCAGGAAGAACACAACAGGCATTTCACTTCACTCTGAAGCAGCTACCACAACAGGTTACAGACCTGGGGTGTCACCGGATGCAGCAGCAAAGCCCCTGACACCCCTTAAGAGGACCCACAGCTCAAAGTTTTCCTCCAGACGAGCTTGCACCAGACCCCAGCAATACTCCTGACCCCAGGCAAGCTGTTCGCTCTCTACAGCGTCACCTGAGCTTTTAGCCTGGCAAAACAGCTTAGCTCTGAGCTGAGCTGCCAGAGTATCTCCTTACTGTAAAAGGATAGAAGAGTCAATGGAGCAAGAAGGTCAAAGACTCTGTCCTGTGAGCACCTAGCAGCTCTCTAAGTGACACAAGCCACACGCCATGCCTGGCTTTGGCAATATATTCTTATAAACTGTACCAAGGCTATGAGGTAGGTGGGTTTATAACTTTAATCTGTCTATAGCTGTCAGGGAAGCAGGGGGGCAATAGCTGCATCAACTCCTCTATGTCCCAGTGTGAAGGATTCCCCAGGCTGGCTTCACAGCCACAAAGGTGTCAGAGAGGTAACATTCTGTCCAGCATGAATTTAGCAGAGGTGAGGTCATGGAGTGGAGTTTGCTTTGCTGTTGATGTGCCAGGATGACCCTAGGGAGTCTCTCCTCTCACCCCACCAGTCTTCCCACCAGTACAACACAGTCATCTCCTATTTCCCTTCCATTTCTTTGAGGGTTCCAAGACCTTTTAATTGCAATTAGGGAGGGGAAAGAGTGAAGGTTTCTGAAGGAGTCAGGAAAGTTTCTGGGCCTTACCTGTTTGTTGGCCCTGGCGTAAGCTAGTCCAACCCCTTCCACCATTTGGCCAGTGAAGCCAGGAGGACAGGGATCACAGTGGAAGCCAGGGATGGTGTTAATGCACTGGACCTTCGGGAAGCAGGGGTTTGCGTTGCACTGTGAACAAGAAAGAGGTTGTGCAGAGCTGTGAGCAGGCTTGCTCGAGGCCAGCTGTGAAGGCAGCTCTCAGAGCAGGCCTTGCTGGGTGAGATCCAGCTATTGTACTTCTATTTTCAAAGAATAAACCAAAAATGCATAGAAGTTCCTGGCTTCCCCTGCAAGTGGAAAATACAGCTTCCCCATCTCAGTTGTTCTCCCAAGTCCCAATATGTGCAGACAAGTAAAACAAATCAACTTTCAGGACTAATTCTTCTTAGGTGACATCAATTGCCCAGGCAAAGACCTGGCTTCACTTCACACTTTCCTTCCTGGCAGTCTCTGAATCCAGAGAACTGGATAATTTCTAACACCGGTTTTGAAAGACAAGAACAGTTGTTTGTTTACTACTCTGGGAAGCAATTGTCTCTCCAAAGTTGCTGTTAATGCCTGCTTTGTTTTCCCCAGCACTTCATTATTTCCCTGAATGCTGTGCTCGGTGCTGGCAGATGCACTGCATTAACACAGCGCTCCCACGTTTAGTAGTTATGTCAATCTCAGAATCTCTCGCTGACCCTTTGAACTGCAGCAGGTTTTTAACCGAGGATGCTGCTTTGCAGGCCCCTGACGGGAGCTCGGTGGACTAATCAGCAAGCACAGGACGGTGGCTCAGGAGCCGTGGCATTAGGGAGCCTCACGGACATGCAGCATTAATGGGTGAGTAAAGCTTCACAGACACATGGAGAGGAAACTTAATGGAATGCCAGGCTTTCTAAAGAACCACCCCAAATGACACAGTATCTGCCTAGCAAGGTCTGATTTACAGGCAGCAGTAAAGCAATCCAAGTAGTGTGGTGAGATGTGCTGTGTAAAGGACTGTGAGGGCAGCGTTTGATTCTGTTCCACACGCAGTAAATCATATCTCTACGAACTCATCAGCCATTAGCTGAAAGGACTGTGAGGCCAAATGGGGCTGCTCTCATCCTCCAAACCCACCTTCCTGTGTGGTACAGACCCAAGGATTTATTTAGTGAGAGCTGGTGTGTTTTTTAGCCAGGCAGGATACAGAGCAACAGAGCCTGAGGGAGGGTGAGCAGACTTCCTCCCATGAAACCATCTTCCAGGTGAACTCAGCTCCCAGGGGACCTGCAAGGCTTTTCTTCTCAAGCACCAGGCAAAGCTGCAGCACTCCAAGCAGAGCCAGTGAGTCTCCCAGCCTCCAGCCTGTCCTGCCTGCTCTTTACCTCGTTGATATCCGTGCAGTGGGACCCGTTGCCGGAGTAGCCAGGGGGGCAGGGCCCGCAGCGGATGCCGGAGTCGGTCTCAGTGCAGGCCACTCCAGGGAAGCAGGAGTTGGGGAGGCAGCGGTTAAACTGCGTGACGGTGATGACAGGGCCTGTCACCTCGGGGCGCATGCCTAGAGGACAAGAGGAAGGTTAACAGCAGAGCTGGCACTGCCACAGGCTCTCACCCAGTGGTCCCACCGCCTGGAAAGACAGCAGTGTGCTTTGCTTTCCTCACATCCCTTCTGAGGGTAGAGCAGTTGTAGCTCTGTTTTGTAAAGGGAGAAAAAGGAAGACAGAAGCAGCAGCCTCGCAGATTTCTGAGTCCAGGCAGATGAAAATAGGTAAGAAACTCCCTGTCCAACCCTCTCATCATGCTGTCCTCCTCGTTGGTGTAATGCTTTTGCAGTTCCACAGGTCTCTCCCCGGTTCCTCTACAAGCATACCTCTCTGATGGTGTGCACTCAGACACCTCATACAGCAGCACAGGCTTCAACTTGGGAAGCACTGCAGAGGGCTGTCAGCCAAGCACCTCTGCTGTAGAAGGCAGGCAGGTTAAACAGGCCACTGGCATCCAGCTCCTGTAAGGCTCTCGTGCTGTACCATGCTACCTGTTACCTCCCAGGGCTCAGAAGCCTCACGGCATCCTGACAGGCAGCAATCTGTTATTCAGCCATGCATCACTCCCAGACTGGAGTACAGCAGTACAGCCCAGCCTCGTGTGAAGTGCTCGCTGTGATGCATGGGGAGTTCTCACCCATACAAAATGCTGCCTCTGTCCCATTCAGAAGCACCTTGCACACACCAATCCTGCGCACACACCGCTGCACACCAGCTTCCCTTAAAGTTTTAGGCCAATTGCCAGGTGTTTGTCCTTCTCCTCATGACCTGACCCAAGAGGACTTACAAAATTAATCTGCACGGGGCACAGAACTTCACTGGAGGCCAATCAAAGACTGTGAATTAACTTTCCCAGGCACTAGGTTTGTCACAGGTCTCCCACACACGCTGTTCTAAGCCTCAAGGACACTTGTTGCTCCTGCTTTCTCCTGCTTTCCCAACACAACAAACCAAACCAAACAAAGCCTACAGTCTACCAGCAGCAGCAAAACCTGCATGAGAAACAAGGCCTCCTCTCTTCAGGCTCCTCTTTCTAAGAAATAATGAGGGAAGCACACGACCGCTGTGAGTCACGTTGTTTGATGCATGACTAAAAGAAGCTGAAATTCTACAGCAAGGAGCACAGAGGAACACATATAAAGCAGAACTGTAAGTGGGGAAGGCAGAAATCAAGTAACAGAGAGAAAGTTCAGGACAGTTTTATGAGCAAATTATTAAACAATTGCAGTGGATGAATGCGTTTCTGTGCTGCAGGTCCCCAAAGCTTTGGCTAATCTCTTTTCCAGCAGAAGTACAATCTCTCCAAATGCAGAACTGGTTATTGCTCCACCCTTTGAGTGTACTGGCAAATAATAAAGCATCTCCGAGAACCACGCTTTCTGAAAGCCAGATATATTGCAGGGGGGCAGAGGGCAAGGTTTATATGGGAAAATTTACGACCCTGTTTCCTGAATCGCCTGTAAACAATCTCTTTGCTTGGACGATGGCAGCACCAGGAGGGAAGGAATAGCAGAGCAGTGCCTCTTGGGGGTGATGTTCTCTTCCACTTGCAGCTCAGGAGTAGCCAGCTATATCCCAGAGGATACCCAGTGTGCATTCCCAGGCAGTTCTAACAATGGCCATGGGCTGGGTTATTAGGAGATGTGGTTGGGCAGCTTTCCACACTAGAATGAGGCAACCCTGAGAAGTACCATGGGGTATGTCACAAAACCACTGACAAAGCTTGGTTCAGGAGTGGAAAGAAGCGACTCCTGGGCTTTTGCTGAAGGAAAGATGAACTTTTTGAGGCTACTTCTGCACCCTGTGCTGAGGGAAGGTGTAATAGCTTCAGCTGGCAGGGAATCTCTGGTCCATACATGCAGAATGTTGTGGAGAAAGAAACCTCACATGACTAATATTGAGTATTTCCTTGTGACACTCAGGATAACTGTGAAACAAGCTATTTCCTTCAGGGAGATGGTCACAGCTGGCATCTGACTGCTTGTTTGGCAAAAAGGTATGAGACAGTTCAACACAGGACTCATCTCAGTAACTTACCACAGGCATCACACTCCATGACTGTATTCTTCAGGAATGTTATCTCCTTAATCTAGAAGAAAACAAGAACCACCACTTAGCCAAAGGCTGCGGTTTGCTCCCACGCAAACTATATCCACACTGCACAGCTACTGACAAACAAATTAACTCTTACCCCAGCGTCTACACTGCAGACTTTCTGGAAGCTGAGGCAGCTTTATTCCCTGCTCTAAGTCACTCCCTGCTCTAGTGTTTCTACAGGCTATCACAGACACAGGAAACACTTGACTTGGATACACAGAAACAAGTGGCATGAAGAGGTATCTACTTTATTTGGGTCTTCTACTCTGGAGGATGCTCAACTAGCAGTCCTAGAGAGGCCAGACGCTGCACCAGTCCAGTCAGGAGGAGGTTTCCCTGTGACCCATGTTTGCAGATATATGAATAATCTCTGACATTCCTTGAGGATATTTAGAATCCCTTCATGGAAACGTCTCCCTCCCGACTCCCTCTCATCTCCTCTAGGCTCCTGTTCCTTCAAGCTTGCTTCAGTGAAGAGGTGATATGTAGTATTGGCAGTTGCTGTCCCTTTGGTGAAGGAGGAATATGGGACAGGCACAAGTCAGCGTGGCAGTCTCAAACTCACATTTATATGACTTGCAGCATCTTAGACAACAATCCTAGCAGATTTCTTTCCTGCACAGCCAGTGCTCAGGACCACCCTTCCACACGCTGTGGACTTCCTGTTTCCACCATTAAGTTATTTCACTCTGTACTCTGACTCTTCCCTCCAACATGGCCTGGGCTTGTGTGGTTTGAATACTTAATGCAGAGACAGATCTAACCCAAATTCCCAGGACATCTCCCATTAGAAGTGGGTGACAGACAGCAGAGCAGAGAATTTGAGCACTGCTAATGAATATGAGTGGTTCCACTGGGCCAAGAACCCTTCAGCCTTTGACTCAGGAGAGTAGATCCGGCCTTTTATTGTCACACCACCTTTTGCCATGCTTATTGCCAAGATGCTGAATCAAGGAAAAGTAAGTTTTAGAAAGTCTTTGACCAGATTAAGAAATGATGAGCTGCCACCTTGGCTCTCCAGTGGTGTGTGCAAGTTTGCCTCCTGAGGAGGAATTCTCTTGAAAGCGCCCTTGAGAAAAAGACCAGGGATAAGGGAAAAAAGGAGGTGGAAGGAGTCAGAGAAAGAACAAACAGAAAACCTGTATGGAGCAGCAGTGCTCAGCTGGAAGGGAAGACTGGAAATCATTGCTGGAGGCTGCCAGGAACCATGTCTGACCTGATTCCTAGTAAACACTGGGTATTTATGCAGCAGCCTGAAATGTGAGAGTAACTCAATGCAACAGATGTTTTTGCAGATTAGAGGCCGCCCAGTTTGCACTGGCACAGAGACCCGTCTGCCATTCCAATTATCTGGCAGGCAGAGGCTGCCCTCAGCTCCCTGAGTGGATAAAGGGAGAATGGAACCTTTTTCTGTACTTAAAAGAGAGCTGACCAGACAAACCACCATCCCCTCGTTAAACTGGGACAAGCTCTAAGCACCCAAGAAGTTCCAAATTCCCTAAGAAATAACTGGAGCCAGAAAGGCTTAGGATTAAGACAACAAGAGGAAAGAGTGAATGCAGGGCTTGTTTAGGCTCCATATGACTTCCCTTTCCAGGACCCTAATAGATGGCTGAAAGGTCTCTTCCAAGTTTGGACTCCACTGATTTCATGAGCCCACAAAACCAAGGAAAAAGTGAGTTGTTTTTCCAGTTAAATATATACCCACTGTGTGTGCGTGTCTGCTCAGGCTGGTTCTCCATGTGTGCTGTTTTTCAGCAGGCATGGTTCTAAGCAGCAGAATCAAATGAATCCACTTTATCTCAGAATTAGAGACCTAACTGTGAGACCACTGTTTGACCCTGGCTTGCAGAGCAGTACTACTACTGCTCGTTTCACTTAGTGCTGAAGAAGTCTCCCTCAGTTCCAGAACTCAGCTCATAGAGCAGAGCCTCATGCAGCACGTGAGGAACTAGGTCCCTGTCTCACTTACCTGCTGTTTCAACAAGTCTCTCACTTCCATCAGCACACGGTTGGTTTCTCTCATCTCTTGCAGCATTTCTGGCCCAACTTCACCTCCTACAAAATCCAAAGCAGTTGGGAAAAACACAGAAGAGCCATTAGGAGCATAAACCCAACTGATATTACTAACTTGGGCTGAGTGTTAAAGACTTTTCCACACCAGTCTCTGCCAGTTCCTCACTAGAAGTTTGCTGGAAATAAGAGGGACTTGCACCTAGGGTAGAATTTGCCCTGGGCAGGGCAGAGAGTGATACTCAGCCGTTCCTGTCAGCTATGTAACAGTTACCCCTCAGCAAACAGATTGGCCTGGCAGCCTGGCAGTTGTGGAGCTGTTAATCTGGCACAGCCCTCGCAGTTCTCACATAGGAAGGCTTCGCTGCCAAAAGAAGCAAATTAATTCAGCGCTGTGGAAGCTGCCCTGAAGAGCACCACTAAAGGGAGGCTCTTCGCTGAGCCACCCTGAATGTGCTGCCAAGCCCTGAACGTGGAGCACTGGCACACCAGCCGTCGCCTCACCCACTCCCAAGGTACAGGCTTTTCTCTTGCTGGGTTCGGGTTCTCCGGGGCAGCGGCAGTTTCAAACTGCCCTGTCGTGGCTTTGGGCCACAGAGGATTTATCTGCTCAGCCCTGCAACACAGTGAAATCCTGTTTAAGCTATGGCAAACAGAGGATGTAAATCATCCTACAAGGCCATCACGGGCAGACTACCGTGACTTCCCTCCCATCTGCTAGGTTCTAGACTTGCCTAGTCCTTTGAGACATGCTAAAAATCAGCCTGTGCTCCAGCTTTGCTCCAGAAGAATGAATGGAAGCAGCTCGTTGTTCCCAGAATTATGTAGGTTTTAGGAAAACTGTTTAAAAACAATTGGCCACAAAGTTCAGCTCTGGTGTTCTGCCTGCCACGAGGAAGCACAACCTTGTTTCTCTACGTTTTTCGGGATCAATCGATCCTGTAACAGAAATCACAGCTTGCCTAAGAGAAAGCAAACCTTTCTGAGGAGAGGAGGAGCAGGATCTGCTACAAACAGCACTGCCTGTTCTGGGGAAAATCACCCAGAGTTTGGGGTCTGCCTCCTGGGATGAAGGATTTGCCAGTCCAAAGGCAGGCTGTGAGCCCCTGCTACTGACAGCACGACTGCAGCGTTCTCCTGTGACAAATGAGCCCCAAAGCCTCAAGGGTCTTTCTCACACAGAACCAAGTGGAATTTATGAATATCTGTAACCTCTCCAATACCTTTTGGTTTGGGAACTAAATTGAAAGTACCAGAAATGTGTCATTCAGACTGGATTAAAGTGGCGTGTGTTATTTTATTGAAACAAGGAGCTTACACTTGATTTCTAACTTCAAACAGAGGTTTGGAATGAGCTCTGCATGACGGCGTCAGGCAGCTCCTCTTATTCTTGGGAAGAATTTTCCATCCCCAGTAGCAAGATGTAATTTAAAATAAAAGCTAGGGGGGTTTTTTAATATTCAAATTCACAATAATGATTCAGCCACTCAGGAGTGATATCCAGAGGAAATCTATGCGCTTGCAGACATTTCCATTACTAGACATCCTTCTCCATGAACCCGTCCTGTCTCACAAGCACACATCTCAATCTGAGTCTGCTGGATCTCACAGACACTCAGGGATTTGAGCATTCCCCTAATGGGTGGGAGTCTTTCAATGAACATAGCATGGCTGTGTCCCTAGAAGTCAGGGCTTCCCCGAGCTCTATGTGCACAAGCAGATTATCCAAGGATCCTGCTATAGGACTTGCTGTATGATCTGAGGTTTTTAAAGTTAAATCACAGGCAGAATGGGAGATTAATTTAAAGTGACTCTAGTGAAAGTCATTACAAAACACACCAAAACGTCCAGTTGCCCTGGAATAACTTCACTGCTCAGGAGGGGAACTGGGGAAAAAAAATCTTAAGAGTGAACATTTACACATTTAAGCTTCAGGTTTCATAGGAAACTACAAAATCCCTAAACATTCTTTTAGGCATCAATAGATGCAGTTGGAATGTTATTTTCCTCCTCAATCCCTTCTGCAAAACAAAATTTCCATAGGAGTCTAGACAGTCCAGAAAATACAGAGAGAATTAAAATCACTTACCTGCTCTTCTTTGCTGACATGATGAAAAAGGACAAGAGAGGCAGAGGAGAAAGACAAATGCTAGAGCCGAACTCATCTTTGGGTCTCCAGGCAGTGTGGCTGTATGGGCTTCTCTTGCAACAAATTTTTAACCTGCAGGTTTGCCTCTGCTCCCCATTAGTGTCTGTGGTTTGCTATTTATGAAGTTGCATTCCTTCCTCTGAAGTTCTTATTCTCTGATGCTGGACGAGGGGTGGACGTCATTTCTGGCTGCTAGTCCACAGAGAACGTTACAAAAGTAAACAATATGAGAAACTCATCAGGAGAGGACTTTAATTTTTTTTTTTTTAGACCAGTCTGCACCAAAATAGGTCAGAAAATTCCAGAATTAAATGGACTCTTTTTGGATTGGGGTTTTTATTCTTCATGGACACAGGATAGATGGATGATTCATAGCCCTATCCCTCACAGTTTTTCCTTCTAAAACCGCTCAGAAGATCACAAAAGCTATGAGACATCTGGACCTGAGTAGAGTTTCAGAAAAGGCTCTTTAAACTCACAAAAGGCAGCTTCACCAGTCGCACTTGGGAAAGAATTATTGAATCACTGTCCAACTCCAGAGAGGAGCTATCACATCCTATTTCAGGGGAATCAGGCAAATGTGCCAGCCCTTGGAGGCTGATGTTCCTGTTACCCCCCACCCAGGCTTATCTCAAGGAAGGGTGCAGTGCAGAAGGGATGGTGTGAAAGGCAGGTAGACTTTGCTGTTTCTTGTCTGTGAATGAACGAGCCTCAATCCAGCATTTTCCATCAGTCTCCATCCAGCACTTTCCATCAGAAGACACAGAGCAGATTGAGAAATCCATCTAGAGCAGCCAAAGAAAATCTGCCCAAAGAAAATCTTAAAGCTACTACATCAAGGAAATTGCAAGTTAAAGTGTGACCTGCAAAAAAGGTTAGTGTGAAGACCAGTGAAATCCTTGATCACACACTCTCACTGTTAGATTGTGAAAGCTGTCAGTATGTTGGCCCTACAGCACCCTTGAGGGCACAGACAGGAAAGCCCCAGGAAACAGTAGCTCAGTCTTTAAAGTGTTATAGCAGCAGGATCCCTGGATATTTACGTAAAGATTTTCTTCTCATTTTTACCTCAGACCTCCCATGTTCAAGAAGAAACTTGAAGGTAGCTGGGAGCAGTCTGGCAGGCACTGGTGAGCAGCATGATCACCAAAGTAAGCAAACAAACATTATTAGGTTTATATTATGAGAAGGGTGCAGCCAATGGGTTTTACACTTTCTTGAATCAAGCTAATATCTACTGAAAATAACGTTAATTTGTATATGTTACCTAGGTGGCATCTGCAGGATCCTGCTTGTCTGGTGCCGATACCCTCTTGTGGTACACACAGCGAGTAACCTTTTGCTGTCAACCCACAGGTAAATCAACTTGGAGTGTTTGATACTTGTGGTAAGCAAAAGTGGTTTAGCTGGAGCTCAGAACAATTGAGCTTCCCAGGTTTTAGCATTCCTGGGTCCTTCTGGACAACTCAAAGCCATGGCAAATGATTATTGAAGTACAGATAAAACACAGTGTTGTTTCTAGTCATGCTCTGGGAGATGTTATTCACAATTTTTATTTTATAGTGGCAAATGGGGAGTGAATAAAAAATGCCCCTTTCTGTCCAGCGCAGAGACCAAGTCTTTCACCTAAACCAGTGGTAGTTGATGTCCACCCACCTTATGTGTGAAGGTGCTGTTGTCAGGAAGCGAAGAGAGGCATTTAGGCTGTGCAGACTGCTCAGTCCAGGACCCTGCTAGATGACAAGCAAGGAAGCCCATTAGTACCTGTTCTGGTAATGGAGAGTTTAAGGGAAAAGCACTTTACTTCAACAGAAGCCTGATAGGTCATTAATAAAGGAACGTTCTTGCCAGCTATTCAGAGAGAATCTGTTTTTTTTCAAGTGGGGAGAAGTCAGAAAACTCCAGAAAGAAAGAGATGTAACTCACATGGAACGACAAATGGACCAGGGTTGCTTGTGAGTTTGTCTCAGAAACAACTGATCGTATTTGCTTTGTATGGAGAGGTGTATTTCCATGTAGAATGAGGAGACAATCAAAGTTCTAAATAACTTTGCAGTTAGCTGAGGTGTTACAGCACAGGAGGAAAAACATGAGTTGTTCTCAGACTCAAGTGAAGTCAGGCATGTTCACTGGTGGAAAAGGACATTCACGTCCCTCAGCAGCACTTGGTAGGGAACAGCTCGGAGACAGAACAGTGCCCATTATGGCTCATTTATGCTGGAAGCCTATTGAATCTGCATTACACCAGTTTGAAATACTTGAACAAATAAGTCTTCTGCATATTCAGGAAGTGACCAACACATCTTTACATTCTTCTAGAACCCTGAAGCCACCTCTCTTTAGTCTGCAACAGTGTCTGGGATCGCTTCTATTTCTCTCTGGTAGTAAATCACTGTGCAGATGAAAATGTTTCTATAGAGCTTTCTTAGGGTCAGAAGACACGGTGTCTCCACAGACTGAGGTCATTCCTACCTTTATTTCCCTTGGACTCATTTTATACCTGCTACATTCAGATCTGAGGGTGAGAAATCCCTGTCAATCACGACTCTAACGCAGCTCAAACCCACGGTAGCAGAGCCCAAAGTGTTTGGTCATGACCTGACCTGGGTGCCCATGTCTGTTTAAAAAGGGCAAATTCAAAAGCAGCTGATACATCTGAGCTTGTTATTATCTGATGGGGAATCACAGAATCACAGAATCACAGAATTGTAGGGGTTGGAAGGGACCTCGAGAGATCATCGGGTCCAACCCCCCTGCCAAAGCAGGCTCCCTAGCTCATATTGCTCAGATAGGCGTCCAGGCAGGTCTTGAATATCTCCAGTGAAGGAGACTCCACCACCCCCCTGGGCAGCCTATTCCAGTGCTCAGTCACCCTCACTGTGAAAAAGTTCTTCCGCATGTTGGTGCGGAACTTCCTATGCTCCAACTTGCAGCCATTGCCCCTTGTCCTATCCCTACAGACCACTGAAAAGGGGCTGGCTGATTCCCCCTGCATCCCCTGCTTCAGATAATTATAAACTTTGATTAGGTCCCCCCTTAGTCTTCTCTTCTCAAGGCTGAACAGTCCCAGCTTACTCAGCCTTTCCTCATAGGGGAGATGCTCTAGGCCCTTAATCATCTTCGTAGCCCTTCTTTGGACTCTTTCCAGGAGATCCCTGTCCTTTTTATACCAAGGAGCCCAGAACTGGACACAATACTCCAGGTGGGGCCTGACCAGGGCAGAGTAGAGAGGGAGGATCACCTCCTTTGACCTGCTGGCTACACTCCTCCTGATGCATCCCAGGATCCCATTGGCTCTCTTGGCCACCGAGGCACACTGCTGGCTCATGGCCAACCTGTCATCTACCAGGACCCCCAGGTCCTTCTCCACTGAGCTCTTCTCCAGCAGGTCATCCCCCAGCCTGTACTGATACAAACAGTTGTTCCTTCCCAGGTGCAAGACTTTACACTTGCTTTTGTTGAACTTCATCTGGTTTCTCACTGCCCAGCTCTCCAGCCTGTCCAGGTCTCTCTGGATGGCAGCGCAGTGCTCCTGCGTGTCAGCCACTCCTCCCAGCTTTGTATCATCGGCGTACTTGCTGAGGGTGGATGTTATTCCCTCATCAAGATCGTCAATGAAGATATTAAACAGGACTGGACCCAACACTGAGCCCTGGGGAACACCGCTGGTAACAGGCCTCCAGTCAGATTCTACTCCACGAATCACAACCCTCTGGGTTTGGTCCGACAGCCAATTCTCAACCCACCTCACTGTCCACTCATCTATCCCATGCTTTCTCAGCTTTGCTATCAGGATGTCATGGGAGACAGTATCAAAGGCCTTGCTGAAGTCAAGGTAGATGACATCCACTGCTCTCCCTCCATCTACCCAGCCTGTCATGAGATCGTAGAAGGCTATGAGGTTGGTCGAGCACGATTTCCCCTTAGTGAATCCATGCTGACTACTCCTCATGACCTTCTTCTCTTCCAATTGCTTGGAGATGGCATCCAGAACAAGCTGTTCCATTACCTTTCCAGGGGCAGAGGTGAGGCTGACTGGCCTATAGTTACTAGGTTCCTCCTTCTTGCCCTTTTTAAAGACTGGAGTGACATTGGCTATCCTCCAGTCTTCAGGCACTTCTCCTGTCCTCCAAGACCTGTCGAAGATGATAGAGAGCGGCTCAGCAATCACCTCCGCCAGCTCCCTCAGCACACGTGGATGTAACCCATCTGGGCCCATGGATTTGTGTGCATTAATCCCTTTGAGCCGCTCCTGGACCTCCCCTACTTGAACCAGAGGGAAATTCTTCATTTCCCAATCAGTCCTACTCTCATCCAGTGTCTGTGGGTCCCGGGGGGCCTTTGAAGTGAAGACCGAAGCAAAGGCGGCATTCAATATCTCCACTTTCTCAGCATCCCCCGTAACCAGGACACCCTCCTTATTCAGCAAGGGACCTACATTATCCCTGGACATCCTCTTACTGTTCACGTGTCTAAAAAACCCCTTTTTATTATCCTTTATGTCCCTTGCCAGCTTAATTTCCAAGAGGGCTTTAGCCTTCCTAGTTGCATCCCTACAGGCCCTGACCACATTCCTGTATTCTTCCCAGGTGCTCAGACCCTTTTTCCACGATTCATAGATCTTCTGCTTCTCTTTGAGTTTGCCCAATAGCTCCCTGTTCATCCATGCAGGTCTTCTGCCTCTCTTTCCCCATTTCCTCCTCAAAGGGATGCATCGTTCCTGTGCTTGGAAGAAGTGCTGTTTGAATGCTAGCCAGCTCTCGCAGGCTCCCATTCCTTCAAACAGCGTAGCCCACGGGATAGCCCCCATTAAGTGGCGGAGGAGATCAAAGTTAGCTCTACCAAAATTCAGGGTAGCTATCCTACTTTTTGGCTTGCTTCTTCCACCCAGGATCATGAACTGAACCATTTCATGGTCGCTTTTCCCTAAGCTGCCCCCGACCTTCACTTCCCTAACAAGTCCATCCTTGTTAGTGAAAACAAGGTCCAGCAGCCGCCCTCCCCTTGTGGGCTCCTGCACCATCTGTAGCAGGAAATTGTCTTCAACACACTGCAGAAATTGTCTGGACTGCATACGACTGGCCGTATTGCTTGCCCAGCAAATATCTGGGTAGTTGAAGTCCCCCATAAGGATCAGTGCCCGGGAACTTGAGGCTACTTCTAACTGTTTATGGAATGCGTTATCTACCTGCTCCTCTTGATCAGGGGGCCTATAGCACACTCCCACAACAATGTCCCCCATACCGGTTTGCCCCTTGATTTTAACCCACAAGCACTCGACAGAAGGTTCATCCTTCCCCAGGTGGAGCTCAACACATTCTAGGTGCTCTCTCACATAAAGAGCAACTCCTCCACCTCGCTTCCCTAGCCTGTCTTTCCTAAAAAACACATAGCCATCCATGACAGTGTGCCAGTCGTCCAGGTTGTCCCACCACGTCTCTGTGATTGCGATGAGATCATGGCCCTGCGACCGCACAAAGATCTCTAGTTCTTCTTGTTTGTTCCCCATGCTACGTGCATTTGTGTAAAGACAGTTCAGTGGTGAAGCAGATGTAGGTATCCTCAACGGCCCACAGCGAGATTTCTGACAGGGGACTGGCAAAAGTGGCTCCACGGAGGAGTACTCAGGGCAGTCCACAGAATTTTCCCTACTCTCACGTGGAAAAACGTCCCCAAGTCCACGACTGTGCTGTTGGTATTTACCTCTTCCCACCGTCAACTCCCATTGTGTCTCCCGAAGCCTAACCCTGGCAGCCGCCTTAATATCCCCTTCCCCCTTCCTAACTAGTTTAAACATCTTCCAGATTTGTCAATATCCTTTTTTAAGCATTACTGATTAAAATAATTTAAAAAAAGGAGGTAGCAGTAGATAGTGTTTATTTGGGCTTCAGTGTAAAAGTGTTTTTGCACCCTGTGCGTGCCAGGTTAGTTACACCTTTTTCCCTGACTGGAGTTGACATCACAAATGAAACCAGCACACAAACAAACAACAAAAAGAAAAGCTCATAGTAGTTTAAAGTTTAAATATTTTCCATCTCTGTGTTTTTAACTAATCTTTGCCAAGTGAAGGACTAAAGTCAGAAGGAAAAAGTTATTTTTCAGTCTTGTAAGGTCAAGTTCTAAAAATAAGTGAAAAACACCTACACCCTCTGAAATGGTATGCTAAGTGTTTTACAATGTTTCTTATACATTTAGGGTCGTAAGAAACCAAATTATATAAAATATGACCAGTAAGGATTTCAGAAAACATCTCCTCCCAATACAGGATCAGTAGTACCCAGGGCACCCTTCACAGAGATTCTCTACCCTGTTCTTAAGTGCTTCCAGTGATGGAAACTCCACAACCACCCCAAGCTTTATATTCCCACTGTTAGAAAGTGGTTTTGAGGGATGCTATTTAAGCCCACTGCTTCAGATTGGTCCCTTCCTTGGGACTCTATATTCTTTGGCACTGTGTATTTGAAAACGTGCAGTTCAGTTCTATTCTTCAGTGGAAGAGCCTGGGAATGTGTGCAGCTCCCAGGTTTGATACAGTCAATACAGAAAGGTGGAGATGAAGAATGATGGTTCTTAGAGACACAAAAGTCTCAACTAAATTTTAATCAGTTGTGATTTGGGTTAATTGTCACAGGACCTAAGCTGTGACTCAGAAGATACGTTGGCTGTGGTGGTGAACTGGGAGATGACAACTGCAGTTGAACCAACCTGACATGTTTATGCAACAGCCATTTCTGTTTCACTCCTGAGGAGATCAGTAAGAAGACCAGTACATCAGAATTTCACAGCACGGGGTTTTTTTCATTAGTCTGAATCCTATGGTCTATAATTTGCAAGTTCCTAAGACACATGCTGTGAGAAGGACTGGACACGGAAGTTGGATGCCCAGCTGCCAGCAGAATCTTCAGTCTTGTCCTACCTTACTACTAGGTGCTTCCAGACAAAACAAAAACCTTTCAAAATTCTGCAAAATATGACTTTACAGCTTGATTATGTACAAATACTTACTTCATCCGTTGCTAAAACACAATCTCAACAAACAGGATGCCTAAATGATCTGTATTTAGAGCTATTTGCAGTCCTGAGGTAACGAAGATTAGGTATGAACTAATTAATGTAAAGAATATCACCGATGCTTTATGGAAGACAGATTAATTATTTGATATAAACACCTAAAGTGGTGCAAATATTGCACATGAAATCCATCAGTGAATAGGTAAGAACCTCCTCATCCCCTCCCCGTGTACCTCATTCATTGCAAGATGGAATAATCCATTATAGGTTGTGGTTTGTTGCGTGTTTGAAGAGTTACAGCTTGTGGCAGTCTGGTTTATGTCTCTAATTTTGAATTCCTCAGGAAAGTAAGGCTCTGAAGGTCACTGAAGACCTTTTATAAGTACTTTTAGTGGGTTTTTTTTAAAAATTTAGTTCACCAATGGCAAACTGCACTGACAGAGAACGAAGCCTGCAAAATAGAACAGATGGACACGGCTCCATCGCACGCCGTGCTAACACTATCGTTCGTTCCTGTTGCTTTCTGCCCTGCTAATGGAGCCTGCCTGGTGTCAGCACAGCCATTGCCTGTGCTGAAGGAAAAGAAATCATGCAACTCACTGTGGCAATGAGCAGGATGACATAATGCTGGGCCACAACCACAGCATCGCAGCACTGTGACACAGACGTCTCCCCAGAGGAAGCTACGGCCTTGGGGGCCCTCACTGAAGCACCATGGGTTCCCCAAGGGTCCATGTTCCCCCTTATTCCTCCAACACTATGAGAAATGTTACAGCTTTCATACCTTCTGCATGGGAATAGCTGGCTTTCAAGGGAACAGCAGTTTTTACCCTGAACTTTCTCTTTGTTATAGAATGCCACACCATAATGTTAGTGTATAAAACCAGCTCCAAAATGGTTTCTGAAAAAAGGCTCAGAGATGCCTTCCAAGGTCTGAGGGAGGAATCCCACAAAAAAGAGACCGATGAGCCGAGAACACATTCAAACTCTTTGTTTGATCCTCAGCTCCTAACCCCAACCAAAAATAGCAACCAGAGCCAGCATGACCTCAGTAGGAGTTGTCCGATTGTTTTGCTGTTGAACAGCCAACACAACAAACACACAATTAGTACGTAGGAGACATTTCTAAGCCATCGAACACCTATTGAGAAAATGCTGCCTTTATTGCCCCTGTTTTAAAATTTTATTTTAAATTCACTGACTGTTGAGGGGGGAGAAGATGCTAAAGTCTGAAAATTTCTTGTTGTGCCATCAGGACAGATTCTGTGCTCCTCTGGACCTGACCTAGGAAGCTACCGGTAAGAGTCAGAAGCAGCTCCTGTCCCACAGGGTCTTTTATTTCTTGATTTAATGGGACTCCAAACAAGATAACCAGTTTGTACTGACCAGAAGAGAGCTAAATGGCCTGCCACAACACTACCCTGAGGAAGGACGGATCCTGCTCTACAGACATGGAATGGAATCACTGGGAAGTTGAGCAGCTTGCATTGGTCACACCATGCAAGTGAACTGAACCTGGAAGCCCAAAGCTGGCGCCAGCACTGTGATAACTAACCCGCCTTTCTGCTCTGAGGAAGGGGAATCTGCCTCCACAGATGTTGGCAGGGAAGGATGCTAAAAAAAATATGCAAAAACGCACATGTAGATTCATCTGAAATAAGTGATACTACATATTGTCTGGGCAGCCTTCCTGCCACCACCATGTGTGTCTGGCCTTCCTGGAACAGACATGTTCTGCCCACCACCTTGGCTGAGAGAGCGCCACACGATGACGCAGGAACTCTGAGGAGCACCAGCAAGAAAAGCTGTGCTACAAGAGAAGAAAACATCAAAACAGTTATCAGCCCACAGGACGTGTCTGAGTGCACAGTAAGAACACCCCAGTTCAGTTTCATCCCAGGTGTGGTACTGTCCTGGTGCTGGCCAGGCCAGGGTTAATCTCCCCCAGCACCCAGCCCAGGTGAGCTGAGTTAGCCCGGGCTGTTCCCACACCACCTGACAGCACTTCCCCATAAAAGGGGCTGACTGGGGAGGGGCTGCCCCTGGGTGCATCCAGGGCAGTCTGAGTTTGCCTGGGGTGTTGTAAGGGTTGGTTGTTGTTGTTGGGTTGGTCCTCGCATCACACAGGATAAGGTAAGGTACTCTGTGTTATCACTGGGTGTGAGTGTAATTGGCTGTTACTGCTCTGTTTTCACGGTGCTTGTGTCAGAAAACTGTCCTGATCCAAACCCACGCAGCCTCTGTCTCTTCCTCCTTCTCTCCTCTAGTTGGAACTGAACCACAGCAGGTACTGAGCTGTCAGTCTTCAGCAGCAGGAAGCGTGTGTGAGGCTAGCCCAGACTGCTCAGGTAGTTGCAGCTGCTAAACCACTTGGTTACTAGTAGCTCCTTCCAGGGAGTCTACTCAGGAGCAGCAGGAGGTGAGGCCAGTGACAGGGCTGGTGCCAGAGCTGCAATGTAGGTCCGAAGTCAATGCAGAGACAGGGCTATGGGATGACCCTGAACGTTGTCCTTCACTTGAAGTGTGGAACTTTAAGACAGCAGCTGGTTAAGCTTTGATAATCTAATTGTTAGCCTCTAGAGAGGTCGCAGCACTGCCAGATGTTCAGCACCCCTGGGTCCCACACTGATAATCCTAGCCCTTCCAAAATGCCTGAGACATGTTGTCAGCATACTCCTGTCTGAGGAGAACTGAGACACCTGGAACTAAAAGGCTTTTTAAAAGAACTGAGGGCAAGAGACCAGTCAAAGGGCCCACAAATTTCCTATCAGCCCTCATTCGCTCTTGCTTTGCCCCTCATTTAAGCCTTCCACACCGAACCATGACAAATCAGAAGCCCCAGAGGCTGAAAAGCAGTGGTGTGTTGGGACCAAGAAGAGCTGTCTCCCATCCTTCCTGTCCTTCAAGCAGCTCGCTGCAGTGAGGCTTACAAATGGGGGTGTAAAACGCTGCCAGAGCTCCCTCTCCCCACCACCACCCTGCTCAAAACTATTCCCCAGCACATGTTGTAATCACAGACCCAGGAGGGCTGTTAAAACCTTACAGGAAACATCTCACATTTTTTCCTTTACTATTCATGCCATTTTCTATTAGGGACAATAAAGACTTCTAACACTGGATTAAGCTCATTTGCAACAATAAGCTACTATTGCTCCAGGAGCCAGCGGGAGCTCAGACTCATTGAGGGGACTGGGAATAATTAACTGAATTGTACTGGAAAAAAGGAGAAGACTGGAGGCTGTTTTGACCAGGAGAGATGCAGACTGATGCAATGGTTAAGCCATCACGTCTTGCTGGGAATTATTGTTGGGAGTATCATTAATGCTTAGAGTATGCAGCTTTTTCAGTAAAACTGCTTTGGCCATGGTCTCCCTTCTTGGTTTTGCTACTAAAAGACACCTCCCAGAGTCATAATGACAATAACACAGTTTTACTGATTGCTTTCACTCGTTGCTCAGTATGCACTAAGTCACTTCCCAAAACTCTTAGGGATGGCAAACCTTAAAAACAAAAGCTTTTCTAAGCAGACTGGGTTTTCTTTTCCCTTAAATGATGTATATAATTCATCTCCATGGTCAAACCTCCTTATTGTGTAATCCAGGGGTCTTCAGCAAGAGTGTAAACAGGAATTGTCTCATTACAGAAAGGACTGGAAGTGCTCAGTGCTCTGAGATCACACATGTAGGTGGGCAGACAGCACGTACACTTTTTATTAGCCCAGGGACCTCTCTTAGGGAGCACTGACTTGGTTCTGATCCTGTACCAGAACTCACTAAATCAAAAGAAACATCTGGCATTGACCCCTTCACAGGCAGAGTACTGAACCTGGAGGACCCTGGAAATCCACTCTGATATGTTGCTGGAGCTGTCTGCACGTGATTAGTTCTGTAGCCACACACAGATGCACATTCTGGGTATGCATAATGCTATTTCTGTGTCACCTATACAAGCACTACACAGATGAGTATTTGCTGTCCTCAAATCGCTGCCTGCTGGCCGCAGGTTGGCACATGCTGTGAGCCTTTTGCCATGCAGATTCAAAAAAAGATTGTGTTTCCATCGTGCCTTTCAGCAAGGAGGATCCCAAGGAACCTGACAATCTATTCATACCTCGTACCACCACTGACACCTTTGGGACAGGGAGCACAGCCAAGCACATAACTGCAGAAAAAAGGGAAACATTTGGCTGGGGGCTGCAGAGAAAACCTTGCTTTTTATAGAGGGAGCCAAGGAATGGTTAGCATGTGTTCACGGGAGACAGAGCTGTGCTTTCTACGGTCTCATCCCAGAGACCCAGGGTTTGGACCTCAGAGCTTATTCTGCCTCAGAAGTATGAAGTGGTAAGATACCTCTCCCAACAAGCGGGACCGGTTGCACTCAGGACTGTGTTCAGACAGACCACAAAGCTGTCCTTTCTGTGGACATCTCAAGGGAACAGCAAGAAATTTTCCATGCCATAAGTTATATTAAGCAAACCTGTTCAGGTCTCCTGGATGCACGTAGCAAAAAGCTGTAGCTTTTTAGTAAGTGTTGATTCAAGATTAATGATAGTCCTCTTGACATTTCCTCTTTTACTGACTTCAAAAAGGGGCTTTTTTTCTTGCCATTTGCTCTTTTTCACATAACCTCTCCATCGCAATTAGCTCTACTGCTTACATTACCACCCCACCCCCCAAGAAACAAACAAACCACCACACACACCAAAAACCAGAAGGAAGATATCTGGTGTGATTTAACAGCTGGAAATAAGCAAGCCCAGCACCAAGCAATCGGGTCTTTTCAGGACACTAGTGATCAAAAGACCACTGTTGAGGTGTTCTGTGAAACTGCAGCTTGCAGTCAGTTGTTGCAAGAGACAAACTTTTTCAGTGTTGAATGTGAGAGTTACCTTGTATGAAGAAGAAAGGATGTATTGTATTAATCCCCCCTCACATTTTCACTGGCTGTGGGGATGCTGAAAACAAGAGGTCAGAAGCCTGACCATGGTGTTCTCCCAACTTGACTCTTCAAAATACCACCTAGGACAGAGAAAGGGGGGAAGAAATTGATCACTGAATGGAATATGCTTTGTCTCATCTTAGGAAGATGCTACATGCTTAAGTTCAGCTCTAATGAGTTTAATACTTGCATGCAGAAATATGACTTTTACAGAAGGGAAATGGGAGAAAAAAGCCCTTATGAGTTACAATGAAGCTACTTCAAGTGTAGCCGCTTTCTTCGATTGCTGTGGAATCAGGATGACTAAGAGACTCACAGGGAGCACAAAGAATAGAGGGGTATAGGAAGCACGGCAGATTGTCAAGGCTGTTCTCTAAAGTGGCCTTATTATCCATATGTAAAATGAGAATCTTGAATATGAAAAAAGGAAATGGGTTTACTATTATATCAGAGCCTTAGGATTCCACAAAAAATGTTCTTCCTCTTATGATGGTGGTAAGGCAGAACATTGTCTCCATCTACTTGCTTATACCCCATTTCAACTGATTAATAACTTCTGTTAGATTTAGAGCAAACAGGAACAGATCTTCCTGGAAAATGTCTTTTATACCTTTGTTAATCGTTCCCAAAAATCTTGACCACAAAAGGATGCCAGCTCATCAAGGATGAGCAGAGAATGACAAACCTGGTATCTTCAAGACAGACCCCATTATATCACAAGGCAGTAAATCCTCCACGCTGCTGTCCCCCCTTCCAGTGTTTGCCTGAGGTGTTCCTTAGGCTTCCTGTCAAAGATAATTATGGCTGTCACAGGAATGAATAGACAAAGATGTTCACAGGGCCCACGCTCTGGGGGTGGGGAAGGACAGGTATCGTCCTCAGAAGCAGGAGCACTTTCTCTTGCAAAAGAGAGATCTCAAACAATCTGAAGATGGATTTTCAAACAGAAATAACAGCACAGAGCCAGGCAGCTGAGCCCTCACTCACGTTTAGTTAGATAGCAACACTAAATACTGAGCTATTCTCGTGCAGAAGTATCTCCCTGCTCAGGCCCAGAAGCACAGCCCTGCATGTTATTCCAACTGCAGCTTTCCCAAAACCAAAGGGAATGGCTGTGCCACCTGGTCCAGACTGCCAGAAGGTTATTGACAGGTGCAAATCAAAAGAGACAATTCCAGAGGCCCATCAGCCTTAAAGTAAACGGTTTTCATCTGTGAAACCGCTTCTTTCTCCAGCATCAGGGACTGTGGAAACAAAGAAGCCACTGGCTATGAGATGCCTGCTTTTCCTGGCGCGCATACTGTCAGTTCATCTTATCATACATCTCTGTTCACATCCACTTTTTATTTTCATAAGGTTTGAGACATTACAGATTACTGGCTTTATCCAAAAATCATGCTTTGTTGTACATCATTTATAAACTCAGAGGAAAATTTAACATCATCCGGATTACGGGCTGGTTTTGTTGGGTTTTTTTCACCCCCAGAGAAATGGAAAAATGTCGTGTACACAGGCTCACAAGTGGTGGGAAACTTTCCAGAAAGATGGAGTCTGGAGACTAATGCAAACCTCTTGAGTTTTCAAGAAAATATCAGACCAGAAATCTCACAGGAATGAACTGGCTCTGGAGATGTCTGGCAATTCCTTCTCCTGACCCCACCCAAAACTGAAAAAACAGCTGTAAAAGCAAATTGAATATTCTTCACAATATTTTCAGTGTCACGGTCTGTGTAAAGATTCAGACTAAGCCCTTGCTTCATCTAAGCTGCTCTTCCCATCCAACAGTTGCAAGGATACATATTTAGCCTAATTGTGATGGTCACAGATTTCCTCTTAATTTTAATTCCACATGGAAACCAGAAGTTCTGCTCCCTGTACTTTTGCAGTGCTCCCTTCAATAAAGGCCAATTGCTTTTGGCTAGCACAGCAGCCAGTTTCTTCCATTACCCTTTATTCAAGCCAAAACACTTTGGGTGTAAGCGACGTTCAGTTCCTGAGACAATGACAGCCAGAGAAATACCTATCATGAGAGTGGAATCCGAGAGCTCTCCCCACACTCCAGCTGCCTTGTGTCTCCTTGACATCTCTTCAGTCTTTGGATGCTCTCTGCACAAGCCATTACACCCTTCGGCCCTTCTTCCAGGAAACACACACAATTCCAGGAACCCCACGCCTCAGGTGAATAAACAGCCATGACAAAAGCAGCTTTCTACTGGCAAGGTAGGAGGCAATGTGGAAATGTTGAGCCTCTAGACACAAAGGCAGTAAAGGCTACTGTGAAGGCCAAAATTTCCCAAGGAAATCAAGGATCAATGCATGGCTTGGATAGGAGATCTTCTGGAAGGAGTAATGAACAGGTCTAACCCTGTACACTCAGCAAAATCTGATTTCACAGCCTGAGATCATTTGCTGGCTTCAGGTCACATCTGGGAGTTGCTCCTAACAGCGGGAAGAGAAGTTGTTTCTAGGGAGATCCAAGTTCCACTTCTAAATCTCCCTATAAAGCAGAAGCTTTTGCCATTTAGCAATGCAGGTGCCCCGTCCCCTTACTGGGGTTTTCAGCTGAGGTTTGCGGTGGCCTCTAGCGGAATGTCGAACAAATGGTGAAAGGAGGAGTAAGGCATGTGCAGCCCCCTGCAAAGCCGAGCAGGCCTGCAGCTGCTCACTGCTGAATTGGTTTGAAATGGGGTGTACTGGCTCCTAAAGGGCTCATCTCTATACTCCAGCCTGAGAGTGATGCATCAACTCAGACCACTTCTGTGTAGGATGACCCATTACTGGGGTCATCCTACACAGAAAAAACCTGTGACAACAGTTTTTAAATTATATTCTTGATGTTTCCTGATGTTTATCAAGTTGTCAAGTCTACAGGAATAATATCCCTTGTTTTGTTTGAGCCTTTCTGCTTCCTCAGTAAAGGAGGGTATAACTGGATTTGTTCTGAGCCCCAAGAGAGCAGTTCAAGACCAGTCTGGGATCCCAGCAATCATTCCCACTGCTCCAGTGCTCCAGCCAGCCCAAGGTTTGGTTTCTGACTTGAAGAAACGTGGACTGATCACGACTGAATCAACTCTCTGACTAGAGTTATACTTCCTTCCTCCCCTCAGACTCATAGAAAATGTTGGGTTATTTATCCTGCCCCTCCTCAGTATTGTTCTAATACGGCTTTTCCATCATGACCCCACATGCTTCGGACTTTCCACAAGCTCTTAATTACACCGTGCAAATTCTCCTGCTGTAGAAGTTCTGCAGCTTGGCTAGTGGCCCTGTGCTCCTCTTGATCCAAAAGAGTTCATTGCCTAATGTTTAATGTTATTTTTTGTTTAAATGACATCATTACTGAAGTGCTATTTAAAATTATTGCTCTCCAGACTTTCTTTGTAACCTTTTTGCAATCATCTCTTCCAGCAAAGTCATATATTAATCTGCTGCCAGGAAGGTGGCCTAATATGTCAGTATCTTGTCTGGGATTGGAATGCCACTCTCTTGCCAGAAAGCTTCCCATAGCACCTTTGCTCTGTCTTCCCACTATAGCTGAAATAAAGGCCGAAGGATCTAGTTCAGCAACAATTCATTCTCTTAATAACATTTTCTAACAACTACATAAAAACTTTGTGTTCTGGGTTTCCTCCACATGACAGAAGGCTCATGGATTTCTGGAGCAGAACTGAGAAGCTGTTTGAAAACTTCTGTTTGATCATACATCAAGCCCAGTAATTACCTTTTTAGTAAAAACAGCCCCAGGTCAGAGTGTCCAGAATCTATGATGGGTTTGTTGTGTTGCCATGGGCCCTGCTCAGGGTCCAGCAATTCAAGCAGGCTCCATTTTCATTATAGCACCTGTAGCAGCTTCTGCAATGTGAATCTCAAAAGGCACCACTTCGTAATTGCTGGGCTGCCTGAAACTGGAGGGGACAGCATGGCAGGGCAGGGTGAAACTGGAGGGGACAGCATGGCAGGGCTGTGTGACACTGCAGGGGGACAGCATGGCAGGGCTGTGTGACACTGGAGGGGGACAGCATGGCAGGGCGGCTGTGTGACACTGCAGGGGGACAGCATGGCAGGGCTGTGTGACACTGGAGGGGGACAGCATGGCAGGGCGGCTGTGTGACACTAGAGGGCGACAGCACGGAAGGGTTGTGTGATACTGGAGGGGACAGCATGGCAGGGCTGTGTGACACTAGAGGGGGACAGCAGGGTAGGGCTTCTCTTCTCTCTCTCTTTTCACAGTCCTTCCTGTGCCTTTGCATCCCTGTACTTGCTGTCACACTGGCTGCCTTCCACAGCAGGACCTCGGCCTCCTCACGCAGCACATGGAAAACCAGAAGCAAAGGCTAGCTGGGCAGATAATTTGGCAGTGCTGCTGAAAGCTGGGTAGAAAGCAGACTGCATCAGGTCCAGGGAAGGTCCCGAGGTGCTGCTCCCAAGGCAGGTCACTGGGTCTTAAACTGGCCAGTCTGAGGAAGTGCCAGTAACCAGCACCACCGAGTTGGGGTGGGAGAATTGCTCCACCTCTGCCCTGGCTCAGCAGCTGAGGAGCAGGCTGTGAAACTACTAAGAGAGAGAAAACAGCCCTTAGCAAAGGGACTACATGAAACGCTCCCTAACATCAGTGTGATAGTGGGAAACCTTGTTCCAAGAAAGTAGGGGCAAATCCACTGTACTTTAAGCCCACTGCTGGTATAACCAACTATAATGTTCACTCTCAGGAGTAGGGGTAAAATCTGGGACCCCACTGTCCTCTTGATCTTTTTATATGCTGTTTGATGAAATTCCACCAGTGGCCTGAGTACCTTTCCAAGGAACTCCTGACTTCTGGGAAAGCATTACAAAGCTGCACTGTAACCATTCATGACCTGTGTTCAGTACTGGCTTGGTTCCTCCTCAAATCCACAGAATTCTGCAAAGAAAACATTCTTTCCACTTCAAGTAAGCTTCTCCATCCTGAAACCAGTCTGGTTCAGGCACCCAACCTCTTCTTGCCCAGCACTCACCCCCACACATCAGAGACACAGGGCTCCCATGATGGCAAAACAACTGTGACACCTAATACACTTAGTCTCCCTCAATTCTAGATCTTTTTCAGACAAGAAATAAAGGCAAATCAACTGTTGATATTCCTAGTCCTTCCTATAGCTGCTACTACAGTATGAAAGTTTTGAGACTTCTTGTTTTCCGAGCCTCTGATATCTGCAATGAAAAGATAAGGCCTAGCTGGGGAGTTGTTCTGCCTTTCACAACAAAAGGAGGAGAGATGCCCATCCTGAAGAGAGAGCCATTCTTGAAGCTGGAGGCCAGAAAACTAAATCATTTGTATTTCAGGTCAAGGACCCTCTCTGATGCAGGTGTTCAGTCCAGCAGGAATCAGAAACACTCATATAAGTTATACAGCCACATCATACAGCAAAGCACACATTCTTACATGTGTGTTCAGATACCTCTCCTCCAGCAAAGCCCAAAGGGCAGCACACCTAATTATTGGATTGCTTGCATTATTTAGTTTTTAAGACAAGTGCCAAATTAACAGACTTCTCCCCCAGCAGGAAGGAGGATTGACTTGGAAGGATTTGCTTTATATGTAGAAAACACAAGCATGTTATTCACTGAGAAAGCAAAGAAAAAGGGTGGGACACAAAAAATACTGTTTTTCAAATTACTTGTTCTCTCAAGGTTTCTGTACAAAACCAGCCTTGTATTTAACCCTGCACAGGGTGCCTTCCCTGAAAGCTAACTCCATGTCTGTGAAGCACTCCTGCTTTGAGAAGAAAGCGAGCTGCTGCCACATCAGAAGTTGTGTTGCTAAAACTCAAAGTATTTATAAACTTACATGAGATGCCAGGGATAACCTGAAAACTCCCCACTCCTCTATTCCCCCCACTAACACCAGGGAGGAACCCCAGCCCGCAGGATTCAAACACACATCAAACCCTTCTGTGCAGCACTGGATTTTACATTACACCGAAATAACCTCGCTGCTGCTCCATCTGCCCAGGAGAACTGCCAGGAATTAAAACAAAGAGACAGGAACGCTCTTTGTAGTCAATCAAGAGCTGCGAGATTTGTTTTTAAGCTCAGATACAACAACATCTGTTTTGAAGAAGTCCCAGTTAAAGAAACGTTGGTGCTCCTTTAGAAACCGAGTATTTTTAACAAGTCTGCTCCTTCCAGAGCTCCCACCAACGGCAGATTTAATAGGTAACAGATACTCTCAAATATCTGCTTCAATATATCCATCGATTCCAGCTTTTTTTTCCCTGTGCCTTTTGCTAGCTTTAACTTCTGTGGCCAGTGAAAGAGAAGTAGATCACTTTTAGGCCTTCTGCAACCAAAAGCCTGCAGAAAGCCAGGAGCTCAGTTCTTAAAAAGCCTTTTCCCTACATTAGTTCCTTGAATTCAGATTCTGTGCTAACGTGGCATTGTTTAGGATGACACACACTTCAGCTGTTTTCAAGGAGTAGGAGTTACACAGGATTTTAATACATTTTTGGAGGGAGGGATTTCAAATTCTATACTGAAATAAGCCATATTTAATTAGTATTTTTAACATTGTTACCTTTTAACAGTTTATTAGCTTTTTAGCATGCACTTAGCTTAGGCAGTGAAAGAAAACTGATTTATAGCATAGAGTTTATAGCTAGTTTCATTTACTGACTTTCATATGCTGCTATTATCTTTTTATGTCACTCATCAAATATCTAAGTACCTTCTTCATTCAAGATCACTGAAGAAATGTCAAGATCTCCTCCTTTTCCTTCATTGTTTTAAGTCACCTCCCCATGGCTCCAGGAATACTTTTTATAGCCACAATTGAACCTGCAGGCAAATCACAGATATTACACAACTTGTTGAAGGATAGAAACATCAAGATTCCCCTGCTAATGAGTAATAGCCCTTTTCTGTGAGGTCTCTGTACTACGTTACTCGTACTCCTGCAATCAAACCTGGGTTGCACTTACTGTTTCCCTTGGATTTCTGGCACCTTAGAGGAATTCTTACATTTACACAACAATGCTTTTCTGCTGTGCTTCTGGCTTGGGAAAACATTCTTTGCATTAAAAGGCTTCTTTAAAATGACCGATCCATCTAGTGCCACTTGACAGGGACCCTTTAATGTGACATTCGAATGCCTGTCCTATAAATTTAAGCATTAAGACCGGAGTCCCTGAAGCCATAATTTAAAAGGAAGTATCTCTGTTTCCCTCTTCCTCAGAATCGCCCTTTCTCCCAGAATTCTTGTTCAGAACACACAGAGCCACATGCCCAGCTAGTGATGCCTCTGTCTCGCCACGGCTGGGAGTAAAGTTTACTGGCATGAGGGATTAATAGGCTGCATATCCTTAAACATGCACACTGCATTACTTTCAATCTAGTGCTTGTTAGGGCTGGGCTTTTTAATTCCACAGGAGCCACATAAACCCTTCATATTTACTTTAGGGGATTTTATGGTCTTTTTGTTTAGGAAGGCATTTATACGAGCTCTGATCTTGCAACATGTGCATCATCAGAGCCATTAATTTGTGAAAATTGAATACAAATACACAAAAATAGCTCCATGAGCTTCTTCCCCACATCCCCACTAAATGCTGCAATGTTTGTTGGTCCAGTAGCTAGAGATGGAACAAAACCACAGCCAGCCCAACCACTCCTTGGCCCAACACTACTACAGACATTCCAGTAGGAAAAAGCTGAGGAAAGATTAGAAGTTCTGGGAAAAGCTCCATTTTAGCTATTAATGCCTATTATCACATCTTCTAAGGTCTATAAAGCTTTTTACAGATTATATGGGATGGAGGAGGCTATAGACATGTTGCGATCCCAGAAGATCTTCCTGAACAAAAGGAGAGTCTGTTGCTAAGGGCCTGCGCCAGGCTGGAGGTTTGATCCCTTTCCTTCTGCGTCCCTCTCGTGGCGGCTGCGGGAGCTGCGGCACCTGCAACCAACCGCGCACCGGCGCCTTCAGAGTTCGGTTCCTGCCGCATTTCCGTCCCCCCTTTCCTGTATTGTACATTTGCCGGTACACAGAAGAATAGCTTTTCCTGTTTAAACGAACCCAAACCGACAGGTATTTCTGCTGTTCCATCTGCCAATGCTCAGGCTGGGTAGATGAGGTAAGATTGTAGTGGATTTTAATTTGAAGATTTCTTTTAGGAAAAGCAGAGGGGGACAGGAAATCAAGCATTTTTAAAACAATACGAATTACCCGAATATTAAACAGAAAAAAGAAGAAATAGAGATGTAAAGTGACAGAGCAGATAATAAGCAAATGTGATTAAACACCCATAATAAACGTGCTGATGGCATTTATCTCTCCATGTTAATGCACTGCCAACAGGAGCACTGATTATATAGACCCATCATGGTCACGTGTGTAATGTGTGAGCAGCCCTTAACATTCTCTGGGAGAACATCTGATCTCTGCTTCATACTCATTTCCCCCCCTAACCTGAATTGTTTTATCCCTGGATAAAAATATACTTTCTTCTATTTTTTTTTTCAATCCCAGCCTGTCATTTGAAGCAGCAGTTGTGCAAAGATTCCTCAGGCTGGGCAGGATTGGCTCTGAACCCCTCACGTCACGATGACACTTCCCAGCACTATCTCCATGGCTTGGAGCTGGCAGAGACCAATCGGTTCATCCCTCTTCCCAGCAGCTTGCTGCCAGCCCTCTCCGTGCAGCCCTGAGTGGAGGATGCTGTCGAATCCTCGCGCTGGTGTGTCCTGGCACTCAAATGAGTTTCAAGGGAAGTCCTCTGGCAAAGCCAATTATTTTGAGTCAGGGCTGTGTTATTTCTCCCAACACCTAAACTGCTCTATGCATCAGTTTTACACTTAGAATCATCAGGAACCTTTGTTATCACTTCCTCTAGATAATCACCTTAAATATTTTAGCTCATGGAGGCAAACAGAACGCATCTCTTTAAAAATTAAATTCACCCACACTTGTTCTCTTGGGTAGCTGAGTCTGTCCCACAAATTCCAGCTTCTGACTGTGCATAAAAATGGGAAAGCAGCAGCATGTTCAGAGAACGTGTTCCAGCTTTCCCAAAGTGTTACCTTTTTAAATTTCATATTGGATGCACAACAGTGAAGCCAGTGAGTCAGAGTGCCACTTCTCTGCGTTAGCCCTGGCTTCAATGGGAAAACTTTCACAAAACATGGCTCACACAAAAAATGCCACCTAGGTGCTTCATAGCCAGCACATGTGCCTTCATGTTCATCTCTAAAAGCACCAGAGTTTCCAGCATGCAGAGAACCAGTATTAAGCAATAATGTAATGGAATTCAAACAGACCCTCTTCACACACCACGCTTCTATACCAGTATAAGGCTAATCACAGTCTCCATTTTCAAACACAGCAGCCAGGAGCCCAACTGCCACAATTAATTGTCAGTTTGATCTTTTGTCACGATAAATCAAAGGGAACTGCAGGCTTTTCACCTCCAACTCACTGTGGTTTTACTTTTGCCTCGTGTGAGGAGGGAGCAGAACGTGGAGGGGTGGGGGATCTCCTCGCAGCCCTCCAGCTTCAGCACCTCAGACAGCAGCACCATCTTCTCTGTGATCGCCAACCGGCCTTGGTGCCTCCATATCAGAAGATAAATTCACCTCCTGAGCTAAGGGCCTTAAATCTCAGTGCATCTCCCAAATACCACCTCTTTAAAAGCGTCCTTACTTGCTGTGTTACCTAGGGAGCAGGGACAGAAATCCAGCAGTGTCCAAACTTTGATCGGCTTCCAAAACTGTTGAGGAGTCTGTAAAGCAGCCAAATGTTGTGAGTGTGTTCTGTTCATTAATAAATAAGTGTTCAGATGAAGCAGCCTACCTCGTTTTACAAATTTCTTCTGTCATTCCACTTTCATCCTCAAGTAGGACTTCGTATTTTCTCATCATGGTTATGCTTTTGTCTGAAATAGGAAACAGTGAATTTCTGGTTTAAGAAAGCACTGGTCTCAGACATCCATCAGTGTTTTCCAACTGCACTTTTGGTGCGTTTTAACTCAGTCACGTTTCACTTTTAGGAATTGAGAGTGTCAACATATGAACTGTCCAGTAACATGGATGAGCTTATGTATGGGTATGCTCTGACCATATTAAACTGCAGGTGTAACAGCTGTAGTTAAACTGATGTGACAATCATAGCTCAACAGCCAGTTCACTGGTCTGCCTTCTGATTTTAGTGCCTTCCTGGATTAATGTACTTCAACCCGAATCACACATGATAGTGTGGTATGACAGAGCATAGGTACAGCCTATTCCTTCACATGGGCTTAAAGGTAAAGATTCAAACATTCTGTGTGCAGAAGCGATGACTCCCGTATTCTCTCTACTCATTCCTTCCCCCTCAGTACTGGGCGTGTAACATTCCTAGGATAAGGTTGCTTTTCAATCTTCATCTAGATCTTTTCAGATCTACCAGCTGCAAATCTGGTACATGCTGTTTCAGTTCCAGGCTTTATCCTTCACCAAAAGCAGGAATAAAATTAAAGTTACTTATAAAAGAAGACACATATTTGCATCTCACAGTCGAAGGCACGAGTAGAGATATGGAGTATCTAGCCTTTCGCGTCAGTGTTTTTCACCACGCACAGAATTTATCTTCAAGGAGATTTTTGCCAATAGATGGATGTTGAAATGAGGGTTGCCAAACCCAAAGCTTTCTGTGTATTTATGGGTAGAAACATGTGCCACTCGTGTTGTCTGCACAAGAACACAGGTCTCTTCCCTGACCTCAGAGAATCTCCACGGTCAGCTCCACTACGCTCGCCTCACAGCAACTCACCCGTGGTCACAGGATTGCAGGGGTGGGAAGGGACCCCCAGAGCCCATCGGGTCCAACCCCTGCCAAAGCAGGGCCCCTAGGACAGGGCGCACAGGTTGGCATCCAACTGGGGCTGGAATATCTCCAGAGAAGGAGACTCCACACCCCCCGGGCAGCCTATGCCAGGGCTCTGCCAGGCCTCACAGGTACCACGGGTGTCACAGCCGGACTGCAACAGCTGGCCCAGGCACTGAGCACTGAGGGGCAGGCGGCCCGCAGAGCCAGCGGCTGGCAGCTCCGGGCTCGCAGCGGCCATAAGGTCCCCACGACGCCGCCGGAGGTGGGAGTCAAGGGCCGCCACACCTCCCCTCACACTGCCTGGCACCCCCGCAGCCCCCTCGCCGCCGCTGCGCCCCCAGGACCCTTCGCCACACCAGGGCCCAGCCGCCGCCTCAGGGCCGGACCGCCGCCCGCCTTTCCTCCTCCTCGCGAGGGCCTATTGGCTGGCGGAGCCGTCAGTCAGAAGCAGGCTCCGCCCCCCGCGCGCGGGGGCGTCTGTGAGGGGAGTGACCCCCCCATTTCCCGCCAGGTGGCTCGCGGCAACTCCCCCGCGCGCCGCGGCGCGAACCCTTCGCGCCTTCCGCGGTGGCGCCGCCCCCTCGCCTGCCCTCCGCAGGTGTGTGCGTGCTGCGTCACCCCACCCACGCGTACGGGGCGTGCTGGCGTCGTCGTCCTCCGTGCGCTCCGCGTCACCGCTCCTGGCCTGGCGCGCGGCGGCAGCAGCGGCCGGACGGTTCCGCTCGCAGCGCCTCGGGATTCGCGTCTCCAGCGGCGCCCGCCCGCCTCCCCCCTCCGCCGCCTCGGCCGCCTCCCTCCGCCGTTGGCTCCGGCCGCGCGGAGCCGCCCGAGCGGGGCAGCGGCGGGCTCGCCGGCGGCCGGTTGGCGCGCGCGGCCTGGTGAGCGCGGCGGATCCCGCCGCTCGCGTAGCGCGGCGCCCGGGCTCCCTGAGGTGAGGCCCGGCCGGCTCGGGCGAGGCGAGGGGGTGGGGAAGCGCCGCTTCTCCTCGCCGCCGCCGCCATGAGCGTGGAGGCGTACGGCCCCAGCTCGCAGACCCTCACCTTCCTGGACACCGAGGAGGCCGAGCTGCTCGGCGCCGACACGCAGGGCTCCGAGTTCGAGTTCACCGACTTCACTCTCCCCAGCCAGACCCAAACCCCACCCGGGCCGGGGCAGGCGGGGCCGGGACAGGGCCAGGGCCCCCCCGGAGCGGGACAGGGGCCGCCGGGACCGATCGAAGCACAGGTGAGCCCGCGGCCGGAGGCGGGGTGTGTGTTGGGGAGCGGGGCGAGGGGGGCTTGGGGGGGTTCAGGGCGTCTCCGCCGCCGGGGTGGGGGGGGTCCGGAAGGGGCGGGCGGGCCGGGCCGTGGGGCCGGCGAGGGGAAGCCCTGGGCGGGATGCGAGGTTGGGCGCCGTGCCCCCGGCAGCGCCGGGCGGGGAAGTGGAAGCCGCGTGTGGCTGCTTCGCCTGCCCCGCGGAGAGGAGGCTGCCGGCTGGGGAGCGGGGCCGCCCGCTGCCGGCGCACCGCAGGCCGGCGGCCCCGGCCGGGAGCGGGGGCCGCACCCGGCAGCCGAGCGCTTCGCTTCTGCCCTGCAGACGGGGAGAGCGCGCCGAGGGTGAAACTTGGGGCCGGTTGTCCGCTGGTGAAGCCCTGCGGGCGCTGTCGTGACAGCTGTGGCGCTTGCGGGCGCGATGCCGAAGTCAGGCATCAGGAATGCTCCTGGATGTGGCTTCTGTTTCTTTCTCTTGCAGGGAATGTGGCTGTAGGTAGTTGTTTGGCTATCAAAAGCTGAGTGCTGGGGGCATTCAGCGCTACTTACTTTTAATTTCTTCCGAAGACTAAAAGCAAAATATGCTTTTAACTTATTTTTATTTTGTCTGCGTGGCTGCTAAGCTGGTTTGTTTTGGGTTGTGTGGGAGTGACAGTCGATATGGCCTGAGAGTTGAGTTCAGGGATCGGGTTCCTCATAGCTTAAAAACAAGTGACTTTTTTTCCTAAATACACAAGTGTAGAGCCTGTTGATGGCTGGTGTGTATTTATTTAATATCCCATAAAAGTAAGAGAGAAGAGGGTACTAGGCTTACATGCTCACAAGTGGGGAAGTTTGGCAGGTGATACTACCTGTCACTGTGCTTCATCCTCACTGGTAAAAAAACCACCACCCTGAAGAACTCTCCCATGAATGTTTTTAAAGTCAAACTTTGTCTATTTAAAGATGATGGAATATTCTGCTGAGTTTCATTACCTGGAGATAAATACTTGTGTGTTCCTATTAGTGATGTAATGTTTGTAGGTTATCTGTGTTCGAAACAGGAGTTGAAATCCTTTAGTTAAGTTTCTACCAAATGTAGCTTGAGCAGGCTGGATTTTAACTTTTACTTGCAAAACTCAATGTATTGGGGTCTGTAAATGTGGGTCCAGAAGTGAACAAACTGAAAACGGGCCAGTGTGTGCAGAGAATCTACAGGTGCACAACTGGAGGTGGTGTTACCCTGTCCTGGCCGTATCAGGTTTATCTGGGGAAGAACTGAATGTCTTCCTTGTGCCCAGCACGCTGTGTGTAGCCACTGTGGTGTGACCTGCTCCAGGAGAGTGTGCTTCTAAGACAGAATTAGAGATGTGACCCTGTGGGCTGTTTATTTTCTGTTTACTCACAGCTTTGGGGTTTGGTAGACTGTGTCTAGTTTAAGTATCGAGGTGTTGAAAGTATTAAGGAGTAGTAAAGTCCTGTCTGTGTACAGTCAGACTGAACATTAATTTTAGAAAAAACTGTCTCTTTTTCAAATCAGTCTTAGTTTTTAAAGCCTTAGTGGGTTGTGATCATTCCAGAACTCACAGTAGAGAATATGTGGCCAGAAGAAGACAAACCACCCCAAAATAAGCCTCATAAGCTAAAAGACCAGACAAGAGGATTAGTTTGTCTTTTTCTGTCTAAACATGTTTGAAAAGCCTTTGAAGTATAAAGGAAAAAAAATCTGGAGAGCACATTCAGGTACTGCTGTGTCTGTTCTGGCAGGAGGGAAGGGTTTCTGTTTCGTTGGGGTTTTTAAACCGAGTGCATTTATGACGTTTCTGCAAACCCCTGTGCTCATCCTGATCCTCATTTTGACCTCAGAAACACAGGCTTTTGGGAGTGTGGGGAGAGTGTTTTAAGTGTGGTGTCCTCCTGAGCCGAGGTACAGCAAAACCCAGGTCACTGCATCTGTTCAGACCTGTATGTTTCAACAGTTTCATCACTGATAAGATCAGAAATTAGGTGCTTTTTAAAGATTCTGGGGAAAATTTTGCTGCCTTCAACAAATAATTGAAACTTGCTAAGTCTTTTGGCAGGAAACATACTAAATAATAATTTCCAAGGCCCCAAAATTGATCCCATACAATTTGCTTAATTAGATGTTGCTGCTGGGATTATAATTAAAGTTATTTGAATAAATAATCTTTCTTTGGAACTGGTAAACATTGGAGACATATTCCTTTACTCTGCTGTTCTTATCCTAGTATCTTCTTAGTGTGTCCTCATGTCTAAAATGATGAATTGAACAATACAGAGCACCTGGTTTCTTAAGGAAATGTGATCGATTTAGGCAGTCTGCAAGAGCTTCCTTTCTCAACATACATTTAAGAAATAGTTTAAGAGGATATTGTTGCAATTGATTAATGTCCAGTTGACAAAAGATGGTGAGAGGTGAGTAGCGCAGAAGCAGTCTGCAGGAAACTCTAATTTCCATTGCCTATGTGTAATTAAAATCAAACCTAGGAATAGATTTTTTTAAAATATTTGAAGATAAACTCTGATTTCTGCCTTATTTTTTCCCTTCTTCCAGGCAAGGGCTTAGTTATGATGCTGGGAAGCATTCACATGCTCCACAGGTCTGTGATGGACAAGGCACTTGGTGTTAATGTGCCAGCCAAGCTGTTGGAGTGAGTGGTGGAAGGAGGCTGGGTCAGCTATTCGGTTTTTGGTCTACAACTATGGGGGCTGGATTTAATTTCCAGTTCAAACAAAGTCTTTTTGTCTTAGCAAAATAACTTACTCCTTGTTGCTCAGGTTCCCATCTGGAAGCACAGCTTACTACACGCTGCTTTGGAGTTGCTGTGGGGCTGGGTGGTCTCAGTAATATCCCTTTCCTCCTTTCAAAAGGGAAAGCAGATTAGTAGAAGAAATTGTAATAAGCTACAGTAAATAGTAGCTTTTCTACAAACAATGAGTAGTTGGCTTACCCATGCAAGTGTGTGTTTCCTTTTCTCAGGCCTGAGTGAGAGTTCCCTGGATGGGTCAGTGTGAGTGGGTGTCCCGCGGCCGCTGCGCAGCGCCGCAGCTGATGGGGCTGCGGTCCCGTAACGAGAGCCCTCTGCTAGCAAAATGCCTACTGAACTGCAATTATTTTTCTTGTTACGGCTTGAAAGGTACCACTTTAAAGTAGCACTGCGTGGAGTGGGTGTAGCTGCAACCCCTGATGGGGGTGGGTGCGTTAGCTGGAAGCACTGGGAGAAAATAGGATAGTAATAACCTGTTACCACTGGTCTGGGGACTGTCTTCAGGGGCAGTGGAAGCCACTGCACAAGTTATGTCATCTGCTTTACTCCTGTGTAGGTTGCTTCCCTGGACCTTCGCTGTTGTGTCTCAAACAAGGGTTTAGAAGCCAAAACAGGAGCGAGGGAGGGACCTTGGTGAGAGCCTCAGAGCACCTTGGTGTTCAGATTGTGGTAGCTGCTAAACTTGCTGTGCCAGAAGTTTCAGTCAACACTTTTAAGACAGAGAAGCTCCCCCCCCTTATACAACAGTTGGTGGTGCCAGATTTTTAATAATATGCACATAGGCTACCATCACAGTAGGGTTTAGAACAATAGTTGAGTCACTTCCTCATTGTGTGCCTGCCAAGGCCTCGTACTCGCTGCTGGATTTTCATAGTAACAGGTGACATCACTCCTGCTGAACTCGCAGAGGGTAGGCTCTCCCCGGGCTGTAACTACCAGTCACCTGGTGCACAAGTACAGATGGCTTGCAGTTGTAGTTTCTTGGGTTTCTGCCTTTAAAAGAAAGCTTTACGATCTTATTACCATCCAGCAATCTGACTTTTGAACGAGGAACCAAAGAAAATGGATTAATCATGTCGCCCAACGTGTATAATGATGTGTTGTGGCTTTTGGAGTGGGCTGATGGAAATCCACCTGTGAGTGCCTGGTGTTTGTGCTTCTCAGAAACTCGGGTTAACTCAAGGCTTTGGAGTTCCATCATCAGTTAATAACTTATCTTCATGCTTTATGAAATGGTACTATCTATTTAAAATGGATATTTATCTTCAAACATCTGTGGAGATGCTGTTAGACAGCGAGCTGATTGGATTTGGGTTCATCATACTAATGGGTTGCTGCCTGCTACTGCAGTTTCTTTGTGTTTTTGCCGCCTTCACTCTGCTTCTTTAGCATGTTCTATGCTGACAGTTCCTTTTGGCTGATCCTTTCTATTAAAAGCCAGTACTTGGAGGTAACAACAATAAAAAGCCATACCATTTAGGCTGTGCTTTGCAAGTGCACCTCACTTCATTTGAAGATAACGAAACAAAACTTGTTTCATTGAGTCCAGTTCCTTACTGCTGAGGGCAAATGTGAAGTGGCTCATACTTATTTTTAAATTTAACTCTTGCAATTGGCTGTTAAATTTTAATGTGCAATACTGAAACTAGCTTGAGTGGAATCCAAATGAGGCCTGTCGAAGTAAACTTGTCTTGATTTGCTTATGAGTTGCAGTGTTAAAAATACTGCAGCAACTGTTTTTATTAAATGTATTTCAGCAGAGATTGTGTGGACAGCTTTCTCATCTCTTGCCAGAATTAAGGTACAGACACCAGATAAATTGCACTAGATGTGGAAGTGCAAAAGAGTTGTTAACATACCATATTGAGAGGCAGAGGCCTTGAATGGCTCTTATGCTCCCGTTTACTGGCTAATTAAAATTTCCAGGACTAAATATTTACCTCATCTTGCCTAACGCAATACCTTTAGAAACAGTTGAGGGTTTTAATGAACCTGATGACTCTGCTCGGACAGAGAACCTGCCTCATCCTGGATGTCTCTTTAATACTGTGTTAATCGTTGTGGTCACCAGGGTGGTTCCTTTCCCACCTCTTTCCCCTCAAGCTTACTGTAATCCACAGTTAGGAGATCTTGCTGAACAGGCCAAAGAATCCAATGATCAGGTGAGCAGAGTTTTGAGGGTGTGGGATCTAGCTGCTTTGGAGGTTCTTGACAGCATGGTGTTAAGGTGCTGAAGCTCCCCAGGGCCGCTGGTCTGTGGAGATGGAGCAGTGGAATCAAACCAGAGCACCGGTGAGGCCTGAGGACCAGTGGCTGCTCTGTCTGTGCTGAAACCTGATTTGTGACATTCACACTTCATGATGCTCCTTCCTAGGGGTAAACATGCTGTTCTCTGTGGCCAAAAAGGAGTTATTTTTAGCCTGAGCAGCACTGGTGTGTAGAAGCTGCTGACGCAGCACCAAATGTCGCAGAACGTGGTGGCTCTGGCAGCGTGTTTCCGTGGAGGGAGAGCTCACCTGGCTTCAGGTGCTGTGCTAGCACAGAGGGGCTCTGAAGTGTGTTGCCCTGAACACTGGAGCTGCATTACTCAGTTTGGACTCTTGCAGTTTTCTTGGGTAACTTTAAGAGGTCTTTTTTTAAAAGGAAATTGTATCTTAGCTTCTGATACCTTGGGGAGGGGGACACACACATTGATTTGGTGGATGGAGAACAGCAGGAATGTGTGGGGAAAGTCCTGTGTGCAGTAAAGATCCTGTTTTCAGGTAGATTCCTGGAGCAAAGTATAGGATGAAAACCAATGTTTAATGCAACTGGAATTGTTTAAACGGAGTTTTGTGTGTTGTGTGAGACTATGGAAAAATGTAATCTGCAGAACAGCAATCATCTTTTTAACTTTTTGCTGCTTATCACTTGGAGTCAAAACAATCCTGTAAAACAGGAGCTGATGAAGCAAGCGTTGATTATATAACTGGTACGAGTTTGTTCTCACCAGCATTTTTCTTTCCTTTTGAGAGTTTCCAAGTTAAACACAAGTTTCTGCTTTGAGGAGTAGGGATTGCTGTCATTAGCTTTATGGTTTAGTCTGTTTTGATTGTTTAGCTTCACTCCTGACCTTGTATTTCAGGTTAATGGACCCGATGGCATTCTACAGAACGGAGCTGTAGATGATAACGTGGCTAAAACCAGCCAGCTTCTGGCAGAGTTGAATTTTGAAGAGGATGAAGAAGATACCTATTACACAAAAGATCTTCCTGTGCATGCTTGCAGGTAAGGCCTGATCTTTGCCCCAGGCCTATTCCCCGGGGGGCAGGAGCACTTTGTGCAAGTGAAAGGTGTATGCTTGGGGGATTGGGATTTTTAAAGGAGCTTCCTTGGAGGAGACAGCCACACAGCGGTAGGAAGACGGTGCCCTCTGGTGAGCTCTTGGTGCTGCTTACAGCTGCCATGTCCAGCCGATCTCTGAGCTCCTTTGAGGAGCAAAGGCGAAGCCAGGGGAGGGATGGTAATTGTGGAGTGTTACCCTTCTGTTCCGAGTCACAAACTTCATCTCGTGTTTGATACCTTCATCAACACTCATGTTCCCTGATTTCCACTTCCCCTTGTTTTCACACATTACTAGGTAGGTTAAATCGTGTATTTCTGATCAGCCAGTGCCCAATCACTTCCTGTTATGTTTTTTGTTTTTGATTCCAGCTATTGTGGTATCCATGACCCTGCTTGTGTGGTTTACTGTAACACCAGCAAAAAATGGTTCTGTAACGGGCGTGGAAATACATCTGGCAGGTAAATGGTCAAATGATGGAAGTAATGACAACAGTCCTGTTCTAGAGCATGTGTTTGGAAGTGATGTGATGACTGTGGCTTATGTATTGCTGGTAATTGAAGTCTGGTAGGTAAATGTGAGCCTCCAGCCTCGTCCTTGGCTTTTCTGCTGTTACCAACTTACACCTCGATCTCAGCAAAACTCGGATTACTTTCTGTGAGGGAAGAACCACATCTGTGTTCTGGAAAAGCACAGTAGAACAGATGCTCTTGACCCGTGGAGCCTTGGGAGGCTTCTTTCAATTAGCAGTAGCATAGAAAGATTTTCTTCCACATTACCTGTTCTTTCACACTCATCTTGAAGCATTCATGCACTGAGAAACCGCTGAAGCTGTCTCGGCAGTATCTTGGCTGGGATGAAAAGAGAAAGATCTTAACCAACGTCTGCCACAGCATAAATAGGTTTTGTTTGCATCTTTTAATAACTGAGCTAATATATTAAGTTAGGACGAAATCTGATTTTCCTGTTAACCTCATAAATTTCTATATCCTCTCTGGTTTCAGCCACATTGTTAATCATCTTGTGAGAGCGAAGTGCAAAGAGGTGACTCTCCACAAGGATGGACCTCTAGGAGAGACTGTCCTGGAATGCTATAACTGTGGATGTCGTAATGTTTTTCTCCTTGGCTTTATTCCAGCCAAGGCAGACTCTGTGGTGGTTCTGCTGTGCAGGTGAGAGAATGCCTTTGTTGGCACACGTGTGTCAAGTGTACTGATGACCATGTTTCTGAAGGGCAAAGCTTGCTTTTATTTTGTACCAAAATGCATCTTATACTCTAATTTGCCACTGTGTTTCTTTTAGAAGATCATACAAACTTCAGGAGTTGTATACAAGTAGATAATGAGTTAAAGAAACACTGTTGTGCTGGGAAAATGTGTTAGTTCTATAGAAAAGTGTTTCTCCCAAATGAAGCTGCCCTTAGTGGAGGAAAGGTGTTTTCCTTAAACTGGGATTATTTTTTTTCCCTGCATTTGGAAGAGTAACAGACTCTGTTAGAGTTACTTTCTGTCAGCTGGTAGAGTTATTTCAAGACAACAGTAAATGGGAAATTGCTGTGACAGGATCTATCAGAAGTAGTGATTTTATGACTCTATTTTTATTAAATGCTGTCATTTAACCGTGTGTCTGGCAGCAGAAGGTGTGTTTCTATGCAGTGAGTTTTTCCATTTGTCTAAACAGCAGATAGGAAGTAATCCCACGTGTTTTCAGGTGTAATATATGTGTCCATACAGGCTGTAACACCATCAAAGGTATCATATTTAATATATTAGATGCTGAAATTTTCAGTTCTAGAAACATCCAGGCAATACCACTTACGATACAGAGCCATCCCAGTGTAGAAATAATAAGTTTAGGAACTAAAGACTGAATTGGCCCGGCAGGCTAGGGTGAGTTTTTCATTTTAATTGAGATTTGAGTTGTTTAAGAATGTGATAAACCTGGTTTTACGCTTCACACAGGGACTTGTTCTTACACTTGTCTAATTTAATAATTTTTTCAATGTTTTGGTTGTGCAGGCAGCCATGTGCCAGCCAGAGCAGTTTAAAGGATATTAATTGGGACAGCTCGCAGTGGCAGCCTCTTATCCAGGATCGGTGTTTCCTTTCGTGGCTGGTGAAGATTCCATCTGAACAGGAACAGTTGAGAGCACGTCAGATTACAGCCCAGCAGATTAACAAACTGGAAGAACTTTGGAAGGTACCTGCTGCTTTTCAGACACTGGTGGGGTTGTACCAACTCCTAATTTTGTGGGGTTTATGGAGGATAAGATAGTTTTGGCAACTGCGTGAGGCAAGGAACACAGCTAAATCACATGAGATTTAAATCTGCAAGTAAGGCAACTGGGAGCTGATCAAAGGATTCAGGAGATTGCTTATCAAAGTTGGAAAGCTTCATCCTTAGGTCCTTCAGCTCAGTTCAAGTTGCAGTGTGTCAGGCAATCTGAAGAAACCCCACAACTTCCGTATATCAGGTCTTTCACTTGTTTATTCCTTACATGATGAGTAGCTGAGGGAACTTAGTCTCTGCTTGGTCTTGTTACTGCTTTTTGAGAGGTTTTTTGTACATCCTCTAGTACATAAGACATGACTGGTTGTGAGTGAGCATGACATACAACATCTTGGTGTAGTTTTAACTGGTGGTTATGATCCTGTAGTAGTAGGACATGGTATTACTGGTCCTGTTTGTGCACTGGGATTGTCACTTGTTTATGCTTAAGACTTTGAAACAAAATGTTTATATGTGAAATCCTAGGAAAATCCATCTGCAACCCTTGAGGACTTAGAAAAGCCTGGTGTGGATGAAGAACCACAGCACGTCCTGCTTAGATATGAAGATGCTTATCAATACCAAAATATATTTGGTCCTCTAGTCAAGCTTGAGGCAGACTATGACAAGAAACTCAAGGAGTCTCAGGTAATGCCTGTCAGAGGGGGCTTCTGACCTCTTCTCTGGTATCAAACGCATGCTCACTGTTTGTGGTGCAGAAGAAAGGCTCAAGTGAAATAAATGTCCTTGTTATGGTATGATTACATCACAGTAGTTACAGTAGTAATGGTGATACATGATAATGGGGAGAAAAAAGAAAACACCTCAAACTGAGGCTTTAACAAAAGAGCTTGAAACACTTGCACTTCTGTCTTTGCCAAGTTCAAAGCTTATCTTTCCAAGAACCATATTCTATCGCAGTTCAGGAACTTGGCCACCTTCTCTTACCTTATCCTCATAACCTGCAGTTACCTCTGTCAGAGTTTCCAGTCAAACTTGAATTATATGAGGCCATGCAAGGGCTTAATTAGTGTTTTAAAGGTGGGGGGAGAGAATAAGGCAGGTGCTGATTAGGACTTTGCTTTTCATTAACTAAGTAACCCCTGTAGAACAGAATTATCTTCTGTGCATGGTGTGAGCTCAATCCGTAAGAATAAATGCAGATACTTGCCTACACGGTGATGTTGGAACAGCAAGTTTTGTGTGTCCACTGTTTTGAAGTACAGAGCAGTGAGGGCTGTGGTAGTTGGCAGGCAGCTCTTTAAGAACATAATAGATGTCTTGTCTTTACTGTTAGACCCAAGATAACATCACAGTCAGATGGGACCTGGGCTTGAACAAGAAAAGAATTGCTTATTTCACTCTGCCAAAGACCGATTCAGGTAATGACACCTTGATTGTGTGTTTTCTGGTTTTTATGCCTGGTGAATCTCATCAGTGTTTAAAGAAAGAACTGTGATGATCTGGCCTGGGATATAAGATTGTACTGTGAGGATTTTGTGTTGGGGGGTGGTTGTTCTTTGACTATTCTGAGAGTGGCTTTTCCTTCCTTTGCAGATATGCGTCTTATGCAAGGAGATGAGATCTGCTTGAGATATAAAGGAGACCTGGCCCCTTTATGGAAGGGAATCGGTCATGTTATCAAAGTTCCTGATAGTATCCTTTACTTAGTGAGCCTGGAGGAAGGCTTAATTAAAGCTGAGATCTCTGAGAAAGCAGTAAATATGCATAAAAATAATTTTGAGATCATCCTAATTGGTCATGGGGGTCTGCTAAAAAGAAACAAATTGGGAAAAATAAAATTCAAATTTTTGCTATAGATTACTACTTAACGAGGTTCTACAGATTATGGTGATGAGATAGCCATCGAGCTGAGGAGCAGCGTTGGAGCGCCCGTGGAAGTTACTCATAACTTCCAGGTGGATTTTGTATGGAAGTCTACTTCATTTGACAGGTACTAAGAAAGCACTTCAGAATGTGTGTTTTCTGTTACTTTCAGTGGGAGCCTTTGGACAAGCTAGCAATCAAAACCTGATTGTCATGAATGCTTCAAGTCCAAGAACACATGACAGGCTCTTCATAGAGCAGCAGGTCTGATTTTCATTAGAAATGGAAATAGTCTGAATGCCATCAAAGTGTTGCTCTTTCTCATTTTGAAGGTACCCTTAAAGTTTGTCACAGATACATCAAGGTAATACGTAAACCAGAGTGGGTTATGTTTAGTAGTGCTTGGAACATCAGAAGAAAAACTCTAGTGTAGTTCAGCTTCCTGACACTGCTTCAGCATGAAGTACACTCTGATATAGTTGGCTTCCCTAAACTTTGAATCACTTCAGCTGAAATGTCAGGGAATTTGAGTTGGCTGTGGGGTCAGTAGGCTTCAGAAGTCTGTACTTCATTTTGTAAGACAGGAGTTTGTTTATTACCCTGGAAGAGCTGTACTGAGTACAGATTTTCTTCAAATCTTGCACCTAAAATGACTGCTGCAGATTCTGTTGAAGGCTGGTGTTTCTCTACAGATTTTTCTGGTTATAATACTTCCTATTCACATGAGGAAGAAAAGATCTGTGTTTTTCAAGTCTTGCTTTTGTGTCTCACTAACAGAATTGAGCATTCTATATTGTTCTCCTTTCCCAAAGCATATTTCAATTTGTGCCTGATGTCTGATTAACCTTTGTGCAGGACACGTGGATATTGTATTTGAGGTCATACTGATTTTTTTTTTTTTCCCCCTGTCCTTCCCTCATTTCAGAATGCAGAGTGCTCTGAAAACGTTCGCTGTTGATGAGACTTCGGTGTCTGGGTACATCTATCACAAGCTGTTAGGTCATGAGGTAGAAGATGTAATTATTAAATGCCAGTTGCCAAAGCGCTTTACAGCACAAGGACTTCCTGATCTCAACCATTCTCAGGTAACCTCATCTCCCTGTTACTACATGCAAGGAATACAACAGAGGATTATGAATAGGTGTTGAACAGCTTTGTTACTTCCTGCATGTTGAATGCTGAATAAAAATGGTGTTACAGGTTTATGCTGTGAAGACTGTCCTGCAGCGTCCTCTGAGCCTTATTCAGGGTCCCCCTGGTACTGGGAAAACAGTGACATCAGCCACAATCGTCTATCATCTGGCCAGACAGGGCAACGGGTGAGAGCCATTCTCTCTAAGTCTTTATGGATGATGTCACTTTATTAATGGTCAAAAAATGGAATTGATTTTTAAAAATTAACTTGCAGCATTTGAACTGAAAAGGCTTCCTAGAAGTGTATTTTTCCGGGAAGACTCGTGCTTACTTCAAAAACTGTTATTCTCCAGCATATTTTTATGGAAGATGTGTCACAACGTGTGATTTTATTACAAGTCTAACGGGAAGAAGTTTACACCTTACTGAAACACACTTTTTGCTTACTCTTTTTCAAGGCCTGTGTTGGTCTGTGCTCCCAGTAACATAGCTGTAGATCAGTTGACTGAGAAGATCCATCAGACTGGACTGAAAGTGGTTCGTCTGTGTGCTAAGAGTCGTGAGGCAATTGACTCTCCCGTGTCCTTCTTGGCATTGCACAACCAGATCAGAAACATGGATAGGTAAGAGATGGTTGAGGGGAGTGGGGGGAATAACCCAACAGCTTAAATACCCTGATGGACACAGCTGGTTAACTGTGTAGGGACGACAGCTTCTATTTGCTTGATGTGATAACTTTTTTGGTTCCATACACGTGTCATTTGGTTTTACAATTGAGTTTGTGTAATCCTGCAGTTGTTAATTTGGGCCATAAAACAAAACTCTTCTTTTGTGTGTTTTTCTTTAGCATGCCAGAGCTTCAGAAACTGCAGCAGCTTAAAGATGAGACTGGAGAGCTCTCATCTGCTGATGAGAAGCGCTACCGTGCGCTGAAACGAACAGCAGAGCGTGAATTACTTATGGTAAAGTTCCACTGGCTCTAGCAGCTTAAATCATTCCCTTCTCCCACTAGATGATAGCTGCAGTTTGCTGGTGGAGATCAGAGTACAGCTGAACTTGGGGGTGGGGTCCTGGACTGGTATTGAATACTCTTCCATGTAGAAATTGTGTCTGTTGGATATCCGACTTGATTAATGCCAGTTGTGTTTGTCTCAGAATGCAGATGTGATCTGTTGCACGTGTGTGGGTGCTGGTGATCCAAGACTTGCAAAAATGCAGTTCCGGTCCATTCTGATCGACGAGAGCACCCAGGCTACTGAGCCAGAGTGCATGGTGCCGGTTGTCCTGGGAGCAAAGCAGGTAGGAGCTCTTGGGTTCCACCCAGGAAAACAGATGTTACAAACAGAGGAAGCAGCATCAAGCAGTAACGTGCACACTAGGCATGTAGAGATGCAGGATCCTTTTATGGAAGACACTTCCACTGCACAGATCTAAATTACTTTAGTCCTGTTAGATTTCTGTTTCCATGGCATAATCTTTGCCTAGAACACACTGGTCCTGTTGGAACAATCTGGAAACTGAATGAGATTTTACTCTTCACTCTTGTTAGTGAGGAGCTGAACAGCTAGCTGACACTAAAGGTCTGTAAGGTTAGATCTGAAGCTTATTACAAATGAGACTGATTGGTTCCAAACATACTGTATAGCAGGACATCGCTATGGTTTCTAGCAATTGGACCAGCTTCAGAAAATACTGACTTGGCTCAAACTCTCTCCTGCAGCTCATTCTTGTGGGTGACCACTGCCAGCTGGGTCCCGTTGTGATGTGTAAAAAGGCTGCAAAGGCTGGTCTGTCTCAGTCTCTGTTCGAGAGGCTGGTGGTGCTGGGCATCCGGCCCATCCGCCTGCAGGTGCAGTACCGCATGCACCCCGCGCTCAGTGCTTTTCCCTCCAACATCTTCTACGAGGGCTCCCTCCAGAACGGCGTTACTGCAGGTAAGCAAGAAAAGCACATCTGCAAATGCCTTTTTTCCATTTATTAAGGATAAAAAGGATTCTTTAATCCAGAGGAGCTCAATGCATTTACTTAAGAGAATTGCCACTGCATTTAGTCCTGAGTTTTTCAGGTGCTGTGTGTGGAAATGAGTGTTCTGGCCAGTAAGCAGTGCTGACTTCTTTTGCTGATTGTTTTTGTGCTCTTCAGCCGACCGTGTGAAAAAAGGTTTTGATTTCCAGTGGCCACAGCCAGATAAGCCGATGTTTTTCTATGTCACACAAGGACAGGAGGAAATTGCAAGCTCAGGCACCTCTTACTTGAACAGGTAAACAAAATTCGACACTGAAATATAAACAGACTTAAAAATACTTCTGAGAGAGACTGGGACAAATAAGGGAGATTAAATGAATTGGTTAATAATCCTATGACATCCCTTGAAGACTGTTACGATTCATGAAGTCGAGGGAAAGGGCAATACACAGTTCCCCCTGCAAACTAAATAGCTAAACATTTCTCTACCCTTCAGAACCTCCGCAACAAAATCAGTAGCGTTCTGCGTGCACCATAGCTTGTGGTGTTGGATAAGGGTGTAACAGCTAAATAAAGGGCAGTGCTCTCAAAGAAGGGTTACCTTCTGTGAGGGTGGTATCTGTGCTTCAGATGAGCCAACCCACAGGCCTCAAACGTGTGCTGGGATCCAGAACTTCAGTGCTATCGATGCTTGTGCTCTGCAGTCGCTCTAAACTAATGAAATGCTGTTTCCTATTAACAGCTGGGATTGGGAAGGCTTGTGTGCTGTCTCAGTAAGAGCTGCCATCGGGGTAGCGCAGGCTGAGCTGCCTTTCGGAGCTGATGTGCCTTAGGCTCCCTTTACAGTAAAGGAAGAGAAAAGGCATCTCCAGTGGGAGCAGTTCAGATTTAAATGGGTTTGAATTGTTCTGTGGAGGTGTGGGTTTTCCTTCAGTGATGCTCTAAGGAGCGTGGGACAATTAAGTGCCTAATACGTGGGATGAATTTGGGCCAGCAAGTAAACAGACTGCAGTTGCAGCAGGAAATTCTGATCAAGTCCTGTTTTGAAGCCAGAATTCCAGTAGCTCCTGAAGCAGAGGCTTAAGTCTTAAATTTTTGGCAGGGATGCACAAAGGATGGGAGTTTAATTTTGTTTTTTCTGTCCCTCTCTTTCTGCACATTCCAAGTTCATTTTAAAAGAATGAACTTAAAACATCTTGCTCTTCTTGGTATGCATGTGTTCATGTCCCTGGCACGGACACCAGACCAACTTATGAAAAATATCTGCTGTGATATTTTTAAATCTTGGTCTGTTTCATGAACAGCATGTGCAAGACTGCTGAACACAGCAAGCCAGATTGTGGACAAATAAATGGCACAATAGTTGGCTGACAGGGAGATTTGCATTAGAAACATTCTATATTTAAAACTTTAAGATAAAGCAACTGAAAGATCTGTTTGCACAGCAGGCTGGAACACTTCTAATGATCTCACTCAAAGTCCACGTGTACAATTAACTCTGCTAAGAAGTTCCATTTCAGAACAAAGATGGAAATACATATAAGGAGAAACTTCTGTGTTGTTCTGGGATATCTTTTTGAGGTGTTGGCTTTTGCCCATACTGCTCTAGCTGAGAGTATCAACGCCTGGCCTAAGTCAAGAGGTGATAGTGGTGTGTGTTCCTGCAAAACTTGGAGTGCTTTGAGCAGTGCAGTGTAAAATTGATCTTTTTCTTGAAGTAGCCCTTCTGAGAAAAGTCTAGGACAGCAACGTGCTCAAGTTTGGGGTTTTTAGACACATTAGCTCACAAAAAGTTAGACCAAATACCTTGATTATCCTCAAATAAACAATCTCTCTTTCTAGGACGGAAGCTGCCAATGTGGAGAAGATAACTACAAAACTATTGAAAGCTGGTGCCAAACCAGATCAGATTGGCATAATTACTCCTTATGAAGGTCAACGATCCTATCTGGTGCAGTACATGCAGTTCAGTGGTTCCCTGCATACAAAGCTCTACCAGGTACAGAGTCATTGCACGAAGGAGAATGCTTGGCTGCAGAGAAGCTAGAGAAGTCAGATATTGTGAAACTTCACTATATTTTCATTTTTGGGCTGCCTGCTTAGGTGTTGGTCTGTTTATTCCTGAGTAACCTTTAAGTTTGTGGTTAAGTAGACTGGGGGGAAGAGTTTGGGAGGTATTAAATGCCAGTAAGTGTCAGGGGAGCAACTGGCCAGATAATGGAGACGGCCCTGTTAAGGTCTCTGAAAGGAAGGCTTCAGTGAGTCCATCCTCTGAGGACCTGTTGAGGCACAGAAGGGAGAGGTCAGCAGTGCTTCAGCTGTGGAAAAGCTTCAGTCGATTTGTGTCTTAGGTAAAGGCATTGAGCCAAGAGACATGCAGGAAACCAAGCTCCATAAATCCTGGTGGTCATAGTATTTATTTGCTTGGGATGATGCCCTTCCATCAGGGGAACTCCTCTACTGAACATCAAAATCTGTTGCTACAAACAAGGCAGCTCTATGTTTAATATAGCCTGTTTTGCAATACTGAGAACTTGGTCAGTGTTTTCACTGGAGGAAAAGTTGGTGGAAAGACTTTTACTCCTGCCAGGAATGATCTGTCCCTCTGATTCAGGTTTCTCGGTAGCTTGGGAGCAGCAGTGCTAATTTGGAGCTGTCCTACTACTGGGTTTTGGAAGAGTCAGAAGTCTTTTTGGCAACATACCTAGGAAAGGGATGCTTTCCATAGCACAGATGCCAGTTTTGGGGAAATACGAGAACAGAAGAGTAGTGAACATAAAAGTGATTTGTCCTAAACTGAGACTGACTGTTCCCCTTCAGGGGAAACATTTAGTGACCAGTGGAATTACCAAATCATTTGTCATGACAAAAAAATAACATTTTTGTCAAAGATGGGAACTGCCAGTGCACAGCCAATGCGTTTTGTAATGCCTGCTGGTAGCATAACTCACTGTGCTTCCGTGATTTACGTGTCTTCCTCTCTTTCAGGAAGTGGAAATTGCAAGTGTGGATGCCTTCCAGGGCCGAGAGAAGGACTTCATTATCCTTTCTTGTGTGAGGGCCAATGAACACCAAGGAATAGGGTTTCTGAATGACCCCAGGCGTCTTAATGTAGCTCTTACAAGAGCAAGGTAAGGTCCTGCTGGGCAGGTCTCTGTTCTAGACACCGAACGAGGCCTGTGTTTGGGGGGCAGCAGGCCTGTTCCCCACCTGGTTTAAAGGAGCCCAGAGTGATCTCCATTTCCTACAGTTTACCAAGAGCAACTTCAGCTTCCTCACTGTTACTGTTTGGCATCAGCAGTGTGTAGATACCAGCAGGTTGTTCCCCTTTGTTTGCAGGGCAGGATTCTTCCTCTCACCTGCTGCTGTACCCTTTCTAGTAACTCTTTTACTGCTTTGCTTCCCTTAAAAAGGATTTGATTGCTGAGAAGGGCGCTGTGGAGTCAAGGCTGTGTTGGTTGCTTGCTCTGGCTACTGCCAGCTTTCAGACCAGTACGGTGCAGTTGGTTGAGTGTGCTGGTGTGTTTGAAAAGCAGAAGGAAGCTTGGGATTATTGAGAAACAGGCTGCAGCAATCTCCTTTCAGGTGTTTTGTCATACTACAGGAGTCGTTTGCTGCAAGCAAAACAACTGCTTCCATGGGTTTCCGTTAGGTGCCTTGATTTTCCTGCCAGAGATGCATTTTGAGGCTGTTCTGACACAAACGTCTAAGGTGGCTCCTTTATTAGCCAGTTCCAGCTTCTGTTTGCCTGCTGTTCCGTAGGTATGGAGTCATTATTGTTGGGAACCCAAAAGCACTGTCTAAGCAGCCCCTTTGGAATCACCTGCTGAATTACTACAAGGAGCAGAAGGTTCTGGTGGAGGGACCACTGAATAACCTCCGGGAAAGCCTCATGCAGTTCAGCAAGCCCCGGAAGCTTGTCAATACCATCAACCCAGTAAGTCGGCCTCTCCTGTCTCTCAGATGGTTGTGGAACGAAGCGACCTGGGGCTTGACTGATCAATTACAAGTGGGTGGAATGAAGGGTGACCCACATACACTCACACCCCCATACCTTTCCCTTTTGTTGCCTGGTTAATGCAATATGACCCAAGTGAGTTGCTGCTTCAGCTGCTCCTAACTTGAGTGCTTGTAGAAAAGCCTCTTTGGTGCTTTTTTAAATAGCTCTTTACTGCAGAATTTTATGAGGGGGTAACTTCTGAGGTGAACCAAACATAAAGTGTTTTGTGAGATGGCAAGCTCGTTAGGCATATATGCTTGAATCCTCAGCCAGCAAGTATTACGCTTGGTCCTTTGGCACAAGGTAAGTGGTCACGTGGGGGGCTTGTCAGCCATGACAAGATGGTGGTAGGCGTAGAGCTACCAGGAGAAGAACTACCATCAGATCCTCAGAATAGACCAAAAATGGGAGTGTTTTATGGTCTGAGACAGGCTAAGTCTTTTTTTTTTTTTCCCCTTGTCGTGTAGTTGAAAAGATAGTTGGGTCTTTTCCATGTCTTTGTACAAGTGCTGAGGAAGCTAACTAGTTCTGTGTGTGTTATTTGTGGAATTTAGCTGACTTTGATCTAAAACAACTTCAGTGTAAATTCAAGTGCAAAGTTCTCAGTGCAAAGGCATTGTCTAACTCCTCTAATGCTTCCAGGGTGCCCGTTTCATGACCACTGCCATGTATGATGCACGTGAGGCCATTATTCCAGGATCTGTCTATGACCGGAGCAGCCAAGGTGAGGGAAGCTTTCAAAGTTAACACCTTACGGATTTTGGTTTTCCCTTCAGCGAGTCCTTGGGGTATGGTATCTCACAGACTTCAAACTTTAAAGTGCTTGAAGAGCACTACAGAAAAACATGGAATTTAAGAATGGAAAAGGTTCGTGATGTGCTGGGATTTTGTACTCTGTATATGAGAAGTCCCTGCAGTCTAGCTCCTTGTCTGCCATTGCTGTTAAAAGCAGGAGTATGAATTGGTTTTGACGACTTGGTGTATCTAAAATCACTGTGGCTTTTCCTCCCCTCCCCAGGGCGCCCATCCAACATGTACTTCCAGACCCACGACCAGATCGGGATGATCAGTGCTGGCCCCAGCCACGTCACTGCCATGAACATTCCTATCCCCTTCAACCTGGTGATGCCGCCCATGCCGCCCCCAGGGTACTTCGGCCAGGCAAACGGACCAGCCGCAGGTACGAGGTCGGGGGGAACACTACAAGAGCTGTACCTCAGGGCTAAAGTCAGAGAAAGGGGTTTGCTGTCCTCACAGCTGTGCTGGTGAGAGTGATAATGCTGTTTGAGTGGTCGGTCTTGGTTGTACAGAGCACAGACACAACAGCCTCTGGTGAGCGGCCCTTTGCTGTGGCTCTGCCTCTTGATTTCTCCCCACTTGCTACACCGAGTACATACAAAGCGTTGCATCTTGTGAGTGATCGAGTCTGTACCAGAGCAGTTACTTCTCAGCTGTCTGATGTTTGACTTCTCCCTGTTGGTTGGCACACACGCTTTTCCAGGACGTGGGGCACCAAAAGGAAAAACCGGTCGTGGTGGGCGCCAGAAAAACCGTTTTGGGATTCCAGGAACTAGTCAGTCAAACCTTCCCAATAGCCAAGCGAGCCAAGACGTGGTGTCCCAGCCTTTCTCCCAGGGTCCCCTGACTCAGGGGTATATCTCCATGAGTCAGCCATCACAGATGAGTCAGCCTGGACTCTCCCAGCCAGAGTTATCACAGGTAAGCAGCGTTTGGTGTATAGTCTGGTCTCTTCCCAGGGCTTTATCTCATGCTGTGTGCATGTGGACTTCCTTATTTCTTAGTACTGAGGGAAAGGGAAACCAAAACCATTCTCAGTCACTTGGCTGCAGTACTTCTCGTCTGCTGGGTGGGCTCTAAAGTGAAACACCTGACTGTTCAGGGAGGTGCTGTGTGTATAGACCTCAGCTCAAGCCCTGACACTGAGCTGCTTGCCTGCTCAGCAGCCAGCTGTGGCAAACACCTTTCTGGAAATTCTGCAGCAAAAAAGTCAACTTTAAAAAAGAAAAAGCCAAACCCCAGCCTAACAAACACCCCAGGAGACCTCTCAGACTGTATGGTTAACCTTGGCTGCCTGGTATTCTGCCCCTGTAAAGGGGAAACTTGAGCTGGGTAATGAGTGAGAGGCTTAACACACACTTTCGTTTTCAGGACAGTTACCTTGGTGATGAGTTTAAATCTCAGATTGACGTGGCGCTGTCACAGGACTCTACTTACCAGGGTGAACGTGCATATCAACACGGCGGAGTGACGGGACTGTCACAGTATTAGAGTGTAAGACCCCCCAGGGCTGCTCCCTGCTCCTTCCTCCCTTGTAACATCCTGAACATGGCGCCTGTCCTGAGAGTGACAGTCCTAATGCATCTGTGTTGCTTTCTTGCTTTCAGGTTGAGGAAGAAGAGCTAAGCTTGTGTGGAGCTTAGTTCATCAGCATTTTATTCTGGGTAATAAAAAAAATAAAATAAAATGGATACCTGTTTTCCACTGCTAAAACTGAAGCACCACTGTGTGAGAGCAACAGGAGAAAGAAACCAACCAACGGAGAGGAGAGAGAGAGAAAGGAGCGCGCGAGAGAGCCCACTGCTAGCTCACTGAGACAAGGAGACTGACCGGAGAGGAGAGAGAGCACCGACGGACTGGCTGGCGCCTCACTGGGAAGGCAACTCACCCCGAAATGAGTGGTCAGCCGAGTCCCTGCTCCCCCAGTCAAACACGCTCGAGAGAAGGGCCTTAAGCAGGTTTCACTTCATTCCATACTTCTCTTTGCGAGCAGGGCATTACTTTTCAGAGCAGATGGGGAGAGGAAAACCCTCATCTCAGAGTTGTTCTCGTTTTAAAGGGGTACTATATTTTAGCAGTAACTGTTTACATTTTAGAAGCAGAGTATCGTGAGAGAGGGAGAGTTCCTGACTAAGTGACAGCAAGCCAAGCAGAGAAATCCAGCGGGACGTAGCTGATGCTCAACTCTGAGATGCAGGTTTTGTTGTCCAACACTGGCTCTGAAATCCTAGTGTCATCGTGTCGCCCACATACCGAACGGGTCTTTCGTGACAAGGTGGTTTTAAAGAGATTCTTTCAAAGGAGCACTGAATTTTTAGAAGTTTGTCTCTGAATTCCTAGTGGTGGACCTGGGAGATCCTTGTTCTGAGAAGCTTACAAAAAAAAAGTTTAAAACAAAACTAAATTAGAGCACCAACCTTGAGAACTTTCAGTGTGATTTAAAGTTGCAGCAATCAGCCTCTTCTTCCTACATTGGATAGCAGTTAGAGTGAAAGGAGCCTGCGCGCTCGAGCAGGAGGAGGGTTTCAAAGTGTTTTCTGTATGCTTTAATTGGCTACTGTCTGGACTCTACTCTGTGAAAAACAAGCCTTTCTGTAAGATGAACTTTGCGCTTGAAAGGGGATGGGTTCCTGTGCCCTTCGGCCCTGGAGGAAAAGATGCTAACAGGCCTGCTTCACTGGCTCCCCCAGCTCTGGGGAAGAAGTAGTGGAAACTGGGGATTATATTGGTTTCGAAGTAAAGACTCTACAATGTTACTGAAGCAGGTTGGGGAAAAATGGACAAAGCAGGCGGTTGTTGGAAGGTGGCCTCTGATAGCTGGGTGTGATTAGAGATAATGGGTTAGGCTTTGGTGTGGCTTCTTCGGTGGTTCACGCAGAGAGCTGAATGATTCAGGTGTTGAGAACCAAACCCGGAGCCTCTTTCAGGTAGTGGGGGCGGCGGTGCCATCGGTGCTGGCTTGAGAAATAGCTGGAAGTCAGAACTGCAAACAGCACATAAGAGAAGCCATCCAAGTTCTAAGTTGTGCCCATGTCTTAAATGAGTCATATGGGAACACTGGGAGCATTTTAGTTCTGTCTAAACCTTTTTAGAAACAGCGCAGAGAACTTAAAATTCCTACAGACCCATTTTTATTGGATCCCTAAATTAGACTAACCTCTACCTCCTAATTGGCCAAGAACAGTAGAGAGCAATTCACTAACCTGGGTGTTTTTAACGTTTGGATTAAGTTAGCTTTATACTCAAAGGGCTCCAAGTGTTTCTAGTCTTTTTTTTGGGGGAACTCAGAATACCTCTCATATGAATGTACTTCAACGACGTAAAAAACACCCCACCTTTTGTAACTGGGGGAAGCCCTTTCATTACTGTCCTTTCTGTAGAGTGTTGACCCGCTTTCATAACCTGTATTTGCTGTAGTTTCCCAAGAGTGTCTCTCCCCCAGTGCAGACCTGGTGTAGCATACCCACAGACTGTGAGTAGTGTGCACATAAACATGGAGCAGGTGTTCAGATTTTTTGTTCAGTCCTGCAGTTTGGGAACTGCAAAAGAAACTTTCCAGAACTGAAACCCATTCTTTTCTTACAAAAACAACCCCTCCAGAGTTAAGACTTCTAAAATGTGAAAGAATGGAGAGACAGGCCACCTTCCTTCCAGTAAGATGGACTGTTTTATTTATTAACATTGCCGAAGGGCTTTTTAATTTCTTTCCTTCTGTAGGCTGCGTAGTTGCATAGACTTTTGGGATAGGTTTAAGCTGTAACCCTCTGTGCAATGCAATCCATTGAGTAATGTAACCCCCTCCTCTGCCCTCACCCCCTTAATTTCACTGATGGGAATGCTTGCCTCTGCTTTGTGCTGGTTTTTTCCTTTGTAGCAGTTACCCTGAGTTTTATAAATCCAGACATCAGTGCTAGCACGGTGTTAACTCTTTTTTGATTTTGTCTCAGTTTGTTTTAAACCTGTTTGTCATCAATAAAATATTAATAAACAGCTCTTGCATTCAAGGTGGCCCCTAACTTTCAATGATGAAACCATGCAACATTCATTAAAACTTAGTCTGATTGTATAAATGTCAAGTTTATTACTTCTTTTTAAACACAGACTAGTACAAAAGTGGGGATGTGCATAGTGTACACAGGGAAGCAAACCAACTGAGAGAGCTGTCCCAGGCCCTGCTGCTGTCCCCCCTGCCTGGGAGCCAGAGAAGGTGGGATGTGAGGGGATGGTGATGGCTTCCCTGCCCCTGTGCCCCAGGGGCTGGCTCAGCCAGGCCTGGCTCAGCTGGGCTGGGCCTGGCACCACCCTGGCTATCAGCTCCTTGCAGCTGAGCCCCTAGCACAGGGACCCTGTGCAGTGTGGACACCATGGGACTAACACTGAGAGGTTGTCACAGCTCTGCCCCTCCTACACCAGGGACAAATGGCTCCTGCTTGAGTTCAGCCCTACTCTGAGCCCTTTGAACACTGAAGTGCTTGGAATGGGGTTCAGGGTCGCTCTTGGGGGGCTGGAGGAAGGTGGCCCTGGCCTGCCCCCAGCGCCCTGCGAGCCAAGGCCCAGCTGAGCACAGAGACACCAGTGCACATGACACAGAAGGGGAGCTGCTCCAGACTTGGGGGGTAGCAGGGTGCCAGGGAAGACGGGTCCTCTGGACCCCAAACTGGTTAAACCCTGGGTGCCTCCCTGCAGGGAGCTGGGCTTGGGACCCTGGGACATAACAACAGCAGCGGCTGCGGGCAGCACCTTCACAGTAAGAACAAAAGACAACAGGCGAAGTGACGTTCACTGGGGCTCCTGTTCTGACCCCCTTGCCCCCCAAAAGTGAAGCTGCAGGAGGCCGGACGGGTCTCAGCCCAGCCTGAGGGGGGGACGCTCAGCCCGGCTGCTGCCGGTGCGGAAGGCGGCAGCTCCTGGGGGGGCAACTGGCCACTGCTGCTCAGAGGGGACAGTGACAGGGCAGCGCTGGGCACCCCCCCGCTCCCTCCGGCTGGTGACAGGAGCACGCGGAAAGGCTCAGCCGCCACACCAGCCCCAACCCAGCGCTGCACAACCGCGGCACCGGCGCCCCAGAGCCTGACGGCTGCGCGGAGCTGCCGGCGGTGCTGCTCGGCTGCCATCTGGTGATGCGAGGACGGACAGACAGACACCCCTCCCCACCCCAGCACTTCCCAAACGAGGTAAATGAACCGCTCACTCCCCGCAAGCTGGGAGGGACCAAGCTGCCACCATCCCCTGCTCCCCCCTGCCCCACGTCAGGGCAGCTCAAGCGCCTTCAACCCCCAACCCAGCCCCCGCCCCTCCGAGCCGTGTAAACCCACCCCCACAATAACCGAGGCTCAGGCCTGAGCCCCCCAGTGAGAGAAACACGGACAGGAGTCTGTCAGAATGGGGCCGGGACATCAGCCATCTTCCTGCAGCAGGACCGCAGCCATGCCAGCCCCTCCTCCCGGCACCGCAGGGACCCACCAGCACCGTGTCACCAAAAAAAGCCACTTGTCTCTGCACTGAGCCCCAGCAAGCAGCCAAAAAGCTCGAGGCCCCCTGCTGCTCTCCTGTACCTGTCCCTCACTGGCAGCAGCTGCTCGGCCAAGCACCCAGGGACTGGGATTCACAGCCTGGTGCTGCTCTTGCCCCCAGACAACCAAATAAACCAGCATCAGACTTGATCATCATCCCGTACTAAGCTGCTGGCCGCAGTCAACAGCTGCACAGGGGCTGAGCCCCCAGCTCTTCCTCCCTCACACCTCCAGTAATGAGCCCTCCATGCCAGACCTCCTCCCCGGCAGCCCTGGGGGGACGCCAACACTCACCACAGCACAGGCCCTGGACACCAGCACAGAGGGGATTTTAACACACTTGGATTTATTCCATCACTGAGCCCGTCTGCTCCGCTACCTGCAGCCACACTCATCCACCACCATGTCCTCGTAGTGCCGCAGCACCACGTTGTCGTTGTTGTCGTAGTAGAGGATGGAGATTGGGGAGAGCCTGACGGGCACGCAGCAGGGCTGGGGGGTCCCCTCGGGGTCCAGCGAGTGCACCATGGTCTGGAGGATGGCGTGGTTGGTGCTGTTCAGCTCGGCTGTCAGCGGGAAGGGACACTCGCCCAGGCAGTAGTTGGCCATGTAGCCCTGCGGGGCGATGATCCAGTTCTCCCAGCCCACGTCGCTGAAGCTGATGTAAAGGCGCCGGGGCTTGCAGAGGTTGCTGGGAGTGACGGGGGTGTAACGGGCACTTCTCCTGCTCCGGGAAGCCTTGCACTGCTCCTGGCTGAGGGTCACCACCACGAGAGAGGTGTCCAGGAAGGAGTCGATGCTGGTGCAGAGGCCCTGCGGCCCCAGGCCTGACGCACCCCCCCCGCCGCTCACCGAGATCTCCAGGATCAGGCCCAGGTTCCTGCTGTACATTCTCCAGTCCTTCGCCACCTCGCTCAGGTTGAAGAGCAGAGACTTGTGGAGCTGGGCGAAGGACCGTTCCACCAGCAGCTTCCGGCCGTGCTCGCGGGACGGCATCCCCCGTAGAGAAATCTGGGAGGTCTGGTAGAGCCTCAGCTCGAAAGCCTGGCCCTGGCCAGAGGTGTGGTAGGAGTTGTGGCTGAATTTGATCTCCAGCTGAGCCATCGTCAGGCGCTCATCCTCCTCCAGCACAGAGAGATTAAAGTACAGCCGCTTCTGCAGACACAGCAGCTGCTGGGGCTGCCTGTCATGGACAAAGTGGCCTGACAAAGAAGGAGAAATAGAGGTGGCGGCGGTTGAAACCCTGATCCAAGCGGGATCAGCCTCCCAGCACTCCCAGGGTAGGAGGCACGCTCTCGGCTGCGCAGCAAGATGACGATGGGGCTGGCAGGGGCAGGCAGCCCCGCACGGCCACGGGCCCTGGCTCAGGCTGATGGCACGGCCTTCAGCCAGGCCGGCAGCCTGGGCTCCCGCCGGCGGCACCGCGATGCAACAGCCATTCCTCCTCCTCCTCTGCTTAGCATCTCAGAGGGTTGGTTTTTTCTCCAGCTGTAAACATCTGCCCTGGGTACAGGGGGTGGTTGTGGGTGCCAGTCATTTGGGACAGGGCGGGAGGGAAGGAGGGGAAATATTGCAGCTGATGCCTTCAGCACGTTGGGAACCCCTATGCTGCCGCCCTGGGTTTCCATTGGAAACCTGGAATCCCAAAGAGGAACCGAGCTCCAACCAAACAGCTCCCAGAGAACTGAGAAGCCAAGAGGCTGGATGTGCATGAGCACAAAAAGGAGAAGGGCTGGGGGGACACATGCCACACAGCCAAAGGGCTGAGCACCCCATCCTCACCCCAAGCTCCGTGCTGGTCCTCCCGTGCTGTGCCCACCACCCCACCAGGTCAAATCAGGCCCCGGGGATCACAGCAGCACCCCTGGGCTGCAGGACGTGACCCCAGGAGCCTGACACAGCTCCACACCCTCATCCCACACACACTTATCTACAGCACCCGGAGTTTACAGCAGAGATCCCTTCCTCAGTGCCCCCCCAGCCTCTCCTGCCCCAGCCCGGGATGCCCAAGGGAAGGGCTGGAGGATCTCCCAGCCCCGGGGAGCAGAACGGCTCCCAAAAGGCAGGACCCAAACCTGGGTGTTTCTGTACCTCGGTCGGGGAAGACGCGGACGATGTTCCCGGGGACGTTGAACTCCTCCACCCGGCAGCCATCGGCCAGGTTTGCAGCCGGCAGCGTCCTGCTCTTCTGGAAGATCCTCCAGAGCACGGGCGGCACCGGGACGGGGCTTTTGGGGCTGGGCTTGGTGCTCAAACCCAAGGATTTTAGCAGCAAGCTCTCCTGCAGACCGACGTCCGTGCCCAGGCCCAGGCTGAGGGCCCAGGCAAGGCCGGCCCAGAGCCCGGCGTGCGCGGGGAGAAGCCACATTGCTCCGCTCTCCTTCCCAGACAAAGGGCCGGGCTGGGGGGCTGAAGCCCAGGGGGGTGTTGATTGCCTGATTGGAGCCTTTGATCCCGTTAGTGCTCAATTAGCACCGAGGGATTCCCAGGATTGGGCGGAGGGTGCGAGTGGCCCCCAGGTTTAACCCTTGGAGGCTGCGGGACAGACGGACAGGACAGCTCCTGCCTCCTGCCTCTGAGCCCGACTCTCCCCACATCCCTACGCTGCTCGGGTCCAACCACGGTGCCAGGAAAGGACAGACAGAGGGACAGGCGGCTCTCCCACACACAAGGCTGCTGCCATCCCACCCAGAGCCAGGGAGGGACGAAGATCAGCGTCTCCTCTTCCTCTCTCCTCCCAAATCACAGCATCTGACACCTCCCTCTAAGCCCATCATCACCCTCAGCACAGCCAATCTCCCTGCCACACAAACGCCCCCCTGCCCAGAGACAGAAAAAGCCATCAGCACCCAGGACCCACCCAGGGCTGGGGGTCCGGGTCCCAGCCAGGCGGAGGGAGCCCCATGCCCCCCGGTTTGGCAGCCCCTCTCCAGCCATCGCAGCCCCACTGTGGGCAGCACAGCCCCACACGTGCTGCTGGGCACTGCTGATATCCCAGCCCCACACCCTCCCTGCCCCAACCCCGCTCTGACGGAGCTGGAAGGGGCTGAGGAGATCAGCTCCCACTGTTTCCTCCTTCCTGCAAGCCCCACTTGAAAGCCATGGAACCAAAGCACAGAGACTCCCCCTGATCCCTGCCAGGCCACGATGGCGAGCGGGGCCAGATCCTGCCACGGCACAGGACCACCAGCCCAAGTCACACTGTTTACTGAGGAATGTTCCCCACGGATCACACAAGGAGCCCGGAGTTGAGTCGGTACGAGAGACGAAACAGGACAAAACAGAACATGAACCCAGCAAGTAACCACCCTCCAGTGCCTGGAATTAATGCCCAGATCCCCCCCGGCCCAGGGAGCACAGGGGAGCTGTGGGTCCCGGCCCTGGGAGACAGGCTTGGCCCTGGGGGCTGGGAATTCCCAGCCCACCCTGGGGACCCTGTGAGCCTCAGGGCCGGCACTGCCTGGAAAACCAAGGTGGAGCAGAAACCATTTGTCCCTCCCTTGAGCAGGCAGACGCTGCGGGGAGAGGGGCCAGAGATGCTTAGCGGGGCTGGGACCAGCAGCTTCTGGGGTGACTCTCACACTCACATCGGCTTTTAAGCAAAACAGACCTCCCAGCCCCCACCCAGTGGGTCAGGGAGCTGGGAAGATGCTCCTGGGCTGGGTTTCCAGGCAGAACTGCCCCGGGAACTGCCTGTGCCTCCCGACACACAGGGGCAGCTCTGTGCCAGTGACGAGGCGCGAGGAGCCCAGCGTCACCTCTCCAGCCAGCTCGGGGCTCCCCTGCCCGATGCCGACGGAGGGGAGGCCGCTTCCCTGGAGGGTTCCAGGGGTCAGAGGAGCCTTCAGGGCTGAGCAGGGGCTGGCTGGAGGGTCCAACACCACAGACAGAGGAAACCACAGAGCAGCCGAGGGACGGAGCGATGGGAGAAACACCAGGGGACCTAAAGCCAGCTCCAAATCCTACCTGGACCAGCACAGTCACCGGCCTCCCGACCGAACCTGTGCGGAGCGGCTATGGGAGGAGCGCTGGCATGGCACGGAGCCCAGGCAGAGGCCAGCCCCAGGAGGGGCCCCATCCCAGGAGAGGCCCCATCTCCTCCCCGGCTCCAGGCAGGGGACGAAGGGTGTCGGGAAGGAGATCTCCTGGTGCTGTCCATTCGCACAGGGTCCTGGCTCAGTCCCCAGATCCAGCCCAGCTGCCCAGGCTGCAGCAGCCACGCTCCCCTCATAGCCTCTTGTCCTTGACAAGTCCGTTCTTCAGGTGCATCCTGTGAGAGAGAGCACAGCCATGAGCATGGTGCCTGCCCCGACTCCCACAGATCCCTACTGAGAGACCTGGCTCACGTCCTGCCCCATCAGCCCCCCTGCTCCATGGGGTCTGCATCTCACCAGCCTGACACACAGAGCCAGTGCTGTGCAGGGGAAGGGCTGGGTGGGGGCTCCTGGGGTGGGGAGCTGGGTGGACAGAGTCCTTCCCAATGCTCACAGCAGCAGCTTGTGCTCCCGTCTTTTCCAGCCTCTGCCAGGCTCCCTTCCCCTCACACCCCCACATCCTGCCCCCCGTACCCTTCTTTCAGAGCACTGGGCAGCTGCAGTCCAGCCTCCTTCTTCTTGGCCGTGGGGGTTTTCCTGCTCTCCTCCACGTCGTACTCCCGCACGTCGTTCACCTCCTGCATCTGCCCCATCAGCACCTTGGCCACGAACAGGACGATGTACTGGGGGGGCAGAGACGCTGTCAGTCATGGTGCCCGAGGCCCAGGGCTGCCCCACCCCACCTCCTCGCTCCCCTTTGCTAAGCAGGACCTTCCTCAGCTGCCCCCAGACCCCAGGAAGGGCAGAGCAGCTCCCTCAGGGGTGGCCAGACCCCCGAATGGGGTCAGCGATGGGAGGCAGCCCTCCCACTCCCACCCTCAACCGATTCCCTCCCCACAGGAAGATGAGCTCAGGTGCTGCCCAGCTCGAGCTCTCCATGTCCACCCTTTCCCCCCTCCCCAAAGCTTCAGGGGATGCTGGAGCTTTTACCCCCACGGCAGGTCCCAGCCAGCCCCCCTGCTGCTATCGCTCCCCCCAGATCCCTGAGGTGGGAGACGTCTGAATTTGGGCACCGAGGAGCCCCTGCCACCGCCTCTCTCCTCCCCCCAGACACCCCTGAGGTGCCCCCATCCCTGCATCCCCCTCGCAGGGTGGGCAGAGAGGGGAGAAGCTACTGGGGGGCTGCTCACCAGAAACCAGTAGATGTTCATCAGGGTGAGGACAAGGAGCAGGGCGTTGAAGAAGAAGTAGAAGGGGATGTCAGGGACCAACTGGAGGCTGGAGTGGCACGTGGCATAGAGCACCTTGAGTGGGAACCAGTAGAGACGGAACCAGAACCTGCTGGGGCAGAGGGGCAGGGTGGGTGTGATGGCCCAGGGAGATGAGAGACCCAGCACTGCTGACCCCCGTCTCCCCCCACAGCCTCCTGCTGCCTCCTCCTCTGCCCTCACCAGCTCCCCCCTCCCAGTCCCCGATGGTGGCATCTGGCTTGGGTTTACCAGACAGGACTTCCCAGAGACCCGTGAAGGGCAGGTACTGAAGGGGGGGAGGATTTCTTGGGGCAGAAGGGGCTTGGCACCAGCGCAGGGTTTCTCAGGGTATCCGGCTCTCCCACCTGGATGGGGTTGGGGGGCAGGAGGGGAATGCAGCTGGGAGGTCTCTGAGGTCTGCACATCCTCACTTCAGCCCTAAAACCCTTCACCCATCTCGGAGAGGGAGGAAGGAGAACAGGGACCAAGGGGTGACAACCTGTCCCCCATCTCCATCCTCCATCTCCTGCTGCACCGAAGAGGAGCAGCAGAGCTGGAATCTGGGACAAGCCCCAGGTCCCGTTTCCTTCTCTCAGGAGCAACTAACACCAAACCAGTGGGAAAATGGAAACGGCTCCTCCTCCCCCCTCACCCCCCTCCCGGGTCATTTGTCATGCTGCAGGGAGATTTCACAGGCACTTCTGTGGTGACAGACACCAAGTGACTACAGAAGTGACTACAGAAGGATTCCAAGCCCAGCATGGGGCCAGGCTCTGCGGGAACCTCTTCCCAAAGGCTTTTGCAAGGGCTGGTTCCCATGCAGAACCCTGGGGGAGGGTGGGGGGCAGGGGGGGATGGCAAGAGCTGGCAGGGAGGGGTGGAAGCTGGGCAGGCAGACCCACCAGCTGACGCTGAAGGTGAGGCAGCCGATGTTGGAGATGATGTCGTTGAGGCGATGGTAGACACCCCCCCGGTGCTTGAAGTAGACGTTGAGCTTGGTGAACTCCAGCTGCACGTCATTGACGTCGTGCAGGAAGAGCACGAGGATGCCCACGTTGTGGTACCTGGGGGGACAGGGGAGGGAGACACATGGGGACAGGGTTGGGGTTGGTGCCCAGGGTCCCTCAGGCTGGGAGCAGACAGACCCCCCTGTAATCCAGCCAGGCTCAGCCCGGCACTGCCCGACGGCTCCTGGGTGCTGGGACGGCTGCGGTAGCACCGAGATGGGGGGAACCTGCCCTGGGTCCAGCTACGCGCCTGCGGGCAGGGAGAGGCTGCAGCTCTGGCTGTGTGGGTGCCCGAGGCCGTCCCAGAGCCCAGGGACAGTGTCAGGGCCAGGGAGCTCACCTGAAGGCGTAGGAGGCGGCGATGAGGGTCAGTGTGACCACGTGGTGGAGGAGCATGACCACCGAGTCCTTGCGCCACGTGTCCATGTAGGCGGTGGCGTAGATGGAGTGTCCGTAGAAGCTGCACTGCAACAGGTAGGCGATGGCGATGTCCGTGGGCACGTCCATCCCCTTCTTCCAGCCTGGGGTGGGACAAAAGGCACCCGGGTGAAGCCACAGCCACGAGCCCCCCACCGGCACCGGGGACGGGACCAGCGAGGAGCGAGCAGCAGCCCGAGCTGCCCCAAGCAGCCCTCGCCCTTCGCCGTGCTGAGACACTCCTGCTGAAGACCCCTCAGGTGCTGGAAGGGGTTTCCTGGCTCCCAAACCCTGCCTCTGCACTCCCTCCCCAGACCCAAGGCAGGAGCCTTGCTGAACTCCTCTCCTGCCCCATCCCACTCCCATCTGTGTGGAGCCGGCCCAGCCAATGCTGTAGCCAGGAGGTGACTCTAATGAAATGAGGGGGAACAGCCTGGCCTGTGCCCACAGCTTCACCCAGAAGGAACGTGGGGGCTCAGCCTTCTCCCTCACTCGCCCCCACACCCGTCGCCTTTTTCAACCCATCCATCCCCTGGAGCTGGGCATCCCAACCCGTTCCTGCTTCTCCTGGGCTCTCACTGTACCATAGAACACAGAGGGGGGGTCGTAGAAGAAGGGGTACTCGGTGAAGAAGAGCAGGTAGATGCCATATGACCAGGACAACGTGTAGAAAAGCAGCTTCCAGGCACTCTCAGGCATCTTGACAGCATCTTTGGGCTGCAGGTTGCACCACTCCCCAAAGGGCTGCAAGGAGAGGGGGAAGAACCGTCACACAGGGGGAACAGAGGGGACGGGGGAGCCCAGGGCAGGGCCCAGCAAAGCTCCAGGAGCCTCGTGTGCTACCAGACAAGGTCACAACCTCCACATTTCTGCCCTTCTTTTCAGCAGGAGAGCCTGAAATGGGGGAAAACTCGAGGCTGGAGAAGCTTCTGCTCAGCCCGGCCGTGCCGGAGAGCTCACGGGGAAGGCAGGAGCCTACGGCCCGCGTCCCACGCGCCGGGCACCGCTCCCCACCGCGCTGCAGGAGCAGGGCTGCCCACAGCCAGCTCGCAGAACAGACTCAGTAACAGAGAAATAACAATAAACCCGCGGCCCTGTCGGCACGAGAGGAAGCTGAGCAGCACACAGACCGCACAGCGCCGCCGGCTCCCGGAAAAGAGCCCCTCGACCGAGGAAGCCACAGCCTCACGGTGCCCTGAGCACGCAGCTGATGGGCTTCTGGGGCTCAACCTGCCCAGCACGACCCGAGACCCCCCCCGTGTGCACATCCAGAGCCGGGTGGGGCAGGTTTGCAGGCAGCAGCCAGCAAAGGCTGAGCCACCGGTTCCTCTTGCTCCCTCATGCCCCTCCCCATGCTCCCCCACTTTCCCACAGCTTTTCTAGCTGACCAGTGCTGAAACGCTGCTGGTTCCTCCACACCCCACCCCGCCGCGGTTTGCAGCTCCCCCCCATCAGTCCGGGCTAAGCAGCAGGAGGCAAAGCCTCCCCAAATATGGCCAAGGCAAGGGAAGGGGGAACGGGCTGTCCCGTCCGCCTGCACTAATCAGAACGAAACCTTCTCACCCCGGGGTGACCTGTACCAACCGCCCTGCTCGCCCCACACATGTGGGGCAGCGAGTGAGCCACCACCGCAGCCAGGGACAACCTGGGAATGATGGTAAAGCCAAGCCCCAGCGAGGAGCAGCCCCAGCTCCCCCGGAATGAAACAGGGCAGGTGATGGCACCCTGCATCCCAGACCACGCCGGGGAGCGGGCGATGCTGGGCAGGCCCTCAGCTCAGCCAGGCTCTGGGCATGGATGTTCCCTGGATGTTTTCCCTCCGTGGCAGCTGAGCAACACCAGGCACCACTCCTGCTTCTCATCACAGAGCCGCAGCAGCCCGGGGAGCACCGCGGCTCCTGGCAGCAGGGGAGCAGTCAACACAGGGGAGCGTTGCTCAAGGTCCAAGAACCATCGCTGCCCAAAACACAGATAACACCCCCAGGTCCCCAGCCGAGGGCTCCCCGGGGAGACAGCAGATAAGCTCGGGATGAAAACAAAATGCCTGCAGAGTAACCGTACCCTGGCCCAGGTCAGCACTTCGTGCAGCTGCCGTGGCTCCCGATGCCCAGGGCTATATTAAGGCCCCAGCTGTCCCCGCAGCGGCTGCGCTGGCCTGGGCCCCTCTCCGCCTCGCACAAGTCGCCCGCTGCTCCCAGTGCTGCCCCAGCCTCAGCGCTGTGTGCTGAGCTCCGAGCTTCCCAGGGCTGGTGGGACCTGGGAGCACCAGCACCACCGAACTCTGCCAAGCTGCCCGTGTCCCCCCCCCGGCCCTGGCCACCCCCACACACACGCACGGAGCGTGGTGCCCTCGCCTGGCTGCCAGGGCTCCTCCAGCGGGAGCTGCAGAGGGAAGAGAGGAGGAAGCTCGAAGGGTGAATAAATAATGCAGAGACAGCAGGTCCTGAGCCCAGAAAGCATCAATTATTTGTGTCTCCATCCAGGCCAGCGCAGGCACGGGGGGAGCTCAGCACCACAGCGAGCCCCTGCCGAATTTAGGCGCTGACTTCAGGGTGCTTGAGCTCAGCCTCAAACCCCATCACTTCCCCACGCCTCCACTCCCCATGCGTGAAGGATGAAGGTTGTTCCCACCAGGGTAGGAGGCCAGGATGATGACAAGGACCATCCCCTGCGGGACAGACACCCACTACAGAGACCCCCAGCTCCAGGGCTAGAGCAAAAGCCAAGCCTGGGGCTGGGTTCCCTTGCTCTGGCTTAATGCTGGGTGAGGTTTCAGCCCTCATACACGGCTGGGGATGAGCCCAGCAGACAGCCCTCCTCCTCCCCTGAACAGCCACAGGGCATCTCCAGCTGTGCCCTGCTCAGTCTGGGATGGGAGCTGGCCCTGGCGCACCCCAGCACCTCCCGGAGCCCCGACACATGCAGGGAGCCCCAGGGGTCCCCAGGGCCCCTACCAAAGCCTGGGCCGCTCGCCCAGGAGCACGGAGCAGCCCACGGGTCACATCTTCCCTCTCCCGGGGGTGGGGGCTGTCCTCCCATTACCCTGCTGCCGTTCCCATGGCAACGGTGCAGAGATGCCTGTTGCTAAGGGTGACGGGTGCTGCTGAGAACAGCGGATCTGGCTGGGGCTGAAAGAGCCCAAGGCTCCTGGCAAGTGATGCAACGGGCTCTGCTTAAAGGGCGAGCGGCTCTTCCTCCGTCCTCCTCCTCCTCGTTACCCCCACGCAAACCCTCACAGGCGCTTTCTGATTCACTGGCAGCGCCAGGGACGTGACCACTCCCCCGCAGCACCCACAGCCGGGGCGGGGGGAGGGAAGGAGCAAAGCAGCAGGTGAGCACCCAGCGAGGGCGGTTTGGGGCTGGAAAGAGAAACCGAATGGGACCTGCTGCTGCCCACAGCTCTGCTGAGGTATCAGAAACCGCCCGTGGCAGAAAGCTCTCTGCCTCCCGACAACCTCCCGAGCACAGCAGCCGGTCCCCCTAAACCTGCAGCCACAGGACACGGGTCCTCCCAGCACCCTGGCAGCAATGGGTGGTGAACTGGGGTTTGTCAGGGAGGAACTGTATGCCCCAGACACCCCCCCCATCACCTCCCCAGCACGGAGACGGGGGTCTGGCCGAATCCCAGCCATGCCTGTCTGGCTCCTGGGCACAGCCAGTTCCCCAGAGGAACACAAAGGGACAAACCACCCTCAGCTCAGGGAACTGGCAGCTTCACATTGCTTTGACTCGGTGTGGGTGAGGATGAGGATGATGATGAGCAAGCAGGGCTCCAATTCAAAACCTGGCCACAACCAGCAGCCACTGCCTCTTCCCCGCAGCCCAACGTGCTGTGTCCCAGAGCTGTGACACCCTTCCCACCTCAAGGGATGACATCCCCTCTGTGCCCAGCCTGGGGAATGCCCCCAGACCAGCTGCCACCCTGTCAGGGCAGGGAGCTGCAGAGGGAAAGGCCCAGGAAAACGGCACTGTTCTCTAAACCCAAAGAAATGAGCATCCTGGAACCTGGGGACCCAAAGGCAGCGGCTGTCACCCCTTTGGGAAAGGGGAATGAAGTGAGTACAGCACAAATCACTTCAGCTCTCACCGCTCCATCCCTAACCCACAGCTGTGGCGTGCCTCAGTTTCCCTGCCCGCACAGCAGCAGAGACGCTGTGAAGCTGTGTTAGGCTCTGGACGGCACTTTCCACATAAACACACAGAAAAAGGCCCCATAACCACAGCAACAACCTCCACAAGCAGCAGAACTTGCCCCAAAGAGAGAGAAGCAATAGAAGAGGCTCTTTGGAGACAGGACGCCGCTGCCCAGGGGTGCTGGGGCCAAATAACCTCCTCCCAGCCGGCTGCTGACGCAGCGGCACAGGGGGAGCAGCCCCCGCTCCGGGACGCGGCCGCTCCCGGGGGTGAAGAAAAGACCCATTGTTGTGGCTTCCCCCCTCCGGGGGCAGCGGGCAGAGCGGGCGGCACCGCAAAGCCCTCTCCCACCCCGGGCTGGGTCACCATCCTCTGCTCTCAGCAAGGATCACAGTGGGTTTTGGGGACGGGGGTCATTTTCCACCCCCCCTCCAAGTCCCACAGCCAGCCAAGGGCTCAGAGGAACGAGCCTTGGCCGTGCTTTTGGGAGAGAAGTTTCATGTATCACCGAGATGGAGAGTGGGAGCCTCTGCTCTGCGGCTCTGCCGTACGGCTCTCCCAGCAGCCCTGCTCTCCAGGGCACATGTCCCACTTCACACACCACTGTCCGTGGGGGATGCTCTAACACCTCACAGATTTTGTGCCACTTAAGCCAGCGAGCCGAGCGGGACACTAAAGCCGTTACCCCTGCCGCAGCTGTCGCACTGGGGGTGATGCCCAGCTGACATCGCCAGTGCTGAGGCAGCTTTTACACTGTTTTGCTCATTTATGGGCTCAGCACCTGACTCTGGAGCCTGGAGTCCCAGCAGCAGTGGCTCGGGGTGCCTCAGGGCTGCTGGGGCTCGCTGCGGCTGCTCTGCATCACCTTCCACGTGAATCCAGCTAGTTTGGTCTATCCAAGTTCCCTGCACCGAGCGCTGCCTGGGAAAGGAGACCGCTGGCACGGGCTCGCTGAGCTCTGGCACTTCCCTCACCAGGCCTTTCCCAGGCAGAGCTGGTCCGGTTCCACGGCGCTTGGCCTCGGCCCTGCCGGGCTCAGCCGCTCTCCAGGACGTTTGGCTAAGAGAGCTGCTGCTTTTTAATCAGGCTGCTCAGAGCCCGGCTGCAGCCGCTCCCCGCGCAGGGGACGCGCCAAGGACGGTGGCTTCCTGAGACCAATGGGGGCCCAAACCCAGGGGGCTTCCAGGGATGGGGACCCTTGCCTAGAACCGGCCCGGTCTTCATTTCTGAAGGGGGTCCGTGGCTCCAGCAAGCACACACAGACCCTCCCTGGGGAGCATTCAAATCTGAGCACTCAGAAACGAACAGGACAAGGAGCAGAGGCCCTGGAGAGGAAGGATAGGTCCCTCAGGGCTCTGCAGGGATGCTTGTGCTCCCAGGGTAGCTGACTCTGGGGATCTTTCCCTATGCAGCAGTGCCCATCCACTCAGCTAACTGGGACCTTTCCCTGCCAGAACGACTCCCCTCTGCATTGGCACCGAGTGGGGATGCTGTGAAGAAGAGGCAAAGGGCCAAAAATCATCCTTGGTCTGAGGATGATGGGAAAACCAGACCTAATGCGCTGGCACCTGTAACAGGTGGGAGTCCAGGCTCCCAAACCCCAGGCAAACCCCTCCCATCGCAGCCCAACCGGGACCTTCGGTGGCAAAGATCTTGCTGTGGTTCTAGAAGAGAACAAAGCCGCTTCCTCCATTCTCTCCATCCCACTGATAACCCCCACAGAATCATCACAGACCCCAGTCCAGCGTGGATGAGCAGTGCCCTCAGACCCCCCAGTGTCCCCCTGCCACGGGCCAGGGCCTCCCCCATCCCCGGGAAGGATTTCTGCCTCCCAGCCCCTCTCCAACCCCCTCCTGCAGCTGAAGGCCGTTCCCCTGGGCCTGGCCCTCCCTGCCCTCAGCACCAGCCCCTCTCCAGCTCTCCCAGAGCCCCTCGAGGGATGGGAAGGGGCTCGGAGCTCTCCCCAGAAGCAGCCTTCTCCTCCCTGGGCTGAGCCAGCCCAGCTCTCCCAGCCTGGCTCCAGAGCAGAGGGGCTCCAGCCCTCAGAGCATCTAACCAGGGCCAGGCAGGCAGCACAGGAAGGGGTTTTAGGGCTTCTAACGTGCTCCTTTCTCAGAGGAGGTCACGGCCAGAGCTGTAAGGTGCACTCCCTCCCTGCTGCAAGCATCAGGGTTTTGTGGCGAGAGTCACTTCCTCTTCAGATGCAGAGAATCACAACCCAAGCAGAGATCTATTATTTATAAATAGCTCCAGGAAGGCAGCATCCCCGGACAGCCAGAGGATTCGGTTTTATAACCATCAACGTTTCGGTTCTCACAGGGAGCATGGGGAGGCTCAAAATGAGGACGGGTGCTCTTGGTGTCTGCTGGGGAAGCAGAGCTTCCTCCCAGGGTTAAACAGGGCCCCACAATACAAACTGGTTTCTTATATACTGCCAGAGGTTTGAGAAGAAAGCCACAACCTTCAGCTTTCCCAACAGCAAGTCGAGCAGAATAAATAAAGAAAAGCCTCAGATCCTTTAGAGAGACACAGGGAGAGCTGGCTCCCCCCGCTGCCCCCCCGCCTATCTGCTGGAAGAAAACTGATGCTATCGCAATTTCACTCAGCATCTCCTCACCAGAACACATGCAGATGTAGCCACACGAACCAGCTCTGATCAACCCCCCCACTCTTCTGCAGTTACAAGTGTGACCCATTTCTCCGAGGGAACAACACCTCTGCGCTCGTAGCAGCTGCTGAGCATCCTCCAGGGGCACCAAGCCCACCCCACAGCACCAGGAGCTTTTTCTCCCCACTCTGGTCACCACTCGCTCTGTCACAGCAGCCTCACACAGGGGGACTGGAGCCCCAGTTCGTCAGGACAGACCTCCAGCCTCCTTCAACCCAGTCCCCCTGGTCCCAGGAGCCCTGTGCTGCCCATCAGTAGCCACAGGCACAGGTAACAAGGAGAAATTCAGCCCTGCATACGGAGCCAGCGCGTTGCCTCGCCTACGTGCCACTTCAGCAGCTTCAAACGAGTCCAGAGGACTCGGACTGGAACCTTGCACAAGGTCAAGATGCACCTCACGTTACCAGAGAGGCAAAGAATCACAGAATCACAGGGGTTGGAAGGGACCTCGAGAGATCATCGGGTCCAACCCCCCTGGCAAAGCAGCCCCCCAGCTCATATCGCACAGATAGGCATCCAGATGAGTCTTGACTATCTCCAGAGAAGAGCCACTCCACAGGCAGCCTGGCAGTGGATGGGGCACAGAGGACAGCAGTGGCCCCCAACAGCCTGACTGACTGATTCTGGGGCGCAAGGGAGCTGCTCACCCAGGAAGCAAGGCCTGTCCCACGGGGCCGCAGAGAACCACACGCTCGGGCCTTGTGCCGCTGTGCTCGTGGGGGGGCAGGAGGGTCACCTCAGAGAGCTGAGGCCTGAGCCCCGACCCAAACCACTGCACCGACGTGGCTGCTGCCTTTGGAGGCTGGGTAACTGCTGAGCAGAGCATCCCTCGAGGAAAGCAGCTTCAGCTGGGACCGAGACAGGGGAAGGGGAAGGAAAGGGAAGGGAAGGGAAGGGAAGAGGAAGGGGAAGGGAAAGGGGAAGGGGAAGGAGGTCTCCTGTCCTTACACGCGCTTTTCCCAGCGAGGGATTAAACAGAGCCGATCTCCGCTCCGAGGGATGAACTGCTCATCCTGCCCCTCGCAGGTGACTGCATGAGGGGACAGCGGCCAGCAGACGCGTCTGGGGCCGCGAGGGTGGAATGCCCGCTCCCCTGCAGCCCCCCCCGCTCCCCTGCAGCCCCCCCCGCTCGGGAGAAGGTCAACGCGGCTCCGCAGTACGGCAGCACCCCCGCGGCCGCCGCGCCGGCAAAGGGAGAGCGGCATTTTCCCCGCACACGGCAGATGACGCGCAAAAATGCGGTCCTGTCCTCCCCCCGCACAAGAAACACCCCCCGGGGCTCCCGGGATGCGGCTAAGGGGGCACCGGGGGGGCGGGATGCGGGCAGCGCTCTCCCGCGCTGCAGGATGCTCCGTCCCCCGGGATGAAGGATGGGGACCTCCCGCACGCCCCAGGACAAGGCGCTTTCCCACACACCGCGCTGCGCGGGACGCGGCCCCGGATGGAGCCGGACGAGCCCCCAGCCCCCCGCTCCCCCCACCCCGCGGGACTGACCCGAAAGAGGCGGCGGGCGGCGGCGCGGCGCAGCGCGGTCCACGCCAGGGCACAGAGCCCGCAGAGCAGCACCTCTCCCCAGCCCAGGAACGCGTTCTCGGCCCAGGTCCGCCGCGACAGCTCCCAGCCGCAGTCCCCGCAGCCCCGCACGGCCGCGGCCAAGCTGCCGTAACCGCGCCGCAGCAGCTGCCCGTAGCCGGGCATGGGCTCGGCAGCCGGCATGGCGCTGCCGCCCGGCGCTCGGCGCTGCCCGCCCATGGCCCGGCGCTGCCCGCCGGCTCCGCGCAGGCTCCGGGCGGGGCGGGACGGGGGGCCGGCGTCTCCCCTCCCCTCCTCGCCGTTACCGGGCGCTAAGAGCCGCCCCCACCGCGCGTACGGGCCGGCCCCTTCGCTGCGGAGCGGCGGCGGGAGGAGGCTCCGGACCCCGCCGGGACCGGGGCAGCGCGCCCGGGGCGGAGCGGCTCGTTAGCGGGGCCGTTAATCGGCCCCGGAGCCGCCGCGTTAAGTTACGGCGGAGTTTCTCCGGCAGAGCAGCCCGGTAGAACCGGGGACAAACGTATCGTCTCGGCAGGCGAGCGCGGGGACCGCCCGGTTCGCCCTCGGGGGCTGGACGTGACCCACGGCGGCCCGGGCCCCTCATCCCACCGCACAGACCCCCCCACCCTTCCTCCTGTTCAAAACTCACCCCGCAGGTTTTTCTTTCCCCCTTGGAGAGCCGTTTCCCCGGCCTCTCAGCAGCATCTCCAGGGAGCAGAGGACCTTTCCTCCCTCTTCCTCACGCCCAGCCAGGTGCTCCCACCCCACCACCCGAACTCCCTCACCCGGTGCCGTTAAGGCAGCTCTGGAATCCCAGCATCACCTGTCCTCTGCTGACCCACAGCACCGAGCACCTCATTACCCATCCGTTAAGCACACCCAGGGTGGGTGACTCAGCCCCTCCCTGGGCAGCCTGTTCCAGGGCCCAATGACCCTCTTGGAGAGCTGGTTCCCACTGTGGGATCTGACCCTCCCTGGTGCAGCTGGAGCCCATTCCCCTCATCCCATCACCTGCCACTTGGGTGAAGGGACCAACCCCCACCTCTCCACCCCTCCTGCCAGGTGTAGGCAATGATGAGGTCTCCCCTCAGCCTCCTCTTCTCCCTGTAATAATGGGATGCACCTGAAAAATGCAACCACACCCTGCCAAAGGTCACCCTGAGCAATTCCTCCCCCAGAAGGCTGCTGGTTCAGGGAGATCGCTTAGAATTCAGAGCCATACATCCACTCACACACAGACCATCAGGCATTCAGCTCACAAGGAGCAGCAGGAGTTGGAGGTGAAGAGTCTCCTGCAATGCCAACACACGGGTTGTCTCAGGGCAAAGCACAGGGAGCCTCAGGCCAGAGGCGCTGGGGCAGCGCAGGGGGGTGGGGTCAGCCATGGAGAATAAACTGAGTTCAGCTGCGTCCTGATGCACCAGAACTACTGGCTACACGGCAGCCCTGGGCTCCTGGCTGCTCCAGAGAGAGAACAATCCTTATCTCAGGCACTCAGGGCACTGGAACTCCAACCAGTTTGATCAGGGAAGAAAAAGACAAAACCTAAACGAGTTTTTGGTCATTTAGGGTTGTTCCTCCAACCGTTCTGCCTCTGCATCCTGGGGAACCTCTCTAATTGGTCTGGGGCAGCACTGGGAAAACACAACCTCCTTCCCCTGAGGCCCGAACAGCCTGTTCCCCTGTTCTGGGGCTGACAGCGCTGGCTCCCACTATGCCACTTGCTTTTATTGTTTACGTTTTTAAGTCAATTTATCATGGCCCATCAAGTGGGGAATGGCTGCCCCAAGCACACAAGCCCCTTTCACAGCTCCCTCAGACAGCTCCACAAAGGAAACATTCAGCACAGGCCGGGCCATGAATAGCCCCTCACTGCAACGAGCCAGCGCTGAGCAGCCAGGGAGGGAGACAATGGGCCCTTTGAGAGCAGCCGGGGCCGAGGGGCACAAAGGAAGCCCCGTGGGACACATTTACAGTGCAGCACAAACCCCTCGTCTTCCCCTCCCCAAACACCACCCGAGAGATAATTCCAAAGATAATTTGGAAGATAATTGGAATATTGGGGGTCAGGAGGCCGGCGCTGAGGGGCCTCTGCCCTAAACACCCTCACTCCATGTGTCCTCTGTGTGAGGCTAGAGGATGTCACCGTGGTGCCAGGCCCTGTTCCCCCACAGCCCAGGTCACCACACGCTGCCCCGTGCGCTCCTGCAGCGTGTCACCCTCAGCAGAGGCCTCACACTCCAGCCCTTCCCCAGCTGAAGATTAATCCTGAGCCTGTTACCGTGGGATTAGTGTTATTCTGGGGAAGCTCCTCTCACCAGCAGTAACCCTACAGCTGTGTATGCTGCTTCCACAGAGGAGCCATCAGCTGGACTGAAGAAGGTCCAGAACTCAGGACTCATCCAGGTACCTGAAGGCAGATGTGTAAAATTACCCTTCCCACATGTCAGAGCTCAGTCCTGGAGCAGAATCACCCGAATTCCAGACACCAAGGGGCACACAGATCCAAGAGCAGGCTTTATTAGGAATGTTTAAGGTACAGGGTTGGAAACTCCTGATTTTCACTGTATTCTAGACAGAGTCCAGGACCCACAGAAGCCAGAACAGGGGCTCTTCAGCTACCACATTCCAGCAGCGCCAGGCTGCATACAGGTTTAGCACCAGCTCGCTGGATCCCACAGCCCTGCCACAGTGAGTTAAGCCAGAGCGACTCGCAGAGGGAAATGTCCAGGTTGCCAGAGAGGTTCTGTGCATCCACCCCAGTTCCCCAGGTACCACAGAGCAGGCCCATGGCTCCCTCTCCCCTCCTCCTCAGGCGCTGGGGGCATACTGCATGGCTAGCCGGTCAAAGTCGTTCTCCTGCAGGTCAAACAAAAATCAAAGTGAACAAACCTTGAACTGCAGTGAGAACCTCACAAAACCCACACTAGCTGAGGAGAACTGTGCTACCACAGCTCACCAAGGCAGGAGGAGTTCCAAGCTGTGAGATCACCCGCAGCAGATCTCACCCTCCCTTCCTTACCCACCTTTCCCCTCCCAGACTCTCTTCCCCAGAGGGATGTCTAAGCAGTGTCTGATGAGGAATGCTGGCTCGGATTCAGGACCTTACAAGGTTCAGGCACTTCTCTAACCCCCAATCTGTGTCTCCCAGCATCTCCCACAAGGGCTCAAAAATTCACTGGTGCATGACGTGAGAGAACACAGAGCTGGGCTCCAGAGCCACAGCCTCAGCTCCTGTACAGGATCCACTCGCCCCACCGGTCTGAGTCCCAGGAAGATCCATTTAACATCAGAAACCACTCTACCTTGGCCTGGTACTCCTTTATGAAGGGATGATTTTTATGGGCATCTTTCAGCTGTGACAAATAGCGATTCGTAACCTGAGGGGGTGAGAAACACATTCAAAGGCTGAGGTAACGCTGGGAAAACAAGGGTTTCACACAAACTGGTGTGTTTGTTTACTGAGCCAAGACCTGATTTCCCCAGTGTCCTGAACATTAGCAGCCCCAGTTAAAACCAGCAAGACCTCTGTGCTTAAAAATTAAGACCTTAAATACTGGGGGGTCCAGAAAACAGTCGGTGAGGGATGAACTCAGAGCTCAAGAGATTTCTCTCTGGCCAGGCCCTTCTCCCAGTCTGCACCCCTGTCCCCAGCACCTGCCTTCCCACAACCCATCACCCAGTACGGGAGACACCAGCACCCCCACCCCAGAACTCCCCTCTGTCCCGCCCCAGGGGTCACCTCAGGGGCTTTGCCCAGGTGCTGCGACAGGACCACGAGGTTGATCAGGGTCTCGGGATGGCCACTGTCCTGCAAAACAGAGACAACCACCTGCTCTGGCTGCGACCAAGCGGAACCGACGGCCCAGCGCTGCAGAACAAGCTGTGCCAGCCCCACAGCTGCCTGTGCTGTGCAAAGCAGAACCGGAGCGACCACCCTTGGGGATATATATCAATCCATCGGTCTTGTCCCCACGTTCACCCCCAAAAGGCCTCACTGCTTCACCCTGTAACCCCCCAGGGCGATGCTGTCTGGCCAAACCAGGTGTACCTTGTCCAGCGCCTCCTGAAGCACCCCCTCGGCATCGTCCCACTTGCCCTGAGCCATGTAGCAGGCTGCCTGGCCGTTGAGCAGGAGGAGGGTGGAGGAGCACTTGTCTGCCATCTCTTGGAAGATGTAGTAGGCATCCTGTAGCTTCTCCCCACCCTGCAAAGGGAGGAGACAAACACCTGCAGTTTCACCATGCCACAGTCGAGGCGCCCATCACAAAGTTCCTCTCTAGGGTTATAACCACAGGAATGGATAAGGACCGACACTGTCAGCTGCTTCACACCACCTCCTGCTCCACAACAGATCGTGTCACACCAGAGGTGAAGCAAGCACAGAGGCTGCACATTAAGAATCACTCAAATGACCCAAAGATCCAGGTTTCCATTCAAAGATCAACCCCTGACACCTCAAGAGAAGCAGAGATGTTCCACACGCTGAGGGATTATGAAGTGAGACTCTTGTGATTGAGAGTGGGGATGGACACCCAGCTTGTCACAGAGTTCCAGCTCCAGACAGGCTCCACACGCAGCCGCTTGCTCCGAGCGGAGCAGGGATCCCTTGTGGAACAATCCCAGGGAACCCAGCCACACCTGCTGTGAGGTGAGGGCTGCACAGGAGCTTTCACCACAAAGCCAAGGGAATGCCACAACAGGAACATTCCTGAGCCTGTCCCTCAGGTGTCCCAGGCCACAGATCCCCATCCGAGTACTCACCACGGCCAGGTTCACCCAGGCGGTTGCCAGCTGGGTGAGAGTCGCATCCTCATCTTGCTCCTGCATCTTCTTCAGCTCCTTCCTGGAGGGGCAAAAGCAGGAGTCACACAGCAGGAAGGCAAGGCACTCCCTCCAGGGATGAGCCGGGGGGCAGCGTGTGCTCGCAGCTCTGCCCTCGCCACAGCAAGCTGGGAACGTGGCCAGACACCTCCTCACGCCTGACTGGAGCAAAACATGTTATTCGCCCTGGGACATCAGAAATCTGGGACTGGGGATTCAAACCACCTTGGGCCAAAGGTGAGATTAAACCTGGAGGTGCCTCTCCCCTGTTAGCTGCATCCAGCTCATCTCCACAGCTTCCCCAACTTGACGAATATCGTCTTTCTGCAGCCAGACCTACACACAAGTTTTGTTCCATGCCAAAATGCTGCATCCTCACCTCAGGAGGGGCTGGGTGATGGAAATCCTCCCCCCTCAAGAGCACCCCTGGGAAGCAATGGACACAGAGTCACTTACCGAGCCAGATCGAGCCTGTCCAGCTTCAGCAGGATCTGTATCATCATGGCCATGCTGCAAGGACAGAACCAAGGGGCCTTTCACAGCTGCAGGCGTGCAGAGCCCTGTGCTGGGCAGAGGGGAGCTGCCTGGGCCTGGGGACAAGGCGCCCTGCCCCGGGCAGCCAGCAGAGCGGGTGGCTCTGGCAGCTGGAGGGGGAAGGTGCCACCAGGCTCAGCCCAGCAGCTCCCAACAGGCCCCGATCGGCCAGTCGGGCTCTGAAGCCCCACAGGGGAGTGACCGACCCGGCGCTGCAGGACGAGCGCCAGAGCCCTTCCAAGGCTCCTCAAAGTAGCTCCTCAAGGGCTGCCAGGGATCCTGAGCGCTGAGCCAGAGCCCAGCCACCCCTACAGCCCCTGTCCCCAGCCCAGGGGCCCCGGCAGCAGGCGCCGGGGTCGCTCGTACCACTCCAAGCTGTCCCCTTGGTGCAGGGCACGCAGCGCCGCGTCGGGGTTCTGGTCGTGGCAGTAGATGGACGCTGCCATCAGCAGGAACGTCGTGTTGGCCACGTCCAGGCTCTTGGCCATCTTCTTGTCCAGGTCAGCGACGATGGCATCCCTGTGAGGAGCAGGGGGGACATGGGGGTGGCTGTGACTAGGCCAGACAGAAAGATCCTGCCCCCACCCAATTCTGCCTGAGACTCACTGCAAAACCACAGCAGGGACCACAGTGCTACAAACCCCTCCCCAGAGGAAACATGCTCCCTGTCAGACAGGGCTGAGTTCCAGCCTGTTCTCAGGCCTGTCACCAGACTCACCTCTGGCTCTCATTGGAGAGATACTCTGCGAACATCCTCACTGCCTGGAGCTCGGGGCTGGCACTGGCTTTGATCTCATCCAGCACCACACCATACTTTCGCTATGGGAGGCAAGGAAGGAAAAACCCCTGTGACCTCCTCACTTCACAGAGCCACAGGGAACAGCCACGCACCTCCCAGACCCCAGTGAGAACAACAGAGAAACAGGAACAGCAAATTTCTACTTTATGGCACTCTCCACAGTGAGGGAGCCCTGGGACAGGCTGCCCAGGGGGTGTGGAGTCTCCTTCTCTGGAGAGATTCCAGCCCCGTCTGGACACCGACCTGTGTGACCTGTCCCAGGGACCCTGCTTTGGCAGGGGGTTGGACCCCATGGGCTCTGGGGGGCCCTTCCCACCCCTAGAGCTCTGTGAATAAGAGGGGTCTCTGCCACTCTAACGATAATAAAGCACCTCTCAGAGAGGTGTCATCGGGCCATCCTGACCCCACACACATCAGAGAGCACTCCTGCCACGGCACACGTCACATTACAGTGCTGAAGGACGAACTGTCACCAAACCATCGCCAAACCGTGCGGTGTGGCACGGCCAGGGCTCGCCAGCCCCTCCCCACGGCCAGTCTGTGCTGCTGCAGACGCAGCTCACAGCCTCCGGCAGCCTCACCTGGGCGATGTAGGCCCGGAATAAGAACACGTCCCGCTCCACCTCCTTCTCCGGACTGGACGGCTGGAGGGCGACAGGAAACAAGAACCTCTCAGCGACCCGTGCGCCAGACCCCGGCCCCGCAACAACGCGGCCCCGCGGTGCCCCCGGGAGACCCCTCCTTCCCCAGGGAACGGCCTGGGAGGAGGCGGGCGGAGATGAGGGCCCGAGGCGGCCCCCGGCCCCGGGGCGGGTGGGGAGGAGGCAGGTCCCGGCCCCGGGGGAGGCGCCCGCCCGCGGCCCGCGGGGCGCCCCCGTGGCCGACCTTGACCCGCTGCGCCTCGTTGATGGCGGCCTGGAAGGCGCCGATGTAGAAGCCGTTCTTGACGTCGAAGAGCTCGTCGGCGTCTCCGCCCGGGCCCGCGCCCGCCGCCATTTCCGCCCCGCCGCCACGTCACCGGAAGCAGCTCGGCCCCAGCGGCTGCCGGGAGACGCGATCTGCGCCGAGACCTCCCGCGCCAGCCAATAGGCGCGCAAAGAGCCGGCAACGTCACCGCCGCGCCGGAAGCCGCGGCTGGGCGGGGCCCGCGGCAGGCGGCCAATGAGGGCGTGGGCGCGCCGCGCGTGCCGCAGCGATGGCGGCGTTCGGCGCGCTGGGGCTGGCGCCCTGGCTGGCGGAGCAGGCGCGGCAGGTGGGGCTGAGCCGCCCCACGCCCGTGCAGGCCGCCTGCATCCCGCCCGTGCTGCAGGGTGAGCGGCCCCGCGACCCGGTGCCCCCGATCCTGATCCCCCCGGTCCCCGTCCCCGGTTCCTGTCCCCGCCTTGGCCCCTGGGTCCCCATCCCCGTGCCCCCGGTCCCCTCCGGTGCCCCGTGTTCCGGTTCCCCCGGTCCCCCGGTTCCCCTGTGTCCCAGTTCCTCCGATCCCCCCGGTCCCCCCGTTCCCTGTCCTCGGTTACCCCGGTCCCCGGTTCTTCTCCCAGCTCCCGGTCCCTCCCGCGTGTTAACGGCCGCTCACGGTCCGGGTCCTTCTGCCGCCCCCGCAGGCCGCGACTGCCTGGCCTGCGCCAAGACCGGCAGCGGGAAGACGGCGGCCTTCGTGCTGCCGGTGCTGCAGGTGCTGTCCGAGGATCCCTACGGCATCTTCTGCCTGGTGCTGACACCCACCAGGTACGGGGCGGCCCCGGGAGGGGGGGCGGGCGGCTCGGGAAGGGCCCTTCTGCGGCGGCCGGGCCGTGCCAGCGCTGTGTCCCCGCAGGGAGCTGGCGTACCAGATCGCCGAGCAGTTCCGCGTCCTGGGGAAGCCCCTCAACCTGAAGGACTGCGTGGTGGTGGGCGGCCTGGGTGAGTGCTGTGGCGCGGGGTCGGGGAGCTCTCCCCCTCCCCTCCCTCTCTCTGCGTGGTCAGGCAGTGGTGAGGGCCGGGGGGGATGAGGGGAGGGACGTTGTGGGGTCCCGCAGCCCAGCTCTGTGCTCCTGGCTGCAGACATGGTGGCGCAGGCCCTGGAGCTCTCCCGGAAGCCCCACGTGGTGATCGCGACGCCCGGCAGGCTGGCAGATCACCTGCGCAGCTCCAGCACTTTCAGCCTCAAAAAGCTGAGGTTCCTGGTGAGACACTCCCCAGGCTGCTCCGTGGGTTCAGTGCTGTTAAGACTCTCAGCTCTGCAGCCACGTGCTGACCCCGCCTGTTCCTGGCCCTGCCGAGGTTCTGGATGAAGCAGACCGGCTGCTGGAGCAGGGCAGCGCTGACTTCACTGCAGACCTGGAGGTGATTCTGGAGGCCGTCCCAGCCCGCAGACAAACGCTGCTGTTCAGCGCCACGCTGACCGACACCCTGACCGAGCTGAAGAGCCTGGCTGCCAACAGACCCTTCTGCTGGGAGGCCGTGTCTGAGTAAGCCTCCCCCGCTCCGCCTGGCATCCCCGTCCTCTCCTTTACCTCTCGTTACCCCTCTCACCTCCCCTGTGCCAAACCCACCCTTCCCCTCCCCTCCCGGCAGGGTGCGGACGGTGGATGAGCTGGACCAGCGGTACCTGCTTGTGCCCGAAGCCATCAAGGACGCCTACCTGGTGCATCTGATCCAGACCTTCCAGGACGAGCACGAGGACTGGGCCATCATTATCTTCACTAAAACCTGCAAGTGAGTGGTGCTGTCCCTTCCCTATCGAGTTCCCATTCTGAACTGGTGCTGTACTGGGTGTCAGGCTTTGCTTCCTCTGTCTGCTGTGAGCTTTGGTGGACAAACACTTTCACCTGGGGCGATCCCGTGGGTGTGGGGTGGGCAGCCTGCTCCCTGCCCTGGTGTGAGGGCTTCTCCAGGGGCCCCAGCTGAGCCATCAGTGTTACATTTCCCTGTTCCCTCCTGGTTTGGGCCTTTTCAAATACCCTTTTTCCCCCTTCCAGGGACTGCCAGGTCTTGAACATGATGCTTCGGAAATACAAGTTCCCCTCGGTAGCTCTGCATTCCATGATGAAGCAGGTGAGTGAGGGGAGAGCTCTGGGAGAGGGGTGCGTCCCGCTGTGTCCCCGAGCCAGGCATGTCCCCAGCCCTGCTGCTCCTGGGATCAGTCTCCCTCCAACAGACTTTCCCCTCCCCAGCGGCAGCGATTCGCGGCTTTGGCAAAGTTCAAGTCCAGCATCTTTAAGATCCTCATTGCCACCGATGTTGCTGCCAGGTGAGGGGGATAATGCTGCTTCCAGGAGCTCACACCCGCTTCTGAAGCACCAGCACCCTGCGGGGACCCAGCTGGGGTGCACAGGAGGGGGGCTTTGGTCCCCCCGGTTTGGGACAGACGGGGTTGTTCCCTTCCTCCATAGAACGTCGCTGAGCTGTGGAACCCTCCTGTGTGGGGTGTAGCTCTGATCCTGGCTCCTTTCCTGGAGCAGGGCCGGGTGTGTTCTGGCAGGGGAAGGATTTCTGGGGGCTTTGTGTGCTCCTGGTGTTGGGCAGCAGCCCGAGGCTGCTGGCAGCGATGTGCTTCGCCGCTGTTGGGCTCATCCCCGAATCAGCCCACCCAGTCCAGGCTGTTGGAGCAAGCTGGGGGCTCCTGGCAGAGCAGAGGAGCTCACACCACACACGTTCCCAGAGCATTTCTGACCTCCCTCTCCCTGTGTCCCAGAGGCCTGGACATCCCTGCAGTACAGGTTGTCATCAATCACAACACTCCCGGCCTGCCCAAGATCTACATCCACCGCGTTGGCCGGACGGCCCGTGCGGGTGAGCGGGGATCCCAGCGTGGGGCTGGGGGCTGGAGGGGCGTGAGGGGGCTTTGCCAGATCCTCTGCAGCCAGGGGGCTGGTGTGGCCTCAGCCTGACTCGTGGCTGGTCTGCACCAGCAGTTAGGTGAGCTCTCAGAGCAAGTAGAGACCCCCGAGCACCCTCTCACTGCAGCTTGGCTGGCTCGGGGGTGGGTGGGCTTTGGCAAGGGTGAGGCTTTGCCCCCTCTGCCTGTCCAGGTCCCTGCATCACCTTTTCCTCACGCAGGCCGGAAGGGAGTGGCCATCACGCTGGTGACGCAGTACGACATCCACCTCGTGCACGCCATCGAGGAGGAGATCAGTGAGTGGGACACGTGTTACCGCTGCTGAGGCGCTGGGGGGGGGTTGCTCCTTGTCCTTGAGGCACCTGCAGCCCAGATTTCAGCAGTGTGGGACCTGTGGTCCTCAGCACAGGGTGGTTTCTCTGCACTCGTGTCTCCATCGGCTTTGATCCCGCCCTGGAGCGTGCCGGGCACGTGTCCGTGTTCCTGCGCCTTCCACGGGAAGAGAAACACCCTGTTGGACTTTGCACCGTGTAATTAAGGCAGCCAGCTTCTTCCTCACTTCCTCCCCCACACGTGCTGACGTGGCAGAAACAACGTGGGTTCAGGGCTGCCTCTGAATTTCCACGTACCGAGTCCCCGTGCCGGGCCACGGGCGCCGTGGGCAGGGGGGTGAATCCTGTGTTCTGTCACCAACCTGCCTGCAAACCTCTCCCCCTCCAGAGGTGCAGCTGCAGGAGTTCTCTGTGGAGGAGCAGCTTGTGCTGGGCATCGTCACCCAAGTGAACGTCACCAGGAGGGAGTGTGAGATCGTGAGTGTGCGACCGTGTGGGGAGCTCTGGGGTAACGGGGACGCTGAGGGTGGCACCTGAGCTCAGAAACTGGAGCTCCTCTCCCTTTCCCTGGGGAAGTGCTGGGCTGTGTGGGGTCATTTCCATGACCCTCCCCAGGTTTGCTCTGCTGCTGCACATTCTTTGCAGCGTTTTCGTGCTGCTGGGGGTTGAGGCTGGTGCTGGGGGGAGGGCTGCAGGCTGCCAGACCTGTGTGCGGGGCGGTTCTGCTGAGCTGCTTCCCTCTGGGTCAGGCTCTGGCTGTGCTCTTGCTTTGGCAGGAGCTGGAGGGGATGGATTTTGATGAGAAGAAAGAAATAAACAAGCGGAAACAGTTGATCCTTGAGGGGAAGGTGAGAGCTGCTGCTGTGTAAACTGTACCTTGGGCTGGAGCCGGTGTAGTGCCACCCTCAGGTCTGTCTCATCCCCCTTTTGGGGGGAAGGTTTATCTGGCAGGGTGGCTGGTACTAACCAGGGCGTTTGGGGGTGTCTGACTTCAGCCTGCTGGGCCGGGGCTGGAAGGCAGCGCGGGCGCCTGGGGAAGGCGCAGGGGTGGCCCCGTCCTTGGGGGTGTCACCGGTGTCCCGGTGTCTCCTCTGCAGGACCCGGACCTGGAGGCAAAGCGGAAGGCAGAGCTGGCCAGGATCAGGAAGAAGAACAAGCGGTGCCGAGAGAGCATCCAGCAGGCGCTGCGGAACAGGGAGCAGCTGCAGCGGAGGCTGCACAGGAGGATGGAGCGGCGGAACGGAGCAGCCCTGGGGGAGGAGAAGTGATGTCCTGCAGCCTCACTCGGCTCCAGCTGCCCTGCTGCTGCTGCTGCTTGGGGAACACTGGGATCCGGATGCTGCTGAGCTCCCTGGGTGCTGGGGAGCGTGGGGAAGGGGGCGAGAGGGGACACTGCTAAACTACTCCCTTACTGTTCCCTCCTGCACGGCGCTGCTGGCTGGGGCTGTTCCTGGCAGGCTGGGCCAACTCTCCTGGAAGATCGATTGTCTTTCAAAAGCCTGTTTCTTCCCCAGCAGAGGAGAGGCCAGGCCTGAATTCACAGTGATGTGGAGAGAAATAAAGATCCTCTCTCTCTGCCCCTTCATTCAGTCGTTGCCGTTTCCCTTTCAGGGGCTGGCACTTGCCACTCACTCCTGTTTATATCCACAGACTCTCCCCTGAGCCAGAACCTAAAGTACTGTCATGAAATGAGCTCAGCCCTTACCTGTGCCACAGCCCAGAGTTTTCCAAGAGGAAAAAGTCCTGGAAAAAGGGGGGAGTTTGTATGGTATGGCTGGTCCTAGGGTCGTCTCAGGGTAACCCTGCTGTATGTGTTTAAGTGGTGGCCTTGCCTGCAGTGCTCTGCCTCGGCAGCTCTTTGCTTCAGCCTGGTGGGGGGGTCGCTGTTTGTCTCCCTCCACGTGTGACACGTGGGTTTGATCAGGCTCTTGTCATGAGCCTTTATCTCAGTTCCTTCTGATGCAGCCGCTGTTGTGAGCAGCGCTCTGCACGGGCAGGACACGTGCTGGAAGCGGGAGCTCTGTAAGGCTGGCGAGACGTTCGTGCTCCACATCATCGGTTCTGGGAGTGGCTGGGCCAGAGAGGAGGCTGCTGTGCTGGCTGGGGGGTAGAGAGATGCCATCAGATCCCAGATGAGGAATTCCCCCCGGGGCTGGGGCCGAAGGACAGCCGGTGCTGTTCCTGTACGCCCTGTCAGTGGGATATTCCATCCTGGCCTTCCTGAGCGTTGCCTTAAACCTCTGGGGTCCCCAGGGAATGTAAAGCTCCTTCTGTCACAGCCAGATGGTGCTGGGCTGTAACCCCCCTCCCCGCGCTGCTGGACCCCGCGCAGCCGCTCACGCTTCCCCGCTGCGCAAGAGCTGGCGGCACCACGGCCGCCCCGTAGCGCCCATCGCCCATCGCCTTCCCCTGCTCTGCTCGCTCCCCAGCTCCAAGGAGAGGGGATGGGGGGTGGTCCCTGCCTGGGTTGCCATGGAAACTCATCTCAGTTCAGCATCTCTGGCTGCTGCCTCCTCTCAGCTGCAGAATGCGGAGCCAGCGCGATGGGGCACAGTCCTCCTCCTCCTCCTGTCTCCTCGGGCTGTGGGACCCTCACCTGGCTCTCAGGGACCCCCCTCTGGGCTGTGGGCACAGGCTGAGTCCGGCTGCTCTGTGTGTGTCACAGGCGATGCTGCAGGGACAGGGGGGACACCAGCCTCCTGCCCCTTTCCACCCGCATCCCAGGGGTGGGAGTTGGTACCTTGGGCTGCCCCCTCGGCGCTCAGCAGCACCCAGGGAGCTGTCAGGGTGCGAATGGTGACACAGGAGCCGGAGCACGATTCGTGGTCGCTCCTTGGGGTGACCTGTTGCCGGAGCCACCGCGTCTCCTGCGGCCGGAGCGCCCCTGGCTCGTGCCACAGGCTCAGTCCAGCATCATTCCAGGGCTTCATCTGCAGCAGGGCAGGGGGGAGCTGAGGGGGAGGAGGGACCTCGGGCGGGGATGATCAGTGCTGTAGCTCACGTTCTTTTCCCTCGCAGCAGAGCCTCCCCTCGCACACCACAGTCAACAGCGATGATCATTACTCTGGGGAAGGGCACTGGGAGCCTCCCCGGGGTTTGGGGGCTTCATTACAGGTGTTTTCCAAACCGGGGTGTTGGGTCCCTTCCCTGGTGCGCAGGGAAACTCTTCCAGCATGTGGGGGGTTGTTACGCTCAGCCCCTGCCTGTGCTGCCAAGTGTAAACAGACCATTTCTGACCTAAAAATAACCCACCCCCTGCGCGAGGAGCAGCTGATCCCGGCGGCCCAGATGCTCCCAAGGGTCAGGTCACCCATTTTTCATCAGTGCTGCCATTTAACGACAGATTTCCCCCAGTTTGACCCTCTGGATTTAAAGCAACACACCCAGCTGCTCCCCCCCCCAACCTCGCTTCGCCGTGACAACACGGGTACCAAAGGTGACCCGGGGTGGGACTCGGGTGCCAGGCACACGGCACTGGGGGGTCTGCAGCTGCTTTTTGGGGAAGAGAAAGGTTTTTACCTCTTGTTTGAAATCACTCCAGGGACTTTGGGCATTAACCAGCCCAGACTGTGCCAGGCCCTTCTCCTGGCTCCCCGGAGACGTCAGGAATTGGAGTGCAACAGCAGTAGGGCTGCCCACAGGCATCCTGACCCAGCCTCCTGGGTCCTGCATCCTGACCCAGCCTCTCACTCCTCGCTCACCCTCACCAGATGCAGCCACAGACAAGCAGGAAAGGAGGAGCAGCAGCATCACAGAGGGCAAGAAACTCTCCTTCACCTCCCTCCCACACCCCCAGTCCCCCCGAGGCCCCCGGCTGCAGTGACAGAGCAAACCAAGCACACCTTTCAGGGAGCTGATCTCTATTTCAAAAGGCTGCTCCTGGAGGAATCAAGTACGGACACTGGCACGGGGTGTAAACAAGTCCCAAGAGTTTTCTGCCATCCAGTTCCTTCCTTCCCTCCTTAAATCCCCTGAAACAGATTTTACTACAGCAGCTCCAGCCCCGTACAATTGTGAGAACATTTCATGCACAAAAATAAAAACCAACCCAAAAAAAACCACCCCAAAAAGAACCAGAAAGCCCCAACCCAGCAAAGCCCTCCCCTGGCCACACAGGTCTGGACAGCCTGGTGTTCCCTCCTCACTCCTGGGAGAGGGAAGGGCTTTGGCTGGGCACAATCCAACACAGTCACCAGCAGCTCCCCACTCCAGCACATTCCCGAGGTGCCAGACCCAGTCCTGCCCCGTGGGTTCCTGTGGTCACGGGGCGAGTGGAAGGAGAAGCGGCTCCGAGGGGCCGCAGGGCTCTGCCGGGGTCCGGCTGGGTGTGCAGAGGGCAGCGCCTGGCAGCCAGGGCTCCCGCGTCCTGCGGAGCTGGGAGAACCCTCCCCAGGACGACGCTGCCTTTGCCTGACGAACAGCGGCAGGGAGGGCAAGAAAACCAACCACAAACTCCAAATCCACCAACACTCCTCTAAGGTTACAACTACTTTACACCGAGGCTGTGTGGCTGTTCAGCGCGGGGCTCAGCATGCTCCTAGGGACCTACGGGGGCGCAGCGGGGGACACGACTTCGGGTGGTGCCTCCCTGGGGCCCTGCTCAATTCCTACTACGAGACGACACCTACAGTAACTCACAAGCTTCCCACAGAGCCTGCGGGGCTGCGGTCCCAGCACGCTCCAGCGCCTGGTCTCCTCTCACCTGGGACCCGTACCCCTGGGGAGGGACACTGCCCCGTCCCCCAGAGGCTCTGGGGGGTGTTTCCCAGGAGGGAAAAAGAAAAAAAGGAAGAAAAGATAAGAAAAAAAAAGAAACCAAGAGCAACTGTGCTCTGCTCCATTTAATCCCGATTAACTGCAGCCCCTGGAGCTGGGAGAGACGCCAGTCGAGCAGTTTGCTGGGCATCCCCTCGGGGACGGCCCATTTCTCAGAGCCCCTTTCCCAACCCAGCCTCAGCCTAAACTGAAACACATCATCACTGCATTAAACTAACAAGAGCTCCAAAACCTGCAGTTTCTTCCTCTGGGGGATGTGACTGAGCAGTGGGCAGGACACGTGGGCAGGCAAGTGCCCGGCTCTGCAGCGGGGACGTTGCTCCCTCTGGAAGCTCCTGACAGCGACCGGTGTGACCGGATCCTGTCTGAGACACGACGTTAGGGCTGGGAAGAGCAAAAGGAGCAATTCGTCCTTGGCGTGCTAGAACCTCTCCTACCTCCCTGGGTGAGGAAACAGGCAGCTTATTTGCAAAAGGCAAGTGGTTTCCTAAAAAACTACTGGAAAAGGAAAGAAAAGAGGTGAGGGCTGCTCCGTGCCTTCCCCTAGAAAACTGTAAAAACATTGGAGAGAGAGTGGCAGCGGGGAGGCTGGCAGGGCAGCACAGGACAGCTGCTGTCTCTGGACGTGCCACAGCCATGGCAAGGTCCAGAGAGGTCTGGCTGTGCCTTGCGGGCGCTCCTGGCAGAGGTGCAGGAGCTCAGGTCCTCTCTGCCCGCTGCCGGGGGGTTCGGGGGGCAGTGAGTGGCTGCGGCTGGTCTCCACGCTGGCCAGGCAGCTGCTGGTAGTTGGTGTTTCCTGCCCCAACAGCCCCCGAGGCCGCTGCAGGACTGTGATTGCTGTGGGTGCAGCCCCGGCTCGGGCTCCCCTCCTCTGGAGAGGCCTCCTCCGAGCGTGCTGCTGCTCAGTTGCTCTCTACCAGCTTGGCCAGTCCCTGGCGGATCTCACTGAGCTCAAATATCTTCACATCCATGATCTCTGCCACCTTGGTGACCTCATTCTGGATCTTCTCCCTCTCAGCGAGAGTCTCCGCCAGCGTCTGCTCGGCCAGGTGCAGGCGTCGCTCCAGCTCTGCGTTGCGCGTCTCCAGCTCCTGCCGAAGGACACCGCTGTGGCGAGGTGGCTGCCCCGGCGCCGATAGGCGCTGCCGGCAGACCACCCCCCTTATCTCCCCAAAACAGCCCCGCCAGCACCCCAGCGCCAGGCACCCCGCCAGCCCCGGTCTCCATCTGCTCTGCCACCCAGGGCCCTCCCTATCTGGAACCGCAGCACCCCGGCACACCAACCCCCCCAGCGCTGCCCCCCAAACCCAGTGTGCTGGCAAAGCAGATCTCCCCCTCTATCAGCCCAGCCCTGACAGCATCTGATGCTTGGAGATACCGGGAAAGGCAGTGCCGGTGAGCAGGGCTGAGTCCCACAGGAGACCCCCAACTGTTCAGGAGCTCGGGGGTAAGCACAGGCAGGCAGTGCCCCCAGAGACCCCCGGCAGACTGTGCTTCCATCTGCATCCTGGCCCGGAGCTGCGGAGCAGCTTGCACCCCTCCTGCCAGCCCAGCGAGTCAGAGCTCTGCTCCCCGACCATCCCCGGCCACCTGAGGGTCACCCCCATCACAGCTCCTGCTCCAGCCCCACGCCAGCGGCTGCTGGGCTGGGTCTGTGCCCCATGTCGTATCTCCAGGAGATGCAGGGAGGGGGGAAGAAGGCAGAGACATAGGCAAGGAGCATTTCCCACGATCCAGAGGCACCCGCAGGCATGGCAGCTCTGCGGCAGTCACTCTGGCTGGAAGCAGAAACAGGGACAGATCCCTCCGAGTGAGAGGTGTCCCAGATCTGCCATCCTCACCTGCAGCTTCTGCAGCGTCTCCTCACGCTCGCCCTCTGCTTCCCATCGGCCACACTTCTGGTTCTTCAGCATCTGGATCTCCTAAAACACCAGGAGGAAGCGCATCACGCCGGGTGCACCCGTGATGACAGGCAGGGTGTTGGTGACCACAGGACACCCAGCTTCAGGCTGTGCTTCGGTCCGCAGGGCATTACCTCGTCCTTGGCCTTGATCAGCAGCTCCAGCTCCTCCAGCGTCTGGCTCAGCTCTTCCTTGTTGTTCTCACTGGAGGAATCCTGAGCCCCCTGTGACTCCAGCTCCGCCACCTGCACGACACGGGCACCGGGAAGACATGCTCAGAGAGACGGGAACGTCCCGGCCCCTCAGCACCCACCTCGCTCCCTGCAACCTCCCCGCTTCCTAACGAGCCCTACGGGGCTCACAGCAGGGCAGCAGCTCCCACCTGGGGCTGTCAGGAAGCCATTCCCTCCTGCTCTGCCTGGGTCTCACTCAGAAACACACTGTGGTCCAGAGCCTCAGGCTCTGCTTTGCCCCGCAGTCTCGTGCTGCCAGCCGAGCTCGAGGGGCTGACAACACACACGTGAGCCTACAGCCCAAAGCAACCGCTGGGTCCAGCTCCCTCTGCATCCCTGGGCAGACACTGCCCAGGAGTCACTGCAGCTCAGCCACAGCAGAGCCGGGAGGCTTTGCCCGAGCATACTCCCTGTTCCTGAAAAATTCAGCCTGCTGCTTTGTATTATTCATGAGAACGATTCATTTTTAACAGCTGGCAGCAGCTACGGCCGAGCTGTGCCACAGCCAGCTCCAGCCTGGGGCTGGACACCTTCCCGAGGGCAGCTGGGCCTGGGGCTCTGCTCATCCACGAGAGCTGTCAGGCCAGGATTGCCCAGCGCCCGCCCCAAAACGCTCCAGTTTAGGGACAATAACCTAGTAACAGGCTCTCCTGTGACTCTGCAGAAGTCCCCAGCAGTTTCCCTTCACCCAAGGCTCACGAAATCCTCACCCCCATCTTTGGGAACAGCCACCAAGGAGCTGAGCAAGACCAGAGCGACAAAGGGACAAAGGGACAGCCCGTGCCAGCCCCAACCCCCCCTCACACAAAGTCTCTGCATCCTCCTCCCGCAGAGGAAACCCTCGTTCCCTGCAGCTCTTCCCCTGTGCGACTCCAGCAGGGAGAGTGAGCAGCGAGTGCCGGGGCTGCCGAGCTGCAGCCATCAAGTGCCAGCAGCTGTCAATGGCCATCAACCCCCGATGAGCCACGTGCCTCCCTCCCCCGGGCTCCTAAAACCCCAGCTGTCCTACAACCCTCTCCCGAGGTACCCCACGGCTCTTCCCCCCAGCAAACCCACCGTGTGACCGTCACCCCTCTGCCCAGACACACACAGGGCTCCTCAGTCGATCTGTGACCTCCTGACACGACAGAGGTCAAAAGATCCTGTTATTCCAACGAACAAGGGCCCGTTTGTACAGGGTTCATGATGTTGCAGCTCGGGCTGGAGCTAATTATAGCAGACAGAGCCATCTTCACCCTTCCTGCCAGCAGCCACATCGCCCTGACGCCCAGCTCTGGGGGAGCACTCAGAGTCGCTGCGGCTGGGAGCTACCCACGGGAAGTCTGAAGGGAAGCTGGATTCCCTGACTCTGTGCTCTGGTTTCCTCCCTTTATCCACTCAGCACACCCCCACCTCGCTCTGCAGAAGGCAGGAGCCCTTGTGAGAGCTCCCCAGCCACGTGCCCTTGCTCCCTGACATGTTTTCCCTGCCAGGATCATGCAGCATCCTGGATCTCCATCCCACCTCCCGCTGACACCCAGGGAACCTGATGGAGGACAGGAACAAGGGCACCATCTGGCTCTGGGAGGGGGCTTCCTCTGGCCCGCCCCCACAAAGCCCCTCCTGCACTCACCCGCTGCCGCAGCGTTTCCGTCTCCTCCTGGTAAGCAGCCAGCTGCTTCTTCCACTGGTCCACGTTGGCGTTGGCTTCGTGGAGAGCAGCCACCAGCTTGTTGTTGTTGTCCTGGAGGCTGAAGAACTCGGCCTCCCACTGCACCTCGCTCACTGACCTGCGCCAGAGGACAGGGGAAGGTGCATCAGAGAGGCGCAGCGGGAAGGTTTCTTCCGCCAGTGCTAACACCACGCTCTTGGAAGTGCGAGGCAGCTCCTCCAGAGCTCCTCCAGAGTTTTCTATTTGGCTCTTCATCACTTCCTGAGTTTAAATGCATCTCCCAGCCCTGAATCCACATCTCCTCCCTTTATCCCTGGATAATATTTGACTTGGAGGCCACACGTGCTTGCTTTAAACTGCAGAAACCGCACTGTGAGATTAATGGGGTGGGGGAGACGCAGCTACTGCAAAGGAGTTTTGCAATGTGGGACTGTGAATCCATTTTTAAAATCCATGTTAGATCTGAGGTTGCTTTGAATAAAACCCAACCGCCCCAGACTCTGGAGAAGGCGGCAAAGGACACTTGCTTTTGATTTAAAAATATTCTAAGTGTTCAGCTGGGAGCTCCACAGGAGCCACGGGGCAGAATCCAGCCCAGAGTCTTTTGAACAGACAAAGTGCGGAAGCAGCAGGGACTTTGCTGGAACCATCAGGGGAATGAAACACAAAACGCAGCCCTGGGCCAGCTGGAAGAGTGTGAACATCTTCTGGTATGACAGACTACTGATCTGCAGATAACTGGCAGCAGCTCATCCCTGCTGTGGGCACAAGGCATTCTCCATCCCACGCTGCCTGGACCGCACACTGCACCCCCCAGCTGCAGCGACGTTCTGCTGAGGAGCCAGGGGGTGGGAACGGAGCAGGGTCTGGGCAGCAGTGGCCATGGGGCAGTACTGGGCAACCTAAACAGCAGCCCTGGGTCAAGCTCAGGGCCCCACGAGCATCGGGACATGGGGATGTGCACCACCTCCCAGAACAGAGAGCCGAGGGGTTGGAAGCAGCGAGCACTGGTGGCAGCCTCACCCTTCGGAGAGCATCTTCTTCAGCCGCTCCTTCTCTGTTGTTATCTCCACGTCAGCACTCTGGCTCCGGAACAGTTTATCTTCTCCCGGGCCATTGGAGCTGATGATGGGGCTGGGAAGTACCTGGGGGACGAGGAAGAGGTGGTTGTCAGGCGGCAGCAGAGGCAGGCCACGAGCCCTCAGAGCGAGCTCCCCTGTGAGAAGCCCTGGCTGCAGCCCCAACTCCTGGTCCACACGACGAAGGCTGCTCCACACCCAAGGCACAGCAGCACCTGGCACAGCACAGCCACGGAGCCACACGGACACAGGGACAGCGATCCCAGCACACAGACGCCCTGAGCAGGCGGGGTCAGAGCCTGCACCCACCAGCTGCTCCTCCCTCCCCTCGCACAGGGCAGGGATGCTCCAGGGACTGGGGTCCCCGGCTGCGCACGGCGCTGGGGCTGCTCGAGCCGTCCATCAGCTTCAGGTCTGATCAAGTCTTTGCAGGATTTTTCTGGCTTTCTCAGAGCAGTGGAAAGACCCAACAAACTCTGAGCACGGAGCTCGGGGGTCAGTCCCAAGTGCAGCTTCTGTACCACGAACGAAAACACCGCTGGCCATCGGGACGGCGTTTCTCGGGCTCAAGGGAGGGAAGCTCCACTACTGCTCAGGTGACTCTGGGACCCTGTTTTCCAAAGGTGTGGGTGTGAAACCCACAGCCCCTGCACCAAAGCAGAGCCCTCTCCACGGCTCCATGTTCCACACAAGGTCCATCTCGGGCTGGAGGGGACCAGCAGTGGAGCGGGGATGGACACGCAGAAGCCAAAGCAGGCTGTGCATCCTCCGGAGCAGCCTGCCTGCAGCTCTCCTCACAGCAGGGACAAGCTGGGCGCTGACAGGGTGAGCTGAGCTATAAAAAGGCTCCCTGGGACCCTGCGCTGGGGGCTGCAGAGCAGATGGCTGTGGAGTCAGCTGGGGTTGATAGGTAGCCCTTGATGCCTGCGGTGAGGGCAGCCACCTGCCCTGGGAGTCGGCTGACATCTATAAATAGAGCTGGACAGGGCCATGAGGTGCCCTGACAGCAGCTTCAGGGAGCCTTCCAGAGAAGGGAGACCTGCAAAACACAGCCCTCCCTCGCCTCTCCCACAGCGTGGGGAAACTGAGGCAGGGAAGGGGCAAAAGCTGAAGAAGCTCTGCGCTGGTCTGTGGCTTGCATTGTCCACAGTGACACAGCCTGTGATGGGGACTGGCCCAGAAGGTACAAGAGGACAGCAGGGAGCTGCTACCCTGGGATTTCCCCAGCCTCAAACGCCTGCAACTCACGTAAACCAGTGCAGATGCAGAAAATGAGGCAGGCCTGATTTAATTTCAGGAGACAGATCCACTCCCTGCTCGCTCACAAGCAGAAACACAATCAATTATTCAAAGCTCGTGTCTGAAGCTCCACTAAGGCAGAGACTGCGAGTCAGCGGGGGGAGAGGGGACGGGCTGGGGAGGGCTGGAAGGATCGGTGCCCATGCTGCAGGGACACCGTGCACATCACTGCATCACACGCTGGCTGCAGGCAGGGGCAGCGCACGCCAGGGTCTGAGCTCTCCCACCCAGAGCTCCCACTGCCAGTTCCCAGCGCTGCCGAGCCGGGTGACAAGGGACGTTTCCTGGTGTGTGGTGGAGCTCCGAGCTCCTCAGCCCCTCAGCCATCCCTGCCTGAGACCAACGTGTCCTGTTGTGGCACCTGATGGGTTCTGCCCCATGTGAACAGGACAAGAGGGAGCGTCTCTGCTCCCAGCATCCATCTCCTGGCCAAGAGAGCTCGGAGACGGAGCCTGCAGCTGGCTGTGAATCTCCGCCTTGGGCTGAGCAAAGTCTTTAACTCGAGTCCCCCCTTCACTTGCCACCCATTAGGACGGGGCTCAGTTAGCAGGACCCAGAAGCCAGGCAGATTTTCCCCAGCCTTGCACCCCACCATAACATTTCCAGTCTCTGCAGAGCCACCACCTCCACCTCCCCCTCTTTCCTGCGGGCCAAGGTACTGTTCGCACTCCCTCCTCCTCCTCTGCTGCCACTCCATCTGTACTCAGCCCAGAGAACGTGGTGTCCTCCATCCTACAGCTCCTTCCTTAGTGCCAGGAGCTCTGGGAAATGTGGAGTCACATCTGGAGGGAACTATTTGGGAGGGCAGCTCCACCATCAGCACCAAACTGTTTCACCGTGGGGAAAAGCAGGGCAGTGCTGCCTGCCCGGTGCTGTCACACTGAGCCCACCCAGCAGCTCTAAAGAAAAAACAAAACAAACCAAAATACATCAAAAAATCCCAACCACCACGACAGGAAGAAACCCAACGCTCCTCCAGCGTGGCTCTGTAAGACACCAACTGATCTGGGTACTCCCACTGGCACAGAGGGAGGAGTGGGAACCTTCCTAGGAGCTTCACTTAAGCACTAATTAGTTAATCCACTTCATGTGGCCTCAAAAGAGTGACCTCTGGTGTCATCAAAACGTGACACTCCAACCTCAGCACCTGGCAAGAAAGTTCTTGGAGAGGAAGGGATGAAAGCAAGACGTGCCCGGAGAAGACGGGCGCCGTGGCCGCTTCCCCTGGCTGAAATCACCCTCCCCACGGCCCTTCCCCAGCGTTACCTGGTGAGATGTGATGTTCAGGGCAGGATTGGTCAGTTCTGTTTTATCCTGGGACTTCTCCCTCGCCAAACGGGCGGCTTCTTTCACTTCCTGGAACTTCTCTGCGAACTAGAGGGGGTGGAAAGTCACTCTGGTGCTGCGCCGGAACGTGGAACACGCCAGAACTGCTGTCGGGTTACTCCTCCCCCCTCTGCCACTCTGCTCAGCAGGCTTTGTAATTTCTCTGCAGTTAGTAACAAGCAGGGAATAGCCCCCTCCTGCCCCTGGCTCTGGCACGTCGGCTGTAGCTAAGTGCCAGTGGCAGAAACTAACCCCCAAGTCCCGGTTCCGGTCGTGATGCTCGAAACTCCCTGCAAACACTTCACACCCCCCTGGCACCTCTGCATCTCGCCTTGGGCTGCAGCACAGCGGGAGGAGCGTTACATCAGGTTCCCAGAGCTGGTTCTCCAGAGGCCAACCTCCCTCTGGGGTTTTGGGGACAGTTTCCCTGCTCAGAGCAGGTTCCCCCGGCAGCTGCTGCCGTTACCTGGGAGAGATGCTGCTCCGAAGCGAAGCCCAGTCCATACACCGTGTTGGCCCGGCTGTCTGCCCACTGCCCGAATTTCTGGGACGTCTTGGTGAAGGTCATGTTGGGGGTGATAGTGCTGTTGATGATCGCCTGCAGAGAGGGGCAACAAGAGGGCAGGGAAGTCTCCATCCCGTTGCCCGGGGTGGTGGTGTGGGACCTACAACCCCCTTGCCCTCGAGCTTCACACCGTTCCCTCGGGTTCTATCCCTGGTCCCCAAAGAGAGGAGATCGGCACCTGCCCCTTCACTCCCCTCAGAAGGGGCCACAGACCCCCACGAGGTCTCCCCTCAGCCTCCTCCAGGCTGAACAAACCCAGGGCCTTCCCCTCCAGACCCCTTCCCAGAGCTGGGGTTCTCAGGAAGACTTTGTGTTTTGGATTCTCAGGGCTGGGGGGGAGGCAGGATGGGGTGACACCAGACCCAGGGCACACTTCCCCAGCGCGGTCTCTGCACTCCAGCACTAAACACACCCGAGCACAGATTCCATTCCCCACGATGAAGACTCCAGAGTGCCTGTGCCGAGAACTGGCCAACTCACCACCAAACCCACCAACACCAGAACAGACTTTGGGTGGAGAAAAGCCTGCTGTCCACCCGTGGGACCTGTCAGCAGGTGCCCCTCACCTTGGTGCCCCCCACGCTGATGATCCGGTACACATTGCGTGTGGCATCGTAGAAGTAGGAGACGGTCAGAGCGTGTTTGCTGGCGGGGATCCAGTTGCGTTTGGTGGCAGGGTCGATCTGGAAAACGTGGGCCCTGGTGCTGAAGATGGGCTGCTCCCTGCAAGAGAAAGGGCTGGGGCTGTCAGGGCGCAGGGGAAGCGCCATTGACTTCCTGGTGCCTGAGCCGCGCTCTGCGCCGCTGGCAGCACTTCTGCTTTTCGCCCCCTCCCCGGGGATCCCACGCGAGGTGCTGGGCAGTGCAGCCCCGAGGGCGCCACGCCGCTCCACCCGAAGCCCTGGTGTGGGGAGCTCCCCGCTGCCTGGGCTGGCATCGCCCACCGCCCCTTCTCGTATGGGGACCCGAGATCTCCAGCACTCTTGAGCTTCCAGGAGCTCTGGGCTTCTCTGTGCTCTTCACGGGAGCCCTCTGCATCCCTGGCACCCTTCTAGAGTCCATTGTAGAAGCTGGGGGACCATGGCTGCTGATGCCTCTTGTTTGCCCACCACACAGGCAGCACTGACCACAGTTTCCACTGCACACCAGGGACCTGGGCCTGTGGAAGTACCCTTGGCACAACAGCACAGCTACCGAGGCCTGTACTACAGGTACAGATTCCTACCCTCCATTGGAGCTTCCCTGTCCTCCTCTATACTCTCCAGAGACCACAGCCTGGTCATTCCATCTTTAGCCTGGCTCAAAGCTTTGTTTCACCATCCCTGGCACCTCAGTGGGCCATTCACGGCAGCTTCACCAGGTACAGGATTTCTCTGGCCACTGGATTGTTTGTGTTTCACAGGGTATCGCTGAGGTGGATGGGTGGATGGATGGATGGATGGATGGATGGATAGATGGATGGATGGATGGATAGATGGATGATGTGTTTGGGATGTGAGCACAAGAGGCACCTTCCCCTTGGCACAGCTCTTGAGTCACACTTGGGAAGCGCATCCTGCATCCTGCAGCGAGAGGTCAGGCTGCAGCGTTAGCAGTGAGTCACACACGTCACCATGAAGGGAAGGGAAGGGAAGGAAACCCTTCACTGCACCACACGCAGCAGCTGCGGGAAGGGGCCAGGCCAAGCGCTGCCCAGGCTCCCTAACCGCTCACATCTCAAGGAGTTCAGTCTCGGGGGGCAGGGAGGAATCTTTCCATGACACAACGGTCCAGGTGCGGCAGGGCTTGGGGTCTTTTCCTGACTTCAGTTAAAACCCAGGACACTGACCTCTCCTTACCCAAACCCAGGGAGATCTGACCCCATGGGAAACGTCCCGCTCGCCTGCGACAGCTGCGAACAAGCCACAGCCACAGTCCTGCCAGACGTGAGCTCCCAAAAATCCACGTCTCCATTTCCCCTCCACTCCAAGGCCTCACAGCTGCACGGGACAGACCTTCCTGTCAATCCAAAGATGACCATACCTGCAAGTTTTCTTCCCTGTCATGGGAGATAATTGGGTGAGCTGCATACCCAGAGTAAATAAATCCCTCTGGCAGCAGGCGCTGGCTGCTGGGAGAGGGCCACAGAGGAGCCTGGACGGCTCCAGTGTTCCCAGTGACACGCACGTGATGCCGGCTGCATGACAGAAAACCCTCCCCAGCCAGCAGCCCTCACACGCACGGCAGCTATTCCCGTGCTCTCACTGTCTGTGCCCAGACTCCATGGAAAACATCCTGCTGACTGCAGCAGGTTTGGGACCAACATCCCCTGACACACACACGCAGAGCTCTCGGATTCCCAGAGACAACCCTGCTCTGCCCGCGGGGACGGGGCTGCAGCAGCACTTGGGTACACACCTCCCTGCCCGGAGATCCAGGAGGGAGCCCAGACCCCCAGGGAGGGGGGAATCCCCTGTGGCTGCCCTGGCACGCTGCATCCCCACGGCACGCTGCATCCCCACAGCACGCTGTGCTCCTCATCTGCTTTGTAACAAAGCAAATGTACAGGGTCCCCCCACATCGACTGAGACTGTCTCTGCAAAGGGATGCTCAAAAGCACAAGAAAGTGACTTTGCACAATGAAGGGTGCTGGCAGAGAGCCCAGATCACCCAGCCCCTCTGCCTCGCCTGCCTCCAGGTCAGCTGAGGGTGTCTCAACCATGGAAAAGCCCCGCTGCCTTCCCATCGATCACTCCAAGACAGGAGAGGCTCCGGATGCCACCCAGATGTCAAGCACCCTGTAATTACAGTGCCACCACCACCAAGAACAGCGTTCCCGTCCTGCTGGGCACCAGGAGCGGAAAACAAAAGGCCAGGGGAAGGGCTGTGAGGCAGGAGAGCAGCCCGGCGACACAGGGGTCAGCTTGGGCTTTCCCCGCTCGCACGAGGCTGCTCTCACCCCCACACACACGCTCTCTTCCCAGTCTCTGGCACACCAAAACACGCACTGCCGATGGCGTTGATGCAGCAGTGTTCTACCTCTTGTGCCTCTGTTTAACCACCTCCGTCCGGACACTCCTCGTCCCTTTGCTCGTGCCTCAGGGTCTCCCCGGGGCAGCAGACCCTCCGCTGCCTGCGAGAGGCCCGTCCCCTCCAGTCACAGAGTCTCTCAGGCTCCTGGAACGGGCTGGCTGCCAGTTACACCAGATGTGTTTCGCTTCCCACTGACAACAAACCGGCACCAACAGCGCGTCAGCAGCTTCACCTGCCTGCCCAGTGCCAAGGAGGGGGCTCCTGCGCCCACCTCCCTCCCAGGGACACAAACCATACAGAACCTCCTGCACCCACCCTTCAGAGCCCCTCTTCCCTCGCTGCAGACGGGAACAGCCACTGCCAAACCTGCGTGTCCCTCACAATGGGAACCAGAGCTCGCTTTGTTAGGCCAGCGTGTTAATTGCCTTCACATAACTACCTGAGCACAGTGCCAGCCTGGCACAGGGACAGGGCTTTCTAGGAAGCATGGCTTGAGCTCTGCAGGTAGCGCTCCACGGGAGCTTTGTGCTCTGCTTGGGAACAGCACGGAGATGTAAGGGAAAAAAAGTCTTCTCTTGTTTTAAATTCGTCCAATGGTACAACTGGTATCCAGCTGGTACAAGAGCTTCATTGTCAAGGATGCTGCTGGCCTGGAAACCTGCCCTTCTGTACTCACTAACTCGCCTGACAAGGTGAACACAAACACTACAAAACTGAAGGTCTCCTGGAGTCAATGTGCTGGAACACCACAGAAAGAAAGAGTGGGCAGCAGTGCAGACCCAGGGAGAAGCAAGGAAGCAAGTCCTGGGGCGCGGCTCTGGGAAGTCACAGCCACTTTATTAAGTGGGAAACGGCTGCACCTCACCCTTCCCACAGAAAGAACAGCGACCAGGGAAAACCAAACAGCTAAAAATGAAACGAAGAGATGACCTAAGCCATCTGTGCTCGATCTGTTCCTCACCCCAGCAACACCCCTGGCTCCTCCTGTGGCTTCTCCTTAGGGAGAGGCTGGGAGAAGGTCAGTGGGTGTTTGGGGAGGATGTGTGAGTACAGGGAATGGATCGATCGTTTCCCAGTTGCTCACTGACTGGAGTCTCTGACTCAGTGGCCATTGAGCCGACATGTAAAACCACATGCTGGTCTCATTTCCACCTTGGTTCTGACGCTACTCCTGCCCCTGCAGCATCCAGATTGATTTCCTAACGAACAGCTGCTTATTTCACCACTGCCAGGAGAGCAAATCGTTATTTGTCCTCTTAATTTACAGCCTCAGCAGAACAGCAAGAGGCTGAGCAGGCCAGAGGGACCGAGTTTGGTCGGCTGGATGAGGGACCTGCAGCATTAGGACACACGGACACGCTGCCAAGACCCCGGAGGAGCGTGCCCTGTGCCAAGGAGGTGCAGATGGCATCGGTTCAGTCCCTCGCACCGGCACCGCGCTCTACCTGGCAGGGGAACAGCACCAAAATCCAGAGAAGGCTGAAACCAGCGCTGCCCCCTCCGCTCTGCGTAATCTGAACACATATGTCACCGCGTGCAGGGATTGTCCTTGCGTGTCCTGCCTGGATGTGGGCTCTACCCTCTTCTTTACAGGCACGTGGGGCTCTTCCTAAGCGGGATCTTCTAAAACAGCCCAGCAACTCCCCTCCCAGAGCAGCCCCTCCGAAGGGGGATCAGACCGCAGCACTTCAGGAGCCAGCACCAGGGACCCGCAACGTGTGGGATCGTATGGATCAGCCCTCTGTGCTGCAGGAAAACGATGTCCAAGGAGAAGCAGAGCTGCTGGCACCGGGCTGCTGGGAGGGCAGCTCACTGCCCGGCCCTGGAGCCCGTCTTGCACGAGAGGAGATAACACACACGTCCAGCCACACTCTGCACAAGCTGCCTTTAGTCGCTCTGCCAGGCGTGGCGTCGATAGCAGGATGGGTCCTCCCTCTAATCCTCACCACTAAAGTACTCCCAGCCCTGCGGATGAGTCAAACAGCTGCACACAAGTAGAGAGGCACAGAGATTCTTGGTTTAAGCCACAGACAGAGCTGGGAATGGGGCGCATTCCCCACTGCATCCCCCACCCTCCCAGCGAGGTAAGGAACAGCCCAGGACGAAGGAAGGGACAGCCAGCCTTCGGAAGAGCTGTTACCTTCACGTCTCTGCTTCAATAGCGCTGTGGCAGCCCCAGCATGTCTCTGTTCTCTCTCTGTCCACCCCAGCATCAGCCGCCCATCGGGGTCTTTGCACTTGAGAGAAACCATGTTTTATCCCTTTTATTTTCTCAGGGTATTTCCAACACAAATAGCATCTCTCTAGGAAAAGCCTGTTTGGCAATTACAGGCTCGCTCTCTCTAGGGCAGGTTCCTAAACCTAACAGGCAGCTGCCCAAGCACAGCCCTCCTGCCAAACCCCCACGCCCAGGCGGGAAGAAATCAGGGCTTGTTGCTTGCTTTAGATCTTCCATCGCATCCAGCCACATCTCAGCTCCATAGCTCCTGTATCAGTTGCGGGGAGGGGTCTCTTTCTCACTGCACAGCTGCATTTGACTTATGCTTTGTCCTCATTCTCTGATTCTCTGTGCAACCAGGAAGGTTTTTCCCACTGAGATCCTCTCATTTTGTCTCAGTAATTCTCACTCCCCAGCCCTGCCTGCCTGTGCCGTGCCCATTTAGTTAACTGAATTACTTATCACATCCTGCTCACCTGCCCCCACCCTTCGCTGCATGACCAGAGAAAAGAGGCCTGATGTTTGCTCTGGAGAGGGGAGCTTTCAGTGCCCATTCCCCACATCTATACCCACTTTTCTGTCCTGTTTTCGGTTCCCAAGCAAGGTGTGTGACAGAGGAGCAGGATTCAGACCTGGACACGCTATGGAGTTATAAAAGAGATTTGGTGGGTGAGTCCGAGCTCAAAGCACTCCAGGGACACAAGCAGTGGATGGGGCTGGGGTTTGGAATAGTCTTTTGGCCACTTACGGCAGCAGCTGGAACGCACTGGGGAGGCTGAGCTCCATCCTCACTAACTGCCTTTGCCTTGGTGCTCCTGGATGGGGTTCAGTCAAGGGCATCACTGGGAAGTCCATGTGCCGTTCCCCCGCACTCCCTCTCGCTCACTGCAGCTTCTCTTTGCAGGGATATTCATTTACTTGTCAGGGAAAGGAGCCTCTCTGCACTTGGACGCTGAGAGGATAATCACTTTAAATACCTTGCTCGGCATCTGGGCAGCCTGTGGTCCCCCTCTTCACCCATGAACCAAACCAAAAACCTCCTTGCAAAAAATCTCCCCGTCCCAGATCAGCAGAACTGTCTGTTTCTGCAGACCATGGGCACGACTGTACCCAGTCACAAGGGCACAGCAGGGCTCTGGGCTGCTTGGGCTGACAGAGACTGGTTTTGCACCATGCCCTGTGGCTGGGCTCAACGTGCAGGCACAAGAAGCAAGCCCCCCCCTCCCAAAAAAAAACAGGCCACAAGCCCCCCAAAAAAGAGGGCATCTTCTGATAGGAGGCCCAGCACCAGCCACACCAGGAGGTGAGGATTTCCCTGCTGTGGCGCTGGGCGCTCCGCAATTCCTCACCACAACCCTCCCAAAAGTCCTTTCTCCCCACAAGGTCCCGTTTCCTGGACGGGGAGTTCAGGGGGCAGCCTGTGCAGAGCAGACAGGGGTACGTGAGAGCAGGCGAGCACCACTGGCTCGGCTCTGGCGCTGAGCCCACGGCCGTGCTGAGTCAGCCGGGAGACTCCTCTGGCTGCTGGGCCAGGGCTCTCCTCCTGCTGGATCAACCACCAGCCACAGCACTCAGAAGCCTGGCAGAGCTGGGTGCGGGATAATTTGAGGGAGGGGGCTGGCCAGGGCAGAGGGGGGAGTGTGTTTCGGACAGTATTTCAAAAGGCAGAGCTGGAGCACGGAGAGGGCATGAGAACCAACCTCCCCCTCCACTGCTGTCTGTCTTTGTTTCCTTTTATCTTCCCCCAGCAGCTCGAATAGCTGCTGACTGTGTGTCAGTGCTGTTTGGGGAAGAAGTAACAAGAGCCAAACCTCACCTCCTTCCCTCCGCATTCCTCCCCCACACCTAACCTAACCCTTCCTCTGAGCTGGGGACAGGGCTCACCTCCATCCAGAGCCCAGTGACTGCGTGCAGAGCGTGTTGTGACACTGTGATACTGCCTGCCCCGGCTCTGGGCACCAGCCCCCAGGACACGGACTGGTAGACACTGAACCTCCAGACTCCTTTGGAAACAAAGTTTGGGAGGACCGATTCCCGACCCTGTGCTCTAAACACCGGGCAGGTTTTCAAGCCCTACTAGCCACAGCTCTGCTTTCCTTCTGTGCTGCGTAATGTCACCTTGGGGAAAGCACAGAGATGCTGCTCGTGTCCAGATGGGACTGAAGGAGCCCAGACTTCCACCCCACTGGTGCAAAGGGAAGGGGAGTGCAGCTCCAGCAGCGCGAGCTGGCTGGGGGCTGCTTTCCCTCTGCCTCCCCCAGCTCCCCAGGGATCACCCAGCAGGGCTTAGCACAGGAATGAAAAGCAGCTGCCTCCCGGCCTGTCTGCAGATAAAGGGCAGCAAAGGAATCCTGGCTGCAGAGCTGCGCTGGGATGGCGTGGGGAACAGCCACAAGCATGCAAGGTCAGGCACAGGGGAAGGGGATTAAGGGCATTTAAAGACACAACACAGATGAGCTGGTTGGTTGGTTGGGGTTGGGTTGTTTTTTGGAAGCCAGTCTCCATCTACAGAGCATCTTGGCGGCTGAACAGTGTGCTACTTGGTGTCTACAACACAATCTGTGCATTCACCTTCCTGGGACAACTGTTAATTCTCCTCCTTTCCAGACACACAGGCCTGCTGCTGGAAGTCTGTACAGCAATTAAAGTTAAAAAACCCAGCAGAGCCAGACGGCAGCCAGTCATTCTTTATACACTCCAGAAAGTATGTCCAGTAATAATGAGAACCAGAGAAGCAGAGATATATGCACATTTCAAAATGCTCCATGCCTCCGACACGTTCTGCCTCTGCATCCTCATCATCATCGACAAGACCCGTAGTACTTCCAGGCATGGATGCCTGCTCGGCTTCACTAGAGCAAGTCCCCCAAGATCTGCTGCTATTTTCAACCTGCCCTTGCCAGAGCTCCAGCAGCACAACCAGCAGCCCCTCTGACAAGGGCAGTCCAAGCTCCCCGTGCAGCAGAGGTCAGTGGGATGACAGTGTAGGGACGAGTGAGGAATTCATTTGCCTGGCATATGTGACCAGCAGGTAAACTCTGTACCACTCAGATCAGCAGCTGGTAAACTGCACCCACCTGTACTGACAGTGACACTGCTACCAGCAGAGCCAGGGAAATGGGAAGTGTCCAGGGAAGACTCAGCTAGGACTTCACTACATTCACTTCTCTCAGGATCGAGTGTTATTTACAGCCCTGCTCTTCAGAGAGGCAGAGCTAATGCACTGCTAGGAACAGTGCACTGGCTACCCAAGAGTCCACTGAGAATTTATCCGGGAAAACCAGAACATGATTTTACCAAAAAATCTCATATAGAGGAACAAGACCCGAATCCCTGCTCTAAAAACAAGTTAACTAAAATCAGCTGCCAGAGTGTGATGTAAGAGGTGATGTGCTTTGAAAGGCTTTTGTATCTAAACGCTGCTGAAAGCTACTCCAAATCCCCATGTGACCAACGTAGAAGCAAAAAGCCACTTTTATCTCAGGAGTTAAGTGGAAATAAGGCATTTCGGGTGGAAACGTCATCTCTGGCTTAACAACAGTGTTGCTACTACACCAGTATAATTACAGAGCGAAGCCTGAGCAGCCTGAGATGGTGATGCACTCCCAGCACTTTCCAAGGGAGCCAGCAACCCCCAAAGAAATCACACAGCTGCTGGGCGTACCTGTGGGACAGGGCATCCAAGGAGGATTCATCTACTAGCTCTAGTAAAGTGCTAGTCCCCAGCCATCTGCTTGTTAAACCCTTCCTGGCAGTTCTAGAAGTTTTACAGTAACTTTGTGGATCATGGGAAAAGCTCCAGGAAAACAGGGACACTTTCTGGTTTAACCTGGCTCAGCACATACTCTGCCAGCTTCAAGGGACCTGTGCCAGCTTCACACTGCTGTCACTTCTGATTCCTGGCCTCTACCTTTTCTGCCTCTTGAGTCTGCATTTGACTGCTGGATCGTTTTACCTAGATAGTCCAAGAGGAAAATTAGCAAGAGGAAAACAAGCCCCTAAGAATGTTACTTCTCTCGCCCCATCAAACCCACTCGTCTGGAGGGAGCTGATCCCACAGGCTTCCCACAGACCCTCTCTGATTGCAGGCAGCCACAAAGGGTTTGTTGCACAAGAAACTCCCAACAACACATCAGGTCCTTAAAGTTACATGACTGAGACTTAAGCTAGCACATAAGCTAAATACCAGGCTAAGCTCCTATTTCCATGCCAAAATCCACTGCCACATCCATGCAGCAGTATTTCACTCTTGGAAAATCTGAGGGGGGATCATAAACTAAGTCATCAGGATTTTCAATCAGCTATTTATCCCTTTAGAAATGCAAACGGGATCCATTTTACTGCTTGCCAAAGCCACAACAGCCAAACAAAATCCCTGATTTCTAACTTCTGGAAAAGTTTGTGAACGTCCTCCCACCCAGCCTGCGTTTCGTACAACGTATAGATCACTAGAGGCTTCCCTTACACACGAGTTTATTTAAAGCAGTTGCAGACTCTCGCAATTATCCACTTTCTAACGCATAAAATAAACGACGAGTCTGAACTGTAACGCTTGCAATGTGGGGAAAAAACCCAAATAAATACAATTTAAACCCTTCCTTTCTCTTGCCATTCCCTTACACACAGCTCAGCGGCCATGAATAACAAGCAGTTCGGGAATCACGAAGTGCCGGTCTCACCCCATCTCGCCGGGTGTCAGCCGCTCTCCCGTCCTCTCGTCAGCCGCCGAGATTCTCTCCACGTTTTGATTTATTTCTCCCTTCCTCTTTCTTTCTGTCTTTCTCCGGATCCGGATGCTCTTTAAATTTCCTCCGGAATTTCACTTTGAAACCTCGTTACTTTGTGCCGTTGGCTCGAAACGCCCCGAGCGTGCGGGGCAGCGAGGGCAGGGGCCGCCCGGCCCCCCCCGCCCCGGGCCGCGGGCACCCAGCCCCGAGCGCTGGGCGGGCGAGCTCCGCGCTCCCCGGCCGCCGCAGTCCCCAGCGGTTCGCCCTCTCCGGCTCCCAGGATCCCTCCTTCCCCTCAGCATGGGAGGGGAGCGGCAGGATTAGGTGGTGCTTTCGCAGCCCTTCCAGACAAAGCCGGCTGCCGGCGGCTCCTCCGGCAGCCCCGCGAGTTTCCCCGCAGCCGAGAGCCGCAGCCCCCCCCCCGGACCCCGGTTTCTTTGTTCTCTTCTTTCCTTCTTCTTGTATTTTTTGTTTCTTTTCCTCTTCCTCATCCGCTTCCTCCCTCTCCCAACTGCCCCATCTCGGTCACATTTCTCCGCTCCTTCTCCCGACTTTATCCCCGGGGCCGGGCCGGGCCGGGCCGGCTCGGCGGCACCACCTGCCGGGCAGCGCCGGCCCTGCGCCCGCCGCCCCCGGGCAGCGGCCGGGGCTCCGGGCGGGTCCCGGCGTGCCGGAGCGCGGCGCTCCCGGGGCTCCAACGGGCGCTGGCTGCCCACGGGGGAGGAGGGGGAGAAATAACCGCCTTCTCTAATCGCCGTCTAGACGGCTCCTGCCAGAAACGGGGCGGCCTTTGCTGCTCCGGCTTCCCCGAGTCATGTACACGAGTGGAAGACCGACACCGGCCACGGCCGCGTTTCCATGGGATGGGGAAATGCCCCGGGAAGGAGAGAGGCTGAAAACACGGGGGAGCCGAGTGGGGACGTGGCAATCGGCCGCCCCTAGCACAGCGCTGCGGCCAGAGGAGCCAGGGCAGACCTGGGAGAGGAACCGAACCGAACCTCTGCTCCCCCAGGGAACCCTCTGCCCACAGGTGGGACGCTGCAGAGCTGGCGAGGGGTCACGGCAGGGAACAACCTCTGCTCTGTACTGAAAGAATCAAAGTGCTTCACCAAAGGACAGGACATGGTGGGACTTGATCACAGCTGTGAGAAAACCTTCCTGGTGGCAGGGAATCGGACAACAGTGCTTCCCACTCCAGCCAGCACAGGTGTAACAAGCTCCCCGCGCTGGAAGCAGACGCAGAGCAGGTCAGGTTAGGAATAAGATGTGGGGTTTTTAGGAAGAAGATGCAGAGATGGACCAGGACGTCATGAAGACAAACAGACAGCCAGAGCGGGAACGGATCTTTGCACGTCTGCTCCTTTTGCACCCCACACCCAACAGGTTTGCTGTAGTTTGCAAATGGCAGCTCCTCTGGGCACTGCTCGTGTTCTGTTCTGCTGGCAGAGCCCAACGTGCATCTACCCTGAGCTCCCACATGAGCGGACACGGATGGGGCCTGCCCCGAACGCTACCAGTGACGAAAGCAGAACTGACCAGAGTCAACTGCAGGGCGAATCGGCTCAATGGCCTGCAGCTGTTCTGGCTCCAAGTCGGTGACTTGGAAGCCACAGACAAGTTCTACAGAGTTTCTAGAGCAGGTAACAACTGTGCAAGCTCCTCATACAAACACGCCCCATAAGGAACATGAAGTTTGCCTTCATTATGTCCACACTTCCTCCCAGATACTTGGGACCAGTACGCTCAAATCCTGGTTGAACACCAATATTCCTCACCTCATTCCTACCAATGTCTCAGGTTTGCCTAAAAATACGCCCCTGCTCTAACACAAAGCTTCTCCTGAGCAGAAGCAGTGCTGCTGAGCTGTGCTGCTGCTGGATGGTCACGGTCCCTGTTACGCTCCTTCCCTTATCAGGACACTTCAGTAGGAAATCTTCCCAAGAGAGACGTTGTTAACCCCAGAGAGTTCTGCACATGAATTTTTCCATGGGTTAGTAACTTCAGAACTCATACCAGCACAGTAAGCTCTGTGCTAGTAATCTGACAGTAAAAGGTGGAAGTAGCATTCATAATGCAGCAATATTCAGATCAGAGTTCAGTAAGCAGCGAAACCACTAGCAGTATCACCTCTCACACTGTGCTCTCAGCCTTCTACCTCAACCCTACTGTGGGAAGTATTTGGAAGGGAGATGTACTGAGATGGTGTAAGTCCCTGTCTCCAGTGTCCCCACTACCATCACTCCTGTGACATCCAGGCGTATCCCGAGCGCGCTGAGGAGCTGCTCTGTTTGCAACCACGGCAGCTGTCAGCACAAAAGGGTTTTGGCACCGCCAGAGCCAAGCCAGGGCTGGAAGCAGCAGGGACCGTTGGCGCTTTCACAGCTCCGAGAAGTCCTCGCAGGGTGCGGGTCGGAGCAGCTCGGGGTGGCTGTTCTGAGCTGGCAGCTGAAGAAGCAGCTCAAGGACTACGGCGGCTCTGTCCTCTTGCCCCATATTCCCCGTCCTTCCTACGTGCAACATGGCAACCAATGACAAAGGGACTCAAACTGCACCGGAGGTGCGACTGAAAGTAGGGCACAGTATCTTTCATATCGACCTGTTAAGTGTAACTTATCTGCAACTTCTCTTAGAAGCTAATTATTTTACACATTTAAATTAGGGTAATTGGATCAGCAGGAATTGAACTAAACCCAAATGCCGGTAGCCTTGTGAGGATTTTCTGAAACGGGGTTTTGTATTCCATCTGCACTTCCTTCCACTAAGGGAAGAGAGCAAGTGTCCCCAAAGGTAGGAATGGAAATTTCCATCACTTCCTCGGCTACCAGTTACATACCAGTACCCACTCCACACCACTCACTGCCATACAGCCCTCTGCATGTGGGGAGCAAGACTATAGGTAACAGAACCCACAAGGCCACAGACTCCCTTTCAAACTGCACTGCACATCTTGTTTCTGCACGCACTGGTGCAAGTGCTGAAATGCAGCCAGGAGGGTCTGGCATAACGGTTTCCCAGCAGCTCTCTGGTCTCCCGATCCTCAGATGTCCCTTTTACAGGGTTCCCTTGTCCACACTTTGTGCCGGTGGCTTCACCTTGCCAGAAATGCTGAGGGTGCTCCCACCTCTACAGCTTTCCACAGCAAGCGTGAGGGATGCTGCCTCAGCAGAATCCTTTGATCCCAGGAGAAAGAAGGCATCCAAAATTCTTTTTGGAACTGTGTAAAGGAGCATAACCTTTCTATGTTTTATGGGAGAAAAAATGCCAAATTGGTGCTGATCTGGTCTGTCTTCCCACCCAGGTGTGCAGGATGCTGTACACATCACCTTCATTCCCAAGCGTCCCTGTTTAGTGTGAAAGCAGGTGCTTTGCCACAGCCGGTACAGACCAACACAGGAGAATCCATTTCCATGCTCTGGGGAAAAAAGCAGCAGTTTGTGTCCAGAAGAGCACTGTACTTTATGCATGTCTGGCAAGAGACAGAGCGAAGCAGTGTAGCCTTTTGTTCCGGCACCTCTGTGATCAAGAGCCCGTGTTATTTTCCAAACAAGAAAACATTTATCTGAAGATGGAGAAAAAAGCATTCAGAAAAAACGCTCAACTTTCACCAGCCTTTAACAAAAGGAGCCACAACCTCTGAATTCCAACCACACCTCAGAAATGAATTCAGAGTAACCATCAAGTACATAGATTGATTCACGGCATTTGGGGGACGAAGAAGCTGTATCGTAAAGGTCACTCAAACACATTGGAAAAAGACATGTGGGAAAGTGTTTTGAAAGCCTAAACAAAGGGAAAGGAGAGGGAAATAGAGAAGGTAAAATAGAGGAAGATGACTCAGGAGCTTCTAACACAGCACCAGATCTGACACCAATACTTGTGATGGCCAGTGACAAGCAATTTCACCTCACATGTGAAATGAGGATAGGAGCATCCTCTCGGGGCATCGGGAGACTTAATTAGTTACTATTCGTAGATTAAAGAGAAAGTCTGAAGGTGAAAGCACTAAATGCTAAGTATTATTAGCTTCTGAAGTATTAATTTCTGTAATTGGGCAACTCCAACACTACAAAAAACTGGATCAGTGTCAATTTTTGAAAGAAATTTATTCTTATGGTTCCATCATGTCAGAAAGAAACCCAAACACGGAATTTTGCTTTCTAAAGCAGCAACTGGTAACACAGTAATGTAACACACAAGGCAGCTTGTCATCTTCAACTCAAGAGTCTCTGACTCCTACCCCAATTTACATTCCACATTCCTTAGCAGGAAACATCATGTCATCTTAACCAAACAGCTCTGTGAGCTGCGAGCTCCCAGCGCGCTGTGGAACTGGCACTGCTCTGTGTTCCCACTGCACGCCTTGAGACAAGCTCACCAGCGTCGATTCATTAGCACAGGACACGTTCGTTTGCCTGGCTGAGCTCTTCCTTACACGGCCTGACCCCTCTGTAGCTGGTGCTGGACTTCCCAAGCCAGCTGCACCAGTGTTTTTTGAGCTGGTTTCTCTGCTCTTCCAAGGCAGAGCTAAATGACCCTGATAGAAGTTCCAAACCAGCAAGAACAAGAAGAGGCGAAGACTGGAAAGCCACAGCTCCTGCTGCGTTGTGTGTATTTGCTGGGGCAATAACATTTGCTTCCTCTGTCTTTTCTTGGGCACAAAGGGCACAGTGGGCCACAGCGATCAGGAACTCCTTCCCTCTGGATTTCTCCGCCGAGACACAGTCATAGAGCCCAGCTGCACCCGCTGTTACATTCAGTATCGCTATTCCTCCATCACAGAGGAGGTACTTTGAGTCCTCAGCCTGCAGTCTGCTCCCATTAAACTTCCACCCCACGCTTGCCAGGTTGGACAGAGGCACACACTTAAGATGAACGTTGTTTCCAAGGGTAAAGAGACATTTTCTCACTCTATTTTCTGAAATTATTAAAATAATTTTTTAAGTGAGGATACTGAAGATTGGATAGGTTACAAAGCCAAATACATGTTCAAATAAATATAAACAACGCAGAATAAACAGGTAAAGGGTAAAGACAAAGAAACCCCATTGCCACTGACTATCTGTGAGAACCTGCTGGCCCTTTTCCCACTGCTGTGCACCGGAATGAACGCTGGACTAGAAGTTTAAGACTCCCAGATTTTAATCTGACTCCGCCTCACCTGTATACACAGCCGTGCATAAACAAATTCACCTTTCTATGCCTCAACTTCTGTACCTGTTAATGACATCTCTTCACAGAAACGCTTTGATGTCTGCACAAGGCTTAGATCAGCCATGTAACGTTCCCAACCGTCCCACTGATTGCCTCATTATCATCTGTCGGGCAGTCTAAATCACACAGGCCTGAAGACAACTCTGACTTTAAAGAGACGTAAGTGGAGGTAAGAGACACAGCCTGTGTCACGGAAGAAAGCAATGTATCTTGCAGCTCATTATGAAGTCACTGCGTAATAAAACCAGCTCACACACACATGCACCTCTACATTACAAGTAATTGATTTTTCAATCCCACTAAAAATAGTGATTTTCAATGGCTGGTAAGAATTAGCTTTCATTGTACGTGTCCTCTGGAATAGCATGTCATGTGGCTGCAGAACAGCACTGCAGAGCTGGTACAGATTTAATGGGACACCTAGTATGTTGTGTCATTTCTGCAAAGTGGGTTTGGGAGGGACACCAGTAACTTCCAGTCAGTCACTCAAGACAAAGACTTTCAGTCTGGAGCACTCTGATTCTGAGATCAAGAGGGTTAAGGGCATTAGGCGGTACCAGCTCAGTGTGGGGTTTTTTGGTCTTACTTCAAAAGTAATAATCAACATGACTTTAATTCTGTGGTTTTCAGTAATGCAAGAATCCCAGTGAGCACAAAGTATTCTGATCACATGCAGTTAAAATATTCTTTCTTAAAACAAACACTCACATACCTACACTAAGGCAGCTGGAAGCACCCCCATGTTTCACACTCTGAATTAAATTCCTGAAAAAATAAAAAAAAAGCGGAAAGAAAAAACCCCTAAACCCAAAGAGATGAAAACCCAGGCAAGAAATGTTCCACCTTGTATCACTCTGTTTCTAAGCAGCGTCCCAGGCTGGTGTTACAGGTGGTTTTCAGTTGTTACTCCCTACACCCAGCCTGGCTCTCCAGCAGGACGCAGCCGTGGGCAGGCTGAGCCACGCGCAGTGGGGATCCCTGGCCAGGACACAGTCCAAGCAGAACTTGTACTGGTGGCACTGGGAAATGGGAAGCTGCACCACTTGAGACAGGGACCCGACGTGCAGCATTCCCTAGAAAGGACAGAGGGAGTTCTGTTACAATAGACTGAGATCTCAAGCTGCCATTTTTTAATGGGGATTATAAGATTCTCTGGTATTTAGTAAAACTATCAGTACACTAAAGATCTTGTAGGATTAGATGGGGATATGAATGAGGAAAAGCCCCCAGAGCTCCTCCTCTGGTTTTTAATGAACATAAAGGCTTGTTTCAGCTGGATTTTTACACATGCAATTTCTTCTCCAGAAGAAAGATACTTGGTACATCTGTTATATAAAGGAATAAATGATGGGAGTAGGATGATGAGGCATTTACAGGCATTCAGAACACCACAGAAGAGCAGGGCGTGAGGCAAGCTATTACAGCAGTCACTTCCCATATGTAGGGACAGGAGTTCTACCTTTTCAGAAGACAGCTGGAGAGACTGCGCAGGCTGAGGAGACTGAAACAGCTGTAGCTCTTCCACAATGAACATTTCCCCATCGCAGCTGAAAGCTTTATGCAAATATCCATCATCTACATAAAATGAAATGTATTTCTAAAGATAAACTTGTTTAAACATAGCATAACACTTTAGCCACATAATTCATGTTGAAATTAGATAGTGATTTAGAAGACATTCTTGGGCAAAGGGAATTTTTTTAATTCTTCAAAGCAATTCTTATTTTTCCTTTCAGTAAGAGAGAAGCAGTGATTTTTTTTTTTAGGGGAAAAAAGACCTCAAACAATCCATGCATTTGCAAATATTATGTCAAGCCTCCTTTGATATGGAAAGCTTCTAAAGAGAGCCTTTTAATGTCCAACAAGCCAAACACATTTAATCTAACTGAGGTGAAAATATTAAACTGGCAAGACAGCTTCTGAATGCAAAACTTCAAACAGAACTAATGAATACTTTTACTTTTTTGAAGTCTCAGGAAAACAATGTGGAACAAAATACATAAAAATGTACAGTCTCTTTCCCTGAAACAAAAGCACTTACCTGTTCCTAGAAACATGACATAGTAGGTTTGCTTATCGAGGCCAGTGACTCTGTCTACTACAATCCTGGTGCAGTTGGAGCCTCTCCTCAGCAGCACGGGTCTGTCTCCGATTGGATTTACAGACGCATCCATTAGAGGGTGATCTCTAACAAACTGCAGAACCTTGCCAGGCAAGTCAGAAGAAGTGTTATACCCAATGCTCCGGGCCAAATTATCAATGCACTAGAAACAAAACAGAGCCAACGTGACTACAGTTGCTTTTACATTTCACCAAGGTATATAAAAAGGCGTTCTTTCCTTCCAAGCGTTCAGTCATTCCTCCTTCTCTTCCAATGATAGAACTCTTTATTTTCCTCACACTTTATGGACTAACTAATAACCCCACATCTCTCGTGGAGCAGAACTGGAAGCAAGGCAGCTTTTCCAGGCACCTTTACATGAGGGAATGAGAAAGCAGTGTCTCTTTGCTGACTACAAACACTGCTTTCATATGGGTAAAACATGAGCTAGAGATTTGCTACTCATTAAAAATAAAAAAAGCTAATCCAGAGGCTGCTCTTTAATTATAACAAGTAAAGTCATATTTACAACACCAGGACGTGTCTTTCCTGCGTAGCAAACCAGTATTCCTGAAAGCCAAAAATACAGGGAGGTAATGTTTTTCAGAAAATTACATATAAAAAAATCCCCTAAATAATCCTAACTTTGTAAATAAACATTGCTCTGTGTATCTCTGTAATGAATAAGGCATAATAAATAACCTGCAGGGAGGTATTGCTTTGCTTACAAGATTCTGTGATGAAGTTTCAAGCCTTGAAATAGTAATGCTTTTATATATTTAAAATCAGAAAAACGGGTTCAAATTAAGAAAAGCATGGGCAGAGTATTTTTTTAAAGAAGAAAAAGTCTTTAATTTACCCTGGTTATTTCTCTAAACACTGCATCTCTGCCTCCAACAAATAAGGTATTGGCTTCTTCATTCACAAGGAGTGTGGAAACATTGGATAATTCCTTTTTCATAAAAGTGTTTATATTCCCAGCTGTAAAACATAGGAGATAAGTTATCTAAAAATATTTATCACCAGAATCACAGTGTTACATACTAAAACTCCCAGATTGAAAACAAGTTGTAACAGAACAAAGGTAAAAGCTTACACACATTTCCAGAACATTTTCTAAACAACATGCAAGTATTTGAATCAATGCATGGACATTCTTTTTCCAATTTATTACAGGAAAATAAACAACACTGTTATTACCACCTATAAGCCTGAGCCTCCAGCTACAACAATTCTTCTTCAGGCGTTGCTCACTGTCACCTGGATGAGTGCATCTGCACCACTCGAGGTGAAACAGCCCGTGGCATCCTTTCTACGCCTAATAAACAACCTCCCAACCCTGTGCCATGTTTCTCTCTGCTTGTGAAATTACTGGCTTTTACTTACTTTGGTATTTTACTGTTTTTCTGGGAATGCAGTTTGGAACAGATGCTTCTGTGTCTTCCATTAATTGCAGAACAAGGTGAAGGACAACAGCAGCACCAAGCATTTTCAGAGATCAACTAGGAATAAGTTATTGACAGTATTTATTCCGTGTCATTAAATAATTACAGGGAGCAATTTCTTCATGGTTCTCAAAAGCGTCCTGCAGAAGCCCTCCAAAGTATCTGTAGTCTTCAAATAGTTTCTGAAACTTGACAAAAGCTCTTAAGTTTTCTGTTCAGGTGACTATTTCCAGATGTCCTAAAATTAAAAGCAATTTAAGTTTACTGTTTGATTACCTTATTTTCTTCTGAGAGATGGCCAGCCATGCCCTTTTACAAGGTTTTGTGGCTGTTACCTGTATTTATACTAGTCAGACACCGCTCTAAGGGCAATTCCAGCAAGCCAAGCTTTCTGCCAAACCAGTGATTCTCATTTGTTCAGGTTTTCTCCAGGGTGCCTAAGTATTATTTCACAAATAGCAAGAACAAGCGGCAACACTTTGCAGCAGTCCGTTATTTTTGGTATTTAAGAAAAATCATAGCTAAACCTGCTCTATTTACAGTAATTCTCCAGGTTTTTATACCCATGCTATTAAAAATATATACATATCAAATAAACTGTATGCTATGCAAAACCCGTGTATTTTGTTAAGGTAGTTAGAATCGGGTCCTTATGCCTGGCCTTTTGGCCGTCCAGCTAACGGAACGTGCCCTCCAGCCAACACAGGGAAACCTGAGCAAAACTAAAGCTCGCAGTTGTCATCTGCACTTAGGGCAACCACCAAATCTGCTTTCACAAAGGGAATCGCTGTTCCTTCTGCACTTTCATCTGTAGGCAAACGCCAACAGCCGAGGAAGCCATCTGCCCCAGCGTAAGCCAAGGAGATCGCTGCTTGGGTTGGAATACTTCTCGTGACTGGAACAGGCTGGGAACCCCAGGACAGCGTGGAGTGACTTCTGTCGGGCCCCCCATCGTAACCCAGCTGTCTGCACCCGCAGAGGCTGCCCAGCAGCACAGACCTCCCTGTGTGACTGGGGTCCCTGGCACCCCTTTTTCCACGGTCCGTTCCTGGGACCAGCTTCGCGGGCAGCACCCGGGACTTCTCCCCCCGCCCCAATTCCCACAGCAGGCTTTGCTTTAACCCCTTCCTCGAGGGGCACACGCCGCGCAGTTGAACCGAGGTAACGCAGGCCTGCGGGACGGGGTCCCAGCTTCGCTCCGGGGAGCCCGTCACCCATCTGGGGACGCCAGGGACGCCCCCCCCGCCCACCCACCACAAAATGGCGACGCCTCAGGCGCCACCGTTAGCGGCTCTCGCCACCGCCCACCGGGCCACGCGGGTGCCGGCCGGGCCCCGTCCCGTCTCCGCCCGTCCCGACACCGGCCGGAGCCGCGCACACGCGCGGGGCAAGGAGCGCTCGGTGCCGGGGCACTCACAGCATTGCCGGCTGCTGGGCAGCGGCCGCACCGGGACCTACGGAGACGCCTGAGGGGCGGCCCGCCAGCTGCCGGCCCCCTGTCGCCGTCCCGCCGCAGCCTGCCTCCCGGGAGCCGCGGGGGTCGGTACCGCCAGCCCCTGCCCCGGCGAGGAGCGGGGTCGGGCAGCGCCGGGAGCCGCCGTGCTTCGCTCCGGTGGGAGCGGCTCCTCCAGCCTGACCCGGTTTAGATACGCGGCGGTCCCGCTCCGCGCTCGTCCGCGCCAGGCGAGGGGCCGGGCCGTTCCCGCCGCAGGCAGCCGGCGCCGGGACCGAGCCGGGCCCCGGGCGCTGAAGAGAACACACCGCGGGCCAGCGCTTTCGGAACAGCAGTCACTTTATTGCCCACAGATAACGCACACATTTTCCACACTCGCTGCGGCTCAGCAGGTTTCCCGCTGCACAAGGTTCGCACAAGCTCTTCCCTACGCGCGTCCCCGTTCAGCTGTGATTATTGCTCAGATCTACAGGCCGGGTGTGACTGGCCACTCAGTCCGAGATAGGCAGAGGTAAAGATGAGGCAGACTGTCGGGAATCCGGTTTTTACTTGGAAAATAGACCTGCTTGTAGGATAGAGAACAACCCAGAGTAACAGCGTTTGAATTTCTGAGTCCAGGCTTGCTTTGGGCACGACACATCAGGACCGAGTTTAAAGCAACGGAGTATCAGGACTACAAAAGAAAAGGCGTAGAGCTTGGGTATAACAGCACAGATTAAGCATTCACACTAAGGAGGCTGTAGTGTCTTCTAAAGAAGAAACAAACCACAAAACAAAAAATAAATAGGAAAAACGTGACTGGCATTACACCAAATAAAAGCTTCAAAGGCAAAAAAAACCCCAAAACCAAAACCACCTCTTAGTCCAACAGTTACTCCAAGCAGTGTATCACCAACTGCAGTTCTCTGACTGTTACAGTACCTCCCCCACAATGGGGATCTCCTCCCTTCTCTCCCAGGAGAGCAAATGTCCTTTCTTCTAGAACCAGGTCCTGACACAGTACATTTTTGAAGGAAAAGCCAGAGCTTGCCTCAGTAAAGCTTTTCCTGGCTGTCAGCAGAAAAGCAAGGGACAGACCTAGCTGGTGTCACTCTCACTTTACCTCCCCATAGAAGGCGGCTGCTCAAGTGTTAAATTTCAGTTTGTTGTCGTTTTCCGCCCTTGTATCCTGTCTAAAAAAGGAATTTGAATTTAATAGCAACAGTAAACCACACACATAGGGAAAGAGAAAGGTTTGTTGATTTAAAGTCAGTGTACAGAGTACATCAGAGACAACTAATTCCTGGGGTACAGTGGAGAGAGTAAATCCTTGCATTCTAGCTGGGGCACAACAGTGTCGGCGTTCATGTGGAGAGGAACACTCTTGGTTATGGATTTAATGCACTAGAAGCCACAGAAAAAAGTAACTAAGAAATGATTCAGTGGGTATTCTCAACAGAGACATTTAGCAGCACAGAAACAGAGGGACCTTCCTTCCCTCACACACCATCAAATCCTGCTTCAGGCTAATATAACACTGCATAATCTCAATTCCACTCCTCAGTGCCAAACGATGCATATCTCTTACAAATGGCCAAATGCACAAGCAAAACATTTAAACCAAGAAATTGTTTAGTTCTACATTTATTGCAGATATTAAAAGATTTAACAATACCAACATGTTTAATTACACTAAAAAGAAATGTCAGTTACCCAATAACAGAAGCATCTACTTGTTACTAGCTTAGCACTACTGCTGGGCTGCACGAACAGAAACTAGCAAATTGCTCTACAGGATTAATGGCAGAAAACCAACCAAAAGACAGTAGACACACCACTGAAGTTAGTTAACATGTTCACTGAAGCTTGCAGTCTTCATGGAAGAGAGCCTGGAACTAAAATAACAGAAAAGAAGCTAGTAAACCTTAAACAAGGAAACGTATCTGCATAACAAATGTTTCACATGTACAACTATTTAAATTTTCAAAATCAGAGCTGCCTGCAAAAGCAGGCCAAAATAAAAGGGAATTCCTTTTGTGAAAGGAGCCTAAGGTCATCTCTTGGTAAAACAAGATAGAAGTGGCAAACAGTCACCCACTGGAGAGCAGCACTGGAATCGCAGCACCAGCACTGCTCTGACCAGTTAAGTTTGGCACAAGGAAGACAGACCACACTGCGGTCACCCAGGGCAGCCGATTAAGATTTTCCCAGGGTTCACCTTTATTCTCACGACAGCATCTTGAATTGCACTCAGGAAGGATGGTTTCCAATCTGGATACCAACAATTCTCCCAGATGGGGTGTGTAGGTGTTTGGCAAACACACCCCGACTGGCGCTGTGCCCGGCACATGCCGGTTACATCAGCAGAGTGCTGATCTGGGGCTGAGAGAGGGAACTCCACCTCACCGTGTGCCCTTCTGCAAACAGTGGGACACGCAGTCCAGAATGCTTCCAAAATGTAAGTGTGGAAGGAGAGGTGAGCTGGGAGTTTGCAGGGAAATAAAAATTGTCAACAGCGACACTGGCAGCTTCATCAGTGAAAGTAAAAGAAAAGCTGAACTCTGAGTGGGACTGAGAAATACATCAGAGGCCACGATACTGGTTTGGGAGCATCACTGTAAACCAGACTGGGAGTGACAGAGCTCCTGTTTGAAAGGCTCAGGCTTTACACTGCAACACTGTTAATTAGGCACGGGAAAGCAAGAGGGGCAGTGAAGAACACACCCCACCAGGAGCTAAACACGTGCACATATACTGCCCAACACTGTAATTGATAACCTTTCAAGTAGCCTGTGGTCCAAACTGTTTGAGGATTTTCAACATCCCCAAGTAAAGCCTATGAGAAATGTCTGGGCTATCAAATGTCCTTAATCAAGCCTGACAACCAGATAAAGGTCTCTGGATTTGTAGCCTTCATGCTTCAACTTCTTGTAGTGTAAAGGTGAAGACACACGTGATGTTCACGGGGAACCAGCGTATTTTTCTATACTGATAAACCCAACTTGCATTCATCAACTAGAACTGCTTATTACAAGCACAGAAAATGAAGACACTCCCTTTCAATCAGCAGGGTTTTAACAGAGAAGTAAAATCATTTTGTTCATTCAACAGCAGGCACAGGCAGGTTGATAACCAAAGAACACGTTTTCCTACATAGGTGTCAGTTAGGAACTGGAGATGCTGCACATTACTGTGGGGTGCTGTTAGTGGTGTACCACAAGCTCTCTGCTCTACAAGAAGCATGGTGCAGGATGAAAACATCAACAAGACGGCACTCCTAGCAAGCAAAACATGCGTCAGCACAAGATGAACTCTCTAAAGAGAGTGCCAGTGAAGGAGGTTTTGGTTCTGTAACACTAAAGTGAAGACTGCTGACTGGCTTTAGAAAGGTAACGATGGAGAATGAGCACACTAATGAGAAGTGTGATGTTCAGTTCTGCCACTTCCAGTCATCCAGTCAAAGATCCCTTATCGATGTGCAAGTCAGTAAGAGATGAATGATCAGGCAGCTTGTCTGTGGCAACACTGCTAAATCTTTCACGTCTTCAGAACCGCCTCACCAAGCAGCTGGGTGATGCTTTCTGTTGAAGCACAGTAGATTAATCCAACCTTCTCTTCCAGTACATTCTGGAATAGTCTCTTAGAAGTACAAGCTTTTTGTTTGTCTTAGTTCTTGGGTTTTTTCAATACAAGAACTTCTGCAAAGCAAATATTTATAGAAACAGAAAAGACTCTCTAAACTGGTGGTCTTTTAAAACTGATGATCCACTTCCAGGTAACTCTGAACGTCTGAATTCCAGGTGTTTCCTGGAGACATACAAATCGCACCTGCTCGTGGCTTAAATTTCTCTGAGAAGGAAAGAAGTTACTCAAGAATCTGTTGGAGAACTGCAAATTCATGTGCATTTAAAATATCTACTGCTAGCTCATTACAATGAAAAACCTGAGCAGCCAAGGTTTTCAAGGAAGAGTTTAGTGTTCTCAGATGAACTCAAGTTACTCATCCTACATTCAAAGTCTAGAATCCTATACAAAGTAAGCATGCAGGCAGAGACTCTTCGTACACTTCTGTGTGGAGGAAAGGAAACTGCTTTATGCAGACTCCAGAAGTAGATCAGAAGGTCAGCCCATCAATACAGTGTACTAAATCAAGTCTGAACTGCCTTGCAAGAAGATTTGGATCCGAGAAGGTTCTTGGCTTCGGAAAGGATCATCCAAATCAGGCTACTCATAGTTTTCATGTTGCTTATTCCAAATCTCATCACAGAACAGGCAAACTCGGCCAAGGAGAGGGGTAAACAGGCACTTCCCAGGACAACATCAGGTGTTTCTTCCTCAGAAGATGATGTACAAGTTGTTAGCTTGCACAATTAAATACATGACTAACTTTAATCTTGGAAAATGCTTTAATACATTAGTATTCAAGTCCACTACTACAGAGCAAAGTGTTCTTCATACGGGCACACTCTGCTGAAGCTCTCTCACAGCAGCCTTTGCATGTCCGTGCACTTTCTAGGGAGCGAGTCTCTTATGTCAGACCTAGAAGGTAAGATTTGGGGTAATTCAGCAGTCCAGAGCAGCTCAGCAGAGGTCTGGGTTTTCAGGAAATGCTAAGAAGCCAGACACACTAATGGAAACAGCAATATTTTCTTGGTAAAGGAAGACTTAACCCCCTGGCACGTTAATGGATAAAGCAGACGTGTCCATTGCACATACCTATTTACTTGCTCTTTTCTGCCTGTACATTTGTATCATTCTTTGACGGAAAACATCAAATGCATCTTCTTTATTTTCTTCCCCTGCAACACCCAAGCCCTCCCCTGCAGAGGTAGCACCCCTAGGGAGTAAAATGGAGAGTTAGAACACTGGGTTTCTGTTACATTGGACAAGTGCAGCAGAGATCTAAACAGCTTCCAACATAGACACAGTGCAAGCAGAGAACAGCTCTGCTTCGTTGGGGGGAGAAGGGAGGCTCGGTGCCTGGGACACCAGATCCATATAACACGACTCCCACCTCCCGTTGCACATGCAAATACCCACCAGAGAACAATGCTCCTATGACATTAAGGGAGCAGTGAAGACAGTCATCTAACAGACCAATTCTTACGTGCAGCTCTTGCATTAACCACTTTACTCCTGTAGAGAGGATCTTTGTTGGCCTTATGTCTTGCATTTCAAAACCCACAGAAGTCAGAGGCACTGAGGAATGAGCAGGAAATGCCACACAACTCAGGATAAAAGATGAAATTGTCACCATTGAACATAATGCTGCTTGCTTAAAACTCCTAGCACCCAGAGCAAGTTGAAGTCCTGTGGGATACATGGAGTAGCCAAAACCTGGAGCTCACACCATTCCAAGAAAAACAGGCCAGTAACTCATCTCTTCATCCCAACAGAAGCAGACAGGCCCCAACAAGGCCAAAACTACTTTCTGCCCTGGAAGCAGGTGAAGAGGATGACCCACAAGAATGCAGAGAAACAGCTAATTAAAGCCCATCTCTTGCTCTGGGCTATGTGTGTAGGGCACAGCCATTACTAACCTAAGAGTAACAAAAACTACCAACAGGGAGGATCCTCTGTGCCAGCTTCATCCTCCAGGTCAGTTCACTTGTGTTACATGTCAAAGATTTCACTACACCAACATAGTGAACATCTACCTGCAAATATGTCTTGCTCTCCCAGACAAAGACAAGCTTCAAGCTGTCCTGACACCAGAGGGCCTGCATCCATCCACTTCAATTATCAGTGGTCTATAATGAAGAAGATACGCTCTACACTGGAACTGGGGAGTCTCCAGTTATTAATCCCATCCCCTTTTGCTCAGAGAATGAGATTAGACAGCACATGGACTTTTAAACAAGTCATTGATACAAGAGCTAGTAGTTTTCAAAAGGGGAGGAAAGAGGAAACTTGTGCCAGGAGCTACAGAAACCAAACACACTGCTCATGTATTTGGTCCCAACAAGTTCTGAGGTTAAGAACCAAGGTTCTAACACTGGTGAGCACTAGAGAGCTGCAGGCAAAGCAAGCTGCCTTCTCACTGTCTGCTTACTGCTCATGGACGAAATGCAGAAAAGAGTGATGCCACTGCACCACAGGGAGCACTACAAAAGCAAACAAGTGCTCCAACAACTAAAGTGACTGGTACTGTCCAGGGCACAAAGAGAACATAAATATCCCTGGAGAAATAAGACTGTTTAACCACAGACTACATGTGTGGACTAGAAGGCTTGTCATACATGTTAAGAGGGAAACAAATAGTTCCTGCTTCCTTAGTCAGCCAGGGAGTTGAAGGACATACTATCTATTCTCTGTGCTGGAGCAGGGGACACGGGATAGAGCAACTTGGAAGGACAAAGTGGAAGATTCAAAACCAAAGGTTTATTTTAAAGGACAAAGGACACTTACCTCCTGGCAGATGCACTTACCTCTTCCAGTATGCAGTGGAATGAATCACAGAGTGAGAACACATTTGCTGCCTAAACCCAGGAGTACTGCCTATGGAATTCCTGAGTCTATTTGTGCATCACGTACCTGGCGTGGTGGCAGGGAGACTCCCAGGATAATACTACATGTTAAAACACCTACATACACTAAAAAAATCTCCTGAAGAACAGGGGCACCCATACATCTTTAAAAGCTGTCCACACACTGCAGCATTCACGCTGCAGCCTTCACTGACATCAAACTGGATGGCAAGAAACAGCCACCCTCCAGACCAGACTCTGTCCAGCCTGGCCAGGAAGATGTGGGACGTCTCCACGCTCAGCTCTGCCAATGTCAAGAGGAAACAAAGCACTGAACTGGCCACATCTAGGTGGGTGAGATAACGTAGTTACTATTGGAATCACAGCCTTTTCCAGAGCTGTCAGATCTCTGCAGTGTGCTCCCATTACATACACTTTGACAGGCTCTCTGATCCCCTTTCCTCGTGTACCAAGGCCATGTCCCTCTTGCCAGCCCATCTTCTGAAGCATCTGGAAACCCACATTCCTGTTTGTCAGTTTCTTGTGTGAAAACTCTAAATCTTTTGGTTTCTATGGAGAGGAAAAAACAGAAGAACAAAGTTTGGGGTTTTTTTGTTACATGGGCAGATGATGTTTTTAAAATCCCTCAATCCTCCCCCCATAAAACAAGTGTGTTTCAATCTCTTGATATACAGGAAGATCTAAGCAGCATTTCACTCGTGCACAGAAAGAGACCATCATAGTAAATACCTGCCTTGCTAGTTTAACAAAAATGTCAGGTTCTCAAACTGTTTAATTACATTATTGTCAGAGGCTGTCTCAAGGCCATGGCAAAGCAGAGTTCTTTACCTTCTTCTTCTTTGTAACTGGGCACCCACGAGGCCTGTCGTAAGCAATTCTCACAGGTTCATGAACTGCAAGTCAAACCAAAAACAAGATTCAGCTGAAAAGAAAAACAGTTTTAATACAGAACTCTGGAAGTGCATCTCACGTGGGACTAACTCTGTGCCTTGCCTAAAACCAGAACTAGTAAGAAAGATTAGAATAAAGAAAAGAAGCAGTAATTGGGGTTTTTTTCCCATCCACCACAAAATAAAGGTAATTAGTACATGCATGTGTTCAGTTTTGGACCCATCATGCCAGCAATACACTAACAGATGATGTACTATAACGCCTTTAGATCTCTCAGTTCCCCAAGCTTCTGTAACACTGATTTCAGACTGGGCTTAAATTAGGTTATTTTAGATCATTTCCCATCACAGATGACGACACCAATAAAAATCATCACACAAAGCAGAGGCGTTTGTCACAGTAGCCCCCAGCACGTGTCATCACTTTCAAGCTGCTTATCTCATGTCTCAGGATATCGTGATCCACCCCTGCTGTGGCCCTATGGGGAACATCTGACAGACCAATCCAAAGGCTGAACATACTGAGTAAAACACTCCAAATATGCTCAGTGCCACTTAAGTCTGTTAAACATCCCATACACTGATAAAACAAACCTTGCAAAAACTACTACTGCGAGTGCTCCGAGCAGAGAGAGAGGATAACATTCATGTATGCTCAAGAGAACATCAGAGGAACCATGTTTGACACCAACTTTGCACTGTAACACAACAGCTGCCTCACAATTTGTTCAGATTCTCCTGTCAGCTGAATGAACCTTTACAGCAAACACTGTATTTGTTTTTGTATTAAAGACGTAATTCTTTCAGCCAGTAACAGTCAGCAACAAAGTTCATAAAATCAGTACAGGATTCCTGATACCTACAGAGTATCTCTGAACACTCACCTTTTGGTTCTTCTATGAGGCAGATCCTTTTAGATGCAGGAATCATACCAACTTTCAGAGACTTGCTGCTGATTCGTTTGCGAGGAAATAGGGTACCAGGAGCAGGGGTTGATGCCTGTGTCGACAGATTTGGTATAGCACCATCAGATGATGTGGCTAGCTGCATTTCACCTGTTGAAATTTCCTCTCCTGTTTTGGAAACCATCTCTTCAGCTAGGTTTTCCACACTTCTACCTGCTGAGATGTCATCCTCTTCTCGCTCCATTTCCATCTCTTCTGAAGGCTGGGAGATATCCTCCTCAAACTCAGCTTCCTCCTCGTTATCGTCTTCCTCCTCTTCTTCATCCTCTTCCTCTTCTGAAATATCCAAACTTCTCTCTTCGGGTTTAGCAGTTTCCCCAGCATCAGTTATCTCTGACACAGCACTGAAGTTAATAGATGGACACAACTCATACACTTTCATTCTGTAGAACTTGAAAGCAGAACTGTTCTGATCCTGCAGAAACCTGAGCAAAAAACCACAGTGAAAATATCATCAGAAAGATATTTTCTTTAGCTGGCACAAAGCAAGACACAAGAAATAAACCTCTTATTAATCTTCTGGATGGTCATTCCAGGTATGTTTTTGTACATCAAGAATACTGGATTCCCCAATGAGCCACCACTCTCCTCAATTCTTACAGACTGCTTTTTATCAGCACTCCTCAAACTGTGTTGTAAAGAATTCCATAAAATTATCTTTATAGAAACTAAGACATGATGCTAGCTCTGGATGACCCAGAGACAAACAGCAGAGCTCAGAGAAGAATTCAGGTCTTCCAGATTCCAGGTCTGTGTGGAAACAGGTGCAATGATTCTGAGAGGCAGAAGAGGTGACAGGGCTGCGTTTCTGAGGGCAGTGTGACCAGAAAAGCCTGTGAGAGTTTACACTAGAGCACTTTGGCCACTGTAATCAAAGCCTCACTTAACAACAATAAACCCCAACAACCAAGACTGAAAATACTTTGGCAGGACACTGTGTGAGGATGCAAGCTGATTACTTGGGGTATCAAAGAGAAAACCACACATATCAGTGTGTGTATGCATGTGGGAGAAGTGGTTTCCTTTCTTAGGTATTTCAGATATTCACCATTAATGGAAGTGCTGAGCAGGACAACAGAAGTATTGCTCAAAATCCTCTGTTCCTAAACACACTGAATAAAAGCATACATCTCAACAAACAGTAAAAGTAATTATCTCCTTAGTAACTGTCTAGCCATGTTTCGATTTTTCTTATCAGCCCATTTACACAGATAAGTGTGCAAGGTACTCACCAAAGGTCTGGGTTATCTGCACTGTTGTCTATGCTGAACTGCTCGATTTCTGGTCCTACCTGAGCCACAAACTTGGCCAGCTTCTCAGCAGTCTGCATTGTTTTAGCATCCACTGCAAGAGACAGAACGCTGGTTACTGATGGCTCCACACGAGTCCACACCAGTGAGAGGTCAGTGCAGCTAAGAACCATCTACCAGGAGCACCAGCGAGTTCTGGGATTCCCAGCAGAACATTATACACAATTCTTTTCTCTTACAATTTAAAATCTCATCTTGAATCTTCACTTACCATCAGGAAACTGAGAGGACAATGGTGGGAAAAGTTCAGGAGGTATTAATAAATCCTCAGCATCTGTCCTTTCTTCTGCTGGCAGGGAGAGGTCTGAGCTGGTGGCACACTGTGAGGACGAGGTTGTATCGAGGGAGGAATTCTTCTCAGACAGGCCAGTTTCTGAGGCCAAAGGCTTTGGCTGGGCTGAACCTTCAGGGTGCTTGTCCTGGTGCTTCAGCACCGTACCAGCTGACAGCACAGTCTGTGTTCCTGTGGTTGCTCTCCTCGCCTTCCTTCTTCGAATGCCATGTGGTGCCGATATCCCAAACCTTTTCCTTTTAAAGAGCTTTCTCTTAATACTTGCAGCTCTCCTGGCATACCACATGGCCCTGACCGATTCTGATGCAGATTCTTCCAGTGTTCTGCCCTCACCCGCTTCCTTCTCAGCCGACGTCCGCCTCTGCACCTCTGATAACTTCAGCCTGTAATACTTGTATTCTAGACTGTCTTCATCAGACAAGAACCTAAATAAAATCATATAAATACAGTGAAAGCACAACTCATCTCAAATGCTCAGAAGCTCAGTAGTAACCCATCCTTTTTTCCAGGGCTACACACAAGTTGCTACATTAACTTTGGCCTCCGTGGGTTTTTCTCAGACTTAACAGTCAACTCCCCTTCTGCAGCAGTAAGTAAAGCATGCCAGCCACATAAGTGAGGGAGGGTTTTGACAGAAATCACATGGCTGGTAATTAATCAGCTATCCTGCAATTCACACACGGAGAGATACTGTCATATTAAAAGATCGTTACCCTTGGAAGTGTCTCAGCTTTCCCTCTCCAACATTATTCACAGAACCCTGGATCCATCAGCCTGTTATCCTCTGTTTATATTAACCACAGCCACTTACTCTTTTCACCTCATAAACTGAAATTGCTTTTAACAGCTCAGATTGGATCAACACACTATCACTATGGGCAGATCAAAAGGAACAGGATCTACAAGACAAAACTGAAGCAAGAGGACAACTTCCAGGGATACTGGGAAGTACAATTACCTTATGAAACGTTTTCTTAAGCATACAATAGGCTTTGTCTTACACCCACTGAGTGAAATGCTGAATTTAATGTAACGTGTTCCAAATCACTTCATCAGAGAGTACAATTACAACATACTGTTAAACACACCTACCAATATTCAGGACAGTTCTTTTGAGCATTTCTCTCTTTGGCAGACAAGGTTCCTGAAACAATGCTATTCACTAGCTGTTCAATTGTCTCTACAACTTTCTGATCAGCTCGCTGTGGGGCTGTAGGAAGAAATAAAATGCAACCATTGTATTATTCTCATCACCAGAATATCCATATGTCATCTTCTTTCATCTCTGACACGCTGACACTTGCAAGTTTCCAACGTACTAATACAAAAAAGGCTACACTTAATCCTGGAGCGAATGAAGGAAACCTCAAAACTCCCTCATCTTTTCTCCACCCAGTTCAGATTCTAGAACAGTTTATTAGGAGAAGCACTGTGGTTTGAGAAACTCAGCCTTTGCCATCCTGGGCAAGTTAGGCCAGCCTTTAAAAGGCAACAGGATTTGGTGCCAAATCAATGTATTTGTGCACTTCTCTGAAGGGATGAGTCCCAAATTATCGGCCCTTCAGTGTCAGTGCTGCAAAACCTCCCTGCAAGCCTATCAGCAGGTCAATCAGGAAAAAACAGTGATTATAGTAATGAGCAAGAACGCTTTACAAGGGATGAACTAGATGGCCTATAGTATCCCTATGGATCGTAGTGTATAGACAACTGCAAAGAAACAGGCCTGCATCTGATAAACACGTTAACATCTCTGACTTTGCTTAGGTGCAAATACTTACTCGGTGACGTAGCCAGTTACAGCTGCGGTCCTGGCCTCCCTACCTCGAGGTTGTGAAGCTGGAGGGTAGGGCAGCTGAGGCAGCCAAGGGCACAAGGTGAACATCCTAGATTTAAAGTATAAGCACGAGCAGGAGAGGGGAGGAAGGAGACATGCTTTCATCCACAAAGCTGAAAGTGATTGCTACAACAGATAGTAAATAATATCTGCCTCAGCACCGCTATGGATTTACATGGAATTCCCAGAATTAGGAATTCCTGACCTAACAAAACCATGAAAATTAAGGTAATTTGCTAGTGACAAATACAAAAACTGTATACAGCAGAGTATCTTACAACAGTTCACTCACTTGTAACTGTTGTGTCAGGAGAGGGTTTTTTAAGTTGTATTGTGGACTCTGGTTCAGGTTTTTTCATCTGAATGGGATATCCACTCTTTTCCAACCAAGCCTTCAAGTTTTCAATGTACTCTCTTCCAAACAGTGTCGAATCGTCAAAGTTTGGGAACAGTGTTGGTGCTGGAGCCATTTCCTGGAGCCCGACAGCTTCAAGTATTTTCTCTTGCCTAAAAACAGACGCCAGCGCGAAGGTCTGGCCCAGGAGTGCTAAAGACTTACGACAAAGAGAAACAGTGGTCTCAAAAGCACTAGCCATTTCCCTTGGGTTCCCAAAGCCACTCGTCTTGATGCTCAGTTCGTAAGCATTGCAGGCCATGAGCAGCGGGGTAACACCTTTCAGGAGGCGATCCTGTAGCCTCATGATGTACTTATCAAAAGGTTTTATTATTTCAAAGAAGCAGTTCTTTGTTTTCACGGCACCCTTGTCCAACAGCATATTTAAAAACTCATTGTCCACTTTGGGAGTTTTCAGAGCAGCATGTTGTAAACTCTTGATAGTAAAGAAACAGTAATCTCTGTGTTCTGGCTTCAGGGAGCATTTGAACGAAGCCAGCATTTTTGCACAGGTTTCTGTCTCCAGCTCGAAGAGAGCCCCGAAGAGCCGGGAGAACTCTGCGTCGTTCTTGATGGCGTGGAACCCAGCCCACTTGATAATTTCTATTCCAAACGTGGAAAAAATGTCCGATTTGTCCACAAGGTCAAAATTGAGATTTCTGAAAACATGCACAGGCTTTGGGAGCCGGAGAATAGGTCTCTGGGTTGTTATAGTGGGCCTCTGATTAGGTCGTAGAGGCAGCTTTTGGCTGGGGCGCTGGACGGTCACTGGCCTCGGGTCGGGTCGTTCAGCGGTTTCGGGTGATTGATCGGGCTGCATCGCTGGCTTCTGGTCAGGGCCTGGCGGCGGTTTCTTAGTGTTCCATTTCTTTAGGGGCATCTTGAGATCTCCTTTGAATACTTTAGTTTTAACAACGCCCCGTGCAATCCGCTTCCCTCGCAGAACTCTCCCCCTGCCGATGCTGCCCCTCCGTATCGGGGGTCGGAACTCGCTGTCAGGCTGAATTCCAAACTCCACGTCATACTCCTGATTCTCCATGTTGCCATAGTCATCTTCCATGAGTCCAGGCGATCTGAAATCACCCAAAATGTCTGAAGAACTAAAATCAGTTTCATGCGGTCCGGCAGATTCCCAAGAGTCAGGAGGGCCGTAGTCCTGGTCATGGGAAGCCAGGCCACCATAGTCCCGGTCGTGGGAGGCAGGGCGCCCGTACTCCCGGTCGTGGGAAGCCGGGTGCCCGTACTCCCGGTCGCGAGATGCTGGGTGCCCGTACTCCCGGTCGTGGGAAGCTGGACGCCCGTACTCCCGGTCACGAGGCGTGGGGCAGCCAAATTCCCGGTCACGAGGCGCCGGGCGGCCGTACTGTTCGTGGTAATAGTTATCTTTCCTTATGAGAGGACTCGCAGATCTGTAGGAAGGGCCTGGGTAGTCATCTCTGGGGTCCTCGCTCCACTCATCGTGGGGATGGTGCTGGGCGTTGTCATGAGCGTATCTTCCATCATCATGGAAACTGTCCTCGTATCTCGGTCTCGGGACCAGCCTTGGATGAGCTGCAGTGATAAACACATAAATACATCATCACTGCAAAGAGTATTAAGAACAAATAAACACATTTAGATACGAGCATCAACACATCAAAAGACCTGAAGAGCAGTAACACATCTAACCGTAGGATACTCCCATCTGCTTTCTTACATCTCTGAGTAAATCAGAGTGAGTAAAGAGCAACAAATCATTGCCCATGCCTAAACACAGGTAACAACACTATTTACTAAAGCTTCTACTCTGAAATACAAGCTCTGCTACAGGCCCCGTTTCTTCTTGCCCACAGCGTTCCCAGTCTGGAAGATGTTAATGCTGTGCTCATCGTACTTCCACTCGTGTTTCTCAGGTGTAAAACCAGCCCAGGCCTGCACGGTGCCTTTCCACAATCAACAACGGAATTCCAGTCAAAGAGAACAAGGCATTTTCTACAAATTCATCCACAATTATCTAAAGTAACACTGTCATAAACACCAGAGTTTCCTGCAAAGCGTCCAAGAATCCCTATTCCTTATTTCTAGTAGTTAAATTCAGAAAGCAGAGAACACTTACACAGTTAAGTGTTTAAAAGAAATGACTTCTGCAGAGTTCATACAACTTTGAGAAAGAGAAGACATCTCATTTGAAAACTCTCTTCATGAATGCAATCCAAGGCATTTTTTCTAGACATTTTAAATAATTTAGAAGATAAAAGAATCCAGGGATTGTGTTTTACGTACATTCACTAGATTCATGCCCTGCTTTTAGCTTTTTCTCCAAAAACAACACAAACACTCAAAGGTTCCAGACACGCTGTGACATTTATTTAACTTGTCAGATATCTATGGAATTCCATCCTGCATCAGTGTCCCTGGAGACCTCCCTGAAACCGGACCCACTGAGCAGAATTCCTTTGTTAGAAACTCAGGGTTTTGCCCGGAATTCGCACTCCACATTAAAGCAGCCTCAGCCATACCGAGCTGTCAGCCCCCTCAATCAAAAAGGACGTGAAGAAACATGTGCACAAGCCCGTATTCTGGGGAAAGGCCGCCGGTGGACGGCAGGAACCTGGCGTCGCGGTTGCCAGGAGAGCTGTCAGCATCCGCGGCGCGTTCCGCTACCTTTGAAGTGATGGATCGCGCCCTCCACAGCATCGCTCCGGTCCATGCGGTACCTCTTCACTTTGTCCTGCACCACAGCATCGAACGTCTCCCGTGTGATCCGCCGAGAGGCCATTTTCACCCTGCGGGAAAACAGCACAATGCCGACCCTGGCCGGGGCGGGGGGGAAGCTCCTTCCCGCTACCGCCACCGGCGACGCGGCCCCCGCGCCGGGCTCGGCCCGGCGGATCCCCGCGAGGGCGCTGCGGGGCCGCGGGCAGCTCCCCTCAGCCTGAGGGGGGACGCGGCGCCAGGGCGAGCCACGGCCGCCCCCCGCCTTCCCGCCCCTCACACAGAGACCCCCCGGCAGCTCGCAGCCCGCGGCTCCGCGCCGGGCACCGGGGGTGGCGGAGAAGGAGCGAGAGCAGCCGCCCCCGCCCCGCGGCGCGACCCGGCCGGAGCCGGCCCTGCCCTCACCGAGGCGGCGCCGCCCGCCCCGGCCCCGCAGCCTCCCCGCCACACGGGAACCTCCCAGCAGCCCCCGCGGGACGCCGCTCGCCCGCCCGCGCCCCCTCGCCGCGCCTGCGCACTGCGGGCCCGGCCGCGACGCAGGCGCGGCTCCCCCGTCCCCTGAAGGTGGGTGGCTTCGGGGCAGCGCTGCGCGGGTCGGTACCGGCGGTGAGGGCGCGGTGCCGGGTCGGACGGCACGGTAAGCAGAAGGGGAAGGGGCAAGAGCGACCCGCAACCTCCCGCCGCACCGGCGGCGCCCCGCGGTACCCGTCCCCTTCTAGACCCGCCTCAGCGAGTGGCCGCGTACTGCGCATGCTCAGAGGGCGGCCGCCCGCCCGCATGTGTGTGCGGGGAGCTGACACGTTCCGGGCAGGGCGCATGCGCACCGGGCCCCGCCGGGGCCTCTGTCGTGCCGCGCTGTTTCTCGTGGGGTGTCGGCGTGACTTTTTGCACCGGCGCACGCGCGCTGAGCGGGCCAGGCCCCGGCGGGCGGGGCCGGGTGTGTCTGCCGGCCCTGTACGGCGGCCGAGCGGGGTCGGTTCGCTCAGCGCGCTGCTCTTTGTCAGGCGGAAGGAGCCCGTCGGGCGGTGGTGCCGCGGCCGCGAGGGACCGAGGTGGGTCGTGAGGGGAGCCGGTGCGCGCTGTGCCTCCGGGAGCTGCGCCCGGTCCCTGCGCTCTCTCCCGGGCAGGCCCGGCTGAAAGACCGAGGGAGCAGGCCCGCTGTGCGGGGTGTGGGGCCGAACCGGTCCCCGCAGGGCTGGAATTAGGCCGCGGGGCTGCGCGGGGCCTCGGCGCCCGGTGCCCCCCCCAGGCTGCCCGCCGTGACCCTCGGGCCGCCGAGCTGCCGCGGGAGCCGTGTCACGGCAGCACGCCCGTCCGCAGCCCAGCGGGATGTGGGGCCTGGTCCGGATCCCCAAGCGCCCGGTAATTCTCTCGCCCGCTGTGTTCAGCCCCTCGGAAAGGCCCGAAGCCGCCCGGCGGCTGCATGTGCTTGGTTTGCAGTTCAGGGCTTCTGTCTGGGGGCAGAGCAAGTCGCTCCCTCTGTGCCTGATGAAGCCCAGGAGGTTTTGCACCAACGCTAACCCTGACCTGTGTAACGGCAGGACCAGGAGGCGGCTCGTCCCGCTGGAGGGAAATGGGATCCAAGCAGATTGCGCAGGAAACGTTCGATGATGCGGTGCAGGAAAACATTACAGAGTTTGAGATGGACCCTGAGGAGGCTGTGAGGGAAGCTGTGCAGCAGTTTGAGTCCCAAGGTATTGTAAGTTCGTCTGCTTTCACAGCTCAGGTTATTACAGACTGGGGTTTTAGTTATCTTTAAGGGAGCCTGCATGCAAAGATTGATCATCTGCTATTGAAAAGATGCTTTTGTGAAATAGAACAGACGCTATTAATGCTAACCTAGTTTCCTGGAGTAATTATGATTGAACATCCACATCAGGTGAAACTGTAGGGTGCAGTTCAGTGAATGAATTTGAACTTTTTCCTTTTTTTCCCTCCCGACTTGATGAGTTGTGTCCAAGCTCTTGTAGCTGATACTGATCCTGGCTTTGTTTTTCCTTTTAGGAGTTGACCTAAGCAATATTGTGAAAGCTGTGCGGCAGCCTGCCTCTGAAAATGGACAGAAGCAAAAGCATGAAATTTTGCTGGTAGGAGCACAAATTTATGTTGTCTTCTAAGGATCAGGGTTATGTAATAGTTTGTGGTAGACTAAGAATAATGAGATGTACCTTCTATGTCTGCATCTGTCCTATTTCTCTGTGAGCTCCTCAACAAGCAGTTAATCCCATCTCTTCTGCAAGCTAGGAATAATAGGAAAAGTTGAAAGAGTGAACTTGCACTTTGCAGTGGTGGTCTCTGTCTGAGTGCCAAATGCCTGGAGAAGCAGAAACTGCCCCTCGTAACTCAGAAGCAGATTCTGCTGTTGTCAAGTAAAGTCAAACCACAGAAGAACTTTAAAGAAAGAAAAAGAAGTAACCCAGGCGGTAGCTGATGGCAGAAGAACAGAGAAGCCCCTGCTCCTGTGCATGAAGACAAACCCCTGCCCTTTGAGACGCCCTTGTGTAGACAGGGCAAACTCATTGTGAGTTTCAAACAAGACGATGATAAACAAACAGATTTGGCTGTAAAGAATTGCTCTTGTGCTTTTGCAGCTCAGGTGGGAAATTAACTCTTGTTCTCTTCTTTAGACTTTAGATTCCCTCGGGAGAGCCATTGACACCTCTGATCTGGATGAGGTGGCCGAGCAGCTGGTTGTCTTCACTGATCAGTGCAAGGAACAGCTGGCTTTCCGCTACCTGGCTGGGCAGAACGGGGCCTATTCTACAGTATTCTCTGCCTGCCAGTTGGCTTCAGGAGACAGAAGTTTAATGCTGAAAGCGTTCTGTACCCTGTCTGCTGTCTTGGACGGGCAGCCAGACCTGCTTGACTCAGCTGGCCAGGACCTGCTGCTGAAGACCCTGCAGGAACACAGGGAGGACGCGGAACTGACGCTGGCTGGGATCCGATGCGTTCGGCACGCCTGCCTGAAACACGAGCAGAACAGGCAGGACTTTGTCAAGGGTGGGATCCTGCCACTCCTGACTGGAGCTATAGTCCAGCACGGCCGCAGCGCCGACGTCGTCCGCACGGCCTCGGCGGCGCTCCGAGTCATGACGTTTGATGACGACATCCGCGTGCCCTTTGGCCATGCTCACGACCATGCCAAGATGATTGTGTTGGAGAACGACGGGCTCCGAGTCCTCATTGAAGCTGCAAAAGGTAAAATTCACCCCAGGGCTCTTGGTCCTAATTTTAAATCCTCTCTGCTTCCTTACCTCACACTGCTTTGTCGTAACTTGAAGCTTCCCAGAGATGGGTCAGAAACTTGCCATTAAAGTGATGTTCAGTTCTCCTGAGGAGAAGAAAGCAGTGTGCCTGCTCCAGGGGCTGGCAGCAGCACGGTGCCAGTTATCAGAGCTATCTGTCAGCCTATCTAAGAAGCATTTTACAGCCCAGTGCAGGTTCACAGGCACGTCCCTCCTGCTGCATTCATGCCAAGAGAAGATCTTCTGTCTCAGTCTAGATACAGAGTGAGCATGATGTCACCTGTGCTGTTTTAATATGTTAATTGGAAACATGCTGTTTCATAGTTTGGGGGAGGTTTAAATGAAGCAATGTAAACCATGGTGATTCTGCAGCACCCCTCCTTGCTCATAGTGACTCAGTTCATCATCTCTCCTCTGCAGCCTTCACAGATAACTCCAGTGTTCTCAGTGAGCTCTGTGCCACCCTGTCCCGCCTTTCTGTCAGGAACGAATTCTGTCAAGAGATTGTGGACCTTGGTGGGTTAAATTTCATGGTGTCTCTGCTGGCTGACTGCATCGACCATCCGGTGAGCAATGTAAAGGCTGCTGGGGAGTGGAGGTAGCGTAGCCAGGCTCTCATTTTGGAGCCCTGGCTGTGAATGGGACTCGGACTGCGCGTGATTTTGGATGCAGTTAAGGTTGAAAGCCCACCATTGCCTTATATACAGAACTAGGCTATGGGTGCTCTGTCAGGTAAGAAGGTCGTAATTTTGAGCCCCATGTTCATGGTAATTTCCTCCATCCACTGTGTTTCACAAGCTCTGCTTGCTCCCCGAGAAGCCAAGCTTCTGGTTTTCCACCATCCTAGCTAGAAGAGATTCAAGGGCATTGAGATGCTTGAGTCCCACAGGACTGATGTTAGAATGTTAAATCTTCTTTGAAAACCTTTGCCAAGCTAATGAGGTTCCTTGTTACTCTGTCGAGCAAGATGTGAGGGACAGAGAACAGTGTTGCTGTTCGAAACTGGGAACGGCACCTGTTAGGGTGGAGCTGCTGGAGGACGTTCTGGTTTGTTTCCAGAAGTCTGTAGAACCCCCTGCAGCTTTCTGAGCTGTTTCTTCCTGACGCAGGACGTGGTGAGGCAGGTGCTGAGTGCCATCCGAGCTGTGGCGGGTAATGACGACGTGAAAGATGCCATCGTTAACGCCGGGGGAACCGACCTGATTGTGCTGGCCATAAGCCATCACCTTGCCAACCCCCAGGTATGCACCCAAGGGGCTGCTGAAGTCCCATCGTGCTGGGAATGGAGGTGGGGTTTGGGCTGCACAAGGTATAAGTCTGACTCGTGTAGAGGAACAGCCCACGGCAGTGCTCTGCTTTGCCATACAGCAGCTGATGCTGGGAGCAGCTGCCTTCTAAGTACAGTTGTTAAATGGTTGCAACTGATGAACGTTTGTTATCAAACCTTTAGGTAAGGATACCTAAAGGTGTTAAACCCTTAACATCCAGTTGTTGCAGGATGGTTTAAGTGCATGCTTTGGAAAGAGTTTGTGTAAATGTAAAGGCTTGGCCACTTTACTACGTTGTCCTTGTTCCTGAACCAGATGGGCACTGGGGACAGTTTTATACCTCCAGGGTGTAGAACTTGGCTCACATGCCAGAGAAGCATGATGCTTCTGTGGAAGAAGCTTAAAAATAAAACGTAAAAAAATTGCCCAAACCAGAAACACACTCCAAGCACTTTTCTTTTTGTTAAAGCAACATTTTCAGCCTCTCTTCCTTTGCCTTGCAGATCTGTGAGCAAGGCTGTGCTGCCTTGTGCATGCTGGCTCTGCGCAAGCCTGAGAACTGTAATGTCATCATGGAAGGCGGAGGGGCCTTGGCAGCTCTTCAGGCCATGAAGGCACACCCACGAGAGGTGGCTGTACAGGTATTTGCCTCCCAGCACTTGATTATTTATTCCAGATTGGTGTTGGCTGTGTTCACTGCTTCCCTGGGGTTTTATCCCTCGCTTGACAAATACCAACAGGTTCTTGAGTGTGTCAGGAGTGCAGCATCTAACTCCCTGTGTCTGTCACCTGGTGTGAGCAGAGCAGAACTTCAATTTGGGTTTCAAATCCACCTGAATGCAGGTTCAAGTGACTCTGCAATGCTTTGCTTCTCTTCCAGGCATTACTCCTCAAAAGAGCAGGATGAGAATGGGCTCTTTCAGACTGAGCCTGCTTTGTTATGTTACTTGTGGTGTAGGAGACATTGCCATCTATTTTCCAGGCTCAAAGAAAATGAGAAGTTAGCCTCTGGTTTCTCATGCAAGTTTCAGTAGGTCCCACATCCACCTGTGTGCTCCAGAGTATTAAAATACCATAGAAAATACTTCTCGAACGAGTAGTTTAAGCGCCAGGGAAGGTGCCTGGAGCAGCATACAAGGGGCTGGCAACATGGGTCTGCTGTAGCTGGAGAAGTCTTGTAGCATTGTTTGAAGTACTTGGTATCACCTGGCTGTGCTGCTGTCCTCACAGAAGCAGGATGATTTGTTGTATAAAACATAAAGAGCAAATATACTCTTGTCTGTGGGTTTTATTCTCCCAGGAAGTACCTTGTTGCTGCCCACAGCAGCTCACACTTGTTGCCCAGGAAAGGTTCTTTAGTTGGATCTGAAGATGAGCTCTGTGTGTGCCAGCACCCTGCAGGGATGGCTCTTCCCTGCAGAAGGTGCTAATCTCCTTCCTTCTCCTCTCTCCTCAGAAACAGGCTTGCATGCTGATCCGCAACCTGGTCTCCCGGAGCCGGGACTTCTCCCAGCCCATCCTAGAGATGGGGGCTGAGAACCTGATAACAGAAGCTCGTGCAGCACACAAGGACTGCGATGACGTGGCCAAGGCGGCGCTGAGGGATCTCGGCTGCAAAGTGGAGCTGCGGGAGCTGTGGACAGGTCAGAAGGGAAGCCTGGCTCAATGAGTCGTCACTCTGAGCGGTGGGGCCTCGAGACCTCTGTGTACGTGAAGCCTAAAGTGGGGAAAGCAGGCTGGCATGGATTAATTGCAGTTACATTGAACTGGAAGATCTGAAGCAAATGCCTGGCTTGTAAGCCTGCAGTGAACTTTTTATTGGGAGCTACAGCTGAAATGGCTTTATGCATTCACAGGCTGCAAATCAACCCTGCATAGTAACCATTCCCCAAACATGCCTGAGGATGATCTGCTCCCCCCTCTTATGTATGTTACTTGTGTACAGAACGGGGCTGTTCCCACGTGCTGCTCTGTACCCTAAGAGCACAGGTGCATCTTTCCTGGTAGGAGTTTGGTGTGTGCCATGGCAGCTGGGTCTGCTTTATTCCTCTGCTCTGTGCTGAAGGAGGCTAGTGGCCTGATCAGGCAGTGGGATGGATGGAAGAATCTCATCGTTTGTGAATGTGTTCTGTCCTGTTGTGCTGTTCTGCTCCCTGTTCCTGTACTGCTGACCATATTCTCTGTTGCTGTTTTGTTCTGGATTTTCAGCCAACGTAACACTTTAAACTAAAGCAAAGTAAGGACTTTGGATAGTGTGGCCCAGAGCACCAGATCTGTGATGCTGCCATCTGCATCCAGGAGGAAAGTTCACATTTTTCCAGTGAGATGAGTGAGTCGGGGACCGGTACCGAGGGGGTAGCTTCTAACCAGGGATGGGCTTTGGTTATAGCTTAGCAGGGCAGTGCTTCCCTGAATCTAAGTGTGCTGTAATTGTAACGAAGAGGGTGTGTGTCATGGACTGAAGGCAGCTGTGGACTTGGGATAAAATGAGAGAAACATCTGGAAAGGTTCTGAAGCCTCAGCTAAAGCCTCCTGTGTGCCCCCAGCCAAGTGGGTTCTGTTTCTTGCTGGGCTGTGTTGTTACCAGCTCTGCTCTGGGTGCTGAACCTTCCTCCTGCGCTGCTGCTCACGTTGTACTTGAGTGGATGTTTTCTGATGTGATATTTGCTGTAGAAATATTGACCCTATAAAACATGAAAACGTTCTGGGGTGGTTGGCTCTTACTGGAGCCTTTTTGAGACAGGAGGAGAAAGGCAGGGCAGTGCCTTGCTGCTGGGGCTGGGAGTAAAGCCTCCTGCAGCGCTCTGGCAGCGGGCACCAAATGTCAGTGTGTTCTTGAACAGCTTCTAGCCCTGCGAGCGTGCTGGGAGGAGAGGCTGCCTTCCTGCTGCATGAGAAGCTTGGGGTGTTGGGGCACCACTGCTCCGGCCTCCTGGTCCAAATCCTCCCGTGGAGACGTCCAGCTCCTTGTGGGCTGAGCAGGCGTGAGAGGCTGATGAAGAAACCCCCAGTCCCAAGAGCTGTGGGTGCCGCAGAGCCTCAGTGCTCGGGGGTGTTTGGCGTGGGTCTGCGAGGGGCGAGAAGCCCGGCCCGACCTGGTTCCCCCCGGCGAACCTCGGCTGTGTTCCTTCTGCTTAAACCCGCGTTGGGGTGAGGCCGACCTGCTCCGAGCGGTACTCTCGCGGCTTCACCCCTGCCAGGGCCCGGGAAGGGGCGGCCGGGCGGAGCGCTGCCCTCTCGGACACCGGGCCCGGGCCCGGCGTGGTGCTCCAGGGGACGGCGGGGCAGGGAGGGCGGATTGCGCCGGGACGCGCAGCGGGGCCCCCGCCGCCCGGCCCGGCCCGCCCCCTCCCGCCGCCGGTTGGCCGCCGCCGCCGCCCGTCCGCGGCCGTGCAGCCGCTCCCCGCACGGTCCCGCCCCTGCCGCGGGGATCGGCCGCCCGTCAGCGCCGGCCCCGCCTCCCGGGGGCGCGGCGGGGCGGGGGAGGCCTGGCGGCCGCGGGGAGACGGCGGCTGAGGCGGCGCCGAGCGCGGAACGGAGCCGAGCCGGTGAGTGCGGGCCGGCCCGCGGCCCCTCGCCCCGCGGCGGAGCCGACAGCGGCCCCGGGCTCCGGCACGGCCCCGGGCTCCGGCACGGCCCCGGGCGCCCGTCGCCGTGGCCTCACCCCTGCGGGCCGGGCCGCCCCGCGTGGCCGGGTGACATTGCCGCGGCCTCCCGCGGGGTCGCCGCCGCTCCCCGCGCTGGCCCGGGGGGCTCCGGCTCCTGCGGCCGGCCTTCGCCGCCGCCTCCTGCGCGGGGCTCGGGGGGGCGGCCGGAGCCGCGCTGGGGGCCGGCCTCGGCCGCGGCCCCCGCCGGGCTGCGTTGCCCGCCCCAGGCCCGGCCCGCCCCGGGGTCGCGCTGCCCGGCCCGGCAGCCCGCCAGGCTCTCCCGCAGCCCCCGGCCTGTCCCTGCTCCCCGCCCGCTGCCCTGCCGTCAGCCCCGCTCCCCAGGGGCGAGCGGGTGCCCGTGCCGAGCGGCCCGGCTCCCCGTCCCCTCGGAGGCTGGCGGGCAGGGCTGGGCTGGGCGAGTGCGCGGCTCCGGACCCGCGCTGCGGGACGGGATCCGTTGGGGTTGTTTTCCAAGTTGAGGCGAACCAGAGAACCGGGCGAGCCCGCCTCGTCCCGCTGAGGGAGATACCGCGGGTGTGGAAGGCTTTAAACGCAGATCTCTCGGCGTCTGCTGCCTCTGCCCTGCCTCAGCCTGTGCAGACAGTTGCAGAGCGGGGCTGGCTTCCCCCCTTTGCCATCGGATGTTGGGACGGGAGACGCGCCTGGGACACCACAACACAGAGCAACACGTGGAAAGCGCTGGGAACGATGGCACAGGGTGAACAGACCCTGTCCCACTGCCCACGCTGCGTGCAGGTGCCTGTCTGTCTCCCCGTACCACGGGCACAGTGCTGCGGGCACCTCCCTGGCCTCAAACCTGCACGGCTGTGGAGTTCGGAGCAGTGGGAGATGTGTGTGTTGGCTGCCTTTTCCTGTCAGCTGTTAACTGAGCTCACTGCACCGAGTGGGTCTGGAGGCTGCATCGTGTGGCTCCTGTTTGCTTCACGGTCACGTTAAGTGCAAAGCTCTGACTTTTCTTGGTGGTTGTGTGCTCCTACGATGGTTTTCTGTGGCTTGATGAATTTAGTGTGTTTTGAAAACCTGGGGTTTTAAATGCCTCTGGTTTGGGAGGAGGGTGTGTTTGTGTGTGTGTAAGGAACAGAAGAGATGCCTGTGGGTGTTGGCAAACAGCAGAGGGAAGAGAGACATGCAATAAGGGTACCAGAGGGTTGGTATAATCACACCAACAGCCTACAGGTGATTTGATTTAGAAACAACCGTACGATTGGGTGTCTGAAACACCAGCACTGGATTCATGAGTACCTTTTATCTCCTCCTAGAGCTGTGGATACTCAACACCTGTTTTCCTTTTCCCCCAGCAAATCAGAATAATTGCTTAGGACCTCTGAACGCTGGTCCTGAGGAGAGCGGCTGCGGAGGGGGACCGGGCTGCCCGTGGTGTTGGATTTCAGCAGGAGCTCTCTGGCCCCATGATTGCTCCAGGCAGGGCAGCACGGCCGGACGGGCCAGGACCTGCAGTAATTCCTTTTTGCTTGACCCCAAGCTGTAGCTGGTCCCTGACCTGGGCAGCTCCCGCTCAAGCGCACGTCCTGGGCGTCCCCGGTGTGTTAACTTGTGCTTCAGGAGGTTGCATCACAGGCAAGGTGAGCGCTGAGGCAACAGAGTGTGTGGCTACCTGGTGAAGCCGACGGGCTTGGTACAGGTCAGACAGGTTTGCTGTCGGGGAAAAAAAAGCTTCAGAACCAGGAATAACTCTCTTCTAGTAACTTTGCTGCTAAGTGCAGGAAGATGCACTCAGTTTGTACCTTCTTGGTACTGGTACCATGGGCTGCAGCGCTGTTTTCCAGATGATGGGTGAGTGTTCCTGGTTTGGCTGGCTTGCCAAAGGAGATTGCTTCTCGCGCTGCGTGGAGAGCTGAACTGGAATGCAAGCAGAGTGCTGGGGGAGTTCTTTGCTCTCTGGTTGTGCTTTAAATCCGCTGCTCCTCACTGTTGTGGGGCTAATGAGGCAGGTGTCTGTGTCATGTTGGTGCTCCTAGGCCTGGGTTACTGCAAGGTAATCAAACCTAATTGAAACCCTTGGCCAAGCAGAGCCGATGCTTAACTCCACATTCCTGTTTGTACGATTGAGAGCTGGCAGGCAGCAGGGTGGGTAGCTGGTGCTCTAGCATCACTCTGTACAGCCGGTGTGGAAAGCATCGCTGTTAGGAGACAACACCTGCTTGGCAGGACACAAGAGTTCAGTTCTTTCTTTTCTTTTCTTTTTGTAATAGGCAATTTGAACTGCTGGCATTTCAGACCAGAGACTGTAATTATCTGATACTGTGTTGAAATAGTTCCTGGCAAAGATTGCTCCTGTGTTGGCTGGGGGTTGTGTGTATTCCAAACAGGCTCCATTTGAATTTAAAAGTAGTAATAATAATAATTGTGCTGGGATCTCTCTCTTTGGGAGCTCGTGTGTGCCTGTGGAAGTGCGTGTTTGCGTGGGCCTGCTGGCCACAGGGTCACATGTAGGAATCTGTTGTTGCCTCTTTCTGAAATTACCTTTGAGAAATAATCTGTGACAGGAACGTTCAAGGCAGGAGGACGCTCGGGGCGTTGTGTGCGTGGCCGGGTGGGGATTTGTTCTGGCCCTGAAGAAAGGCCATTGCGGTGCGGCAGACGGAGGGGTTGAGCAGAGGGCCCCGTGCTCAGTCCCCTCCTCGCAGTGCTCCCTTGCCCCTCAGATAAAGCTGTTATCTGCCTTGCAGATAAGGCCTGGTCTTCAGTTTGTGGCTGCAGACAGTGTAGCTGAGGTGATGCCGGCAACAGTCTTGTAGCGACTGCCGAGCGAAGCGCTGCCCGTGCTTGCCAGGACTTTCGCTCACGCCTGCTTCCTGCCAAGCTTAGTGCAACACACGTCTCCCCGGATGGTGCAGCCTTGCTGGGGAGGTTGGGGTTTAACCGTTCCTGGGCGTTCCAGTCAGATAACACAAAACCTTCCGAGGAATTTCTATCTTCATCCTCAGTTTCACTGCCAGACTCGAGTGGTCTCTGGCTGAGGGAGGCAGGAGGAGCGTTAATTCTGTGCTTGGGAGCTCAGGAAGCATGTCAGGAACCCTGAAGTCTTGCAGGTACCGACACATGGTGACTGATGCAGTTAAATTGTCGATGATTCTTTAAAACCTTGTGAATAGTTTCTGTGCAGACCTCTGAGGGAAGGAGTGCAGTGGACTGTTCACAGCTGATGTTTTGGGGTCGGATTTGTGTGCGGCTGAACGCTGGATGTGACTGGAGAGAGCGGAGTCTGCAGGGCATAGCTGGTTTTGATTTTTAATGTCTTAATCAAACTGGAAGGCTGAGATGGACCTCGAGGGGCCGTCTAGTCATAGTTCACCTCCTGTTCTGAGTGTTTCAGCCCTTTTTCCTGTGATTTTCTGCGATGCTTTTGCTCCAAGGGTGAATTTAAGGCTGCAGGAATCTCAGCTCTTACCACATCTCTCTCTGTGTCAGGCCCAATTGCTCAGTTTAACAATTGAAGGAAACCTAATTGAGCAACTTCCCTGGGTACTGTTTAACCTCAGCCTGGGAGAACGTGTGAAAATTTCTGTGTGAGCTCTCTTGGTTTTCGTTCTTTTTTTTTTTAACCCCTAATTTAATGATAAACTTTCATTAGTGATGTCAACCACACAGTAAAGAAATACCCCAAAACTGAGGAGTTGGGAACTGGGTAGAGGACACTGGTGTCTCTGAAGTGATAACGCTGGTGACTTTACCTGAAGCAATCAAAACTCTGCCCCGGAGGTGAGCTGTGACTTCATCCCAGTCTGTGTCACAGCTTACAGAGCAGTGCCCTGCGCTCCTGCTCTGCCTCCTCAGAAGCAGCGACCAGCCCTTGGCTCCTCCAGAGGGGACAGGTGACAGCAGGACTTGGTTTCCTCTGTGGGCATGGTGTCGGAGTGGCTCCCCGTGGGTCTGCTGTTACCTGACTGCAGGACGCTCCCACGCCAGCGCTCCGAGCGGCTTTCAGAATTCCTGCTGGGGGGGCTGGAGGAGAAAGCAAACGTTTCCTCCCGAGCACAGGCCGTGGGGCTCGGAGCTGCTGGGGCTGTTTGCTCTGCGCTGTCTGCTGCTCTCCCCGGGCAGGTGATGTACTTTCAGAAACCTTTGTGGTTCGGGACAGGTCTAAATTCCACCAGAGAGCATCAGGCAGGCTTGTTTTTCCATAATGACACGTTGCACACCAGTCTCTGGGCTGGATGCCTGGGCTTCTCTCGTCTTCTGACAATGTAGTAACGTGCAAACTGTAGAGATGAGCCTTGCTATTGTGGTTAAGGTATTTTTCCATTAACAGGTATTTTTGGGTCTGTCCAGCTGTTGGCGGGAGTGGTCAGGATGTTATGGGAGCCTGGAGAGGATGGGCAGGGAGATTTCCACCTCCATCAGCTGTGAGTTTTATGTTTAAAAAGAAAATATATAAACAAACCCAAAACAACCCCCCCAAACCAAACAGTTTTTCTCCTTCCCTTCGTCCAGCAGCTGCTGGAAGCTGGTGGTGTTGATCTGCCATGGGAAAGTGTGCCTGTAGCTGGTAAAATACAGAGAGGAGGAATTTCAGGCCAGTTGTAGCCTGGTGTTGTGAAGCCAACTTTCAGATGAGGTGTAATTTTGGAACACAGAATTGTATAATAATCTGCAAGGCTTCAGCACTGTGGTTTTAACTGTGCACACCCCTAACTGGGGAATTTGTGCTTATTCCTCAGATGTGATGCTGGTCTCTGAAAGTCATTGCTGAGGAACTAATTGTCTTAAGATTGTGTAATTTGAAATGTGTTCGAATGAAATAGCTGGGCTGGCATCTCGACTGGATTCACAAGCAGCTTGGACAGCTAGAGCTGTGTTTCTCTGAACCCCCACCCGCTTTGGGCGATGAACTGGCACCTGCCTGTGAGATATTCTTCCTAGTAGGTTGCTTTTATCATCTGAATAACTTGATTCTGTCTCGCCTGTCCTTTTAATCAAAATCACCACCAAGAAAAGCAGAACGTCCAGCTTGTCAGAGAGTCAATTTGACAGCTTGATTGAGCTTGCTCAGGTATTCATTAAGTGCCGCTAGAGAGAGCTGGGGGAATGGAAAGCCTAACAATGCTCCCAGTTTTAATGGGCAGAGCATATTCTGTGCATCTCCTGGTACTTGTTTTGTGGCACAGGGAGGCTTCTGTGCTCGCTGGAGCAGGGGCAGGGTACCCCAGGAGAGCCCCCACGCCCAGGACCATCACAGAGCAGACCCTTGCTGCTGAGTCCATGGTTTGTCTGAGATGCCAGCGCTCAAAACGAAGGGCCTGAGCTTCCCTCTGTGGCAGCTGGGTAAAGAAGCTTTAATCTGTGACTCTGAATCAGCAGCTCAGTTACCAGCAGTGTTTTCTGGTGGGCTTGAAGCTGGGTGCTGCAGTGAACGCTCCGTGCTTTCAATAAACCATCGTGGGTTTTGCTGTAAGAGCACAGCGTGTGTTACTCATTAAACCTCGTTAACTTTTGAACTCCCTTCTCCAGCAGTTTTGCTTTCTGATGATACATTCCCCTGGGGGAATGGGTTGCTCTCCAGTGGGCTGGGCCAAGGGGCCTGGATCCCAACGCCTGTGTGACAAGGGCCCATGTCCCTGTGCCAGAAATAGCACAGGGGAGTGCTATAAAAAGAGAAATCTCACCCACAGCTTTTTGCTTTGTTTCCTGTGGCTTTGTGAACGTAAATAATGCATGTGAGGGGGCTGTACAAAACACGGGATTTAAAAATACCCATCTGGTCCCCGTTGGGTCCAGTGGATTACTGAAGGCGCAAGTCAGGTTGCTGTCTGCACAGCGATGTTCAGCTCCTCGTGGCCACATCCACGCTCAGACTTTAAAGCAAATCTTTGCTCCCTGGGGCTCCAGCCTGTGTCACCGGTCAGAACAACCAGAATTCAGTTAATAACTCACCAACATGGGAGTCCAGCCCAGCTCCCGGCTAAAACAAAGCTGTGCCGCTTCGCAGAGCCAGTGTGAGTGGAAATGGTACAGGTGACTTTTGTGCCTGAGCCCCTGCGAGGGTCAAGCCTGTGTTCATGCAGAGTTCAGTGCCTGAAGCTGAGCATACAGACAGGTGTTTGTACAGCCAGGGCATCGGGCACTATAAATAATAGGAGATCAGAGAACATCGTGCAGTAAATGGGTCTCACCTTCACGTGTGTGTGTTCTAAAGTCAGTCCAGGCTTAATGCCATGGCTTTAGTTTTAAAATTGCCTTTCAGTCATCTCTTTCTCAATCGCCTTTCAGAATCGTGTTTTACAGCAAATTTGCATGTTGCATTGCTGAGCTCTTCAGCACGACTCCTATTTTTGTGGGTTTATTTTTGGTGCAGACGAATCTGATACCGTGACCTACATTTCTTGCTGGGGGGCAGCTGGGGGTAACGGCTTTGCCTGTGATTTCGCTCGTGCTGCTGCTGCAAGGCGTTGGTTTAGGGCGGGTTTTCCAGGTACATGAGATAAGGAGGGAAGGAAGTAACTGTGGAGAGTAATTAGCACTAATCCACGGCCCGTGCTGCGCACAGCGATTCAGTGCAGCACTCAGCTCCATCACCTTATGAATCATCTCTGGCCTCGATCCTTATGGGAGGGTTTCTCCCTGTGGTCTGATGTGACTGAGCTGTGGCACAGCAGCCGTGGGTGATGCTGTTCAGGTTGTGCTTTGGACTCTCAGGTGTTATCTTTCATTAAAGTTTTTGAGTTCTTACTCTCTGAGCAACATCCTGCGATCTCCTCTCCTGGGAAACGCCCTCGGGAGTTGTAAAGGCATCGACGTGTCTTCCCAGAGCTCCATGAGTGATGCCTGGCGTTTGAGACACCCAGGTGTGTTTGTCCTCCTCTGGACGGAGCGCCTGGGTCACGCAGAGCTTCATCATCACAAATTGGTCATGCACGGATACAGACAGAGCTGCTCTGCCTCTGGCTCTGTGTTAATATCTCTGCTGCAGCCAAGGGGTTTTGAAAGTGATGTCTGGCACTAATTTATGAGAGCGATGTTGGGGGAAAAAAATAGGTCAGCAAGTATGAAAGGTGCTGACAAGCATATAATATCTGGAGATTGTTAAAAAGGGGGGAAAAAACCCAACAACAAGCCTTAAGGAGGCATTTCCAAGTGAGGAAGCTCTCATGCCCGAGGCTTCCCAGGCATCAGAGTGGGGCAGAGCTGAAGGAACTTGCTGCAGGACATGTGAGAGGGCTGTGGCAGGACTGGGAGTGGGAAAGGAGGCCCAGAGAATGGAAACGGGGCTATCTGAGCGGGCTTGTTGCTCAGAAAACTTGGCTGCTCCACACCCAGACTGGGAACAGGCTCAGGAGGCAGCGAGGCCGCTTCTCTGTGCTAGCCCAGGCTTTACCGACTGCATCGTGAGATCTGAAACGTTAGGAAGAGCCGCTAAGGCGATAGCTGCTATTTAAAGTGTTATCACTATTAGCTATGCTCTGCAGCTGAGGTTCGGTTGACCTTGCCTTGCGTGAGGCAAGCGAGAGCACGTGTGGCAGCAAGACCCGCACGGAGTCACTGTGGGGTGAGGAGAAGGGACTTGGGACATCACTGGTGTGCTGCGTTCGGTCAGATCGCTGGCGTCATCCAAAGAGCCTTTGTGGCACGTGTGAGGCATTGGATCTATCCATTTCCCAAAATAACCTCCGGTTGCTTATGGCAGGCTTTTGGGACTTACCCTAGGGCTATTTTTTCCATTTTCCAGGGCTGGGTTTTAAATTTCTCCGTGCCTTCTCTGGTATCTGGATGCTCAGCAGTCAGAGTGTCAACCAAGATCCTCGCTGCAAGCGATGGAAGTGGGCAGAGCAGGATGGGATTCTTCTCCCTCCTCTCTAGAAGCCGTGGCTCTATCGATGTGACTCGCAGCTGAGCTCCTTGTGACCCAGAAAGACTCAATGTGGTTGTCACAGACTTTACATAGCACCAAAGTTCCCCCCACAAACATAACATTTAAAGGAAGGAAGTGGCGCTGGGGTCCTGGAAATGGCACTGGGATCCTGGAAATGCTCCTCACTGGGAGCTTGGGTTGGGGGTTTCATACCAAAAATGGCCCTGGAAGAAGCAGGCTGCTCTTCCTTCCTGCACAAGCTCTGTATCCCCTGCGTATCCCCTGCTTTGGACACTAACTCTTGCTCTGTTCTTGTTTTCAATCGAGGAGCCGTAGCTCTTCTGCCCGCCTGTAAGTGCAACTGGTATGGGTAATGGTGTGAGAGAAGGTCAAGTGGATTTCAAGCAGCAGGATGTGGAGCCAGTTGCACCAACCCACCTCCCGTCAGAGGTAAGAGCAGCAGGCTGTTGGGTATGTGCAGTGGTTTGAGAGAAGAGCTGCATGGGGTTTGGGCTGTGGAGGCTTGAAAGAGCTGTCCTGTGCATGCAGGGCACGTAACATGGAACTTTTGCTTCCTCTGAGGGTAGCTGAGCAATTCCAGCCCTGTGGGGAGAGGCTGGGCATCGCTCACAGCTGGCAGGGCCGCCTGCCTTGTTCAAGGTTATGTCTTGTTATGTCTTCAGTGGCAGAGCTGGGAAGAAGGACGTGAGTCTGGGTTCCACTGCTCTTGCTGCAGTCACTGGACATCTGCTGGGAACACAGAGAGATGCTGAACCCTGGTCAGATTGAGACCAGAGCTCAGGCTAAGTTCAGCTGGGGCTGCCTGTGCATGGCTGCCCTCGCGTTGAGCACCAGACAGGCAGGGATTGGAATGGAAACTGCACTGGACCCTGTATTTTGCTAATAAACATTAACTCTTTAGCTGTGAAACATTCTGGGGGAAGGAAGAAAAAAAGTTACCTCCTCTTCTCCATGAAAACACAAAGCATATCAAAAGTTAACATTCTTAAGCCTTGTCTTGACTTGTCTGTCAGTCCGTAACCTTCATGGTGTTAGATTTCAGGCCGTTTACTTGCTTTCTGCCCATGTGTTACGACAAGATAGCTGCTTTATAAACATGAGCTGTGGCAGGAATGTCAATAACAAACCCACTTCCATTTCATTTATCATGGTAGGAAACCTGTCTGGTTTTATTCTTAGGATCTGGGGAACAATGTGGAAATCGGACTTGTGTGTTACTCGAAGGGCAAGGAAGAAACTTAACCTCCTACATGTGGCTAGATCACGGTGATGACTTAGCTCTTAGAAATCTAATAGAGAGAAGCCAGTGCACATAAGACGTGGCAGACCATGGAACTTTGCATCTTGGCAGACAAGTCTATTCTTTGTTCTTCACTGTCTGACCAGGAGCTTGCTTGAAATTTTGAAGAGAATTTTGACCTGAGTGCTTGAGAGGGGGGTAAATGCTGCCACATTTCAGCTTGTGCTTAGGATTGATGGTCACGCTGAGCAATGCTTTGTTTCAGGGTAACCAGGAGAAGAAGAAAGTACTCAACTCCCTGATGTCTGGTGCACTGGCTGGTGCTGTTGCTAAAACTGCGGTAGCTCCGCTGGATAGGACAAAAATCATGTTTCAAGGTGAGTCACGTTGGCCTTGGCAACGTGCTTTTACTTTCTTGCTAGCAGAATCCAAACCAGCTTCTCTGACCTGCCCAGCCAGGCTGTTCTCCAGTGCTCTGCCCTCCTTCAGGCTGCAGACAGAACAGCCACATTCCTGCACGGATTGTGTCTGAAAACCTGTTGTTTCACCAGGATTATCGCAGGTGCCATTGTGCATGGCTGGCCCCTGCTGTGGGATCCAGGCCTCCAGGTAGTCAGCAAGAGTTTTGCTGTCTTGATGTAACACAGATGTGGGTGTTGCAGGCTACAGGTGGTGCCCAGTGCTCACGGACGTTGGCTGCCCACGAGTGTTCTGTGGCAGAAGGGAGAATTTCGCTCTGCAGAGTCGATATACTCTGTAAAGGCAGCGTAGGGGATGATTGGTAACGCTCTGGGTCTCTGTGTCTGCTCAGTTTGGAGAAATAAGGTGTGGAGGGGAAAGGAGCAACCTAGGGAGATGTGGTGGTACCAGAGGGAGGTAGCAGAGCTGCTGGAGTTCCCTGCTAGAGGCTGGATGCCAGGCTGTGTCTGCTCTCACGTGTGCAGTCTTTCCTGCTAGGATTTGCAGTGTGTGGCAGCTGAACTGCCTTGGTAGAGTCGGTGTTACCGATGAAGGGCGTTGCGTCAGAGCCAGCACACCCAGCTTCATCTCAACAGCGCCCTTTGCAGAACCCATAAAGGGTCTGGCTGCCAATGAAACTCATGGGAATAGGAGGCTCTCAGGATTTGGGATTCAGCCCCACGGGGAGCTCTGTTCAGGCCCCGTGTTCCGGTGCAGAACTGGCAGCTACGCTGACTGTCCCAGGGGAGGAGGGGACACGCACAGGCTGCTAATGCAGCAGGCATCCAGGAGGCCAAGGGTTTAAATCTCGTTGGCATCCCAGATTAAATGAATTGGGTAGGTTTAATTTAATCCCTGGATGAGATTTAATTTCGAATTGACTTTCATTTGACATGATTTTAATTCTCAGCATGGCAGGGGCTGAGGCCTGGGATAGTGGGGATGTAGATCAGGGAGCTGGAGCTGTGGGGAGCTAAAGCCTGGGCTGGGATTGCAGCTGCGGCCAGATGCTCGCCAGAACAAACACTAGTTCATCTGAGGCTGGAGATGTCAGGATCAGAGGTGAGATGGACACTGCAGAGCTGGGGTGAGTCAACAGCTGCCCATATCAATCTCTGTTGGTTTGTTCAGAGCCCTGTCTGGTCTGAGCTGTGAAACCCACTGTGGAACATGGGATTGAAAATGCCCCATTCTGACCAATTTCTTGGTGTCTGATGGGTTTCTGGCTCTCTGCAGGGCTTTTGCTCTTGGTTCTCTTCCCTCTCTGAAGCAGGAAAGTATCTTTGGGCTATGAGAGTGTAGGAAGGCTGCCCTTTAAACCAGAGACCAAAGGATTTTCCTGTGTGAGAGGGAGAAGATCTCTTTTTCTCTCCCCCCGTTGCAGACCCAGCTGCAGCCGTTACTGAGGTGGTTTTATTTCTTAAATAAAAAGTGTTGAATTGCATAAAGGAGCAGCGTGGTGAACACGTATTTGCATGTGATTGTTTGATACACTTGAGAGGTTACAAGTCTCAAAGGAGTTTGGAAGAAATGGCCATAGACACTTAATTGGAACCATGTTTCATTAGCGTTGCTGTTCGGGTCTCAGCCTGGGTTTCCTTCCTGCTGTAGGGATGTTTCAAAACAGAGCTGCTCTATGCCAAACAAATCTGGCTTCCAAATGCCTCGTGCATTACACAGTTAAAGAGATGCTGTCAGTCTGAATGGACGTGAGGAGAGAAGCCCGGTGCTGATGCGAGTTGTGCTGGGATGAAGCCATTCTTGCGTGGAGCTAAACAGACCGGTCCTGTGCTGGGTGCTGGCGTTGGGCTGGAACCCAGCATGGAAATGCTCCACTAAACCAAGCAGGCACTGCAGGGTTGTTGGTTTTCTTTCTTTTTTTTCCAGTTACTTGTTTATTTTTAGCGCTTTCAAGTAGGAAGTGTGACAGAAACTGAGTGTTTTCATAACAGTAGGTGGAAAAATGAACTCATGTGCTAAAGAGAGTTTGGGAGCACCTACCTCTGGAAAGCCTTTGTTTATCGTAAAGAACCTCTTGTTTTCTCCTGCATTAATTCTTCTGTTTCTGGTTTTACCCCTTAGATAAAATCCCTGTCTGGTTTATTTGATCCATCTAAACATGTTGTGAGGCCTAATTCTCTCTTTTTTTTTTCCTTCTTTTTAGTGTCTTCGAAAAGATTTTCTGCCAAGGTGAGGTGATGTGTCTGTCTCGTGTTGACCTGTAACGTTTGATTAATGGTAGTAACAGCCCTGACAGCATCGTCTCTTTGTATTTATTTTCCCTTTCTTGCTTGAATTTTATTAGCAACGCTCACAGTGAAAGAGCATAGAGGGAAAATCTGGAAACTCAGTCATGTTCTTGTCCAGTGCCAAGCACAGAGGGGCCTCAGTCCTTGGTCTTGCTCCTGTGATGTGACAGTAAATGTTGCGGCATCACTCTGGGCTTTGTTTTATTAGAGTTTCTCCTCCAGCAGTTGCTCTCTTCCCCCAACCACCATTGGAGTTGTTTCAGAGCTCATAGGAAGCTTGAATTTGGGAGCTGAACGTCTTGTTGCATGTGCATTGCAGCTGTTCCACGTCTGCATTGCTAATGTGTGTAATCCAAATGTTTCTGTCTTATACTAAGAAGATTAATTTGGGTTGAGAAATGGTTTGTGCCAGCAGCAAGCCACCTCTGTGCCTTGCCCTCGGAGGGAAAATGAAGATGTCCTGAATGTAAAACTCCCTGTTCCTGGCTCCAGTTCTTTCTCCCTCTGATGTATCTGATTCACTCTCCCCAGAGAGGACTCTTTAGTTGCCTTATTCTGGAGTCAGGGTTACGAGCATAAACAGCTGATACCAGCTTACTGTGGCTGGGGTGGGAAGGAGGATTTGGAGAGGTTAAGCTATAGGGTCACCTTTTCCCCCTCTATTGTTCGGAGTCCCTCTTATCAGGATCCCCCTACCTGACCTCTGATGGGTTGCCTGCAGGAAGCCTACAGGCTGATTTATCGCACCTACCTCAACGAAGGCTTCTGGAGTCTCTGGAGGGGGAACTCAGCCACCATGGTCCGTGTGATCCCGTACGCCGCCATCCAGTTCTGCGCGCACGAGGAGTACAAGCAGCTCCTGGGGAGTTACTACGGCTTCCAGGGAAAGTAAGATGTGCTGTGGCTTTGATCCTTGCAGAGGAGGATGGAGCAGTTTGCAGGACCGTAGGCTGCAGGGAGGGAGCGTGTTTCCCTGCTGAGCAGGAGGCTCTGTTGCTGTGGAGTTGTGCAGGGCCCTCACAAGATGCTTTTGCAGAACGGGGGTTGTGAGGGGGCTGAGCAAAGGGCTGGGCTTCTGCTCTGGCACAGGGGAGATCTCTGTGAGAAGGTGACCCTGTCTTCTAGAGGCGTGAGCAAGAAGTGGCCTAGACATCAAGTTAGCACCTCACTGTGCTGAGCGTGGGCAGGCAAAACAAAGAGCTTTTCTTTGCAGGGGAAGCAACAAGATCCAGCCTTGTCCAAGCTGTGCGTGTGGCCTGAGCCTCTTGCTCTTGGGCTCACAGTGTCTGAGGCACCCCAGGTCAGGCTTGCTGTCCCCAGCAGATCCTTCTCTAGACCTGTGTCTTGGGTGGCTGTGGCAAACCGCAGATGCTCCAGCCCCCACCCACCGCTCTCCAGTAGCAGGGCAGGGATTCAGTAGCTGATAGAGTAGAGCCGTCCTCAAAAGCCACGTAGTGTTTCCATCTCCAGGTGATCTGTTTGGTCTCTTCTCTCACCTTACTTTAGAGCGCTGACACCCTTTCCTCGATTCATTGCTGGCTCTCTGGCAGGCACAACGGCTGCCATGTTAACCTACCCCTTGGATATGGTCCGTGCTCGAATGGCTGTCACGCCGAAGGAGATGTAAGTGTCTGATGAAAGCGAGTCCAAGCACCACCAACAAATGCAAACTTTCCTTTTAAGGTCAGATGACTTTATTCCCGTTTTCTGGGTCACTTCTTGCTCGGAGCCTTTGGTGTAATAAACCTCTTACTGCTGGGGTCTGAGCACTGATTAAATGTCCAGAGCCCTGGTTAGTCTGGGGCTGGAAGGAGATCAATGCTGAAAGACCTCTCACCAGTGAACCTGTGTGCTGGTTCTTCAGGAGGCCAGCTGGCACAACGCCTCTGGAAGAGATCTAACGGGCAGGAGTGTTGTGGTAGGGCTACAGGAGAGCTGGGGACCGGCTTCTCCGTTGGCAGACAGGCTTCTGAAATCCCCTCTGAGCTGTTTGATGAGCTCAGAGCCAAATTAATTAATCATTGATCCTTCAGAAAGTCCTGTTGGTGCATACAGTCACTCAACAGCACAGGTTTGGTTTCCCTGTGTCCACATGCTAGGTACAGCAATATTGTCCACGTCTTCATCCGAATCTCCAGAGAGGAAGGCTTGAAGACTTTGTATAGGGGATTTGCACCAACCATCCTTGGAGTGATTCCATATGCTGGGCTTAGCTTCTTCACCTACGAGACGTTAAAGAAACTACATGCAGGTAAAGGCAACTGGTTTTGCTCTCAAATGAAATGGTGTCGGCTTCTGGCCAGCTGGAGATGTTTGAATTCAGGGGTACAACTCCTCTCCCTGGCCCTGAAGTTCTGTGCTTGGGGGGGGTGCCGTGTGCCCCCAACTCCAGACCATGAGGAAGGCAAGCTGTGGGAAAGCAGTGTCTCTGTCTTGTGGAGGAGCCAGAGCATGCAGGTGCTGGGTGTGGGAGGACGTGGTTGCACACAGAGTCAGCTGCAGCCAAGTTGGGAACAAGCTCTCTGGAGCTCTGGCACTCAGTGCCCTCTCTGGCACTCAGTGCCCTCTCTGGCCCTCAGCCCACTTGACCTTTATCATATGTTTATTACAAAAAGCTTTCCACACTCTGCTGCCTTTTTCCTTCCCAGATCACAGCGGGAAGCTGCAGCCATCCCCCCCGGAGCGGCTCCTGTTTGGTGCCTGTGCGGGTTTGATCGGCCAGTCGGCCTCTTACCCCCTGGACGTGGTGCGCCGGCGAATGCAGACGGCCGGGGTTATGGGACACACCTACAGCTCCATCCTTCTCACCATGCAGGAGATTATAAGAGAAGAGGGACTAATCCGTGGCTTGTACAAAGGACTCAGCATGAACTGGGTCAAAGGTCCAATTGCAGTGGGAATAAGCTTCACAACCTTTGACCTGACGCAGATCCTTCTCCGTAAATTACAGCACAGCACTAATGTTGAAAGGTAGTAGCTTAATCCCTGCAGCCCTTGCTGGGGAAAGGTACAGCACGTGTAGAAAGAGCAATGCTAGCATTCCCTCACTTTGTACGTGCTCTCCTGCAGCTGGGAACTTACCTGTTTCTTTGGGGTTTCTGTTGTTGTTGGGTTTTTTATTTTTTTCCTCTTTTTAGTGAGCCTCTGAGTTACTTGGAGACATTGACCTGAAACTAACCCTTTCCTAAACAAAGTTCTTCTACAGAACCGAGTCCTCCAAAGTAGCTGCCTCACCCTCCTGTTTTACCAGGATACTGGGAGTGGAGCCTCTCAAACAAACACATGCTGCTGCTGGCTCCTCACCTGGTCTCCGTGGGCAGAGGAAGTGGTGGATGATGAAAGAGAGGACTCGGTGCTTGGAATGAACCTCTGAGTCTGGAAGGTGACTGCTCCTGGTAGGCAGCTCTTCGTTACTGAACGCGTGTTAGCTGGAGGCAGTCTGCAAGTGCAATATTCCAGTTAGTCCTTGGGAATTCCAGGTTCCTCCAGCCTGTGAGCATCCGTCTCCCTCTGACAGGACACGGTGGGATTAACAGGTCCAGGTGGCTGCTCTGTCCTGTGAGCTGAATGTGAGCTCTGGCTGGAAGTGCTGTCCTTTCCCAAACGTTCTTCTCGTGTCTGGGTTGAGCTGCATGAAACACCCCTGGCTGCCAATGTCCCTCTGAGGTTACCAAAGATGAGGTGACTGGGCAGGAAGGTTCTGGGCGGGTTGTAAATTGGATTCTCAGTGTTGAGCTCTCAGTGTTGTTGAGCTGGGGCTGTGCCTGGATCCGCAGACCCGATGGAGTCAAGCTGCAGTGATGCCTTCAGGCTCCCCAGACCCTCCCGTCGCCATCCCGGTCGCAGGGGCAGCGTTTTCTGAGGGATGTGGGGGGCTGTGGGGTGACACACTGAAGAAAGGAAATGTCACAGACTTGGAACTTCAGCAGTTTCATCCTTCAGTATTACTGTTGCTGCTTTGTGCGCGATGCCAGAACAAACACCTCAAGCTGCACGTGGGAGGAGGCTGTCCCGAAAGGCTGCTAGCAGCCTAGCAGTCACCTCGAGCTGCTGGCCCTGCCTCTGTTCAACCCTGCTGTCTCCTGGTGCCTCCTGTGTCGGTTGTGTCACCTCTGTTCGTTAGCCCATGCCTCAGCCCACTTGCTTTGATTCCTAGAGTTCTCTGGACCACCTGGGTCCTTGGCACCACCGTCAGTATTGACCCCTCAGAAGTGATCCCTGGTGCCAGTCGTTTCCAGGTGCAATTTGAGAATGAATGGTAATGTACCTTGTGGTGTTTCCCCTTCGGATGGGTGTTCAGGGAAGGGGTTTGGGGTGGGTTATTTTATCTTATATTACATTTGGAGCACAAGAGAGGTCAGAGAAAACTTCAGACCTCTCTGAGAATCAGATTATGTAAACCAAGATGAATAGTCCCTCTCCAGCTGATCCAGTCTGTAAGGTATAAAGGCAAAACACGGCGTAGTTTTGAAGCTGCCCTTCTCTGGTGAAGGTGTTTGGGCTGTTGTGGTTTGAGCCTCGTGTCTTGGCTTTATTTATGAGGAATGGAGAGAAATGCACAGTTGGTAGACATAGCTTTCTCCTTTCTTTCGTCTTTGCACTTCTCTGGAGCATGAATTGCTTCTAATGCCAAATATTTCCCTGGGAATCGAGCTCCTACACTTCCCTTTGTGGGCCTGGGCCGAGCCAGCGTACAGTGTCAGTGTGTGTGTGGTGTTCCCAGGGTGTGTGGGTTCCATCACACCCTGATGGTTGTGGATGGGGGGTATTAACCTCAGTCAGTGATTCCTGCCTCCGAGCCTACAAATGATGATCTCCGTTGTGAAACTTGACTGCAGTTACTGATTTACCCTGTAGTTAAAGAAACTGATGTTGTTTTGGGAGTCTTTAGAGATGACAGCCATGGATTCTGTCTGTGTGTGTGCTCCTGTCACTAACGGCAGGCGATGAGCTGTTCTCTTTGGGGTGAAGCTTTCCCTAGTCCTTCACAAGAGCTCTGATTTCATTTCTCCAATGGAGAAGCCGATTACTTCTGCTCTTGTCTGTAGGAGATCAGAGGCAGAAGCGAGGTACAGACCCACAGGGAGGTGTGTCAGCAGCTGGGGGGGTGTGTGTGTGAGTCTGGCTGTGTACAGCCCACGCCGGGTGTCTCTCATCTCTGGGTTCCAAGCCCAGGCCTTCTGCATGGTGATGGGCACCACAGGAAGATGGGAGGAAGCTGGACAGGGGCATCCAGGCTGGAGCAGGCTCCTTCACCCCGCAGGGCGTGCCGGAGGCGAGCGCAGCAGCCCTTGTCTTACGAGATGCTGAGCATCACTGAACCTCTGTGGCTTAATTCCTCCTGGTCCTGACTGAGAGGATTTACACTGGATGGCTGGCCTCTTGTTTGGGACCCAGCAGGGTCCTGTCTGGCACAGCAGGGTGCAGGTCATGTGGCAAGGGAGCAGGAAGCCTGCGGAGGAGCTGGCTTCGGGCTGGTGCCCCCAGTGCTGCCCACCTTGCAGCCCCAGCACGGTACAGGCAGCTCTGCTACAGCCTGGGTGCTGCGAGCAGGAGGAACCAGCCCTGGAGCACAGGGAGCCCTGGGCTTAGGAAGCTGTTCCCTCAGTAGTGGCTCCACCTGACCTGAATTCAGCAGAGCTTTGGTTGAACACGTCTTCCCGGGTTCTGCAGGCTGAGTGTTTGTTCAGACAGATCTTTGGATCCAGCCTGGTTCTGGGGCTTTTGTTTCTCCAGCAAGAGTGTTCAGAGTAACTGTTACTGCTTTGAGTTGGTTTAAATAGCTGCTTGGGGGGTTCTTGTGCTTCTGATTTGAATGTAGAAAGGGAGAAACAGAATGTTCCCTTCCCTTAATCCTTGCATGAATTGGGCCGTGTTCCAGATCTCTGCCTCCTGGAATGAGTGCCCCAGGAGTTTTGGGCATGTGGAGCTGGAAAGGGAGGGTGCCTCTGTGCTGGACACTGCCTTCAGCTCTGAGAAAGGAGACAAGTCCAATGGGAATGTTCTCAGTCCTTCTCTACATTACAACTTCTTCACACCCCAACTTCCTCCTTTTTTCTCTCCTTTCTTTTCTTTTTTCATTTTATTCTTCTCAAATTCACTTTTCCTTTCAGCTCACGTTTCCCTTGTGTCCCTTAATGTGTTACAGCCAAACGTTAATTTGTGCTTTCCTCTCCCTCATCTGTTCTCCCTCCCCTGGTGCTGCACCTTCAGCACTGGGAGAAGATCAGGTCCTGTGGAAGGCAGCCCAGAGACAGAGCTGCAGCCTTGATAGTGATGCCCGAGCAGTCAGAATCGGCTCCCCGCTGCAGGCAGGGATGCTTGTGTGTGGGAGCGAGACCTTGAAGGCGCTAGGAGATGGGGCAGAAGGTTGTTGGGGTTTTTTTAGAAAGGTGCTTGACCTCCTTGCCCAGCCTTTGCTTCTCCCAGCCCCTTCCTCCTGTGAAAGGCTGCTGCTTCGTGTCATTTCCTCGTGGGTGCCTGCCCGTGATGCCTGCTTGCTCTGTGACAGTGGCTCCTTGCTGGGTAGGTGGCTTGGGGAGAGCTTGTCCTGTCCTCAACCTCCTGGGAGGTGCTGAGGGTTGGTTCAGGAACTCGAAGGTGCCAGAGGTGGGGTCTGAGCTGACTTATGCAAAGCTCTTTGCCGCTTCCTTGGGAAGGCAGAGCTGCCAAAAAAAGCCAGCTAGTGGTTGGCAGGACCGTGGTGGAAGGATGGGGAGAGGAGTCCCAGCCTCCGGAGGCTGGGGTGGGTACGTGGTGTGGCATTGGTACTCCGTGGGAGCTCTCCCAAAGCGGCTCCTTGGCTGCTGTGGAGGAGCCGTGGTGTGAGCTGCCTGTCGCCCGCGAGGACTCGAGCGCCGCCGCCTCTCCCTCCGGGGCCTTTAGGCAAGAGCAGGTGAGGTGTGGAAGGAAACTTGGAGCAGAAGCTCTGTGGCAACGCTGAGCGGCTCTGGTGCTGGTCCTGGGCGGGCAGGAAGGGGGAGGGAGTGCGGTGGGATGCTCCCCACGCTGCTTCCCCCCTGCCTGTCGGGGCCCTTGGGCTCGGGGGGGAGCTGGGGCCTGTGTTATGGACCTTCCCAGCCTGGAGCGGGCCGGGGAGGAGGAGGTGTCCTACCACACAGCCTTTTTCTGTTCATTGTCACTATTGTAGGGGCCGATTCCTCCCCTACCCTGTCTCCCCTCAGCTGCCCTGTGCTGCTGGGTTCCAGCTGCCCTCACTGCCTGTGTCTGTGCATCTTCCTGGCACAGGCCTGCCCGATGCCTTGGGCCGAGCCGTGTCCAACCCTCAGCGTGTGTGTGTGTGTGTGTGTGCCTGGCCCTTCCCACGGCTTTCCTTGGAGCTGGAGTTCTATTTTATTGCAGTGAAGACACTTTGTTATATGATGTTTATATATTTTAAAGATTTGTGCCAAGAGAGGATGTATATTTAATAAAAAATGATACTGGACTTTGGGGGCTGCTCGGGGTGGTTCCTGGCGGAAGGGAGAGGGGCCCGGCACGTCCCCCTGGATTTAGTGAGCGTGGGGGTGTCTGGGGGGTACCAGGTCTCCTGTGTATCAGCGCTCCTGGGAGCTGGGAGCATCCCGAAGGATGGCGGGAGCATCCCTGGAGCCGGCGGGGGCCCTGGGGTTCCTCGGGGCAGCCCCGCGCTGTCCCCGGCCCCGCAGCCTGGGCTGGGGACGGGTGTGCGGTGGCGGCAGGTGGCACTGTCGGCTTAGCCACGGCCCGCTGCCTGCCCCGAAGTGGGGGTCCCCCCCCCGCCCCTGCGCAGCCCCTGGGGCTTCCAGCCGGTTGCGGGTGTAGCGCGGGGCCAGGAGGGACCCAGCCCCGGCGTGACCCCCCCCCCCCCGCAGCTCCCGGTGCGCAGGGCAGGGCTGGCCCTGAGGCCGCACTGACTGTCCCACTGGTACCTTGGGGCCGGGCAGCCCGTGGCGGGGCTGGGGGACGGTCCCGACCCCCTCCCCGGGGCAGCCCCTGTGGCTGGGGGCTCCCTGGGCGCGGGGAGCATCCCCCCGGCCGGGGCTGGGCTGTGGGGTCCGGAGAGCTGGGAGGAGCAGCTTCCCAAGCTTCCCCTGCTCCAGCTGGGAACAGGGGCTGTAAGGGGGGCAAGGGGCTCTCTGGATGGCGGCGGGGTGTGAAGGCAGAGCCCGGGAGCCGCCGAGCCCTGAACACTCTCCCAGCCCGCTCCCGGGGGGCTCGGTGCCCACCGCAGGCAGCCGTGTGCCAGGGATGGGCCAGCTTGAATCCTGGTGCTGGCCAAGCCCCTGCAGCCACGAACTGACCCCCTCCCTGCCTCCAGCCCCCTGTGCAGAGCAGAGCCCACCCCCTGCCCCGCTCTGAACCGGGCAAGAAGAAAACACAGAGCGTAAAAATAATGCTGGGGCAGGAAGATAGGGGGGCTCCCTCATTTTATTTGATGTGGCCCAATTTCAGTGCCTGTGGCTCTGTCTCTGGCTCTTGGCGAGTCTATCAGTCATTGTCCCCGCCTGAGAGGGTCACGTCTGGGCAGATCTCAGGGGAGGAACTGTCTGCATGGCTGAATGCGGCACAACCCCAGGCCCTAGCAACCATCCTCCTGCCGCGAAGGCCTCCCTGCCAGCTCAGCCCCCGGCTCCTTCCTCCCCAGGCTTAAGGAAAATTAGATAAATGAGCCATCAAGGCGGTCGGACTGGCTTTTAATGGGATGGTGCAGGCTGGAACAAGTCCCTCTCTGCATCCCAGCCCTGGGGGAGCCGCTTCTTCCTTCCAGCTTTCCACCCACGTCTTGGCAACGCTGCTGGAGCCGAATTCCTCCTGGTCCCGTGCTGGGTAACGGTGCTGCTGCAGTTCCCCAGCCTTTCCCAAGAGGGGAATCCCTCCCTTTTTTTTAATGTGGGGTTTTTTTCCCTGAAAAAGGGGCTTTTGCTGTGTCCACAGTCGGGTCCCAGGGAGCGGGGCGGGGAGGGCTGCAGGATTAGCTCTGTTAACACCAAAGGGCTGCGTCTCATCTCGGCCCTGGGCAAGAGGGAATTAGGCCCATTACAAGGCTATCAAATAGGATCAGAGCCCCTCTCCCTTTCTCCCAGCAGCCCAGACCTGCTAATCCTTTTTCATGCAGCTGGACCAGCACCCACCGTGCGGTGGGGAAGAGACAAGGGGCCGTGTACACACCGCGTCATCCCCCCTCAGCCACCACCACCCAACGGCCCGTTACCGGTGCCAACAGGGAAGAAGAGCCAGGAACAGGCCCCAGGTGGGGCTGCGATGGGGTGGCTGCTCCCGAGGGCTCCTGCTCGGGTGCAATGGGGCTGCAGGGGCCCCTTCCCCTCACCACAGCAGCACGTTGGGGCTTCGCTGCCCACCCAAAGCAGCTGCCCTCACGCCCTGGGACCCCCTGCCCTGCCCAGCCAAGGGGCTTTGGGGCTGCAGAGCACAAAGCAGCAGCCTTCAGCCTGGCAAGTTCTGGGTTACTTCTTTATTCCTAAAACAGCCAACAGCTGCTGGGCCTGAGGAGTGCACACAGAGGAGCGGGGTCACCCCCACGGCGCTGCGACCCAGCCGGCCGGAGCAGCGACCCCACAGAAACGCCCTCGGCCAGCGGAGCCAAAGGCTGGGCAGGAGCCCCCAGGCCCGTGCTGGCAAGGAAAGCTGCTGCTGCTCCAGCCCAGCTGCCCGGGCTCTGCCACGCCAGGCCGATCCCCGATGGGCCCGTAGCCAGGCCCGTGCCGGCCTGGTGTGAAGCGCAGCACCGGTGGCCGTGGGTCAGAGCCGCCCAACGCGGCCGCAGGGCTTCGGCTCCTCCGTCACCGTGCGGGACAGGGAAGAGGGGCTGGAGGGACCTGGCTGCCCGGAGCAGCGCCGGGGCCAGGGCAGGCACGGTGGTGAGCGGCAGCAGGAGCAGGTGATGCCCGCGCCGGCCTGGGCCTGTAGAACCCGTCACACTGAGCTGGTGGCAGAAATGTCCCCACGTGTCCAACAAGGGGCGAAGCCGGCCGAGGCGGGAGTGAGGGGACGAGCAGCCGGGCACCAACTGCGCCCCAAGGCAGGTCCCAGCCACCCCCAGTCAGGAGGCTGCCAGGTACTGGTGGAAGTAGAGCCCGAAGAGGCTGGTGACGACCTGGCAGGCAGCCACCCACCAGGTGAGGAAGGCGAAGAGTCCGCGGAAGAAGAGGGGGGTGAAGATGCCACCCAGGACGCCCGTGATCTGCTCCACCGCCACACGCACGTCCTCCCCGTCCTTGCTGCTGGGACGCGGCAGCGTCGGCGCTGCTGTGGGAGGGAGGGGAGGGGGCTCCGGGTACAGCCCCCACGAGTGGTTCCCTGTGTGACAGAGGGGACAGGTCCATGGGGGGTCAGTCCCCACGCAGCAGCCCCAGCCCCACACTACAGCCATGCTTGTGGCTGAGTCCCAGCGCACTCACTGCATGCATTAGATTGATGCCAACCCCAAACCGTGTCCTGGGAGCCTGAGGCAGCCTCAGATGCCAAAACCTCGATGACAACTTGTGTCCTGCCCCTCCCAAACCCCACCGGACCCCCCGCCAGCTCCTCACCCAGCGTCTTGAGGAGCAGTGTGCAGTGGAGGGTGAGGATGATGGGCCCCAGGTACTGCAGGCTGACCACGGAGACGTAGCAGTAAATCCTGGTGATCTGTGTGCAGTGGGGATCAGCGAGAGGCGGCAGCCGTGCCCTGACCCCCACTCCCACCCCAGCTCCCACCCCCACTCCCCCCCCAGCTCCCACCCCAGCTCCCGCACCTTGCGCTGGATCTCCAGGGCCGTGATGCGCCCAGCTTCCTTCCTCATCTGCTCCACCCAGCGCTCGGCCAGGCCCAGGTACGCCTGGAGGTGACGGCGGGTGACAGCCAGGCGCAACAGGCAGAGGCCGACGATGGTCCAGAGGCGCACGGTGTTGTAGGCAGAGTCTGACATGCTGGGGCGAGAGGAGGCGGCTGTCAGGGAGCTCCCAGGGTTCAGAGACCCACCCCGTGCCCCAGGGAGGAGGTGACAGTGGGGAGGATGGGGGGCTGGTGCAGCCGTGCCTCAGTTTCCCCTTGGAGCGAGGACGCCAGGGCAGAGTCAGACCCGTGGCTGGGGTCCCACTTACATCTGCACCGTCTGCTTCCCCATGGGCGCGTGGAGCAGGAAGTCCCGTGAGATGGGCCTGATCCACATCACCACCACCATGACAGGCGCCAGGAAACTCAGGTGCAGCAGGACCCTGTGGCAGAGCCGTCAGACCCCCGGGCAGCCCAGTGCCCCACCAGCTCCCCCCATCCCTCCGCAGGGACCGGTCCTCACCCACACCCCCCCACCCTCTCCCACCACCAAACCCCCTCACCCCCCAGCACCCACAGAGCCGAGGGTGGGAGGGTGGCCCAACCCCCCCCCCAACTCCTTCCCCACCCGATTTCACCCAACTGGGTCAGGGGCTTGTCAGCCGCCATCCGGAGAGCGTCGAGGTGTGTCTGGGCCAGGCGCAGCCCCGGGAAGGTCAGACAGGCACCCAGGAAAGAGCACAGAGCCACCAGCCCCAGCTTGAAACCCAGCCTGGCGAGGGGCAGCCTGGGGGACAGAGAAGGTACCGTGGGTCAGTCCCCACCCCAGGCTTCCAAAACACCCCCAAAACGCCCCGTGTCCCTCCCAGCCCCAGCACTAACTCACGTCCAGTCCCAGCCCCGCTGCTTCAGGATGCTCTCCAGGTTGCTGCTGACTCCAGCCAGGCCTGAGGGGAGCGACCCCCACCATGAGTGGGATGCCCACAGCACCCAGGGACCACCCGCCCGGCTCTCCCCGTTCTCCCTCGCCCACCAGGCTCGAGGCCGAACTCCAGGTAGTCCTCACGGATGACCAGGGCCACCATGGCGAGGAGGAGGAAGAAGAAGGCGAAGGTGAGGCAGACGGAGCGCTCGCCCCCCTCCTCCGAGCGGAAGTAGTGGCGCATCACCGTGAAGAAGATCTTGCTGGGGGCGAGGGGCGGCCGTCAAGGAAACCGGGGGACTTTGGGACCCCCCGTAACACCAGTGGGACCCCCCTGCTCATCAGCACGCTGTGCAGCATCTACGTCAGGCCACTGCCACCTTCCCTGCGGGGAAGGGTCCCCTTGGGTGCCCGTCCCACCCAGCCACGAGCAGTTTACAAAGCTGTGAGTTTAAATTTCCCACCCCAGCGGGGAAGAACAGGACCAGGGGAGCCGCTCCCAGCCACACGCTGGGGTCATCGCACCCCAAAAGCCTGCAGAAGGATACATGGAGAAGACGACTGTCAGCAGGCACCAGAGCACCCCGATGTTCGTCTCCTTCTGGGGGTCTGCCAGGCAGTAGTAGCCTTCAGTAAAGATGTACACGGCGGTGGAATAGACAGCAAAGTCCACAAACCACTGGTACTCCAGGAAATACCGCAGCACTGGTGAGAGAGGGGGACGTGTCACCGCACCGTGGGGACCCGGGCATGGCTGAGGGGCCCGGGTGATGCTGGGTGCCAGGACGCCTGGGTCTGTGGGGGTTACCAAGAGCATCCACTGCAGTGATGGGGCTGGTGTCCAGGCGGAGGTCGATGTCCCGGGGCACAGAGAGGGGTTTGTCATCTGTCATGCCGTTCATTCTCCTGCAAGGGAAATGGGGGCTCGGGGCAGCAGGCAGAGAGGCGGCTCATCCCCCCCACGCTGCCAAAAGCCCCTCGAGCCTGGTAGCACGTCCCTGGCACGGGGCTCCTCGGCATCAGCACCATCCCTGAGCTCATCCATGCCCGAGGCTGCCGGTGTGGCACCTCCCCAGGGAGACCCACGACACGCTGTGCTCCCCCCGTCCCCAAAACAAACCACTTGTGGCTCTACGAGGCCGCCGGAGCCGCTGACCTGTCCCGCCGGGCCTTGGGGCGCTGCTTGCCTGCCAGGGCGCAGAGCTCCTCATCCGACGGGTGCTTGTAGCGGCGCAGGCTGGGAGGGAGCTGGGGTCAGCGGGCCTGGGCGTCCCCAGGGCCCCGCGGGACGAGCAGGGAGGGATGGAGGGATGGACAGAGGGACGGGTGACGTACCTGCCGTCGCAGAGCAGCCAGCGGGCGAAGGAGCAGTGCGGGGCCAGCTTCTGCATGAGGCTGGCTGCCAGCAGGCTCACCACCACCTGCACCCCCATCACCGCCTGCGCCGGGGACACCCTCAGGGAGCGGCCCCAGCACCCCAGCTCCCAGAGACAGGTTTGGGGGGCACACGGGGAACCTGGGGACCCCCCCCCAGTTTGTGCAGTCTGCTTCCCGCAGCCCCTGTTCCTGCAGCGGGACACGCGGGGTACCCACCCCCCTCCCCGGGCTGGGACCGCTGAGCGTGCACACCCCTCCCGTGTGAGACCCCCCGGGCGGGCACCCCGGGACCTGCCACCCCCCAGGACCTCCCATGCACACTCCCCAGCCCGGACACAGCCCCCCAGCCCGGACACAGCCCCCCAGCCCGGACACAGCCCCCCCAGCCCGGACACAGCCCCCCCAACCCGGACACAGCCCCCTCAGCCCCCCAGCGCAGGCACAGCCCCCCCAGCCTGGGCACAGCCCCCCCAGCCCGGGCAAACCCCCCCAGCCCCCCACCCCGGGCACAGCCCCCTCAGCCCGGACACAGCCCCCTCAGCCACCCAGCCCGGACACAGCCCCCCCCCAGCCCGGGCACACCCCCCAGCCCGGGCACAGCCCCCCCCCAGCCCGGGCACACCCCCCAGCCCGGGCACACCCCCTCCCCAGCCCGGGCACAGCCCCCCCCCAGCCCGGGCACAGCCCCCCAGCCCGGGCACAGCCCCCCCAGCCCGGGCACACCCCCCAGCCCGGGCACAGCCCCCCCCAAGCCCGGGCACAGCCCCCCCAACCCGGGCACAGCCCCCCAGCCCCCCAGCCCGGACTCCCGCGCCCGCGGACGCCCCCGGCCCGCGCTCACCATGCCGGGGTCAGCGCAAAGGCGGCCGCCGGAAGCCTGTCCGCCGCCGCTGCCCCTCGCCGGCCAATCCGCTGCCGCTCTCCCGATAATTGGCAGCATCTCAACCAATAGAGAGGCGGTGCTGGATGGGGGCGGTCCCCCGCGGCGCCCGGTTCCGCCGGCGCTGCCTCCTGGGAGCTGTGGTCCCGGGCGGGTCTAGAGTCGCGGGTTCGAGTCCCGGCCGCGCTGTGCGGGGCAGCGGCGGGGCCCGGGCGGTGGCCGGGTGCCTGTACCTGAACTAACTCATGTCCCTGTATATGCCCGCACCCCCAGGTGTGTACGTGCACGCATGTGAGTGCGCATTTGCACGTAAAGAGCCCCTCAAGCTGAGGCCCTGCCGTGCCCATCCCTGCACCCCTTTTCGGGGGCAAACACAGGGCACAGGACTTTGGGCACCGGCAGCTCCATCCCCGTGGCCTCCCCGTCCTCAACCGCCCTGGGTTGGGGCTGGCTGAGCTGTGACGTTCCCCTCCCCAGTGCCCCCCCGGAGCATCGATGCCAGGCAGGCTGTAACCGTGCCCCCGACATGTCCCGTGGCCCGTTTCCCCCGGGTGGGATACACGGGCTCTTCTCCTGCACTTATCCCCCCGCTGCTGCACATCCCTGTGCGCACGGCAGGAGATGAAGGTGGAGGAAGCCAGGGCAGAGCCCGTTGGGTGCAGCTCATCCAGGGTGACGGTGGGTAAGGGGCTTCGGGGCTCAGCCCGACGCCGAGCGCCTGGGTCATGGTGGGGGTCTGCAGGCGTCTCAGCTGAACGTGGGGTAATTTAGGGCTGTGAGAGCCCTGCCCTGCAAGGAGCTCTCAGGGAGCTCCACGGGTGCTGGTGGGTGCCCCTGGTCCAGGCAGGGTGCTGGTGGTCCCGAGGGGTTGCCATGGATTCCATCTCCCAGGTGACGGGATGCGCTTCCCACTAGATGTCGCTTCCGCCCGTGCCCCGAGCATCCCCCGCGGGTTGAGGTACCCAGGCTTGGGGGTGCTGCATCCCCCCACCCCAGGCACCCCCAGGATAACCTGGGCATGCGGCCCACAGTGTGCCCCCCGTGCCAGCCTCGGTGAGGAGCCGAGTGTGGGGAACGATTTGGGGGATGTGAAGCCAAAAAATCCTCCCAGTTCCCTCAAAGTGGCCCGGTCCTGGCTGCCAGGTGCCCCCCGACTGTGAACCAGGTCCGGGCTGGGGGAAGCAGCCTGTGTCTCGGTCCCCCCAGACCCCCAGCTCCCCCCAGCCCTCGCAGCAGAGCGCAGCGCTGGCTGCAGGAGCTGCACAAAACAGGAGCTGCAGCTCTCTGGGATGCATGCCGTGGCCCAGGATCCTCGCAGCCCCCCCGGCGGCAGCTTTCAGCTCCATCGAGGCACAAAAACAGGAGGGAAAGGTGGAAGATGGATGCTGGGAGCACCCCCAGCCCAGCCGCCCTCCCCCGGGACACAAAAGCCCCTCTGAGGGCTGATTTACACCGCTCCTGCTGGGATGCCCGGATCAGCATCGGCTCAGGGACGGGTGGTGCTGCTGTAAAGTCATCACACCTACTGGGGCTCCCGCTCCTCGCCCAGTGAGGGGGTGCCAGGCCCAGCACGTGCCCCAGGGCCACACGCTGCCCACCGATCCGGGCCGACCCCGGCAAACCGAGCACCCATCAGTCCCACAGCCAGGGGAGCCCGAGGCCAGGGACCGGCGCGGGGGCTTCCCTCCTCCGGGCGGTGCCGGGGCAGCTGGCGTGCCGGGAGCCGCGCTGTGCCCGTTCCCACTCGGCACAAAGCCGGCGGGTGGCTGCGGGCATTGTCCGGGCTGCATCGCATTACCCAGGGCTCCCGGAGAATCACTTGTATTTCACGCTCCATTGAGCAGCTGCCTGTATATATTTTCTGTGTTGCACTTTTAGCATGACAAAAGGAGAGGGCCTGTGAACTCCTTGCTCTTCAGACCTCTCCGACACGTCCCCTGAGCGGAGCCCCCCTCGGTTAGCATAACAAACTGCCACGCTCCCTCCGACGTGCTCCCGCTCCCTCCCGGCCCTTTTCCCCGGGGTGATTGAATGTATAGCTCAATATTTGGGCGTCTGGGGCGGGGGGCGGGCTGGCGAGCGCATGCTGGGGGTGTTGGGAGGCCGGGATTTTCGGAGAGGATGCCCTTCCCATGCATCCACCGGGGAGACGGTCCAGCCCCTGTCACCCTCGCTGTGTGTCACTGGTCACCAGAAGCACCGGCAGGACCTTGCAGTGGGTGTTTGTCCCCGTTTGCACAACCTGTCCCACCCCCCCCCCCCCCATCAGGGCCTCCCCCAGGACCGGCAAAGCAGGACCAGGCTCAGTTCCCAGCTCTGGGATGAAAGAGGGAGCGATGGGGAGCTGAGACATCCCCACACCCACCAAGATGGGCTGCTCATGCCCCCCAGCCCAAAAGTGACAGGACATCATCCTCTCTGGGCTGGGACACCCCACACCCCCCCCCAACCCTGGGGCACCCCTCACCTCCCACCCCAGGGAAGGAGGGGACTGGCAGGTCAGAACTCAACCTGCTGGGAAGGGAGCTCACCCTGGACACTGGGTCTCGCAGGGATTTGGGGTGTCCTGTGAGGAAAAGAGGCAAAATCCGGCTCCAACACCAGCAGTGTGAGGGAGCCCAACCTGTGACACGTCTGGGAGCTTTCAACACCTTTAATGCACAGAATTTTCCCCCCTTTCTCCCTGTGGAGCTGCAGAATTCATCCTCCCGGTGCCTCGGGCTCGGTGGCAGCAGATCCGCATCCCTCCAGCTCCCCAGGATGACATCTCATGGTCCATGTATCCCATCCGTCACCGAGGTGTGGGGGAGACCCCCGGGCAGGATCCCCCCATCACACCAGGCTCCAGCTTTGGGGCTGCTTCCATGGGAAAAGAGGGAGCGAGCCCCCACCCTGGGGAGGGGAAGGGCACCTGCACGGGTCCTGCTCCAGACCCAGCCTTGGCTTTCTCCAGCCTCCCTTGGTCGCCCAGACCCCACGGTGTTATCACATCACCTGCTGATAAGAGAAACCGGTGTCAGCCCAGTCCAGCCCAGTGAGAAGCAGGACAGAGTCCCCACAGGGTGGCCTGGAGGTGACATGTCACCAGCTCCCAGCCAGGGTAATTCCTGCTGTCCCCAGTCCGCTCTGCACCTGGGGACATTCCTACTGGGCTTTGGCTCCAGGCTCTGGCAGGGGGGACAGGCAGGAGTGGGGGTCAGCCTGGTGGCATCCCGGGACACCCTGACAGGGATGGTGATGGCAGGAGCAGGGAAAACTGCATGGATGTTTGTGTCCAGTGGGAAGAAGGGAGGAGGGGGGGCTGTGTCCTGCAAAACTCATGCAAGACGTTTAAGATGATGCTCCCAAAGCAGAGGGTGACCGGGGGGACACCTGGGTGCTGCTGCAGGGGCTCGCGGGGTCCCCACCTCCCTCCCCAAAGAGCCTCACCGAGCGCTGTGCCTTGCCCAGGGTCCCCTGGGAGCAGGCTGACCCTCACAGCATCCCCGGGGTGTCCAGTGGCACCTCTTCCCTCTGTCCTCACTGGTGCTGGTCACTTGGGGGGGTCCCAAGGCCCCGATGGTGGGGTGCAGTCAGCAAGGCCGGGCAGCTGCCTGCGGATGAGCACACGTGGTGTTAGCTGCTGCCTGCACCCCAGCTGCCACGCAGCACCCCTCCCCTAATCCCAGTCCCCTCCTGCATTCCCCCCCGCCGAGCCCCCCAGCCGTCCCCTCCCGAATCCACCAGTAATTGGCCACAGCCCGGGCAGCCTCGTGTCCCCCTGCACGCTCAGCTGCTTTATGTGGCACTGAAGCTGCGCTGACAAGAGCTGTGGGGCACAAGTCCCCGGGCAGGGCCGGCTTGGGCAGCCTCCCCCAGCCCCAGCTCCCACCAGGCCTCCCCCGGCCCCAGCTCCCCCCCAGGCCTCTGACAGCCCTGGGGTTCGGGTCCATCCCCTCCACAGGCTGGGTGGGGGATCAGGGCAGGGACTCTCCTGCCCCCAGGTCCCTCTGAGCCCCCGCACGCCCGTGCCCTTGGGGATGCACTGAGGCCATGCACCCCCTGCCCGTGTGCGGGGGTCCCCACGCCGCGCTGGGGCTGTGTGGGTGCTGAGACCACCCAATGCTCCAGCATCACCCAGAAAAGCTCCTCGATGGTGCTTCCTGCCCGGGCTCTTGCTGGGCTCCCTCTCTCCCTGGGATGCTGCAGAGCTGCCAGGGCACAGGGAGGATGCTCGCTGCCAGGGGGGTCCCCCACAAACCTTTCCCACCACGAGCCTGTGTCAAACCCCCCACCCAGGTCCTCCTCAGCCCTCAGGGGGCTGACAATGCCATGTCTGTGCCCCATCTCCAAGGAGCCTTGTCCAGGGGATGCTGATGCCCCGGATCCTCCTCTCCAGGGGCAGCTGCCTTGCTTCCTTACGGGATCGGGGCCATGCACGGGGGCTGCCCACACTGCCCAGGAGCTTGGGGTTCACTGCAGTGCTTGCTCTGCTCCCAGGTAGCCCAGGGGGTCCCTGTCTGCCCCCATCTTCCCTATCTCTGGGGTGAGACCACCTGCTCCAGCTCCGGGCGCAGGGACGGATGGGGCCGGGGTCTCAGCAGCTCGTGGGGTGTGATGGGGATGGGCAGGACCCGATTCTGCTGCCACAGTGTGAAATTAATGAACACACCGAGGTGTATTTCGGGCAGGGGAACCTGTATTTCTTATTTATTGAAACACTCAGCTACTTTCCCTTTTCCTTAATGAACTGACTGAGTCCCAAAGGTTCAGGGGCACAAAGTGACTCGTTTGGATGCTCCCCCCGAACCTTCGCTGAGGCACAAGAGCCACCGGCATCTCCTCCCTGCTCCCACACAGGCACCATGCACAAGTGACCCCCGGGGAGCCCTGGGGAGATTTCTTGGCCCAAACCTGTGTCTGTGTCCCAGCACCTCTGAGGCAACTCCCCAGAGTAGGGAATAACCCCGGGAGATGTGGCTGTGGCCTGGGAATTGGGGTCCCTGGGGGCTCCACGATCCCCCCTCCCCAGCCCCTGGCTGCCCTGTCCTCACCAGCCTGGGAACAGCTTGAGTGTCCAGGCAGGGAATCCATTTAAATAAATTTCCATAGGGATTAATTTCGCCCCTTCCCCAGCAGCATGGTGGAGGCGAGCGCGTCTGCACGTGCACAGGAGCAAAGCTGAGCCTGTTTAGGGGGAGCTGGAGGGACGAGGAGGAGGATGGGGGGTGCCTCCCTCTCCCCACAGCCCCATCCACCCTGCCTGTCCTTCATCCCGTCCTCTCCAGCCTCAGGAAGGCTTTGAGCAGTGGGTGCTCGGAACCAAGGAGGGGGGGATCATCCCATGCCAATCACCCAGCGCCCTAAAATGTCACCCCTTTCCAAACAGACCCACAGCGAGCCAGGAGTCAGCAAGGGGTGTCCCAAAATGCCATCAGCAGGAGAGATCCGGGCTGTGCCAGCCAGCGGGGTAAAACCCACCTGGCTTCCACACCCACGGCTCCGGCACTGGGAAAGGGGGGACACGGGGATGCCACCAGCAATTCTAGATCCCAAACGCTGCTGCACCACGGGCTCCCCCAGACTCTGCTCACCCACAGCCCCAGCACCCTGCACAGGGATATCCAGGGCTGGGAAGAACACCCCTGGAGCACCGTCCGGATGCTTGGAAATCCCAGGAGCCAATAATGCCATGATGGGGTTTGGCTTTCCCAGCCCTCCCCAGGACCCCTGGCTCAGGTGAGACCCTTCTGGGGACCAGAGATTATGATCCTGCCCTCTTAGACGAGCACATGAGGCTGGAATGACGGAGTCAGCGGGATCTTTCCGTCCTGTCTGGGATTCGGGATTCGGAGCACGTGAAGGATTCAAACAACCAGTGTAAACAAACCAGGGTGAGTGAACCCCTGGAAACAAGCAGAGCAACAGCTATTTCTGGCTGTTAAATTTGGAAGGTTTTAAGGCTCCTTCAGGGCATGAACCGCTGCAGGAATCCGTTCCTGCTGCAGCATAATAAAAGCACAGTGAGGAGGGAGATGGAGGGGAACAAACCCAGCAATGCCCAGGCTGGGCACCCCCAGAAACACTGCTTTTGGGGGCTGGGGTGGGAGTTGGAGGTCCTGGGTGAGTCCTGGAGGGAATGTCCCCACGGAGGCTCTGTCCCATCACTCCCACTGAGTTTTCTCCGCTGCGGATGGGGACAGCACGCGGGGCGCAGGGCGCTGCTGGGGCAGTCTGGAAACTCAAACACCCCGATTCCATTTGGGTTTTGTCAGGAATCTCGATGTTTGAAGCATCTCACAGGCCCCTTTGGGGAAGGGCGGCTGCTGAGGGGATGGATCTCACCCTGCAGCGAGCCCACCGACTCAGGCTCTGAAGTACCCAGCCCAGTTTGCCCTGGTGCCTCACCACCCACCTGCACCCAGTGTCCTGCCCCTCGTTTGCCTGAGTTCATTAAGGCTGGGAGGCCTGGAGGGGCTGGGATGGGAGGAAAACATGCAGTTTTATTTGGCTTATCACAGTAATTTGGGAAGCCTGGGAGCTGGGCACTGCTCTGCCTTGATACCCCCAGAGCTGGGGGATGGAGACCAGCTTTTTTGGGGTTATGGTGTGCACCAAGCTCCTCTTTCTAGATTCTGTGCTCCTCCAGTTCCCAGGTAAGCTGCCTTTGCTTTGTGCCCCCAGCCTGGAACAGGGACCTGTGGTTGGTCCCAGGGTGGGTGCTGGGGACCTGGCCTGTGGGGCAGCACCCAAGTCAAAAGAGCTGAATTACAGTTTAAGGCAAAGCTCAGCGTTGGCATGGAGGTTCTCTGCTCTTTGCCATGGAAACGAGCGTTGCTAAGGGATTGCTTAATAGGGAGCAAAATATGCTAAAAACCCAAGTTTGTGTGGCAACAGGATTGAACCCCCAGTCCTGGGGGGTGGATGGGGCTGCTCTGAGCCCCCCACAGCAGCTCCTCTGTGCAGCTGAAAGCTTCAGCTTTCCATCCATATGGAGAAATCCTTGGTGCAGGGCAGGGGTGCTGGGTGATTTGGGGTGGGCATGGGGTCCCCAGCAGTGTTGGCACAGTCCTGCGTGTGAGATGTTGAGCCTGCAGCCCTTGAAGCGAATATATACTGTTAAACAGGAGGGTCCCCAAGGGACAAAGGCACCAGCGCTGCCCCCTCAGAGTGGGTACAATGCTGGGCTCCAATGTGGTGCCTCAGTTTCCCCCATGGTGTAACCGCTGCCAGCAGCACCCGCTTCTCCCAGCATCCCCCGTGGGCACGCGGAGCCAGCAGTGCCCGCTGAGCTTTATTAATCTTATGGGCTTGTGGAAAGGGGCTGGGGGCTGGGGGGGTGGAATAATACGGGTAGGGACCACCTCTGACCTTGACCCCCGTGCCGGCTCCCGCAGCAGCTGGGCCGTGGCGCCTCGGCCGGCAGCTCAATGGGCGCTTTGTCTGCGCCCGCCGGCCCCGCGCAGCCACGTCGCCCCCAGTAATATTTATGGAGCCGGCGGTCACCTTCTCCCCTGCTCCCTGCATCTCAATAGCAGCCGGGCGGGTGAGATCCGGGGGATCTGGGGATTTATAGTCCGGAGAGTTGCTGCTCTTTAGCCCCGTGGGGTGCGGAGCGGCGGATCCTGCCCCTCGGACAGCTCATGTGCATGAACAACGCACCCCGGCCTGATTTCGGGAGCTGCTCCCAGCCCTGGAGCTTGGGGTGTTGTCTCTTTTCTTTTCCTCTTTGCTTTCCTTAAGAAAACCCCGTCCAGGAGCAAACAGGTGGGGGATTTTCTCCCTTTTCCCCAGCCCAGCTTTGGGGGGTGGGAAAGGCGATGCAAACACAGCGCTGATTTATTTCACCCTGTTCCTGCTCCCAGCCCAATCCCTCCCTCAATTAAAACCACCCCAAGCTCCTTTCCAAAGCTCCAGCAAAAGGTATTTTAGGATCCTTCTGCCAGAGATGCTGCAGATGGGCAGAGCCCTGGTACTGTGGGAGGATTCGGGTCCATCCTGAGCCCATCAGAGTCCCTGGGAAGCTCCCTCAGCATCCCAAGCGGCTGGTTGGAGCCAAGGTGTTTGTTCAGGAAGGGACCAGCCCTTCATCTGGGGATGAAAGAGGAGGGTGGGTGAAGATGTAGGGCACAGCTGGGACCCCGGTTTGCTGGGATTTGGGAAATCCTGGTAATGGGAACTTCTCCCCAAGGGGGGACTCGGGGCAAGAAGGGGCTGGGTGACTCCAAACTGCTGCGGGGTTATTCCAAGCGCTGCCGAGATCGGGGCTGCGGCGTCTCTGGGGTGGGGATCGGGTCGGTACGGGTGGGTTTGGTTGTTCCTGGACGTTCCAGCTGTACAGAAATCGGCCAGTGGAGCCAGATGCTTCCGCTGCTGTTCCCACACGGATGGGAGGGAGAGCCCCTTGGTGCGGATCGGACGCTGAGCGACGGGGAATGGCCATGGCGTGTCCTCCCCCGCTGCGTGGGGCTGTCCCCAAAGGCACAGGCTGCCCCATCCCACTGCGACTGGTTTTGGGGCTGTTTCACTGGACATTGGGAGATGCCCCAGGATAAACAAGCCAAACCCATCCTTTCCCAGCTTTGCCATCCATCCTCTTCAGATAAGTCCTGTAGTCTGGAGCCAGCCAGCCCCTGGCTGACCCCGGTGCAGAGCAATCCTGCGGTGCCGAGGGGAGTTCCTCCTGCTAATCGAGCTGGGAGGTAACGAGCAGAAAGGTGCTGGGATTCCGGGTACATCCACAGACCTCCCTGCACAGGGCCCCCTCCTTTGGGGCTGCTCAACCTCAGTGTTCCAGTACCACCGTGCCTCGAGCAGGTTTTTCTCTGGGGCTGGGGGGGTGGGGAAATGGCCCATCCTGACCCCCGAACACTGCATGGCAGAGAGGAGGAGGAGGGTGCCGTGGGAAGCAGAGCTGTGATTTCCATGTGTGCTGAGCTGCTTCCATCAGGGAAACAACTGCACCCTCGGTCCCACTGCACGGGGGCACCCTGGGAAAGGTGAGCAGAGCACCCCCCAGCACCACCCCCGCCCTGCCATCAGCTCCCAGCCTATTCATGAGAAGAAACCGGTTTGTTTTCCTCCTTCTCCACCGGATGTGGGTTGAAAGGCTCCGTGGAGCATCCCGAGGATGCTCGATGCTGAGCTGTGCCTGTGCAGCCCCGAGCTGCTGCTTCCCAAGCCCGCGACGAGGGGCTGGTCCTCGCCGTGCCACAGAGCATCTCCCGGGCCCCGTGCGCACGCGGCTCCATCCCTTTCCCCGGGGCTCCTTCAGGGAAATGCTGCCTGACACCGGCCCTCGAGTGTCGGCGGCTGGAGATGAATCTGGAGTGTCACCTCCTGCCACCGCCCTCGTTCCCAGCCCGCGGAGCCGATGTGTGGGAGGTAACAAGCAGAGTGGGGTGAGCAGAGGAAGGCAGGGAAGGGAAAGTCCTGGAGGCAAATCTGAGCTGATTTTGGGGAGGCTGGAGTGCCGGCGCTGCTTTGTGTGAAGGGTTTGTGCTGCACTCCGTGCAGGGCAGGAGCAGAGGCAGGGTGCTTTCTGGAGACACCTCAGACGCCGAGGGTCCCATCCAGGTGGGAAATGGGGGGTTTGCTGCAAGAGGAGGGCGCAGGATGGCGGTGGGGGCACAGGGAGAGCTAGGGACCGCTCACCCAGCAATGCCCAAGCACCAGCTGTCCTTGAGACACGAACCACCTTGCAGAGGGCTGGACCCACCAGGAAAGGCAGCAGGATGGATGAGCTTTGGGCACGGCCCCTCGCCGGCCTCGTGCTTCCTTCCACGAGCATCCTGGGGAGCGCTGGGGCCGCCGCAGCCCTCCCGGGAGCGAGGCACCGGCGGGCGGGTGGGCGATGGAGGGTGGTTGTAACAAGCATCATTGCCGGCTTGCTGAGCTCGGCATAATTGTTGCAAAACCACTGTGCACATGCTGAGCTCCATAATTATCGGGCTTGTCTGCCAGGCTCCCCTTCCCCCCGCACAACGGCACACTTGATTATGATTATGGTGGCTAATTTTGTCTGGTGCATCTTAGGCATATGGGCCCCCACCTGCTCTGAATATGCAAACGCTGCTGATTTGCTCCTCGGCGGCCGCGCTGAGCCGGGGCCCGTGGGCAGGTGGGGAGGGGGAACCTGCCCGGCACAGCGAACAAAGGAGCCCCACGCGGCGAGGCGGGCACAAAGAGCCGCCGGCGCCGGAGCTGCCCGCGGCACGGCGGTGCCCGTGCTGGGCGAGGCCATGGGGTTGTGTTCACCATGGGAGCATCTGTGAGCAGCGTGGTGCGGTATAGACATGGTATATACACGGTATATAGACGGTATATATCATGGTGTGCGTGTGTACGGCGTGGTGCACACCTACCACCACACGTACACCATCACACGCGCATCCCTGACACAGACAACCCATCCTACCCAACCTGCATACAACCCATCCCGTGCAACACACACACCCCCCCTGGTATTCTTCTGCCCCAGCCCAGCCTCCCCGCAGCGCCCCTGCCCGGCATCGCGCAGTGCGGGAGCATCATGAAAGCATCCGTGCGACGGTGAAGGGCAGCTGAGGTGGTCTCACGTCTGCCTCGCCGGGACCGCTGTCAGGGGGCTTTGCCATGCTAATGGATAATTAGATAGGCAGACAGACTGACAAGGATCCAGATGGATGGATAGATGCCACGAGGATCTGGTGACAGATAAATAGGCAGATGCTAATGGGCAGCGCAAACAACAGCTTAGACTCCTGCTAATTCCCACTGTAATTTTTAAGCTCTCTCCATCCTCCCCCCTTTCCAACCCCCCAGTGCAGAGCTTTCACCAGTGCATCCATCCCTTATATTTATATTAATTTTTTTGCACAGAAGTAGTGTAAAGGGCTGGTAAGGGCCCTGAGGAGTAACGAGGAGCAGAGAGATGAGGTGGGTGTCGTGCAGGGGCTCTGGGAGACAAAACCCCTGGGGTTACCCTGGGATGGAGCGGAGCTGGGCTCGGCTGTTGGGGCGGCTCCATCCCTCCTTCCCCCGTTCTGCCACCACCTCCCCAACAACTGATTCATTGTTCAATTAAAAAAACATAAATTACCAAACCCCCCCAAAAAAACCCCCAAGGTTTCTCCTTGTTCTTCCACCGCAGAGATGGGAAGGAAACTGTGGGTGGAGGGGAGGAGGCCGAGGTGGATTCGAGCCCAGAGCCGCGGCCGAGCCGGCGCTGGAGACAAAAGAAAGCATCTTCGCTTGTTTTCCCTTGCCGGGGGGGATCCACGTGGCGGGAAGGCGGGGAAAGTGGGCAGGGGAGATAAATCCTGCTGGAAGGCTCTCGGCAGCACCGCACCGCGTGGGAGATTTATAGCCCTGCGCTGCGCAGCCGCCCGCCTGCCGTGGGTGCCGCTCACGGCTCTGCCAGCCGGGCTCCTGAGCCGGGACCCCGCGGGATGGGATACAGGGATGCTCGTGTGCTTGTCGACCGTTGGATCTTCCCAGCATCAGAGGGGCTGAGCCCGGCTGTGCGCTGGAACCCCGAGCATCCTCCCGTGGGTACCAGGTCCGTGGCCGCCGTGCTCTGCCTCCTGCTCGTGCTGCCTCTCTTATCTCCCATCTCCTGCTTCTGCACCGCTCGTTTGTCCCTCGGCCACCAGCCCCTTCAGTATCTGCTCCTTCTTCCCCCCCTTCCCCTTGTTTTTATTGTTTTCCCTGTATTTCTCTCTCACTGGTTTCCTTCCTCCCTGGCTCTACCCATGTCCCTCCTCCTTCACACCTTCTCTCCTCTCCTGCTCCTTTTCCCTCTCTCCAGCTCATTTTCTGTCCCCTCTGCCCTCCCAGGAGGGGTCAGCAGGACAGTGCCAGTGGGGACAAGCTCCCTGGGGCTGGTGTCCCCATGAAGCCAGGTCCCCCCTCAGCACGTGAGTCTCCTGGTCCTACTTCAGGCTGAGCTGTGAAATACAGCCCAGGAGATGCCACCTGCCCCTTGGGAGGGAGCCAGAGCCAGCTCCAGGGTGATGCAGAGCCCAGGAAGTGGTCCCCAAAGGCTCCCGGAGCATCGCTGCCAAGTGCCCCAGCCAAAGGAGGAGAGAAACACCACTTCTCCCTTATTTCACCCAAACTGCTGCCAATGGGGAGGCAGGGGACAGGGCAGGGTCCTGACCCCTCTGTGCCCATCATCATGGGGAGCAGGTGCCTGCAGCGGCGGGGGGTGGCCGTACCCAGCACCCCCTATGTAGGTCAGAGCTGGGAACTCAGGGGGCCCAGCCCCGGGGCCGGCATGCTGCTGGCTGGCATTAAACCCCTGGGAGCCTCTCACCACCCCATTTATCCACCTAAATATACAGAGAGACATTTATACCCCCCCACATGGCCACGTGTACCCGTGTCTATATCCGGGCTCCCGACCCCAGGGCTGGGTGTCTGTGTGTATATATAAAATAGGTAAGTACAATCTCAGCCTTTTCCTTGTTTCAGGTTGCTGAGACAATTAAAAGTTTTACCAGAAACGACCCCCCTCCCTTGCAAATATTCTGTGTTTTTAAAGCAGCTGGTGCTGGTTCTGGGGAAGGGCCTGGGGGCTCCTCTGACGAGCTCCCGCAGGTATTCCCCATTTCCTCCCTTTGCTTCACAAGGTAAGTGGGGGAAAAAGAGAGATGTGTTTTCCTTATAAATACAGATATATGCATAACAAAATATTCCAGGGATTTCTTTTTTTTCCCCCTGTGCAGATCCCTCTTTCCAGGAGTTTTCCCATCCCCATCACTCAGCCCAGGCAGATAAAGACCCGGCGGTTACGGGTCGGGGTGACTGGGTGGATGCTGTTAAGAAAGGTGGGAATGGTGAGAGCTTTAATTCCCAGTTTAAAAAAAAAGAATATCTATATTTATATCTTTTTCTGGCCCCAGATGTTTTAAAAGCACCTTCAGTTCTCCATCCTTTTCCTTCCCATTGCAAAATACCCTGGGAGAAACCCCAACAGGGCTTCACCCATCCCTGTGCACCAGCCAAGGGCAGCACCCAGGGGACACCGGGACCCCCAGGGCCCGAAGCCATCAGAAAACAACAACAAAAAAACGGCAATATTGGGAACATGAGGGTGAGAGAGGCTTCAAACACGACCCAGCTTTTGGGGAATCAATTTTGGGCCAATTTCCCGCTGCGACCATCCATCGCCCACCCAAATCCCTCTTCTCCTTTGGGTGCTTGCCCTGCTCCCTCTGCGAGCATACGGCTTTTTGGGGGTAGGGGGGATAAACGGGGCCACACAGGGCACGGATGTGGCCGTTGACCAAGACAGACGGATGGCACCCTCCGGACGGACGGGATTCGGAGCGGGAAGGGGGGCGGCGGTGGCACTGCCCAGACAGGGCGTTTAATTAGGATGCAGGAGCGGTGCTGTGGGTGCAAAAAGTGGAGGGGGAAGGGTTAAGGGGCGGCGGGGGAGAGGGGTGAGAAGAAAGCCCGAAGAAAAGAAGGGACTTCATAGCACCGGCGGGGCTTGATGGCTTAATTACCATATTCAAATCTAATTAATTCCCTTTGCATAAAAAGGCCACGGCGGGCGTGGGACCAGCCTTGCAGATGGCGTCTCATGCTCAGCACCATTTTGGGGCCGCCGGCGATCTTAGAGCAAGGAGGAGGAGGAGGAGGAGGAGGAGGAGGAGGATGGCTTCGCCTGCGGCGCCGAGCATCTGCTCGGGGCACCCATCGGGCACGGGGCTGCGCCAGCACCCAGACACCCTGTCACCCGTCACTGGTGCTGCTTTCAGGAAGAAGAGGCTATTTAAAGGGGGGGGTGGGGCAGAAGGGACGAAGCAAAAATGGATGAGGAGGGGGCTTTAAAGCGATGGGGCATCGTAACTTGGGGGTGTTGGTGTGCCCCTCGCCATTGGTTGGGGCCCCCTGCTCCATCCTCATATCTCAGGGGTCCCCAGATGGGATGGCGCTGGTCTCCATGTGATGGGGATGCAGGTTAGTCTCCCCAGAGGTGTTTGCTGGAGAGGGTGGGAGGTGGGGAGTGCAGTGGCAGCACCTCGTTCCCCCAAAAAGCAGCACCGACACGGCCCTGTGCCACGGGAGCATCCCAGCCCCATCTCCAGCGGGTGATCCCACGAAAACCAGACCAAAAACCCATCCTCACCGGGCAGATACCCAAACCCCCTCCTGCACCGGCATTGTCTGGGGAGAAAGAGGGGAATTTATACCCCTCATCCAGGGGGGAACCAAATCCCTGCTGGACAAGCGGCCCTGCGAGCGCGGGCGGCCGGTGGGCACGGGCTGCCAGGCTCCCCCTGGGAAAGGTGAAGTTATTTCTCTAATGTTTTGGACAGCTTCACCGTCACGTGAAGAACTCGGAGGAGCCAGGACCGCAGGGGATGTGGTTTTTCTCCCTTGACTGACTCCCAAGGATGCGATGCTGCTGCTGCTGGGCTGCGCTCCTCCCCCCTTCCCAGTGCTGCTGGGCGCTGGGATGGAAACGGTACCCCCAAAACAGGCTGGAAGCTGCTTGTGTGGCCAAATCCAGTAGGAAAAATGAGGCTTTGGGGGAGGATTTGGATGTGGCAGAGCAGAGGGTCTGGGGATGGTGGGGTGCAAAGCAAGAGGTGGGGGGAAGATTTCCCCCTTCTGCTGTTCAGCCATAGAAGAAGATGGGTTTGAGCCATCGAGGAGAGATTTTTAGATGTAGAATGAAACAAAAGGGGGAAACTCAGTAATTTGACAGCCAAAAGCCATTACTGATGGCCCAGTCTTCCACCAGCTTTGGGGGGGATGTAAAGATTTTCAAAGAAGAGTATAGATAAAATGTGGCTAATAGCTGGGTTTTTTCCCCCAAAATACTGCGAGAAAGAAGCCAGCACAGCACCCCCCAGCCTGGCAAGTGCAGCCACCCACCCGGACCCACCAGCAAGGAGCAGCCCAGGAACCACTGTGGGTTCTCCCCTCTGCCACACTCCTCCCCAGTCCCCCCGAAATTCCTGGCTGGAGAGAATCTGAGGGGAGGTTTTGTGAGGTAAAACCCAGCACCAGCCAGCTGGGTGTACAGGTGGGGAGAAGAAAGCAAGGAAAGCCCAGACTTACCCCATCCAGGAGAGGCAGAGGGGCCTCGGGCATCCTCAGGGGAGCGAAGCCAACGTCCCTGGCCTGGCTCTGGAGACACTGCACTTGCAGGGTGCACCCAAACCAGTCCCCAACAGCCACATGCAGACTTGCTGATGCAAAGCCATGCTGGGAGCAGCTTCCTCCCAGCCCAGTGGCTCCCACAGGCAGGACAGCCCAGTCCCTGGTGCCCCAGGAAGCTCCTCCATCCTTGGAATTCCAGGAGGAGGGTGCTGCGGGGTGGGTGGTCTCCCTGGGGCTCTCCCCGTGCTGCTCCCCTTCTCTCTGGTCACTTCACCTCACCCCTGTCCCTGGTGAGGGATGCTGCTGGACCGTGGTGCCGAAGGAAGGTGAGGGGTCCCCTCTGCAAAAAATAAACCAGACAACACCGTCACCTCCAAAACCGCCCCAGCACCCCCAAACCACCCGACGTGCTCTGCTCGTCACCGGCCCATCGTCACGGCCCTGCCACCACGCTGGGCGGGCACCTGTGGCTCAGGTGATGCTTCAAGGGGGTCTGAGAGGTTCCTCCTGGTGCTGCTGGCAAAAGGTCTCCAGGTCTCTGCACGTGGCTCTGTGGACAAATCCCGTGTGGCTCGAGGCCACGGCTGGGCCCTGGTACCTGTGTGGGTCTCCACTTAGGGCCAGGTTTCCCTCTGAGCTGGCATCGGGGTCTGAAGAGAAGGTGCAGTGGCTCCACCACCCCATGGACATCACGCCGCACTGTGTCCTGCATCCCACATCCCCTTTCTGCAGGCAGGATGGCACCGGCAGGGAGAGGAGCCAAACCACCCCGGGAACCCCTCTGTGTCGGGTGATGGGGGAAAAGCCCCTCCACGTGTGCCCTTGGTCACCTCCCCCGGACCAGCAGCCAGCGAGGGGATGCCTCGCTCTGCCCCACATCAGCCTGTTTATCACCCAAAACCATGATGGGGGGGCTGGGGGTGAGGGCTTCAGCCCTTCAGCACTCATGTTCACCCCACACGACCCTGCCTGGGACAGGGGGGCACCCATCAGCCGATTCACTTTGCTCCCAAAAACTCAGCCCCTCCAGCACCCCTCAGCACTCCCGAGGCTGTCGGATGGGAAGAGAGGACCCCAAAACAAGCAGAGCCGGGGGCTCTCCCCACAACAGGGCGGGATGACGGCGCTGCCCCAGACGGGTGGCGGGAACCAGAGCGGGGGACACACCACGGGGACGCCCAGGGAGCCGGGGGGCGCAGACACAATGCTGCCATTGAAGGGGCCGCGCCGTGGGTCCCGGCCCTTCCTGCCCAGACACAATAGGGGCGGCCCCGCGCGCCACTTGTGCGCATTGTGCGGAGGCGGCCCCCCCCGGCCCCTCCTTTCTGTCCCCCATCGGATAATGGATCCGCTTTGTGTGCTTGGCTGGACAAGGACTTTGTGGCGGAGAAAGAACTGGTGTTTGTCTGTCAGAGGAGATCGGCCAAGAAAGGGACGGGGAGGAGCGGTGGCTGGAGCGGGGCAGCATCCCTCCCCGCAGCATTGGCCTTGCACGGCCCCAGCAGTGCCAGGGGGAGGAAAAGTCCTCGCTGGGAACTCAGGGAGGTGCAGCACAGTGACCATGGAGCTGCTGGACCCGTGGCTCAAACCCCATCCCTGGTCCCAGCAAGCATCCCAGTGAGCATCCCACCAAACACCAGCTACCCTCCCCAAGCCCAACACCCATCCACAACAGCAGAGGGTGGGTATGCCCCTGCCCAGATCCAGCCCCCCCAGCCCCTCTAGGTCCCCCCTCAGTCACCGTTCCCGGGGATGGGATCAGCAAAACCTACAGGAGATTAATCCTCCGGCCGCCTCGCTCCTGCTGCACCAGCGTGCAGGAAGGCGGACGGGATAATCCCTGACTCCAGCATAGCCAGAGCCACAGAGAGCAGGATTAATAAGAACTAGGCTTTAATTTCAGCAGCCCCACACAGGTCCCTTTCCCACAGCACCCCCAATTCCAGCACGTTGGACAGTCAAGGGACGGGGGAGCTCTGTGGCCGATGGCCACATCCTCAGTGCTCAGGGAGAGGAAAACCAGCCCTGGCATCAGCCAGCCAAGAAAACCACAGGATTTCAGCCCAGCTGAGCACCAGCACTGCGTGTGCAGGTACACACATGTGCCTGGGGCTACACGCCAGCACCACACATGTGTCACGCAGCCCACACACTCCACGGGAGCGAGCAGAGTGCCTCCAGGCAGCAAGCCCTGCGCAGAGCAGAACACGGGGATTATTTCCTGTTCAAGCAGTCCAGGAAACTGGTCCTGTTTATCCTACAGGTCAGGACACGGGTTGTCCTTGCTGAGGGTCTGGCTTTTGGAACCAGGGCTGTGTGAATCCCGGCATTCAATGAGAACAGGGAACTTTGCTTCCCAAAATTTCAGCCCCACAATCAGTTTCTCGGCACGGTGATGGGTCTGGGGTCACTGCTGGGCACTTGGGGGACACCTGCCAGCCCCGACCCTTCCTGAGGGGACCAGGCAGGGACAGGGCTTCGAGAAAAAACAGACCCTGTCACTCCAGGAGCAGCTCCTCATCAGCAGGGTGGCAGCAGCAGTGCCAGCCCAGCTCAGCATCCCAGGACTCCCAAACTCGAGGGGCATTTCGGGGTGGTGACAACCATGGGGCTGGAGGTGGCACCTTGGCAGCACGTCCCCACATCCCCTGTATATTTTGTTGCTCATTGGGATCCAGGAGCCTTGCACAGGGGGAGCATCCCCAGCAGCATCACCCCGGGGGATCCCAAACCCGCATCCTGGGTGCTGCGGGGCTGAGCCGGGTGGCTCGTCACCCGCCGGGGAGAGCGTCTGGACCGACGGGATGATTAGGGTGGCCTGTGGAGTAATTATCTCATTGGGCAACTAATACCCTTTCAGCAGGAGCGGGGTGGGGAAGTATTGTTTGGGCTTAGGGATTACATCAACCCGGCTGGAGCAGACAATGTGCTCCCCCTGGGAAGAGGCAGCTCAGCTCCAGGGGGAGAGGAGGGAGGCAGGGGCTGGAGCTGTCTCAATTAGCGAGTGTCCCAGGGAGGAAGAGTATGGTGGGGGCTCATGGAGGGGCGGGGGGGAATGTGGGGAGTTTAGTAGGGAAGGAAAGCATCCTTAACCCTTCGTGCTCCTCACACGAGTGGGCTCATCCTTCACCCCTGCGTTAAGCCTTGCAGGCACAAGATGACGCTGGGAGGGCTGGATGTGTCCCCTCCTCCCCACAATGCCAGGGAAAGCAAAGCACAGCCGGTTTTCTCCGTTTTCTGCCTTTTTTCTCTTCCTCCTGACAGCCCAATGCCAGCCCCTTCCAGCCTCCCAGCGCATCAGCTGCTCATCGGCCACTTTGTCCTCATCTTGGGGACAGGCAGCGATCTGCCAGCCAAGGCCACCGGAGGGGCCAGCCAAGCAGTGAGCAGGGCACGTCCCCATCCCCAGACCCCAAAAAAACCCAAGCTGGGGAGCAGGGGGAGAGGAGAGATAGCCCCACACACCCACACCCAGCGACACACCGCATTGGGGCCCAGCAGGTCCTTGGCACCCCCCCGAAACACCGTCTCTGACCCCGTGCCCACCCAGCACGGCCACCCTGCTCCGGCTGGCGTGGGGCCGGGGTTCGTTTTGGCTGGGTTCATGGTAAATCAGGCGTGAGGCCGGCAAGCCGGCGGCAGCCACCACACCAGGTTACCGGCGGAGCGAGGGGCCGGCTCCACCTGGCCCTCGCCATCCGTGGGGTGATTAAACACGGGGCTCCCAGCTGCCATACATTTTTAAATAAATGAATAATACATAGCGGGGTGATAAATAAATAACGGCCACACATTTGAACTTAGCCTCTGAGAAAATCCTTTTAGTTCAAAAGGACCGGGGCGCTTGGAAAGGGGAGCCCATGCATTTTGAATGGGCTGCCATCAAGTGTCAGGGCTTGGCAAGGGAGACGAGGGGGGAGGGATAACACTGGCCTCGACACGAGCTGGCGGGAGGGGGACACACAACGACACGGGGACGAGGGTCCTTGGGCATCGCCAAGGGCGGCTTTGGTGGGAGAAGGCAGCGGTGGTACCCGGGGCTGCGGCTGCCTCAATGCTGGGGCATGGTGTGCCCACAGTCCCTAGGCAGGAGGAGGATGAGGATGGAGGGTGCCATGGCGGGAGGTGAAGGGCAGCCCCCGAGACAGGCGAGCGGCACAGGAAAGGTGCGGTGCCGCTCGCCCCGAGGAGGAGTCCCCGGTCAGCACGGCCTTTACGTAGCTGTGGTGCTGTAAAGAGGTGGGTGGCCCTGGAAGGCGGCCCAGGCAAGCACGAGGAGATTAGACAAGTGCAAGGTGTGAGCGGAGCGGAGAAGGGGAGGAGGATGTTCAGGGAAAGCCACTGGCGGGGGCAGAACGGGGCGTCCCGAAAGGGGAGGGGATGGCGAGGCAGAGGGGGATGGGAGTGGAATGGGGGAAAACGTGTTGTCATGTTTTGGGAGGGGGGGGGATCCAGAGAGACGCCCTGTCAGAGGAGCTGGGGAGGGGTGAGATTCGCTCTGAGGCTGACCCAAGCCTCTGCACGGGGCGTCTGACACCCTGACATGCATCCCTGCCCCACACACGTGTTCTGGCCACGCACACACGTGCCTGGGCCATGCACAGCCGTGCACACACGTGTCCCAGCTGTGCACACGCTTGTCCCAGCCACACACACGCATGTCCCACGCCAGGTTCCTGCCAGGACTCCCTCCCTCACCCTTCCCAAGGCCCAGGAGCTGCAGAGGCAACTTTAATTCTTTGCGCAAGCGGCTCCCGCTCACTCGCATCGCTAAGTGGGTATTGATTTATTAGGCTGTAATTTAAGGCAGAACGTTTTAAAATGAACTCACACACCAAGCCCGGGCACCAGAATAAACAAGAGCTGATTTATTTGCTGCCTGCTTCCCAGCAGATGCCTGGCCTGGCCAGTGGCACTGCAGGGCCAGGGGGGACGGGGAGCTGCTGCACCCGCATCCTGGCACGGGAAGGGCAGGAGGGGAGCATCCCCCTCACCCCCTGCGTGTCCCCCTGCAAGGGCTGCAGAGCAGCCCCACATGCACACATCCTGCACCCCTCACTGCAGCCCAGTGTCCCCCAAATCCCCCCCAGTGCTGGGGTGCATGGGATGGGGGTGGTGGCACCGAGGACAGCCCGCACCCAGACTTGTCACCCTGTGGGACAGCGGGGTCCAGACAGGAAGGCTCATTCCTACCGTCGCCCGTGCCCTGTGGCAGCAGCTGCCAGACCATCATGCCACGAGCAGTGAGACCCCCAACAGCGGGGACCACTCCCCAGCCAGGCTCTGGCTGCGGAGCCCCAACCAGCCCTCGAATCCAGCCCCAGCAAAACCCCACAACTCCATCCCCCCGACAAGGCGCCGCGAGGCCCAGCCTCCGCCGGCATCAATCAGCCACGCTCCCCTGGATGCAGAGAGCCGGGATGATGGGATGATGGGGAGGGGGGGTCATTACTCCCCACCCCGCCAGCTCCACATCCCCCATCCACCTCCACCAGCTGAGTCCCGGGTGTCAAACCCCTGCCAGGTCCCATCTGCGGGCCCCGGCCGTCGCGGCGCATTCCTGCGAGCCGGCCCCGGCGCAGCAGCTGCCGGACAGAGCCGATGGCCGCCGCCGCCGCCGCGCGGGCAGCTCGTCTTGACCTTGCCGGTCAGGTGTTGGGAGGGGGGGAGAGGAGGGGGGGGTGAGCAGATAAAAATAAAGCGACCAAACACAACAAAACCCCATCCCTCGGTGCCGCCAGCCGTCGCCGGGGCACGGGGAGGTTTTAATGCAGCGGGGACCATAATGGGGCCGGCTGGGGGGGAGCGAGGGCGAGGAGAAATTAGTGTCAGTGTGTGTGTGTGCCTTAAACAAACCTGCGCCGGGGTGACGTGAATGAGGGCACAGCCTGTGTATATATTAGTGATGGGATCTGACCTCGCTGGGAGGGCTCCTTCCCTCACTCCGCTCCTCTGGGCGTGGGAAAAAGGCCTGGGCTCTTTTCACAGCTGTTCTCGCTGCTGCACTGAGCTAATGGAGGGGCTGCCCGGCTCCCTCCTCCCCCCCGCCGCCTTTTCAGGCCTTCAGCAAAAACCCCCCTTTCACAGTCCCTTAAAAACACACCTCATTGTTCCTGCCGGGATCGCATTGAAATGCCACTCGCGCCCCGTCTCCCGGAGCAGCCGGCCCCAGCGCGGGCTCGGCTGCGTGTGCACACACGTGTGCAAGCCTGGGCGTGCGCGTGCCCGGCCGTAGGCTGATGCATTGCAGCTGGCACGGGGTTCTGTCCCCGAAGCTCGCTCTGAAAGGGATGGGGTTGGGGGGGGAGGATGTGGAGATGAGGGGGCTTTTCACACCCCAGGCAGCGGAGCTGGTGTTGATACCCCCAGCCCAGACCCTCTCATCGCTCCCTTTTATCCGAATGCTTTGATTTCAGGGTAAGAAATGAGCCCAAAGGTACCAGGAGTCCGTCTGTCCATCCCTGATTTACAAACCCAGAGGCTCGGTGAGCCAAGGGGACGCATGGCCGGTGCCTGTACCCCCATCCACAACCCAGCCTGGGGGACTGACAGGGACCCCCCAGCACCACCCCAAATTCCTCTGGGGTTTCACTACCCGCCTCTGATGGTCCGGGAGCGGATACCCCGTGCTAAATCCCCACCCAACACATGGAGCGATGGGGTTTCCTGGGGATGGGCACATCACACCTTGGGGCCCCCAACATGGAGCCCACGGGCTGCCCAGAAATCCTCTCCCAGCTCCAGAGAAAACCCAGATTTATAGAAAACAATAAACAGCCATGCAAGGATCAGCCCTTGCCTGGCTTCCCTGGGAACTGGGGCAGAGAAAGTCTGGGCTCAGCCTCCCAGGGAGCTGCGGGGACGGCGGAGCCGGGGGTCCCGCTCGCTGCGCAGCCGCCGAAGGAGACGTGAGGGGTGGGGGGGGCCAGTCCTCAAAGCGGCACAGGCACAGACCCCCTTCCCCTGCCCCCCGCCAGCCCCGAGCGCAGCATCTCCCCTGCTCTGCCGAGGCTCAGCCCCGAACAGCGCCGGGATCGTGCTTTTCATTAAAAATAAATACACCCAGTCCTGGTGGCGGAAGGCACGGAAACGCCATCGCCGAAGGCGCGGGAGCCAGGCGGCGCGGGCGGTTGGGTTTTGGAGCAGCTGGTATTTTTTTAAGCCAATCTCCTGCTCCCCTTGGCAGGGAGGGGTGCATCACCGGCTGGCGTCCTCAGCAGGACGGACAGACGGACAGGACAGCATCCTCGGGGCCTGCTCGTGCCTCTCCGCGTGCGTTCCCCGCTGACCTTTCCCCGCTGCGCTGATAGATACTTTCTGACAAAAGCGGGGACGCCGCACACCTTCCGTCCTCGCCCCGCGCCCGGCGCAGGGACATCGCCACCAGCGAGTCCCTGTCACCGGCTATTAGGGGGAGAAGGTCTCCACTGCCGCCGCGCTCTTTCCGCATGAGCGCCAGCACCAGTGCCAGGCAGGGGGCTCCCCCCGGCCCCCCGATAACATAACACACGTTATCAATGCAGATCTGGGTACCAGCCACGCCACGGGATCGGTACTGGTGAGGGTGAGCCCGGCGCTTTGAGGCCAACGTGTGTGTGACGATGCACATACGTGCGTGACCTACATTCGGGGCTGTAGCGGGGGGGTTCCTCCCCTCCCCGGGTGGGCGATGCCCACGCGTGCCCGTGGCGAGGGGCTCAGCCAACCCTCACCCACCCAAGCATCCCCAGGGGTTTTCCAGGCGTGGGGAAGGGAAAGGCTGCGGCAGACGCTGCTGGGTTGAAGCACCCCGACAAAGCGCTCACCGAGCAGCCTGGGCGAAGGGTTTGGCTTCACCAAGGGTGACAGAGCACGGTCACCAAGGCTGCGTCCTCAGCACCCCGAGCACCACCCACATGGGGTGGGTTGCATCCCGTGCCCATCCCCAGCCCCGGCCCTCACACCCCGAGCAGGGCAGAATGCGCCCTGCTCCGCTCGCTTTTAGACAGTGCCGTTTCCCCAGCTGGGTTTGACTTCTCCACCCAGCACAAGCGTGGGGTTTCCATAGAAACATGAAGATATTAAACTGTAAATAATAATTTCTCCATAAAAAGAAAAAAAAAAGGAAGAAGAAAGGAAGAAGAAAGGAAAATCAAGGCTCCAGCACGGAGCGTGGGGCCGATGGGCTGGGAGCAGATCCCGACATCCTGGACACCAGGCCCCATGCGTGGGGGGTCTCACCTCACCCCTCCAGGCTGGGTCCCATGGATGGGGGTCCCATGCACTCCCCTGACTGTGAACACCCCCCACACACACCCCCAGCACTGAAGGAGGGCCGAGCGCTCTTGCACTGCTCCATCTGCCGCCGGCACCTGATTTATCCAGGTCGGAGACTTTAACTTGACATCTGTAAAAATCACCAGTGCAGGAGCCGGCCAGGGCATCCTCCACCCTGGGTAAACGACTAGGAGCCCCAGCTGACACGCACCTGATGGGAAGGGATCGTTATTTACTGTTGCCTGCTCGACAGTCATTTTTAAATGGCCTAAAGTTAAACACATCAGTGTGTTTCATTATCTCCTGCTTGGGGATGTGTTTTTGTCCAGGGCTTTTACCCTTTCTGTCTATTTAAGTGATACTTTTTATCATAAATGACTTCTTTTTTCCCCCTCCTTCCCTGCTATCAAGTTGGGAAACCATCAGCTTGTGCTGGGGGTGTCTCGGGGAGCCCCTCTCCCAGGACAGGGCGGGTTGGATGCGCTGGTTGAGGCTGGGAGCCGTGACCTCCCGTGCAATGCTGGTGGCCGGGACGGCTGTGGACGCTCTCTCCCACCACCCGCCCCCAATTAAAGCCTGATCCTCGTGCTGCCAGCGCCGGGGGGCAATCTGGGGCAGGGCTATTTTCAGGGGTGGGCAGGCGAGGTGCCACTCCTGTCATTTCGTGTTTCCCAGCTGAGCTCAGCAGCCGTGGGGTGAAGGTGGAGCCGCCTCATGGCTCCTCTCAGCACCCCAAACCCAGGCACTGCCCTCTGCTTGGGGAAAAACCAGCTCCCCCCCTCCATCCCTTGCACCAGCCGCAGCACAAAGGGCTCCTCCTGTCCCACTGTCGAGCCCAGGGCTGCATCCTGCCCACCCCAACCAGCGCAGCTGACACCAGCACCAGCTCAGCACCCCAACAACCGAGCCTGGCCATGAGGTCTCTATCCCCACCGCCATGGCTAGGCCACGGGGCTGGAGAGTCCCCCAGCAGCGCCCCAACTCACTCAGCTGTGCTGGCACCGGGATGCTCAACCTTGCTCCTCTACTGGTGCCAAGCACCGGGACTGGCGACCCCCTCCCCAGGGCCAGCCAGACCCCCAACCCACTGGCAGCAAGCTCAGGGCTGTGAACCACCACTGTGCCCCAAAGTAGCCGGGCCGAGCACCCCGGCAGCGCCTGGGATTATCCTCAGCGTAACATCCCCCAGGAACAAGATTGCAGCTTAGGGCCTAATGGAAGAGAGGGAAGAGATGGGATTAAATGGAAAATAATGACTATTACTTTAGCTAGGCCAGGGAAATGAGACAGGGATTAACATCTTCTTTACCAGCAGCCCCCAATCCTGCTGGGCAGTCCCGGATCCAACCGGGGCAGCCAGAGACACTCACGCTCGGCATCGCTCCCGGGGGTGACATCGGGGTTGGAGGCATCAAGGCCGGCGGGACGAGCCTGGCTGTCCCCAGCATAGGGTGGGATTTGCTGGGGCCAGACCCACCCCAAAGCACCGCCACATCCCTCTGCCCCCACCTCTGCCCCCCACACGCACACGGACAGCACGAAATGAGGGCGGTTTTTGCAAACATTTGCCAGCGCAGTGATTTTCCTCTCCCCATGGATTCGCCGGGAGAAATTATAAAATATTCTGCAAGGAATAAAACATTGGAAATTAAAACTTGGCTTGCAGAGGCACAAGCACGAGAATAAACCTGAAAGGCTCCTTTCTCTCGCCTTCGGTTGCACACACCGCGCGGCGCAATTGGCTGCTGCCCGGGAATAGATTCAGTTGCTATGATACCAAGTTTGCTTTTAACGAACCCCAGAAAATTAATGGTATTCAGCAGATAAGTCCTTAAAGTGGAACCTATTTTAAGAAATTCTTGCTGAATGGTTTACAAGTAGTCAGGAGGGAGGAGAAGGTTTCCCGAGCGCAGCAGAGCCTTGAGCTGGTTCCCCCTCTGCTCCCAGGCGGGATGTCGGGGTGCACAGCACTGTGTTTCGGGGTACGGGTCAGCCTGGGGCCCCATGAGGTGCGGGCAGGATTGATGCACAGCATCACCTCCCCGTGCTGTGCGCCCTGCGTCCCTCCCTGCTGTCCCCACGCAGCCTCGCTGCTGCCGAAGCGCTTCTCCCGCCAGCCCGCGGCTGCCGACGCCGCGCGAGCAGCTACGGGACTCACGGCCGGTCCAGATCCTGGAGAGCCTGAGACAGCCGAAGGGATGTGAATGGGTCTGGGGTGGAAAGATGCTCCCACAGAAACCTGCCAGCCCTCGGAGGAGCCTGGGGCGAAGCAGCAAGGAGCCTGGGAAGGTTTTTCTCCCAGCACAGCGCCCCATCCATCCAGCCCAGGAAGCAGAGCTCAGGGTGGCATCAGCCATCGGATGGGGCATGTCTTCCCCCAGGGAGACAAGCTGGTGCCTCCGGATGCCGCAGTGGCGCCGTGTTGTGCTACAGCAAAGGCTCCCACCGCCACAGCTAAAGCACCTGCACTCTGGTCCCCATCCCCAAGCCACAGGCAGTACGAGAGGCCATCTCCTCTCTTTCCCACACCATATTTTGGGGTGTATGGGGGCCGCCCCTGCTTTATCCCACACTACATATAGAGTCAATGTCCTCCCTGCCTAGAGAAAGGCCCAGATCAGGTGAGCTCAGGGTGTCTGAGCAGGCTGGAGTGCAGAGTCTGTGCCAGGGATCTGCCCCTCTCCTGCCTGAACAAAGCAACACCCATTGAGAGAGAGGAAAGCGCACCCCTGCCTCACACCCCGAATTCCTCCTCTGCTGCAGACTCCACCAGCATCAGGCGGAGGTACAACCCTACGGAGAGGCCGACACAGCGAGGGATGGGGACACTGAGCTTTTAATATCTGGAGCTGATGCTCTCCTCATTTCCCCAGCCCAGCCAGGGAACTGAGGTACCAAAGACTCGAACAGCGAGGGGAGCGAGTGGACGAGTCCCAGTGCCAGCGTCCTGCTCAGGCTGCTGCACCTTCCGCACCATGCCTGCCTACCACGGGAGAGCTGCTGATGGTCAGGGCCTGATCCCACAAGGGTTTAAGCACAGGGGTGCCTGGATCCATCCATGGAGCCCCCCCCTGACCACTGCCCAAGGCCCAAGAGCATGGCTGCAGCAGGACCTTCCTTGCTGATTGCTTCGAGCTGCACCCCTAAACACTCCCCCCCTTCCCTGAGCTCCCCGGGAATAAACAGGGACCACTTAGCATTCAGGGTCACCATTAGCCTTTCCACTCTTCCAGCATCAGCTATCAGGGCTGGATCCAGTGCTCCTCTGCCCGCACGGCCCCCGCAGCCCCTGGGCAACCCAGGCTTGGCTCTGCATCCCTCGTACCAGCGAGTCTCCTCGGGCGCCACGGGGATGGAGAGGAGCCAGAGGAAGCAGGAGAGAAGGAGGGAGCTGGCTGCACACAACACACCGATCCACGGGCAGCAAAGCAGGAGCGTGGGGGAGAATCCGGGAGGGACTGGGGGTGGGGAGGCTGCCACCAGAGACAGCACCCTCGGAGCGATGCTCCCAAATCCCCCTCTCCAAAGAACAAAGCTGCAATCTCTCTGCAGATGCAGAATAACCGGCGAGCGGCGATGATTTATTTCTCTTCCCCAGTAGATAAACCGGCCTCGGAAACGCGTTTGTGCTAAATTACAATTTGCATGTGGTAATATATTTAAGCAACTTTCCTTCTACTTCTCCATAAACGGCGTTTCTCTGGGGGTTATTCCCGAGCCGGCCCCGTTGCATTTATCTCCACACACCCGGCTCAAACGAGCTTAATTGTCGACGTGGAAATTAAAAACCACAGTAGGGAAAAAAAAATTAAAATTAAATAAAATAAAGGTGCTGGGTTTGTTGGAAGCCTGAGGACCCCCGAGCTGGAATGGAAACAATCACCCGGGCACAGGCGCTGGCTCTGGGCCTCGATAAAAATGATTAAAAGACAAAGCCCTGCTGAAATTCTCCCTCCACGAGCCGCGTTTGGCTTCCAGCCGCTCTGCCCCTTGCAAAGGCACCAGTGCCTCGGGGAGGCCGGTGGCCGCGGAGCCCCACTCCTGCCGGGAGGGCAGGGCTCTTCTCCCGGAGAATAGCGAGCGGGTTTTTACATTCGGTTCTCTAGCTTTATGATATCACATACACTCATACAGCTAGATAACCAAAGAGAAAAACCAGCCCAGGTCTGCAGGGAACGGGCCTCGGCCGCGCCGCGCACCCGGGGGCGTCGTGCTTGGGCATCGAGCCCCCCGGGGCGGCCGCCATCCGTGTCCCCTCGCCACCACTGATGATGAAACCCCAATGGTTCTAGTGGGAGAGCAGGAATCTGCTCCGGTGCCTTGGGATGCAACGTGCAACCCTGGCGCTTCCCCATGCCCGCCCGAGCACCCCGACTTGATGTCTGCACCCCAAAGGGGACCCACACTCTATAGCCAGGCTCAGCCCTGCACAGTCCTGTGGCCCAGGAGGCATCGCAGGGCAGGATGCTCCCCTGGGATCCATCCCAGCCACCGGCAGCCCAGGGACCTGCCTCCTTCCCAGCCCGAATTCTCCCCCAGACCCACCCTAGAGCCCGCTCCCACTTCATAATTACTGCAAATTATTGGCACGGAACTGCTGAGTCATGAGAGTGGCCGGGGAAGGGACGGGCCCAGCTGCAAGGGCCCCCCCGGGGGGGTCTCCACCGCGTCCCTGCTCCGCTCTCCTCTTCCTCCCCTTCCTCCTGCACCCGCTCCCGGCCGCCGGGCCGCATCCCTGGGAGGGATGCCGCGTATCCCGGGGAGCCGGGCCGTGAGTGTCCCGAAGGGGAAACACCCGGCACCCCCCGGGACGGCCCCGTCCTCGCCCGTTGCAGGCGCAACCCGAGGGGACTCTGCGTATCCCTGGGGAGCCGGGAGGCTCCGGGCCCCGGCCCCAGGCTCCGGCCGGGCCGCGGCGGAGGGCAAGTCGGCGGAGCGGCTGCGCCCGACCTCCTCGGGGGAGCGGGAGAGGACGGGGGACGCCGAGGAGGGGAGGACCGGCGGAAGGGGGTACCTGCTCGCCCCGCTGGGGCCGGTGCTGCCCGCGGTCGCCGTCGGCTCCGGGTCTCCTCATCCTTCTCAGGCAGAAACGGTGGGGACGAGGCTCAGCCCGGGACGGAGGCTGGATGCTGGCGCCCGGTGCCGGTGCCGCTCTCCGGCGCCTCCGGGACTTGCCTCTAAAGTTGAGGCAGAGCCGGCGGCGGAGGGATGGCGGGAGGGCGGGGGAGGGCGGGAGGAGGGACGGGGCGGCCGGCGGGGACAAAGCCCGAGCGGCGGGGCTGGGACAGCCCGGGCGTGGGGCCGGGGCAGGGGTCACCCCCCCGGGGGGGCACCGCCATTCGCCACGGCCGCCGCTGTCCCCGGGGGCTGGTCCGTCTGCTCGCCCCGAGCCCACTCTTCCCCCTCCCCCCTCCGCCCCAGACCCAGCCTCCGGCAGCAGCCGGCCCGCCACGTCGGGGAGGCGGCGATGCCCCAGGGGTAACCCCGCTCGGGTAGAGCTGTGGCGGAGCCACTCCCCATCCCCCCCAGGTAAATACTGGGGTTAAACCCGACGTCCCCGGGGTGGGGAGGCGGCGGGGGCGGCCGGACCCTCCCGTCGAGGCTGCGCTCACGGACCCCGCTTGCAAAAGGGAAAATTTGCGGTCGCTCGGGAGTAAAACCGGTCTCAACGCTTTCCCCCCGTCCCGGGCGGTAACAGGGTCCGGCCTCGGCTCTGCCCCCCGGCCGGGGAGAGACACCCCCACTCCCCGAGCCCCCCGAGCCCGGGACAAAGGGGGGCCGCGGCTCGGTGGGGCGGCGGGGCAGAGCCCGGTGCCGAGGTCCGGCTCCACGTCCCCCCCGTGCGGCCGGCCGGGGCCGGTCCCGGCCTGTCCTGCACGGTGCAGGGGACCCGCTCTACTATCCCCGCAACGGTGGGGCAGCACCGGCCAGGGGCGGGCGGGGAGCGGCCTTTCCCCGGCATCACACCGGGAGCACAACGGTGGGCACAGCCGCGACGCCCGTGTGCGTATACTCACCCAGGGGTACCCGGGCACCGGTGCACGCACCCGGGAGCACACGCAGGTGCGCACACACCCCGGTGCACACCCGGGAGGGCTCGCACCGATGCACGCACACGCCCCGCTGCGCGCCCACGGACGGTCGCGTCCGTCCTGCTGCACACACGGCCCCGCACACGCACCCGCGTGCACACCCACAGCCACGCAGGACCCCCTGACTGTCCCCAGCCTCCTCCGCGGCCCCCGGCATCTCCGCCTCGCCCCGGCCCGGCGGGCCCCGCAGCCCTCCCGGGGCCGCCTCGTCGCATCTCGCTGCGGGGAAACGGCGGAAAACGAAACCAACGGGCGGCCCGGGCATAGCACCGGCTGCCGGGCACAGCACCGTGCCCGTGCCCCGGCTGAGGGCAGCCCCGGGCGGGCCCCGCTTGCAGCGGGCCCCGGGAGCAGCGTGGTGGGGCGGGCGGCGGGGCCCGGCTCCCGCTTCCAGCGCTCCGGGTTTGGTGGAGGAGGCACGGATCCGTGCCGACTCCCGCAGCCCACAGCCGCCCTTAGAGATAGATATATATATATATGTACACCCCTATATGTGTAAAATGCATCATGTACGTGAATATCTGTGTTTGAAGGGGCTGGAAGCGATGCACGGCAGCGCTTGCAGAGGTGCCAACCCACAAGCACCGGGGGCTCTCTGGGAACAGTGGGGCTTTGCGCCCCGCACCGGGGACCCCCCCAGGACAGGGGATCCCTTGGCAGGAACCCCGTTCACAACCGGCGGCCACAGCATCGCGGGGCGCGGGTGAAGGATGCTCCCGCCGTCACCGGGCACCGGGCACCGGCCCCGCCGCTCTCCGTGGTGCTGAACCGCCGCCGCCGCCTCGACCCGGGGCCGTGCGGGGTCATGCCTCCTCCGTCCTTCTCCTTCCAAGCCTCCACTAATTAATTATTATTATTGCTATTAATTATTGTCGTTACCATCCCTGCGGCTCCCGTCGCGCCGGTGCAGCGCGGCACGGCCAGCCGTTCCGAGCGGGAAGATGATGCCAGCGAGGCAACCGGTTGCCAAATTAACGGATCGTCCCCCGTACACCCCCGGTAGCTGCCGCCCGTGCTTCCCCCCGTGGGCCAGCATCGCGCGTGGGCCGAGCCGCTGCCGTTACCTCCGCAGCCGGGCTCCGAAATGCTTTTCGTGCCCGGCCCCGGGCGGCGGCGGCCCCGGCAGGCTCGGCCCCGCTGCCGTCCACACCGCTCGGGGCACCGCCGGTGCCGGTCCCGCTCCTCCGCCCCGATGGCTTCTGCTGCCGAACGCTTGTTCCCCGGGCGGGACGGGCCGCGGTCCTTACCCAAAAGGCAAAACCCCAACAACGACCGCGGCCCCAAAGCCCCGCCGAGGGAACGAACGGGACCGGCGGAGCTTCGCCGCCGCCCCAGGAGCACCTTCGGGCCCGGATTCGGCTCGGGGAAGGGCCGCTTCGGGTACCGGCGGGTCCGGGGAGCAGCATCGGCTCCGGCCCGTTCCTCCGCCGCCCGCGGGCCCGGTAGCCGCCGTGCAGGGCCCGGGCGGGCCGCAACGGCCCGCTTCGCCCCCGCCGGTTGCCGGTCCCCTCTACTTAGGGCTCTCTGGCCCCGAGGGGCCACGGGGAAGGCTTGGCATCACCCACACGGGAAGGGCGGCCGCCCCGCGGGTGTCCGCGGCGGGGGCTCCACAGGGCCCTCCCGGCCCCGTTCCTCCCCGGCACTTACCGAGTCGTCGCCCGCCTGTACCCCTCGCCCCGGCGGCTGCGGGCACGGGCTTCGGCCACGGAGCCCCTCGTCCCCCCTTCTTCCCCTCGCCTACACCCTCGTGTGAATCAAATACCTTCACTACAGCAGCCATGTTGGGCTCCGGTGCGAGCACGGCGCTCGCCGCAGGAACCACCGGCCGCCTCGGCGGGCGGCAGCTCGGCTGGGCTCGGCTCGGAGCGGCGCGGGGAGCCCGGTTCCCACCGGAGAACCGGAGCCCGGGCATCCCGGCAAGCCGCCGGCCCCCTTCTCCCGTCGCACCGAGGGCTGCCGCGGTGTGCCGCTCCCTGCCAGCCCGGTAACTTCCCACCGTTACCGGTAACGCCGCTAACTGCGGGTCCCGCACCTGCCCCGCATCCCTCCGGTAGAACCGGCCGCATCCCAGGGCTGCCTTTGGAAAAGAGGGGGGGATGTCGCGGTTACCTCCGCCTCGCCCGGTGTGCCGGTCTCCCGCGGCGCCGCTCGGCCGAGCCCACCTGGGGAGGGAAAGAGAGAGAAGAGGCGTCAGGAGGAGCCGCCGCCGCCACCGCCATCGCTCCAACTTGGAGCAACTTTCCCGGCGAGGCTGGCAGCGGGGGCGGGGGGGTGGGCGGCGCTGGAGCCCTTGCCCGTCCAGCCGGGGCCGGTCCCGCCGGCGGGCAGGGCGTGAGGTGCCCCAAAGCCGGTCCCTGCCACGCGTGAAGTGGGAACACCCACCCGGAGCCCTGGCCCTACCCAAGGGGGCCAAGCCGGGACACGGCCTCTGCTGCCGGGGACATACAGAAGACCTTCTCGGAGGGGCAGCCTCACACCCGGTATCTGCCTGTCCGCCTGTCTGTCTTTACCAGGCGCAGGGCGGCCCAGCCTCCCGCGCCGTGGGCACCGGAGCTTCCCCGGGCACCGGAGCATCTCACCGGGCAGCCGCCGCCGCTCGCCCGCCCGGCCCGGCGCCCCTCGAAAGCAGATTTTTCAGCTGCGTTTAGGGTTGGTTTTTTTTCCCGTGTGGTTGTTGGTTTTTCCCTCCCACCGAGATTTTTTCCCCCTTTTCCTTTTCCCGCCCCGTTTTTATTTTTTTTCAATTTTTCTTCCCCCCCGTTTGATTCCAACGTTGTCGCTGGGAATTATTTGCATTTAAAACATAACGACTCGTTCCCCTGCACATCGCTGCACAGCTCGATTCAACCAGCACCGGAGAGAGGGAGGACCGAACCCGAGGAAATGTGGTCCCCAAACCCTCTGCCAAATCCACCCGAATTCCTGACCGGCTAGAAATATCGATGTGGGCGAAAACTGAAGATTTAACTGATTTTAATGATTTTTTTTGTTGGTTTTTTTTTTTCCCCGCAACCGCTGTCACCCAAAGGTGTTGTGGCAACAAAGAGCAGGAGGGGATTTGACGCTCGTATTTTTGGCCTGTTCCCCTGCAGAAATATTCCCCCAAAGCCCCGAACGTTTTGCAAAGATTGATCTCTAAAAATAGCTGTACCCTGCCCTGCGAAGCGCTTCAAAAGAAAACCTGATTTTATATTTAAATCATCCCCCCCTCTCCGCCCTTTCCACTGCCAAACCCGTCGGAGGGCACACAGCTGAAACTAATAGCGAGGAGGAATCAAACCATCACCTCTCCAGTCCAAACTGGGGGCAAACGGTTTCCATCCCCCGCGCACGGCGGAGATTTCCGGGCTCGGGAAACAACGGCGTGGGAATCCCGCCGTGCCCGCTCGGGCAGAGCCGGGAGCTCCAGCGCAGGAACCACCCCGGGTACTTTTCTTGGTTTAAGGATGGGGGGAAATAATAATTAAACAAGGTAATTTTTGCTCTCTCCAGAAATGCCGAATTCGCTCCCGGCCCTTTGCGTGGGGATTTTGTTTCTATTTCTTCCCTCTTTCCCTGGGTTTTGGCGGCTGGGATACAGCCTCGCACTAACGCAGGGCTGGGAGGGGACGTGAATGGGATGCCCACACAACACACCACCCCGGCGCAGCACCCTCAAACCCACCGGTATCTAACTCCCTCCTTTTTTTTCCTCCCAACCTTCCCCCCTAAAAAGCAAAAATTAAAAAGAAAAATATAAAAAATCTCTCCAGACACCGAAACTTCGCTCCGGCAGCCCCTTACCTCGGGCACCGGGCAGGGCAGGGCAGTCGGTCCGACCGGCCCCGGGGCTATAAACCCAGGGGGTGGCTTTTGTGAGTTTGCCGGAGTTTCCCCGGGCTGTCCCCTTTTGTGTCCCATTGCCATCTAGAGGCCCTGATTAATTAATTTCACACCGGAGCTCGGGAGAAAATTTTCCCACAAAACAAGTGGCCGAGGAGATGTGAAACCCCAAAGAAAAGGAGTCAACATCAAGTTCAACAGCATGCGGGGAAAGGCCTATTTCCATCACAATCGCGTCTGAGCGGGGGCCGGGCGGGGGGCGGCGGGCGGCGGCCCCCGCGCCCCCTCCGCGCGTTCCCAGGCTCGGAACAATCGCGCTCTGTTTGCCTCGCACATGCCGGCGTTTGGGCACGGAGGCTGCCTTGGGATAACAGGAATAATGAGGGGGGGTGGGGGGGCGCTGGGGGAAAGAGGGAGGGGGGTGGTGTTGGGGGAGTGATGGAGGGTCGGGAGATGGGGTGTGAAGCGGAGGAGAGCGCACCTGGGGACTGTCCAGTACCGACCTGTTGAGCCCCGGTCGGGAGCACCCGGTGGAGTTTGCGGGAAGAGTCGGGATGGGCAAGAGGGACCCGCCGGGACCGGGGGGTCCCTACAGCGGGGAGGGGACGGAGCCGGCGCCCGGGGGGAAACGGCGACGACTTTTCCCTAAGTTTGGTGCTCCCCTCCCCTACCCACCCCCGGATCCCCGGCCACGCGTTTTCCCACAGCCCCGGGGGAGCGGGGGGAGCCTGTCTCGGGGGAGCGGGGGGCCGGGGCCCGGGGTGGCCGAGGCGATGGAGGACGTGTCCTGCAACCCAAGCAGCTCGGCTCCGCCGGGCATTGTCCCCACGGAGCCCGTGGCCATTGTTCCCGGCGCTGCGGGAGCCGGAGGGAGGGCAGCTTTCCACGCCTTGTCCCCCCCCGTTCACCCCCCCCACCATCACCACCCGCTCCCGACACTCACACCGGGCTGCCGGGACCCTCAGCCCCTAATCCGGGAAGGGGGGAGAAAGCAAAAAGCACCCCACCCACCCTCAAAAAAAAAAGGCCCGAGTGGGGGAGGAGGGAGGGTGCCCCCTCTCAGACTTCCTCCAAGTTGGGAGAAGCGGGAGGGGGGAGCGGGGGCGGCTGCCGGTGCCCGCACAGCCCTGCCCCTCCGGCGGGCAGCCCTTGCCCGCTGCCCCGGCCCGGGGAGTTCGGTGCGGGGCAGGGAGGGGAAAAACAGCGACAAAAAAAAGGGGAGTCGGGGGGTTATTTACCTCCCTCCGCACATCTGCATCCATTAAAGACTTAGCGTGAGCCGAGAGCCGCCGGGACACCGGCAGCCTCCAGGGCGGGGGCCTGGGGGGACGCGGCACCGGGCAGGACGCGGAGCCCGGAGACATCCAGCCGATGCGGAGCGCGGCAGAACCGGGTTGCGGCTCCCGGAGAGGAACTGCCGGGAGCAGCAGGGCTGCGGGAAGCGGAGCCCCCCGCGATCACGTTGTCTTTACGTGGGGTTAAACAGATAACGTCTACGCGGGGCTTTAACGCCGGGAGCCCCCCGGCCGGGCCCGGGCAGCCCCGGCCCGTCGCCGCCGGGGGAGGGTGGGGTGCGGGGGGAGCGGATTCCGCCCAAACATCCATTTTGTCCCTTTTGGAAATGGAGATGGGAGAGAGAAGGGAAAAATGCGCTTTTTTTTTTTTCCCTTTTTTTTCCCTGCTCTCTCCATATTCTACTACGTCACGCGTGACGTCCGCGCGTCGGGAGCGGGATAGGTTAGCCCTGCGCTGGGGGGGATGCACCGGGCTGGGGGGGTGGGGAGGAAAGGGGGGGGCGCGGAGGCGGGGGCGGCTCTGGCAGCAGAACCTAAAAATAACGGGGATTTTATTATTTAAAATAATATAATAATCCCGGTGACCCCTCGGATGCGGCCCCGCACGGGCAGCGAGAGGCGAGGCCGGGTCCGGATCCCCCCCTTTTCCCCCATCCCCGGGCGCCTCCGGCCGGCCCCGGGTACCGCGGGACCCGCAGGGCTCGGGGTACCCCACGGGGCGCGGACCCGAATCCGGCGTGGAGGGGAAAAGGGGGAGTGTGTGTGTGTGGGGGGGTCCCCCTGCCTTCCTTCCTCTCGGGCTGGGGCAGGGGCTGCGGCAGGAGGCGGCGGGCTGGGGCAGGGTGGCCCCGCTCCCCGGCTGGCGCAGGATCGTTCCGTTGAAACGAAGCAGAAATCGGGTGTTTTTTAATAAACACAAAACCCTCCCGCCCCTCCCCCGGGTGCTCCGAGCCCCGAAGCGGCCGGGAAAGGTCCCCCCGCCCCCCCGCCCCGCTTCACCGGGATTTTCGGAGCGCGTTAGAAATCGGTGGCGGCTTCGCGCGGCGCCCGGCGGGGTTTGCGCCCCAAATCCGGCCAAGGAGCAGGGGGTGGTGGGGAGGAGATGGGGATGCAAACCCCCTCGGACACCGACCTGCCGAGCGGGGTCGGCGTGGGCCGAGGATGGCTGCGGCCGCTGGAGAGAGATTCGGGGTGCGCGCCCCCCGCTGCAGAGCCGGGACCGGGCCGGTGCCCGCGGCCGCCCCGGCGTCCCCCCAGCCCCGTCCGCCCCGGGCACGGACACCCCCCACCCGGCGCTGCCGGGGAGGCCGCGGGCTCCGTGCTAGCCCGTAATGAGCTCCGCTTATGCATTTCCCCCTCAACGAATATTTCTCCCGGCGGGGCTGGGGGGCTCCGGGATGCGCTGCCCCCGACGCCCCCCGCCCCTCCCGTCCAACCGGGGCTAGACGGGGACTCGGCCGGTCCCTCCCGGCCTCGCCCGGCCCAGAGGGCAGCAGGAGGCCGGGCCTGCACGTCGGATCCCCCGAATCCTGCCGCCGGACCCTGGAATAACCACGTCCGGCGGGTGGGCGAGACCCCTCGCCCACGGACTACCCAACCCTGCCACCGAGACCGAGACCTCCCCCAGCAAAAGGCCCTCGGGCAGAGCCCGGCTCCTCCAGCTCCCCCGGTACCGGCGGGCCCGGTGTTGTCCCCCCGCGACGGCGGGGGTTTGGGGAGGGGGCGGCTTATTTTGGCTCACTGATAACGTTTTGATCAAAAATTCATTAAGAGGCGCTCGGCGCAGCGCTATGAATATTTCAGGGCTTTTGCAAAACAACAAAGTGGGGGTTTGGGGGAGGATACACCGGGAGGGGGGAGGAGAGGCGGCGGCAGCCCCCGGTGCCCGGGTCGGAGGGACCGCACATCCCCGTCCCCTCGGGCCCGGGTCCGCGCTCGTTCGCCCCCCAGCCCGGGGGTCGCTCCCGCCCCGTTATAAGGCGTGAAACGGGTCTGGGTAACTCGGGAGCAGAGACCGGACCCCGGTTGGAGCGGGCGGCCGCTCCCGTCGGATCTCTGCAGGGATGCGCAGCGCCGGCCGAGCCTCGGGGCCACCGCGACAGCCCGGAGCCGGCCCGGCCCGGCCCTGCCCGCCCTCCCGGGGCTGCTCCGCGATTACGCGTGGCCGTGGAGCTCCGAGGGGTCACGCCTCCCCCCGTCCCGCAGCCTGGGACAGGCCCAGCTGGGGGGATGTGGGGGCAGAGCTGCCTCGGAGGACCCCATCTCCACCCGGGGTGTCCCCTCAGTAGCACCACGACCCCAAGGGACACGGACCATCAGCCCACACCCCCCGCCACCCCGGGCTGGGTTCTGACGACACGGGGCTGCAAGGGAGCATCCTGACTGCAAGGTCCACAGCCCCCCAAATCAGGGTGCAGAGCCCCGGCAGCGCCACCCACCCCCTCCCAGCAGAGGGAGAGGTACCCGCACCGACCGGGAGACAAAGCCTCCCCGGCATCACAGCCCCGAGCGCCGGAGCCCAGCACCCTCCTGGAGCAGCGCAGCCCCCCCTCCCCGCCATGCTGGGCCTGCAGGTAACTGGGCTTTATTGGGGCAGCCCCCCAGCCAGCTGGGAAGGGGACACGGAGCCACAGAGGTGGGGAGGTGGCCCAGATCCCTCCACTGTGGACCAGGACCCTGTCGGGTGGGTGGGTGGGAGACACAGAGCAAACGCAGATGCTCTGTCTCGTCCCAGTGTCACCCCCAGCACTGTCCCCCCACCCATAAAAAAGCTGGGGGTCCCTGGGTGCCACCTGTGGGTCCAGTGCCATGGGGCATCCCACCCTCTCTGCCGCACTGGGGGGGATGCTCGGCAGGTAGGCGGGGGCACGAGGCTGGGGGCAGAGGGCGAGAAGGGCCTCCCTGCAGGGCCAAAGCGGGGCTGGGGTCACCCCAGGGCACCCCCCACCCCAGCTGAGGACCTGTCGCAACAGGGCGTTACTGGACCTGCAGGTAGCCGCGGGGGATGCGCGGCTCCGGTCGGCTCCCGGGTCTCGCCGCTGCCCTCCGGGTCCCGCCGGCCACTCCCGTGTCCCCGCGATGGGATGCAGCGAGTCCCCCCGGCAGCCCCAGCCCCTCCCCGGGGCTCACCTCGCCCTGACATTTCCTGGCGCTCCTTCCATGCCAGCGGGTTGCCATAGCAAATCTAAATCTTACAAACAAAACCAGGAGAAAAGCCTTATTAGCATATATTCAAATGAGCCATGCAATAATGCAAACCATAAATCATGGAGTCATTGCTATTCAATCAGTGTCTCTTACCCCAGCCCCCACACTTTCCCCGGGTGTCTCGGCTCCTCTTGCCATGCAGAAGCCCCTTCCCAGCCCCGAGGGTGGCCCAGGAGGGGACCCGCCAGCTGGGGGGGGGGGGGGGAGCTGGGCCGAGGCCGCATCCAGCTCGGGGCTGCTGGGGCTCCGTGCAGCCCCTAATCCCAGCTGGTATTTGTGTCGCTTGCTGGGCTCTATTAAACGGGGCAAACTCTTCCCAGGATTAATCTCCCGCCCATGTTTCTATCTTGGGGCTCGGGCACCAGTAATCCCCCCTTCCGAGAGGGAAGGGGCTGGGTTTGGTGCTGGCGAGCGCCTGGTGCAGAGGGTCCCCCCCATCCCCACCTGAGCCCAACCCTGCACGTGCTCAGGTGGTGCTGGGGAAGCCCACCACCCACCGCCCCACAAAAAGAGGGCAATGGACACCACCAAAGCCTGGCATCCCCCTCCTCACTCACCTCCCAGCACACCACAGGCCCCAAAAGAACAGCAAAGACCCCCAGCCCAGAGCTATAAAAGACCCATCTCAGCTGGGCCGGTCCCACCCTCCCATAATCCCCCACCTGCCCCCACCCATCTCTCTCTTAAGGGCACAGAAGGGGGTTTCCACTCTTGTGCCCACTCCCCGCACCCAGCTGTGGAGCTGACGCCTTTTGAGCAGCGTTTTGGGGTCTCCTGGGAGCTGAGGGGTGGGGGCAGCACGGCTGGACCCCAGGGACCCAGCAAGAGCCAGGGGTGACCTGGCTGTCACCCCATTGCTGGTCAGTGACCCCAGAGAGGTGGCTCTGAGCCAGGGGGACGCGTGGGACCACCGTGCTGAGCAGAGGGACGTCAGGACACGGGCATCTTCTCCCCTTGGGGACATTAATGACTCGCCACCTCGTTAGGCACCCCGAGCAGTGCTGCCTGACCCCAAAAAGCTCACACCAGACACCCCGACAACCCCAGCTCTTTATTGGCGAGAAGATAATAAATAGAAAAGAGCCCTTGGGCCGGGGGAGCAGCACCCACCGCCCCCGGCTGCCTCCCCCTCCAACCCTCCATCCCGGCGCGGGACACTGGCAGCCCCCCTCCCCGGCCCAGGATGCAGGGTCGGGCCGGGGCTGTGCGGGGCCGGACCCGTGGCTGGTGCTCTCGGTCCTGCTGCCCCCACGTGGCACTTCGCAGGCACTCCCGCTCGCTGCCGACACGCTGGCGCACGGACAGACGGACAGACACGGCAGCGCCCGGCACCGGGCAGGGACCGGGGGAGCGCTCCTCACTCCTGGGGTCCCGGGCTCGCAGGGGGCTGGGGGGTCAGAGCCGCAGGGGCGGGGGGTGGCGGTGGCTTGTGGGGGGCACTGGGTCGGGGAGGGGGTTTGCTGGGAGCTGCAGCCCGGGGTTGGGGGACCAGGACCCCGCAGAAAGCCCCGCAGAACTGCTGACTCCACCCCCCCCCCCACCTCCGGCAGCATTGCAAAGGGCACGGGGGGCTTCCCGGGGGTCTGGGGATGGGGGCGAAGTGGGGGGCTGCTCCCCCAGGCTCAGCCCCAACCCCTGCACCCCGTCGGCCTTGCTATCTCTGCCAAGCGTCCATGGGCTGTGCCCGCCGCGCGGGGACGGGGCCCCGCTGCTCCTCCGCCAGCGGCCGGGGGGGTCCCAGGGGGTAGGGGTACCCCTTGGCATAGTCGTCGCGTGGCTGGAGGTCTCCGGGGCCTCGGGAGGCTTCACTCAGGGAGGCCAGGCTGCCCAGGGCGGGGTGGGGGGTGCCCGAGGGGCAGCCCAGTCCTGGGGAGACCCGCTCCGACTTGATGCTGATGGCTTGGTGCTGCGGGGAGGTGCCGGGGGCTGGCTCTTCGCTGGGGACAATCCGGCTGCTGACCCTGGCGTAAGGGGGGAGGAGGAGTGAGGCCAGGTCTCCCTGCACCCCTTGCTGAGGTGCATGGGACGGGGAGGGGCTGAGCTCCCCACCCCCTCTCCTCTCTAGTGGAGCTGAGACCCCCCAAACTCAGTCCATGTACCAGCTCTGACTCAGCCAGACACTGGGCAGCCGCCCACCCACGTGCCTGGCACGGCTGCCGGGAGCCTGGTGTATGGCTGGGATGCAGCAGGTCCCCATAAACAGGCTCCCCCCCCGTCCCCCACCCCACATCTGCCCCATCCTTACCCCAGTGCTGTCATGTCCCGTGGGTGCTGCCACGCCGGGGGACCGGGCTGCAGGAAGCCGGGGGGTGGTGGGGCCTCGCCAGCCCCAAACTCTGCTGAGCAGGAGGACAAGGGTGAGCAGAAGCTTGGAGGGGGGGTCTGCAACCAGGGGGGAGCCACGGGGTCCTGGGGGCGAGGGGCCGGGACTTACCTGCTTGGGCTGGGGTGAGGAAGGGGAAGCCGGAGAGGCTGTGGCTCGGGATGCTGGTGCTGCCCGGGGTCAGCATGGGGCTCAGGGTCTGCAGAGTGGGGTACAGCGGCCGCTGCAGGAAATCGGGGTGCCCCCCTGTCAGGCTTCATGCTACAAACCCCTCTGGGGGGGGTCCCTGATGCAGCATCTCCTCCCCAGCCCCTTCCCGTGTCCCCCAGCAAAGCCCCAGTGCTGGGCTGAGGGAGGTGGGAGCAGGTTGGAGCTCCTCACTGAATTTGTGGAGGGGGCTGCCTACGTGGTCCCAGGGAGAGCGTGGATGGTGATTTACTGGGAGGAGCCAGGCTGCAAGGAGACAGGAACATCCCACCCCCCTCACCGCCTGCTGCCCCCTCCTACGGTATCACTGCCGGGCCAGAGCATCCCATGGCCCCGACCCCCAGGGAACCCCATGGCTGGGGGGTCCCGACACCCTCCCTGGGCATCAGAGCCACCCTGGGGACCCAGAGCCAACCCTCCCTGGGGGGCTACAGACTGGGGGTGGGGGGCTTTGTCTCGCCAACAGGGGACGTGTCCCAGCGACGGGGCTGCCCCCCACCCCCGGTAGCACCGTCCCCACATGGCAGCCCCGGCAGCGACGCCACGGAGCCAGGTCCTGCCCACGGCACTCACCGCCGAGCTGCCACCGCTCCGGCCGCTCGCCAGGCTGCCGTGGGCTTCGCCACGCCGGCCCTCCGCCCCCAGGTACAGCGGGGGGGGCGTCTTGGTGGCCAGGGCTCGGTTCAAGCTGCCGGCGGGGAAGAGCGGGTAGCCGATACCTGGACAGACAGACGGACGGGAGGATGCAGGGGTGGCCCCGAGGGGTGCAGGGTCCCTGACCTCGGGGGTTCCCCACGGCCGTGGCTGGTGGCCCCGGTGCCCTCGTGCCCAGGGCCGTGCGTGCACGATGCCACGCTCCAGCACACCCACTTCCTGCGCGGGGCCGCGGCCGCACCTGGGCTGCAGCGGAAACGCCGTGCGAAGGCGGCGGCCGCATCCAGCACGGGGCCTGCGGCTGCTGAGCTCCCCGGCCGGACCCCGGCGTGGGGAGCACCCTCACCCCAGCTCCCCACGGAGCAGCCGGGACCTCCCGTGGGGACATCCAGCGAGCCCGGAGCCATCACACCGTCCCCATCCCAGGAGATGGGGATGCTGCCTGGCCGCATCCTGCGCTGGGAATATCGCCTGGCCACCCCTGTGCCACCTCCCACCCACACCTGGGGCTTTCCACCAGGTCCAGCCCCAGCTCCACTCGTTTCCATCCACTTCGCTGCTGCGTGGCCCTGCCGACACCCCTGTCCCCGTCACCACCCTGGGTGCAGGATGTAGCCCTTTGTGCCCAGCTCCACGCTTTGCCACACCAGAGGGATCCGGGGGTGTGGGGTGCCCGGGGTGCTGGGGCCAGCGGTTTGTCAGGTGCTGCAGGAAACAGCTGGATGGAGGGGCCGGATTTTCTACAGCTGTGGCAGCGCTGCTGCCCACGCAGCCGCCCCGGCCCCGCTCCTGGTGAATCCCCAGGAGATGCTGCGCGCAGAGCTTTGCATGAGGCGCCCAGCTGGGAAAATCCCTGCGGGGCCAGCGAGGACTTGGGTGCCCATCATGGGACCGTCCTCCCTGCAGCATCCCTGGGCGATGGCGCTGAACCTACCTGGGGGCAGAGGTCCCGGCGAGCGTCCCGGAGCCTTTGGCACTGCCGGCTTGAAGGTGGGTGGGCGACCCTGACCCTGGGGGGAGCCGCTGGTGCTGCCCAGGGATCCATCGGCAGCCGGTGGGGAGCTGCTGTAAGTGGCCTCAGGCAGTGGCCCTGGGCTCTGCAGGGCGAAGAGGAAGGTGAGGAAGAGGGAGGGGACGGGGATGCTTGAGGACCCTCAGCCCCCCATGCCACAGGACGGCGGCGACTCACGTAGAACCGGGGTCGTGCCACCGACAGGTCCATGCCCTCGCTCAGCCTCCGCGCCTTCTCCCCGGGATCCGGCCCCTCGTCCAGCTCCAGCTCGTGGCTCTCCAGCCCCAGCCCCTTGCGCTTCAGTGTCTGCAGGGAGTGGGGCGGTGAGCGGGGTCCCACACCCACCCCGGCCCCCCTCCCCACCGGACCGGCACCCCCGGCACTACCTCCAGGATGTCGGAGTTGGTGCGGCTCTCGTGGGGCTCGCTGTACTCCGTGTACTTGAGCAGCACCTTGTCCATGTCGGTGCTGGCGTACTGGAAGAGGCGGTTGGTGCTGTTGAAGATGATGAGGGCGATCTCGCAGTCGCACAGGACGCTCAGCTCGTACGCCTTCTTCATCAGGCCGAACTTCCGCTTGGTGAAGGTCACCTGTGGCGCAGGGAGGGGGATGGGATGCCGCACCCAGCACCCCCCAACACGGCCCCAAACCTTCCTCCCAGGTCCCCAAACCCCTACATCCCCACTCCATCACCCGTCACCCGTGGGGACGGCGGGAGCAGAGCAGCTTTGCCTCCCTCCGTGGCCTCATGGCTCCTCGTCCCCGTGTGGTCCCCGAGCTGGTCCTACCTGCCGGTTCCGCTGATCCAGTATTCGGCTGATCTGGATTTTTTTCCGGCCCATTTTTGCCTCCTACACTCGAGGAGGAGCTGGAAGAGAGTGAGAAGCCCCTGAGCCCCTGCAGCCTGGGGCTGGCCCGAGCGAGCATCCGCCCCGGCACCGCAGACGCCTCCTCACCCCCCTGGACACCAAAAATAAGTTTTGCTGAAAGAGAATAATTTTTCAGAGGAAGTTTCAGCAGAGGTTTGGGGTTTGGGGGTTTTTTTCAGCAAAAACAGTGGAAAACTGAAAATATTTTTTTAAAAAGAAATAAAAATTGGGAATTTCTTCTGGGGGGGGGAGGGGAAAATCCCCTCAGCTCTGTCCAGCCGGATCCATCACCCTCACCCCACACAGGCTGGGGAACCTGAGCTCCCGACCACGGTACTGGGATGCCAGGGCCTCGCCCAGAGAACCGGAGCAGCCTTCACATCCCCAGGCGCCCGCCGAGGCCGTGGGGGCTGCTCCAGCCCTGCCCCCTGCCCGGCTGCTCAGGCGGGTGGTTATAAGGGGGTCTGGCTGCGGGGAGGGTCCGTAGGACAAAGGGGCTGTTTTTAGGTTCAAGGGTATTTTATTTTTAATGCCTTTTTTCTCTCTAACACCAACAGACTAAATTTGACCCCCGCCATCCGCAGGCCAGGAAGTGGCTGTATGAGGAGACAGCAAAGCGAAACCACCCACCTCTTCGGGCCACGTGAGCCAGCGATGGGGGGGACGAGGGGTCGGGGGACCCTGCATCACACCCCATTTGTAGGGTGCTGGCACCCACTGCGGCCTGGCTGGGGGCTGTGACACCCCCCGGACATCCCCCCGCCACCCCAGGGACCCGATTCCTGCTCCTATTGCTGTCCCCTGGTACCGCTCACCCCAAAACCCCTCTGGGGTGCCACCGGTGCAGAGCCATTGGTGCCAGCAGGACACTCCTAATGGCATACCCTCGCACCCAGTCTCTCCATCCCAGTTTGAGTGCAGAGCTGGCCCAGTTTGAGCCCCACAGGCCCCAGCCACAGGGTAAGAGCCAGGCTGGGAAGCCATTGGGGCGGGGAGCTCTGTGCCATGGCTCCCTGGGGACAGCAGGCACCCATTGCCCCCCAGTCCCAGCCAGCATCCCCCCCTCATCGCAGGGATGCACCCCAGGGGTGCATGTTGGGGACCGTCCAGCCCTTGGCTCCCCCGACGCCCCAGCTCGTCCCGCTTCCCCCTCTCAAGCACGTTGCCATTTACCATCTTGCTCAGTTGCTATATTTAGCTGATCAAAACTAATTTTAATTTATGGAAGGAAATTGCACTGCTGTTCCCACGGCCCCGCTGCCACCCTGTGTCCCGGGGCCCACGCACCACACCAAGGTACGGGGTGGGGGGTGCTGAGACCACCCTGACTCCCCCCACCCCCAGGAAAAGCCCACGATTCCCTGGTGAAAAGGCTGAGGGTGGCCACTGATCACCACTGCCCATGCAGGACCAGGACCCCTGCGGCACAGCGTTCGGCCTGGTATAGAGCAGGGGCTGCCTGGAGGGGTCAGCTCTTGCCTGCCCACCCCCATGTCACAGTCTTTAATTTGGGGTGCAGAAAGAGGAGCAGTTCTTGGGGGGGCTCCAGCTCGCAGCTGGGTTTGGCCTGTTTGGGTCAGGGGATGCTGAGGGTCCCTCCCACCCTGGCACAGCTTCACCCTGGGGGGCTTAAAGGCTCCAGGGTGCTGGGGACAGAAGAATGTGTCCTCCTGCCTGCAGCAAGACCATGAACCACTGCTGAGGCCCCCCACTATTGGGGTCGACACCCCTCGCGCTGCAGCACCCGTTTCTAGGGAGATGGTCCCTGCACTGGGGCTGATCCCACGAGCCCCTGCCTGGTCCCAGCCCACCCCAGTGCCTCTCCGTGTCCCCTGCTCCATGGCAGGGGACAGGGCACAGCATCCCCCCCCGGGTACCAGCACAGCTCTGAGCTCCAGAGGAGCTGCATCTGTCCATCTGTTTGAGCAGGGTGCTCTGGGACAGGGGCCAAGGGGTGCCAGCACCCATGAGGTGATGCTGCTGGGACCCTGGGGGGTACCGGCACCCATAGGATGATGATGTGGGGGTCCTAGGAGGTTACCAGCACCAATGGAACAATGCTGTGGGGGTCCTGGGGTGTACCGGCACCCACGGAGCGATGCTGTGGATGTCCCAGGGGGGTACCAGCACCCGTGGGACGATGCTGCGGGGCCCCGAGCCCAGCATAGCAGGTGGGGGTGGGAGGTGGGAGGAAGTGGCAGCCGCAGCGCCGTTGGGCTGGGGGAGCTGGGGACCCACCACAGCCAGACCCACGGCGTGCTCAGCGCGGGCAGGGCTGGGCACGGGGCGGCTGGTTCCCCCCGTGCCGGGGACACCAGGGGAGGCCTCGTGCAACACGCGGGGCGGTTTCATCAGCCACCTCCCCACGCAGCTCATTACGGCTCCGCTCCCCCTGGGGCACACGGGGCCGGCGCAGCCCCGGCCAGGCCACCGGCACCGCGCCCGAGCCGGGCCTGGCAGGGTGGGCACGGGATTGGAGCCGGCTGTGGGCAGGGCAGGGATGCTCCCCAGGAGCCGGGCACGAGCCCGTAGGGATGGCTTGCTGCCTCGGTGGGGCCCGGTGCCTCAGCTACTGCAGTGCAGCAGGGCACCCGCATCCTGCCCCCCCGACAGGTATGAAGGGCTGGGAGGGGAGGGGGGACGTTCTCCCTGGATTTTAGTTGCTGAGCCGGGCGATGAGGCGATGAGCAGCGCTCTGGCTGCGGGCGGTTATCCCAGCCAGTGGTGATGGGCACCACGGGGCAGCTCTGCCTGGCATTGCCATCCCCATCCTCACCCTCCAGCCTGGTCCCCAGGGCTAGGCACAGCACCGAGGGAGCAGCCTGGCTCCCAAAAGGAGCCAGCGTCCCACAAGGGCTCACGGCTGGGGAGGGAGCAGGGTTGGGGTGCCAGCCCTGCAGAGACCCGCAGCCTCTCATCCTGTTACTCTCCACCGGGTCCCACCCCGTGCAAACGGCTCCTCATCAGGGGACTCACAGCCCGGCCCGGCCGCAGGGACGAAGCACCCACCCTTCAGCATCGTCACTGGGGATGAAGCCAGCAAAACCCAGCGCAAACAAAGCCCTCGAGCCCTCAAAACCTCCCGGAGAGGAGCCGCTCTCCCCTGCCTGCGCCGGGCAGCGGCTCCCATGCTGCCTGGCAGCTCGCCGGCCTCCCTCCCCTCCTACGCCTGCTTATCTTTAGCCCGGGCTCTCAGCTCACTCGCACGCACCGGGCTCGCTTCCATACCCAGCCACCGGCCCTCATCCCCACCGTCCCCTTGCCAGCACCCGCAGCGAGGTGTCACCCCGACCCCTGGGCTGCAACCAGGTTTATAATTAACTCCCCGGATCCTGTGCATCTTTAAGGGTCATTTGCATCACGCCAGAGTGCGTAAACTTCCTATCCCAGCTCCTAATTAGTGCGCTGAGACAACGCGAGCCCCTGGGGAGCGACATGTTTTTCCGTGTGCCGCAGCCCCGGCGTGGTATGGGATGCTTGATGGGGTACTGAGGGGGGTCCCAGGCTGCTTTTGACACCTTTGAATCCTTCTCCATCCCTCAGTGACCCCAGAAATGTTAACTACACCAAGTTAATCCTAAAGTCAAAGCAGGGAGAGTATTAGGGAAGCTCCTGGAGCAGTGGAAGCTGCTCCGGGACCTGAGGACTCCCCTAATAACTCCAGGTCAGGGTCCCCAAGCAACTCTGCATTTTATCCTCCCGTCTTTCCCTTCCCCACAGGGCAAAGCAGCATCAATGCAGAAAACAGAGAAAAAGGCCATTTTCACCAAATTATGGGGATTTTGTTGCAAGTCTGACTGGGGGTAGGGAGGGGGAGCAGCCAAGTCCCCTCTGCTGGCATTCAGCAGCTTCCAGAACGTGTTTTGTTGGAGAAAAAACAAGGATTGAAGTGGGTGAAAGAGTTTCCATCCCAGCTTTTACTGGGAGAAGCAGCGAGCTTGGCTGTGAGGGGAAAATCTGAGCCAGGAGCAGTGAAATCCTGGGGAGGGGAAGGGGGGGACACGGGCCAGATGCTGCCTTGCCAGGGGCAGGAGGGCAGCAGGCTTGAAATGGGGCTTTAGGGACACCCCATCACTGATGGGGACACTGTGCTGGGACCACCATGGGCTGCATCCATCCCTGACTGGTGCTTGCTCCAGCTCCCACCGGTCCCCAGGGAGCGGCAGCGCTGGGGCCTGGTGGTGCGAGCAGCATCCCCATCCTGCTGAAGGGAAAAGTCAAAGTTGAGCAGAGTCTGTGCCCCGGGCTGACAGGCCCTTCTGCTTTTTATAGGTTGTTTAAACAACTGACCAGTATAAACCAGAGCGGGGCCGGCAGCGCGGGAAGGGGAGTGGGAAGGCAGGAGGAGCCTGCTGGGAAGCAGGGGAAAGGAGAGACCCGGTGGGGACAGGATGCTGCAGGAGCTTGGGGCACTGAGAGCATCTCTGGGTGCTGAGGACAAGGGGGGAGTTGTCTCCCCTAACCACCCTCCCCCACCTCACAAGCATCACCCCAGCACCCAGCAAAATCCCCAGGGGTAATTACAATTCATCTTGCTACCCCCACCGCAGCAGAGGCCCGGCCGTGGCATCGCCCTGCACCCCCCCAGCACCTAATCCAGGCTCCAGCTGGGCTCAGAGGGTGGGGGGGGGAGCATCCAGCCCCGGCCCCGGCCTGCCCAGGGTGACACAGACCGAAAGCCCCACCGGCACCGCTGCGGCCCGAGTGCCACCGGGGGAAGCGCAGCGACGGGCGGGGGCTTTTCGGTTCCACAATGACTGTGTGGAAGGACTGAAACGTCCCTGAAAAACGTGGCAGCTCTTGCCCTCGGGAAGACAGACTGACAGACTCCCTGTCTCCCAGAACACCTTTTTGGCTGGCAGCAGCCAAGGGAAGGAGCGTGGTGCTGTTCCAGGCTGGGCTGCCCCACACTGCAGCCAGCACTGGTAAGGGGAAATGATGCTCATGTGCTGCTGAGGGCAGCCAGAAGTTGCTGACAGCTGGCTGGAGCCCATCCCCGTGGTGTTAGGCCTGCACAGTTTACAAACCTGGCTTGGTCCTGACAATCCTGCAGTAATTCTTTGGGAGAGGAGGGAAACCCAAGGATCCAAAATACACTAATCCCCCCCAATCCTTCTGGGTAACCCCCGTGGCAGGGTGGCAGTGCCAGACTCTCACTCCCTCACTGCTGTGATGCTTCTCCCAGACACCAACAGGAATCCCCATCCCCTTGCGCTGCGCAGACTTTCCCAAACTCACTTTCCTTCCCTGCTGCAGCACCAGCTGCTCCCAGCACAGGGGCATCACCAGTGTCCCACGCTCGGAGGCATCCCAAATCCACTCCCCCCACCCCCCGAACCACACAGGTCTCCCCAACACATCACCCACGTGTGACGTGTCCAGCTGGCAGCCAGCGTTGTGGGAAAGGGCCAGGATCTGGCTCCCCGGCCGGGTCGCCCACGCTCCCTTCCCAACCGGTACGCGATGCCCCAAGGGGCCGAGGGGGCACAGCCCGGGCCAGGCCCCTGCCCTCCCGCTCACCCGCCAGCTGCCAGTGAATTCATTACCTGCGAAGCCCCGTCCCCAGAGCCCGCAGCTCTGGGAAACTTCTCTCATTAAAGGAGTGAAGCCCCAGGGGTGGGGCTGCAGCGGGCAGGAGGATCCGGCAGAGGATCCACCGCGGGGATGGGTGATGGAGAGAGGCTGATGGCTGCTGGGATGTGCTGGACATGCCACGTGCTGTCCAGAGCCAGGGCCGGGCCGAATCCCCACCCGGGAGCGGAAGGGAACGGGGCTGCCATGCAGCACGTGCCATAGACTGACCGGTGCAACCCCTCAGCAAAGCCACGCTGACATCAGGCCCCGGCCCTGCACTGCCGTGTCCCGGTGCTGCGTCTCAACTCACTCCAGGCCGAGCCGACAGCCCCGCAGTACCGTGCCTCAGTTTCCCCTCCGCGCAGTGAGCTCAGCCCCAGCGCCCGAAGGCCTTGGCGGGCCCGGGGGCGGAGGGGGGGGCGGCCGGCGGGGCCGGGGCAGGGCGGCTGCCATCCAGGCTGCACTTCTGGGCTAAACCCGGGCGTTCCTCCCTGCGCAGACACGAGTAAAAATAACCGCCCGAGCGCGGCACAAACCACAGGCTTTTTATAGCCCGCCATCCCTAGACGGCGGGGCGGGAGACGGGGCTCCGCCGTGCCCAGGGCAGCCCGCGGGGCGCCGGAGCGGCCACACCGGCCCCTCCCCGGGCCGGCACCGCTCCCCCAGCCCGTGCGCCCCGACGGGGCGGCCGGCCGGATGCGTGGGGCCGCCCACAGCGGAGGGGACCCCTGTCGGGGCAGCCGGCCGGGACTGCGGGGTGTGCGGATGCCGCTGCCCCTCTGCCCGGTGCCGGTGCCGCCCGGGGAGGAGCCGCGTCTCGGTCGGTGCGCTCGGGACCCCCCCCCCCGCCCGGGACACGCACCTGGACACCGGCTGTTCCTCCTCGGCAACGTCCCGCCGGCTCAGCCGCGGGTGCCCGGTGCTGCAGCGGAGCCGGACCGGCCCCGATGCGGCCCGGCCGCCGTCCGGTGCCGCTGCCGGTGCCGGTGCCGGTGCCGGTCCGGTGCCGGTCCCGGTGCGTGTCCCCGGAGCAGCGCGCTGCCCGCCGCCTGCCCGAGCCGCGCCGGCAACATTTGCATAGCCCCGCCCCCTCGGCGCGGTGATTTGCATAGACCGGCCGGGCCCGCTCTGATTGGCGGGCGCGCTGGGCTGGTTTGCATAGCCCCGCCTCCGCCGGGAAGGGGACGGGGCGGAGATGAAGGGGCTGCGGGGGGGAACTGGGGAGACTGGGAGGACTGGGAGGGCGAGGTTGGGGGGGGATCCGGCGGGGAGGACGCGGGTGGATGCGGATGGAGGTGAAGTTTGGGGCGTCCCGGGGATGCGGTGCCCGGGCTGAGAGAGAGGGGTCCTGGGTGCAGGTTTAGGGCCAGGCGCTGGGTTTGGCCAGTGCCAGATCCCCACCTTGGCTTCAGGAGAAGCCCCCTTCCCCCCCTCAGTGGTCCCCTCGGCCACAGGATTTGGGGGGACGGTCCCCCGAGCTCAGGGTCACCGAGGACTCGGCAAAACCACAGCGAAAAAGCACCCCTCGTGGGCTCAGCCCCCACGGCAGCTCCAAAAGGAAACACCCAATGCGCTGGGGGGGCTGCTGCCCCCTGCCCATCCCCCTGCAGCGAGCGAGGCCCCCCTGCAGCGAGCGGCCCTGCGTGGGTGCTGCCACCGAACCGCGGTGACATAACCCGGTGAGGAAGTGCTGGGGACACCGAGCGGAACCTCCGCACGCAGCTCACACGCTGCCTGGTGCAGACCCCAACACCGCTGTGTCCCCCCACCCGGCACGGGAAGGACGAGAGGGGACAGGGACACCCGGGACAATCCAGCGCTGTGATTTCCTGGCTCCGTCCCCACTCCCAGCGCTGGGAAGGCGGCAGGAACCTGCTCTGCATCAGGGCATCTCGGGCAGGGACCGGAGGGTGCAGGTGTTTGGGCAGCCTGTGGTTTGGAGCCCCTGAGGATGACCAGAAGTGGGCTTTGCGGGGCGAAGGGACAGATGCTGCTCTGGCACAGACCCACGGACAGGCTGGGTCTGGTGGAGGGGAATAGCACAGCAGAGCTGGGAGTTGGTGTTTCGGCCGGAGGGTGCAGAGGAGCTGAGCTCAGAAGGTGCTTTTCTGCAGGGGAGGGAGCAGAAGCCAAGCTGGAGGGATGCTGATGTGCCCTGGCTCTGTGTACCCGGTCCAAACCTGGCCCCAAAATCAGCCCTGGAGACGGCACTGCCCAATTCACACCCACCTCCTGTCCTTGTGTGACCTCTGCCTCGGTGAGGGCAAAGCCACGCTGCGGCTGCAGGGGTGACCAAGCCCACCGCACCTTGCCCCAGCTCCCCCGAGCCCACAGTCTGCCGGGCATCCCGAGCAGGTGCCGTGTGCTGGGGGGGACCATGCAGGGGGTCCCGCTGCCTCTGTCTGTCCAGGAGCCGCTCAGTGTGGGGCTCCTGCGGGCAGCACCCGTGTTTACAGCAGCGAGGGGGAACTGATGCAATTCCCAAGGTCCCAAGACGTGAGCGGAGCTGCGCGGGCAGCAGGTGGGAAGGGGGTTACCGAGGGCTCGCTGGAAACCAGCTCCCACCCCAGCCCCATGGCAGGGACACATCATCCCACCCCGGCCGTGTGGGGGGTCCGACCCTGGCCCCTGCCCCAGGGGGGTTTGGGAAGAGGAGCTGGAGAGATGAGGACTCCAGACAAGGCGTTGGGTGCTGGCTGCACTGGCAGAAGGAACATGACATCTTTCTTAGATCTGCTTCTAAGGCTTATGATTTATGGAGGGCTTCAGAGAGCAATTAGCAGACTGTTAATTAGCCTGGCTCATAATCTTAATTGATCCTGAAGAGGAGGGAGAGCAAAAGTGCGAGAACAGCATCAGAGCATCGTCAGAGCAGCATCCCAGCAGCCATGGAGTCATGGATGGTGTGTTCAGATGCCCCATCCTGCCCTGGGCCGGGGTCTGGGGACACGCAGGGTGGTCATTTGCCTGCCAGGGTGTGGGACCCACTGCCCCGTCCCCCTGCCTTCACCTCAGGCTGCCCAAGGGCCCAGCCTGGCCAAGAGCCGCTTCCAGCTGTGGCATCAGAACCCCCTCTTTGGGTAGGGGACTGACTGTACCCCTTGGGTCAGGGGGTGCCCAGGCTGGGGGCTCTGCCTGGCTGCTCCCTGTAAGCTCCAGGTCAGCAGCTTGAAAAGCTTTGAGCTCCCTCTTGAGGTCCTTCTTGCCTCAGAATTCTGGGGTTTGGGGGAGCCGGAGCTGCTGGGTGCCCCCGGCTGAGCCCGGCAGAGCTCTGCACCCTGAGCGACAGCCCGTAGCAGATGACCGGCCCCCGTCACCCTCCTGGCCACGACGAAGGGGCACAGACACCATCACCGGGAGCTGGCTGGGGGACTTCGGGGCAAGCGGCTGTGACAAGGCCCAGGCACAGACATTCCCCCCCAGCCAAAAATGCGAACGGGGCTGGAAACAAGCCAGGAGCCAGACCCATGCTGCCTGCCAAGGCCAACACACCAGCTTTCAAAATAGCCTGTGTCCCGCGCAGCTCCGGCCGGGGCAGAGGGTGCCAGCGGGAACCACCCACGCGGGACGGGACGGCCGGTCGCCCCGCGCCGGGCAGCGCTCCTCCGCCAGACGGAAAGGTCACCCCATCCGGATCCCACAGCCGGGCCTGGGCACGGGCCCAGCGCTGATGACACCAGGCTGGAGGAGTCATCGTCGCACCCGGTTCCCTGGCCCGGCTCTGGCAGGGTGCCCGGGACGTGCATGGAAAGGCCCGACCCCGACGTCCCCTTGTCTCGTGTGCAGGGGAAGTTGCTGCTCTGGGGGGCTGAGGGTTTAGGTGGGGAAACCCTGCCTCAGTTTCCCCACTGCTCCCAAGGCGCGGGGCCTTTCCCAAGGTGACAGGTGACCTGTAGAGTGAATTTTGCCAATATGATCCTCCTCGAATCCTCCCCGATTCCCAGGGGGGAACCATTGGCAGGGTGGATCCCAGGGGAAAAAGCACTTCTGCTTCCCAGGATATTTATAAGACATGGGAAACTGGTGCTGGCCCCGAGGGCCGTCGGCTGACAGCAGGGCAGCACCTCAGGGGTCCGTTCTCAGCCTTGTGGGACTGAGAACATTTTGGGTGCTCGCTCCTGACCTGGCGAGGATGCTCCCGTGGCAGGTGGAGGCCAAATGTGCCTCTCCCCGGGGGGAAGCAGGATGAGGCCACCACGGTGTCCCCTTCTCACCACCCTCATCCCCGCCAGCCCCACGCCGGGGCCGGGGTTACGATGGTGGGGCTGATCCCAGGCTGTTCCCAGGAGCGGGAAAGCCGGGGCTGGCCCCGGGAACGGGGAGCGGCGGGATGCGCCGCCCAGAGCAGCTCCAGCGCCCGTCCGAGCCCGGACGGAGCCCCCCGGTCCCGCTTCCTCCATCCACCCCCCCAAACTCCCATCGGTCCCCAAGAGGCTCCCGTGGCCCCGTCGGGGGGAGGGTGCGGGGCGGAGCCGCCCCGCGCTGCCCGGGTCGGGGGGGTCTGCCCGGGGGAGCCGCTCGGCTGCACCCCCCGCGGCGAGGGGCCGTGCCGGGAGGCAGGACCGGCCCGCCCCGGCCCGGCCGCGGCGCGGGGAGGGAGGGAGGGAAGGAGGCGGATGCTCGGCGGGGCCGCAGCTCCGCCGCCCGAGCGGCGCTCCCGGCCCGGGCCGGCTCCTGCTCCTGCTCCTGGCTCCCAGTGCCTGCCCGAGAGCCCGCAGCGGGACCACCGGGAGGGGAGAGCGCTAAACTTTGGGGCGCGGAGGTTTCTGCCGGCCCGGTGACCCCCGGGTCCCGGTGCCTGCCCCCGGTTCCCGGTACCGGCCCCGCCATGCCCGCCTCCTACCCGCAGCGGGCCCTGACGGTTCTGCTGCTCTTCGGCACGCTGGCCGCCGCCATGGCCCTGCTCTCCTCCAGCCTCATCTTCCAGCTGCCGTCGGGGCGGGTCGGGGCCGGGGCCGGTCGAGGGGCGATACCGGAGCCGGCGGCCGCCGTCCTGCTGCCCGTGTCGGCCGTGCTGGCCGCGCTCTGCCTGGTGCTCAACGTGAGCTGCCTCCTGCTCTGCCTCCTCCACGGCTACTTCAGCACGGAGCTGTGCCGGGGACAGCCCGGGCCCGACCGGTGAGAGCCGCGGGGGACGCGGGAGTACCGGAGGGTTCGGGGAGCCCCGGGCGTGCAGGGGAGGCTCCGGGGGGGGGGGGGTGGTGGCCTGGGCACCGGGGGGCTGGGGGGCAGCAGGGGGGCAGAGAGGGTGCAGGGGAGGGAGGGTGCTGGGGGTGCAGAAGGGGTTGGGGGAAGGAGGGGTGCGAGGAGAATGAGGGGTGCAGGGTAGTGCTGCCCCCCCAGGACCTGTCCCCTCGGCCCGGGACAGGTTTGTACCCGCTCAACCACCCGGCTGCCCTGGCACTTCCCCATTTCCCCCGTAACATCCCTGTGTGACCCCCATCCGTGCCATAGGGTCTCTCCGGGCTTGCAGGAGCCCAGGGAGGGGGCTGCCAGCCCAGCCCAGCCCAGCGCCAGCAAGATGTGTTGGGCCTGGCTGCGATGCCCACGGGCACCCGTGGGTGCAGCCAGAGAGCTCGGCTCTGCCGTCGCTGCCGGGGTGATTGCCCAGGGCACTGGCACAGCACCCAAATGACCAAATGACCACAGGCCTGGGGTCATTAACCCTGGACATGTGTTGACTTAATCATTACCAGCACATTTACACCTGGAAAATCGTTTCCACAGCAGCTCCCCTCTCCTTCCTGGCCAGACCTGGGCTGGGCTGGCCTGGGGTGGCGGCTCCTCTGCCTGTGTCCAGCCCAGCTCCAGCTCTGCTCCTGGGTTAAAATAGACCAAAACCCAACCCCAGCTTGTGACCCATCAGATTTAAAAGCGTTGTCAGAAATGGGTCTGTGCACAGAGTCTGAGGCTCATGCGATGGTCCCTGCGAGACCATTTTGGGACCACTCTGGCTTAAAAACTCGTTTAAAGGAAATTAAGCGCGTTTCAACAGTTACTTTTGTCCCTAATTAGACAGACCCATCAATGCCTCACGCTCTGCACGGAGCAGGATGGCTGGAGGCTCTCCAGCCAGCAGCACTGCCTCCCCTCCACACAGAGCTGGCACTCAGCGCGCTCATTAACAGCAAAATACTTCTGCAAAACACAGAATTCCTGTGGCAAACTCTGCCTTCTGGGGGTGCTGAGTTTGTGCTGGAAAACTGTCAGAGCAGAAAGCTCCCCACCAGTGGTGAATTTGTCAGAGATCCGTGGATTTGGGCTGTAAAATGCTCGGTTACGTTGTGAGGCTCAATTTTGGAATTCCGGGAGGTGAAGCAGGAGCAGCACGAATCAGGCAGCCGGATGCAAAGTCACAGGTAGAGAGATGGAGACACGGGACAGCCCGTGTTCCAACAGCAGCCACTTGTTCAAGGACTGAGAGGGCAGAGCAGCCATCGCTGCATGGCTGTGACCCCGCTGACAGGGCGCAGGGGAGCCCTTCCCGAATGATTTGATTTCAAACAATGGTTCTGTGCCCCACTCCAGAGCTCTGGTGAAGAGAGAAGTTGCTTTTGGCTTTACTGCAGGTGATCTGAGGCGGCGGGTGGGTTTGGAGCCTCCGCTTGGGATCTCAAGTGGATCACGTAGTCTGGCTGTGCCTCAGTTTCCCCAGCTGCAACCTGAGGGTCACACTCGTGTTTGGGAGGAATAGGGCAGGTTCTCAGGACACGAAGCTGCTGGCCTGGAGGCTGCCCCCAGGCAGGAGGTGCTGGCAGGACGCAGCCCCCTCCCCACGATGCCGTTAGCCGCTGTGTCCCCATGGCCAAGCCGGTTTCATTAGGGGACCCGCTCACGTCCCTGGGACCTTTCCCACGTTGGGCCTGTCACACTGAATTACCGCTCCGCTGCTCAGCGCCGCGCTCAATAGCCCGAGCCAGCTCGGAACAAAGTCCTTCTCCCTCCTAATCCCCCCCAGCTCAGGTAATTAATAACACAAAGCGGCTGCTCTTCCCGGCCAGCAGCGAGTCCAGGGTCTATTAACGGCTCCCTGCACCAGTGGCAAGGGCTGAGGGGCCACAGCGAGCCCGGGAGGGGGCGAGGGGGCCAGGCCGTGCTGGGAGGGGGTGACTGCACCAGGACACAGCCCCCCTGGCTGCTAAATCACCCCTCACCAAGCCCCCTCCAGACAAAAGGCTTGCAATCTGAGCTGAGCACAGAAACCCAATCCCAGGGGCGCAGGGAGAACCTGGCCTGGCTTAATCCAACACCAGCACCCGGTTTGGTTCCTCTCTTGCTCTTCTGGCTTTGCCCAACGGGGTAAATCACCTGGAAAACAGCCTCCAGCCCCATCTGTCTGTGTGGAGCCCCAGCCCCCAGCCTGTTTCTGACACACAGGAGCCAGGCAGGGAGAGTTTTGAGGTTTTCAGTGACCTGAAAAGCTGTGCAGAGCGGAGGGACACAGCCCAGAGCTGTGGGCAGGCCGGGGGAAAGGCCAGTTCAGCGGAGGTCCCTGGGTGTGACCCGGCTCTGAACCGCTTCTCTATGCAAAACCAGCCTTTCAGTTTCTCAGCGGGGGCCAGGGCTGAAAGCAAGGACAGACTACACAGACCTGCCTTTCTCTCACCTGTTTCGCAGGGCAGACTGGTTCCTCCTGGACAGCCGGACCGTTCGCCACGCTGCCATCGGCTTGTTCTGCTGCGGGGTCTCAGTCTACCTAACAGGCAAGTGCTCGCTCCCCCCAGCACAGCCCGTGTGTTTTCAGCCCAGACCATACATCCTGTGCTGGTTCTTGAGCTGCAGAGTTTCTGCCTCAGCACTGGGTTTGTTTTGCAAATATCTTTGCCAGCTCATTCCTGTAGCGTGAACTTTCTGTTCTCAGCGGTCAGCCCTCAGGAGGGCTCTTCTGGCCTGAGTGTTGCAGGTCTCACACATGGCTTTAGTCCTCCTGGTTCCTCAGGACGCTCTGCTCTCTCCTTCCCTTCCAGCTCTTGCCATCTACATGCTGCTGCTCTTTGAGCTGGAGGCTGGCATCGCCAGCGCCTGTATCCTCTCCTCGGGCGTCATCGTCCTGCTGATCACGGTGACACACGCCCTGGTACGCGCTGCCCAGGCTTCGCGCCGCAGCTGCTCCGAGGCCCCTCACACCCTGTACGAGAACGACTCTGCCCAGCACGGCGAATCCTCTGCCAGCGACCTCAACAACAAGAACGTGGCTGCGCCCCGGCCCCGACCCGAAATCCACCGGGAATTTTCCTTCCCTCCTTTCCTGGAGCGTAAATCCCAGCTGGGCTCTCCAGCCAGCAGCAACCTCACGTCCTCGGGCAGCCCCGGGCTCGGCTCCCAGAAGGAGAGCTACAACCTGCCCCGCACGCACAGGACGCTGTCGGCAGAGTCGGGGCTGCTGCAGGCGCAGGGCAAACCCTGGAGCGGCGTCACGCAGGAGATGAGGAACGTGCTGTCGCGCAAACCGGGGGCCTCGGGCAAGGACTCGACCCTGGTGTGAGCGGCAGCCAGACCTTTTCACCCCATCTCTTCCCAGGAGTCACAGGCACCAGGGACAAGATTTGCATCTCTGTTCAGAGCTTAATACAGATGTGGGCTGCTTTCCCACCCTCCCACCTGGGGAGCATCCTGCTGGATGCTTTTTGCTTCTTTCACTGAGCAGACACCACCCCTGCTGAAAGCCAACATCCCTCGGCCGCCCCAAGCCCCCAGCCTTCCAGCAGTGACCCCTGTGGGGTGCCCATGGCTGTCCCAACAAAGGAAGCAGAATGTGTGGGTGAGGCGAGGGGACCCTGTCTGTGAGCAGACCCACCCCCCTTCTACAGCAGGAGGAGGTGTGCTGGGCATTGCCCCCACCCACGCCAGGACCCTGCCCTCGGCCTTGCTGAGCGTCACACAGCTTGTATGGGCCCATCTCTGGAGCCTTCCAGGTCCCTCTGGGGGTGAAGCCGAGTCCAGCTCTGCTCTGATCCCAAATCCCTTGGTGAACTCCTCCGAACAGAACTGTTGCTTCCAGGAGAGATGAACACTGAAGCTCCTGAAGTGACCTCCAGAGCCGTGCATACAGCTCTGCTCCCCCCCTGCTTGACAGGGGATGAAGAAAGTCCTTTTTCAGTTGTGGTATTTTTTTTTAAAAGAACAGGACAATTCCTGTTGTCATTTGAAAGGCTCAACTCCACACGTCTTTGTTTCACCCTGTGCCCTCTGAAACATGCAGAGCCAGCAGGCTCCAAGACCCCCCAGCCCCAGTGAGCAACAGGGGAATGTTTTAGCCAGAACTTGCTTGTTTTTTCTCTTTATTGTTGTTCTCACTAAACCCAGATTCCTGGCAGGCACATGAAAAAGCCCTCCCTGCAGAATGCCTCCTGAAGAGAGCTGGAGTGTGCCTGCATTATGTCTTTACAGAGCTGTCTACAGAATACTGGGAGCAAGACCTGGTTTTTGGGAGATATTTCTGCAGCCAGGAGGTAGAGAGGGAAATGCCTTGTAGCCATCTGCCATCGGAGAGAACTGGACAGTCCAAACACAGACCCACCCCGCTTCCCTTCAGCAGAGTGCTGTGGAAAGGGACACAAGCGCTCCCCAAAGCACCCCCCAAAGTCATCCTGGACCTGCTTGGGTGCAGCACCTGGTTACTGGGCCGCTCTGTGCAGCTGCACAGGTTGAACAGGTGGCTCCTCGCTCCTCATCGTGGTTGGAGAACACGCAGCCAGGGCTGGAGACGGCGGCGGAGGATGGACAGTCCCATCTGAACTCAGGAGCTGGCTGGAGGGTTCTTGGCTTGTGGGGTGACAGTGCTGTGAAAAGAGGGAGCGTCACATCCCACAGGCTGGCAGGACACATCTCAGCAGCCCTGAGAACGTCAAGAACTAGGGGCTCCCTCCAGTGAGACCCCATGCCTTGCAGCAGGAGAGCAGTTTAGGCAAGCACAGCCTTCAGCCGGCTATGACGCGGTGCAGACCGGCCCCCTGGGCACCGAGACAGCCATCACCCCAGGGAAAACCACTGGAAGTGCCCTGGGCTGCACAGAGCTTGTCCCTGCCATGCAGGAGGCGGGGAAGGCACAGAACCTGAGCCAGAAGTGCCAAGGCAGAGTCCTCCTGCAGAGCCAGAGCCTCTGTGGCTGCAGTGGGTTTCTCAGGGATGGGCATCTGGGATATCCCACTCCCACCCCGTCAGACTCCAATACCAGCCCCACTCTGAGACACAAACACACCAGACACAGATCATCTGCTGGAAGACATTTTAGTAGCTGTGGCTACATAGAAAAATGCATCATCGTTCTGCTACCATGTATCTCTGTGGGACTCTGCCCAAAAGAGCCAGGCACATGGCAGAGACAGCACCCAGCACAGCCTCTGCCCTCCCGCACCTCGGCAACGTCACCTCCCTCCAAACACCTTTTGGCACAACAAAGATTTAACCTCTTGCACAACCCAACAGCCCTTCTGAAACAAGGAAATAAATCATGTTCCTGTTACCTTTCTGTGAAGGAGATGATTTGCTTCCCAGCAAACCGAGCCAGAAGATGACTGGCAGGCAAGCAGCGTGCTCTCTCAATGTATTACTGAGGTAACTGCTTGGCACACCTGCACTGGGCTGTGTTACACCCCACAGCCCCTGCCAGCCCCCACAGTCACTCGGATCAACAGGCAGCACGGCATCCCCTGGTTACCTGCGGCCCTGAGCAGCGTTCAGCTGATCCTTCATGGCTATGGCGTGTTTGAGCAGGCTGTCAATGCTCTTGAAGTACACACTGCTGTCAGTCATGTTCTTTATGGCACTGAAAGAAGAGAGGGGAGGATGGGAGGACCAGTCCAAAGGTATTGTGGTTTTAGAGCACGCAGCCCCCAACAGAGAGGGCTGTATGTAAGAAACCTCAGCTTTATATAGCACATTGCCTCTTCACACACTAGCTAGCTGGGGGGTGGATTCACTGCAGGAGATGGGCAGGTGTGCACGGCGCAGAGAAGCGGGGAAGAGCTGCCACGCTCATCAGGGCGGAGCCCCTGGTAGCGGTCTGGGGAGCAGTGCCTCATGCCCTCGCCTCCCCCACCCCAAATACGCCCCTTCCCTGCCCTCAGGGAAGATTGGGCAGCTTCTGCTTTGTTTCTGCCACCCCACTGCCTGCACGGAGTCGTCCCTTGTACCTGCAGGCGTACTCCACTGTGTAGATGGCTCCTTGGCTTTGCTCCTCCCAGCTCTGCATGTCGGACTGAAAGAGGAAGCGGCATCGTTAGGCATCAGCATCGTTAGGTGTGCTCTGGACAGGGCCAGGGACACACTCTGCCAGCCCTGCCCAACACAGGCGCTGGCTGCTCTTCACTGGAAACTCATTTGGGTTCTGTCTCCTGCTTGACAGTTGGCTGCTGCACACTAGAATTTAAAATAAATGGGGTTTTGTGTTTATTTCTGGAAGGGTACTAGTTCAGGCCAATGCTCTGGATACCCTGGCACAAGTCCCCTTGTTTTCAGATGTTTTAGCCCCTGAGCCAGCCGGGAGCTGCAGTCACTCGGGCTGCTCACAACCAGTGGCTGCACGGAGAGCAAGGGACCAGCTGGATGTCTCCCAGCACAGGGATCTCCCAGTGCCTGGCTCCACAGGCAGCCAGGATCTGAACTGACACAGCTCCTGCAGCACCCCGTCCCTAGTCCTTCAGGTAAACGTGCCTTGCTCTCATTTCATTAGGCCTGCCACAAGCATCCCTGTCCCCCAGCCTGCTCTGAGCAGCAGTCAGCTCTGGGCCCTGTCAGCTGGGCAGACTCGAGCAGCCGGTTCTGCCGTGAGACGTAACCACACGCTGCAGCTCCAGGGACAGGGAAAACCAAACAGACACACAGACCACAGCCAGGGCACAGCTGAAGGCCGAGCTGTAGCTCAATAGATAGCTATTTCAAAAGTCTTTAAGTAGCTCAGGCACTCCTGAAAACCTGTTCTCATGGGAGCTCATTCTCTGGTCTATTCTGCCAGGTCGAGTTACCAGCCAGAGGAGATCCAAGGGCCTCTTTCTGCGAGCGAGGGAGGTCGGGCAGGGGCTTGGACCGCCTCCAAAATCACTTGTGCTGTTCAAAGCCTGTCCTACATCAGGACCTTGACCACACAGCTTCAGGCTACAAAAGAAACAAGCCTCTACATGCAACGCTGGGGGAGAGCTCTGCGGGAGAGGGTCCTTCAGCCCAGGGCTTGCAACCCCCCGGAGACCCAGCTTGGCCCCAGCTCCAGCTGCATTGTAAATGGCTGTGTCTGTTGCTGGGAGCACACTCTGCGTGCAGGGGCAGCAGTGAAAGGCACAGGGACCTTCCTGCAGCTCCTCACCCTCCCCTCTCCAAGCAGATCTTGATCAGCCGTCCAGACCCCGGCATGGCACCGCTCAGCCCCATGTCCCAGCTGCTCCCTGTGGTCCTGCTGTCCCTGAGCACTGGTATCAGAGCCAGTGATGTCTGTTCCCAACACTCCCACCTCCTCATCGGATTATCATGTGTTTAATTAGGAACAAAAGCCTAGAGCTCCTCACTTCTTAATCTTGTCTTGATGTCCTCTCTCCAAATTCCTGGACGTGCCCTTGGATGGGGTTTAGGAGCTAAAGCCAGCTATTAACACACAACAGCACTAACGATGTGTTACTGCTGCTGGGTTCTCCAAAGAGCAGGGGAACCCCAGACAGGCTGCTCTGTGAGGAGCGGGGCTCAGCAGCACAGGGCCCTGCCTCACGTCTCTTATCAGGGAGCTGGTAAATCTGCTCTGAGAGTTTGAGAGGCTGAGGAAGGTATTAAGATGATTGTTTTATCAAATCACAGAAAGTGGCTTGTAAAGGCAGTGAGGTGACCTTCTCTTTGCAGAAACTTTTCTCCCAGCCCTGTCCCTCCCAGTTTTTCCTACGATTCATCCCCATGGAAGTTTCACAGGCAGCTGCAGAGCTGAAGGAGAGCTGGAAACCACCAATAAATCCTGTTTCCTTTATACATTACCCACATCTTGGGGCTAAATTACTGAGAACGGCTTCACACAGCATGTTCCTTGTTCTCCTTTTCTGTCCTGAAGAATTAAGCCCACCTCACTTCAGTGCCTTTGCTCTGATCTAGATAAAACCTGACAGTGTTTTCATGGTGTGCAGCCCTGCCGACACCCTCCTGTCCCAGCACCTTGCACAGAGCCCAGGGGCTCTGGCAGAGCAACCCAAATTACCCATCTAACTGAAGGCTCCACGGTGACAATGGTCCTGTCAGGGCCATCCCTCTCTCATGGGGTGACAGGCCCAGGCTGCTCCCTGCAAACAGCAATGCCCAAAGCTGTTGGGAGAGCGGGATCAAGGGCGACACAGGGGACCTGTCCACAAGCCCGTTACCAGCAGCCTGGCAGCACAGTCAGGACACTGGCCTGAGTCATGTTTAAACCTCCCAGTTCCTCAGAGGAACTGGTTACCAGCAGGAAGGAGAGCACGCTCCCAAACACGATGCTGCAGCCTTAGACAAAGATTAACTCGTGAGCTGACGTGGCTGGACGTGTCACTAGCAGCAGCTCTGGATCTGCTGTCATTCCAGCTGCCATAAATAATTCGTTTCCCATTTCCCCCAGCTCTTGCCAGATCAGCACACCATTAAGCACACAGCTGGTAACTGGGAGAGCTGGTAAGGAGCTGGAGGCGCCCGTGCCGTGGGTGGAAAGGGATGTACACAGCAGCATCTCTGGGCAAGCATCAGGACAGGTCTCCTACCATCAGAGAGGCAAAGGGGCCCCGGGGTGGCACCGGGGCAGTGCAGAGGGACGGTGCAGAGGGGCCAGCCGTGTCCTGGCACGCACCGGTACGCTCGGCATCGCCCTTCCTCATGTAGAGACCACCGGTACCCCGGCTGTGGCTGTGGCCAGGGCAGGGGGGAGGCTGCAAGGCTGAGCACAGAGGCATCAAAGGTGCTGGTGCCTGTGATGGCTGCAGTCACAGAGGCACGCAGGGCCCTGTGTTCACTGCTGGCACCCACAGGACAGTGCGACCTCCTTTCTCACAGGGACACAGCAGAGACCAGCAGCAATTCTGCCTACAACAAAGAATTCTCTGGGATGGCTGCAGCTAGGAAATGAGCTCAGCTGAGTCAGAGAGGTCGCAGCACACCGTGGATAATAGTGGTGAGCACACTGAGCAGGGGAAATGAGGGAATCAAAGGTCTGCAGAGATCCTGCCCAGCACAAGCCCTGCTTTGTGTCCAGCGCGTTCCATCAGCACTGCCCCTCACCCCCATCCCCATCACACACCCTTCAGTGATGGAAGCTGATCTCTTCCCTCTGCATGGCTTGTCATACGATTTGCTCAATTTCCTTTTGCTGGGGACAGGTCCCCCGAAACCAGGACTCTGGATTCAATGAGAGGCAGTGACAGCTGAGGAAGAACATCACAAACCTGTCTGCGTGCGCCAGCCACGCATCGGCATCAGCGTGGGCTATACACACAGATACATCTCTATATGCCTTCTGCTGCACACAGACACGTATATAAAACGTTAATAAATAATTGAATAATAAAGTGTCACAATCCAGGTTAATTTGGAAACCAGGGCTGTAAAGCAAAGGTGAAAAATGAGGCCTGACAGTGCATTAGCATAGACATGAAGCAGTAATCTATTCATGAGACATCACTCCTAATGAATCATGACTGGCAGAAGAGGGAGAAGGACAACAAGGCTGGCATTAAAGTGTCTGTGCTCCGTGCTCTGGAGAAAAGCAGGAACACAGCTGTGAGACGCGATTCATTATCCTGCTCTCCCTCATGTGGGCTCTCCTCACCGGTTTCACCCCCTCCCCTCCTCTCACCCTCCCCCTTATTTTATGTAGGAAATAAAAACCTCGCAGCACAGGCAGGGGTAATAAGATTTAACATCTCCCTCCTCCCTACAAGACAGACTACTCATTTTTCTTTGTTTCCACACACAAGTCCAGCTGTGTGAGCGTGGCTTTGCAGGACTCTCACGGTGGGGTTTTTCCCTCTAGGTCTGCAGGTAAATTTGCAAGCCCCTCTTACTCCCTCCAGCTCAAGGGTCCCACAGCTCCCTGCACCCTGACAGCTGATCTCCTCCCTCCTTCCCACCCCCAGGGAGATGAAATAGGGATGACATGTCAAGTCAGGAGAACAGCTTGTGCCCGACTGTGTCGCTGCCACGGAGCCCAAAGAGAAGCACAACTCACCTTGTGCTGTGCCAGCTCCGGGAGGGATCTGCGCACGTGCTCCTGGAGCCGGTACAGCGCCACGGAGGGCTCGTTGGCCAGGACGTACATGCTTTCCGTGAACTTGTCTGTAACTGCAACAGGAAAAACACTGGAGTTATGGAAAGCGGGGAGCAGTGGGGGGAAGGCAGGGCTGGAAAGGCTCCCCCAGAGCGCTGCTCCCATCCCCAGCACACCAATGGGCCGGAGGAGAGGTCAGAGCAAACCCCCAGCTGTCCCGTGTAACTCCCCACAGTGCCCCCAGGCAGCGAGGAGCTCGGCCCCAGCCACGGGCTGACCCACCCGGGGTGCTGCCACCTCCTCGGTCCCCTCCGAGCTCCAGGGTTCTGGTCTCAGGGACCACTTGGGTTACGACCGGCACCGGGCCCTTTCCAAGCAATCTGGAGGGGTGCAGGAGTTGGCTCCCACTCCTGTGCCTGCAGCTGCCCCATTAGGTTGGCAGTGCCAGGACCCCCTGGTCTGGGGGCTCCTTGTCTTGTTACCAGCCATTCGGGGCCACCTCGGGCTCTGCTGCACCTCCGCCCCCTCCCTGCTGCCGGCTCCTTCTGCTGCTCCTCAGCAGGTGCCCCCCGGGCTGGCATCCTAAAAGTGTCCATGGAGGAGACACGGTGGGCACACACCGGAGCTCGGGAGGCTTCGGTGCCCTTCTGAGCTGCCCTGCCGAGCCGCTTCCCCTCCCGCAGCCCCCGTATCCTGGCCGGACCACCCACCCTCCTCCCGGTAACTGAAGGACACGGAAACCAGAGCCCACACCGGGGGTGCCGGGAGCCTCGGGGAGCGTCTTGGCCGGGCTGAGGTCCTCGGCCCTCGGCTTCTGCCCCGAGGGAAACCGCTGTGTGTGTGTGTGTGTGTTCCCTTCAGGGCTCCTGTTCCAGCGACAGCGGGTCGAGCCCCGCCCGAGGGGGAATAACAAGCGCAACCCCTCGTTATACCGCGGGGACCGCCGGCTGCCTGTCCGTCTGTCCGTCCTCCTCACCCACCCTCGCAGCGGCTGGCAGGGAGGGGGCGGGCCGGGGGGCGCAGGGCTGCTCCCCACGGGTGCCGCCAGCTCAGCCTGTCCTGAACCGCGGGGCCCTGTCACGACCCCCAGCTCCCCGTCGCGATTAACCCCGCGGTGCCGCTCGGGCTGTGCTGGGGCTGCGGAACCCGTCACACCCGCCCGGCCCGGCCCCGCCGCACCCCGCTCTGCCGCCACCGTCGGGGCCTTGTCGCAGCTTCTGCTGCCGCCGCGGAGCCCTATCGCGACTGCTCTCCGTCGCGACCCGCAGAGCCCTGCCGAGACCGACCCCCGGGCCGCTCCCACCTTTCTTCACCTTCAGCTGCATCTCGGGCTCCTCCATCCCGCCCCGCCGCCGCTTCCGCTTCCCCCGGCGCCCGCCGAACCCGCCCCGGCCGGAAACCGCCGCGGCTGCCCCGCGCCACCGGCCCCGGCGGGGAACGCGGTCCCGGCGCCAGACGTTCCGCCGCGGCCCCCTCCCCTCGGGGCCGGCGCTCCCCACGGGCTGACCCCCCGCCCCGGGGCCGGGCTCGCCTCACGGGCGGGCGTCGGGGGAGCCCCGTGTCGGGACGCTGCATCCCCGCTGCCCCGGGCCAGCCCAGCGGGCGGCGTGTTAAAGCACCGCGTCCCCCCTTTCCCCACCGACGCGTCGTGTGCCCCCACCCCGGGTCTGCCTGGGGTGCCCCGGGCGGGCGGAGTGTACCCCCCGGTGCGGCACAGGGCAGCGGGGGCACCGCTGGCCCCTCGCAGGCCGCCGGGCTCGGGGGCGCCGCGTTCCCTCCCGAACCGCCCCCCAGCCGGGCATCTGTCTCCCGCACAGCCCCGCACCGCTCCCGCCCCAGGGCAGCCGGGACCGCTCTCCTCAGGCGGGGCCCGGTGCGGGGCGAGAGACAGACGGGGAGGGGGTGCCAGCCCCCTTCAGCGGGGACCCGCTGCCCCACGGCCGCCACCTCCCCGTCCCACGAGAGGGGCTGTCGCTTTAACGCAGCGCCTCCCGCCTCGCCCGGCCCCCCCCGCCGTCCGTCAGCGGGCAGGTGGAGCCGGACGGGGTCCTCGCTGTGCCCCGCTCCCCTCGGGCAGCGCCCCCCGCCCGGCCGGCCCGGGGACGGCCGGAGGAAGGGGAAGTGCCGGGGCAGGACGCGGGGATGAGCACAGGCTCCTCAGCGGGGAGCGGCGGCCTGGCCTGAGCTGGGACGGGCCGCACCGGCCATGGCGGGGACGGCGAGGTGGGCAGGCACGGCCGGGGAGAAGGGGGGAGCCTGGGGGGGGGCTGTCCCTCCGCCCGCCCTGGCTCGGCCCCGTGGCGAGCGGGAAGGCGGCCGGGGTCGCTTTGGGGACCCTTCCGAACCCGGGGCTGCCCCGCAGCGCGCCCGCGACCGGGGGTCTTGTGCGGGGGTCTGGCCGGAGAGGGCAGGCGGCACCCCGGGCCGCGCTGGGTGCTCGGGGCCCCGTCAGCCGCCGTCCCGGGACCTGTGCCCACCTCTTGCCCCTGCCTAACGCCTCGTCCCGTGGCAGCTGCCCCATGGAAGGCGAGGAAGCGGCCGCTCGCCTCATGGAAACCCTCCCAAAGGACGGGGGTGCCCAGGAGCCCTTGGAGGAGGGTGAGGACGGAGCCGAGAGCGCAGCAGCCGCAGCGGAGCTGGCGGTGACCATGGGCATGGGGGACAGCGGTGCCTTCCTGGGCTGTCTGCAGCCGGACCGGGGCGTGCCACACTTGGACCACGGAGAGGGTGAGTGCTGGGGGGATGGGGTGGCGGGGGCCGAGGTGGGGCGTGGGTGGACCCGGTACCCTGGAGCATCTGTGCCCCCATGGACTGGGATCAGCACCCTCTGTCGCCCTGGGGTTGGGGTGCATGCTGGGCTGGTTGCATCTCATGGTGCTGTGTGGAGCCCAGCCCAGTAAGAGGAACTGAGGTCCCTAACAGCCACCCATGTTTTGTAGGTGGAGCAGACACCCTCTCCAAGTCCTCGATTGCCTCCATGGACACGCTGAGGAGCACTGAGCTCTCGGACCTTGACAGTGAGTGTTGCAAAGCCTGGTGATTACAGAGTCTCAGGCTCAGCCTCAGCAGGGGACAGGCATGGGAGAGATCTCCTGGACTGCCTGTCCTGCCTGTAACATGGCAAGGCGAAGTCCAGACCCAGACCTTGCCCACGACTGGTGCCAGCAGTGAGAGGTCGCTGCAGCTCCGTGCAGCAGAACCAGAGATGCCAAACCCTTTCCATACACTTTCCTAATTAAACACATTATTTCCAAGTGCAGCTCTTCAAGGGCAGGAAATAGGCGGATGAACTGGAGTGCATCTCAGTATATCCCTGCAGTGTATCGTGTGTAATTATGCCATTAGTGCCAGATCCCTGCGCCCTGCAGTGCCCCAGATGGACGCTGCCCCTCCTTGGGCAGCTGTTGGGGCTGGTTTATCATCCTTGCTCAGCTGTTGGTCCCTGTGCAGCAGTGAAACCTCAGTGTCCAAGCACTTTACTTGCAAGGGAGTAATTCCTTTTTTTGGAGGGCTCGGTTTCTGCCAGGGATGGGAGGGAGCAGCCTCAGAGAAGGTGTATGAGACCTGTGCTTTCCATCAGTGTAGTTCCTCCCTGAGCACAGAGGGGATGTGTCCTGACTCTTGTCTCTCTGGAACAGGCTTTCCCCTGAAGCACTCGAACACGCTGACAAACAGGCAGCGAGGCAACAAGGTTTCTGCCCTCCCAGCCACGCTGGACAGTGAGTACCCCGGGGCAGAGCCGGCCTGGCGCCGCAGACGGGTGTGGGGTGTAGAGGGAGCACGGGGGGAGCAGGATGGGAACCTCTCCAGCTCCTGCCACCACACTGCTCAGCTTCCACCAGCGTGGTCTCTCGGGCTCCCTGCACTCACCATGTCTGGCTGTCCCTGCTGCTGTATGTTACCCTTCGGGTTTTTGGGACCCAGACAAGGGCTGTCTCGTCCTCACCTCCCCAGACTTGCAGGGTGATGAGCTGGGGGAATTTTATCCTGATGGGTGAATACTTTCTGTCCCCCAGCATTGTCCATCCACCAGCTTGCTGCCCAGGGAGAGCTCGGCCAGCTGAAAGAGCACCTTCAGAAAGGTACATGTCTCTTCCCCTGGGTTCTCACCCCAGATCATGCAGAGTCCTGCCAGACCACAGCATGCCTTGGCTTGGTTTTACAGCCTTTGTTGGATTTACTGGGGGGACAGGGAGCAGAGGGGGCTTTGCCCTTCCTTTTATGATGTCTTACCCATGTCTGTGCAGACAAGAACTTGGTAAATAAACCGGATGAGAGAGGTTTCACACCACTGATCTGGGCTGCAGCCTTCGGAGAGATCGAAACGGTCCGTCACCTGCTGGAATGGGTAAGGCCACACGTGCAGCACCCCGTTAACAGGAGACTTCCCATCTCCAGCCCCCGTGGCTGCCAAATTACCCATCACTGTCCTGGTACCATCTCAGCCAGCCTTCCCCATGGCACCAAACAGGACGTGTTTGCAGAACTAACAGCTCTGGCGCTGTCGGATGCTGCTCCCCGTTGGGCTGTGAGCTAAGTCAGGACCACGAAGAGCCTTATCTCACAGCTAGCAATAACTGTTTGTAATTAAATATCTGCTTATTGGTAATTTGAGATCAGGCTTATCACTTGGGCCCTGTAATCTGCCAGCAAATGTGCTCACTGAGGTATCGTTGCAGTTAATGAACTCGTTGCTTCGTCGTCCTTGAGTGCTGGGCTTGCAGTCGAGGACTGTCTGGGGGTGAGCAGGAACTAGATCCTCCTGTGCTCTGGATCCAGCTGCTCCCCAAAGCTCAATCCCACATCCACATGTATCCAGGGGTTAGCAAGCTCTCACGCTTCACTGGCCACACTCTGGTCTCTGTTACTCTATCAGGAGCAAAACTACAGTGTGTTGCTGGAGGGACGAACAGAAGCCACAATTAGCTGATACATTGATAAAGGATGCAGTGGAGGCTGGGAGAGGTCTGTGGCTGGCAGGACAGGGAGTAAATCGGTAATGAAAGAGGCTGGGGGTACTGCACAGGCATCCAGACAGGGCCAGTGATGCTGTTTCTGGTGACAGGGGAAAGGGCTGAGTAACAGGAACCAGCTGGGTTTACCGACACTGGAGATGGGCTTTTAAGCCCTCTCCTGAGATACCTGATGATTAAACTATGCCTGGTAGGGATTTTGGGAAGGAGGGGTCACTGCCAACGTGCGAGCTGCCCCTGCCCCCCAAGTCCATCAGAACTGGCTCCAGGATCAGCCCCCTCCCCAGGGGTGTCTGAGCAGGCTGAGGTCTCGGCAGGGCTCCTTCGGGGCTGACCCTTGTGCTGTCCCCAGGGTGCCAACCCCCACGCGCTGGCGAAGGAGCGGGAGAGTGCCCTGTCCCTGGCCAGCATGGGCGGCTACACCGACATCGTCACCATGCTGCTGGAGAGGAAGGTGGACATTAACATCTACGACTGGGTGAGTGCTGCTGGGCACCCCAGGGACCGCGGCAGCGCTGGGTCGGCACCCAGCCCCTCGTAAGGAGCAGTAGCAAGGTCCCATCGCTGTGGGTTGAGGGGGGCAGCGGTGCCCTTCTCCTCGTGTGCCTGCTCACAGGAGACCACTCTGGGCGATGGTTTCACACGGTTCCCTCGGTCGCTCTCGCTGACGATGCCACCAGCAGCAGGGAACCAGCGCTGAGAACCTGAGCTTGTCTTTCAGGTCACACGATCTGAAGGTCCTTGCGTGACACAGTCGAACCTGGGCAGAGCTGCTCTGCGAGGAGAGGCCTGTCCCCGAGCTGGGCGGGAAGGGGATCCCAGCCAGTGGGGAGCCTCCCACCATGAGCGGCAGGAGCTGCGTGAGCAGGGCCGGTGCGAGGCCGGCGGTGACACAGCCCCTTCCCTTTCCCTGCAGAACGGCGGCACTCCTCTGCTCTACGCCGTGCGCGGCAATCACGTCAAGTGTGTCGAGGCTCTACTAGGTAACGGGAAGATCCACGCTCAGGCCTCGGCCTCCAGTCGGGGCTCCTTGGTAACCGCCTTGGGGACAGAGCGTGACACACTCCTTGGGGGGAGAAACCGAGCAGCCTAGGGGTGTCACAGGGGGCTGCCCAGCCAGGACGGGCTCCTTCTGGGGGTCCCCTCGCTCCGTGCCTGACTCGGAGGGGACGCTGCGTTGGCAGGGGAGCGCGGTGCCCTGACCTCCACTGCCTGCTTGCAGCTCGCGGCGCCGACCTGACAACAGAGGCGGATTCTGGCTACACCCCGATGGATCTGGCCGTGGCCCTGGGACACAAGAAAGGCAAGTGTCCCCTCTGTGCCTGGCAGGGAGCCCTGCCTTCCCTCCTCAGAAAGCTCCAGGCAATTCTCAGCTTCCAGCCTTCCTCGGGGCTCCTTTTGACCTTCCACTGCAGCTCCCTGCTCTGCCATGCAGAGAAACTGAGCCAGCAAATCGAGATGGGTCCTCTGTCCCTTGCTCCCCCTCCAAGCCAGAGCTGTGCCAGAGAGAGGGCTGGGACAGGGAGATGGGGACAAGCCCCTGGAGAAAAGGGTTTTCCAGCTTCCCATGGGAATCACAAGGAAGGTGGTGACTGGATCCTGCCCACGGTGGTACCAGCTTCTCACAGGGTCTCACTTCTCTCCCCTCCATTAGTCCAACAGGTCATCGAGAGTCACATCCTGAAGCTGTTTCAGAGGAAGGAGCTGGAGTGATGTGGCAGCTCACGGTGCTGCAGCGGCGCCAGCGCTGCTCTGGGCTCTCTGCTGGGACCAAGGAGGCCTCACCCCGCCCTCCCAAAATGGGCAGCCACACGAAGCTTCGAGCGAGGAGCACGCAGAGAAGGCCAGGAGCTGCCTGCTCCCATCCCGGAGCGGGGCATGGCCACAGTGCCTCACACCTGGGGACGTTCATTCCTGGGGCAGCTGCATTTCTGCCCCGTCCGGGCTCGGCTGCTTCCTGCACATTCGGGTATCACGTTACTGAAAATAAACTCCAGAGCAGCTGTGCACAGCTTCTGTCCTCTGCCCATTGCCTCAGCCTGTCACAGCTGCTGGTCCCAGTGCCAGCTACTGGGGAACCGGGCCAACCAACCTCTCCAAGGCCTGCATCCTCCCAGCACCCTGGTATGCCTCCCCAGAACTGTCTTTTTGAAGAGGGAAAGCTCCCTTTTACGCCCATAAACGTGCCAGGCCCTCCCTGCATCCCCTGTTATAACCAGCCAGGGTTATAAACACAGTGGGCAGGTGCAGAACCCTGCAGGAAGCATCACCCTGCCAGCCAGGAACATCGAATCATGGAATCACAGAGTGGGCTGGGCTGGAAGGGACCTCAAAAGACCATCTAGTTCCAACCCAGAACTGGTATCTGGTCTAAATCTACCCCCTTCCACTTTAAAACCATTCCCCCCCATGGACAGCTGGCACACTGATTCCGAGCTGGAGCCCTGCGAGGCCACCAACAGCCTCTCCAAGAAGTTCAGAGGTGGTGAGCAAAGCCAGGGACAGGCAGAGCCCCCAGCACATGGAGATGCCATCAGCATGGCCATGGCAGAGCCCAGAGGGCTCAGTCCCAGGGTGTCACTTGCCTACAGAGCATCCAGGAAGGAGCAGGGACACTTTATTTGGCCGGTTACAGGGGCTGTGTCCCACCAAAGGCTCAGAAGTCCAGCACGCTGGAGTGACAGTCCCTCTGTCATGGTGATCTGCGGGGTGGGGATTCCCTCTCAGCTCCTTGGGGTGCAGCTGGGGGCAGCAGGTCTCTGCTGGCAGGGTTTGCCACCCCATTTCCCCCACACTGTCCCTCACCACTGCCCTAGAGCCTCTCCCCCAGCACCCCGAGGTGGTACACCACGATCCTCCCAAAGAAGTCAGTGCTGTTCTCAAAGGTGATGCGCAGCTTGTCCAGCACCGTCTCCTCCACCTGGAATCTGTGTGGGACCCATAAAGGAGAACAACGTGTTGGGGTACGTGGGGACCCCGCTCCGCACATGCCTGGCTCACGCCCTGGTGAGCTGCTGCTGGCAGTGGCAGGATTTACTCCAGCTCCAAAGTGCCATCAGGCACCCAGGGGTCTGTTGTTCCAATTGTGGTGTCATTGTCACCCCCCTGCCCCTCCCCAGCTGCTCGGAACCCACCCCTGAGCCGCTGGGCAAAGGATATCTGCATGGCATGGGTGTCCTCGGGGTACAGGTGGGATATCTTCACCAGCTCTTCACCTGCTCGGCAGCCTGCGGAGTGGGAGGAGGGAGGCAGCTGTGAGGAAGTTCAGGTGCTGGGCAACCCTCCACCAGCTGCCACAGACTCAGCCACCCCAAAAATCCACCCTGTGTTGGCTCTGCTGCAGGGCTGGGAGCAGTTGGTCCATGTAATGGTTCCCACCTGCACCCAAAGCATCCTGGAGAGCCCCTGATCATTGCTGTCCACCCCCCTCTGCCCCAGCCCACGGGCTCAGCCCCTCTCAGGTTTTGGGAATGGCTGACAAATACCTCTGGGCCACAGAACAAACTGCTGCGGGATCCAGGGGTGGGTAAACTGAGGCAGGGGGACCCTCCACACCCCCAAACCAGCTCCTCACCTTCCAGCGTGCACAGCCGGCTGGAGAATCCCCCCTGGAACTGGATGTGGAGCTCCGAGACCTTGACAGTGCGTGGGAAATCCAGGGTGACCCACTGGCACGTGCCCTGAAGGCAGGAACGACACCGGGAAGGGGGAGAGTGGGGTGTTCACCGTGTGAACGGCTCCCGACCCCCTCTCCTGCCCCACGGCTCCCATCCTCCCCCCAGCATCCCCCACCTGGTCCGAGTTCCAGCACGTCTCCTCGCTCGCGTCGAACATGTGCTTCTTCCCGAACTGCTTCGCGTCCCGGTTCAGCACGGAGCTCACCCTGCACGGACACGGGTGTGCGGCGGGGACAGCATCAGCGCCGGGACCCCGGGCCCCCCGAAGGGCCAGGGGACGGAGGGCGGCACCCGGCAGGGACCCGCCCGGGGGTGACGGCCGCAGCACCCGCTGCCCCCTGGGGACCGGGACTCACCGGGTGACCGTGTCGGCGCAGACCAGGGGCTCCAGGGGCATCGCTGCCTGCGGAGAGTTGGGTCAGCGAGGGGCATAGCGGGGACACCCAGCACCAACGGGGACCCCCGGGCAGCCTTGGGGTCCCCCGGGCAGCACCAGGTACCCCCGTGTCCCGTCCCCCTCCCGTCCGGCCGCCGCGCACTCACCGCCCACCCCGCGCAGGAAACGGCGGAACTGCTTCCCCGGCACCGCCTCCCCTCTTCTTCGCTCCGTCCCTCCCCCGTCCCTCCCCCGTCCCTCCCCCGTCCCTCCCCCCGTCCCTCCCCCCGCCGCAGCGCTCCGCCCCCCCCCCGCCGCGGGGCCCCACGCGTGGCGAGCGCCCCGCGCCCCCTGCAGCCCCCCGGGCTGAGGGGTGGGATGCAGCACCCCGGGGCCCCTCCAGACAGCGCCCCCGGCCCAGCACTTGTGGGTGTCTTGTCCCTGTGTCTCACCCCCTTTGCAAAGGCCTCGCCCCCACCCTCCGGTCTCCCCCGCTGCCCCTGCACGGCCCTGGGGTCCGGAGTTGCCCCCCGCCCGGCTCAGGGGCAGCGCGGCGGGCCCCGGGCTGGGGGCGGCTGGGTGCCCTCCTGGACCAGCTCTGTAGGTGGCACTGGTGGAGCGCGGCTGGAAATAGCGGCGGCGAGAGGCTGCAGCGAGGGCCCGAGTGCGGGGGCGTGCGGGGGTGTGCGGGGGTCCTTGCACGGCCCAGCACCCCTGCACGGCCCAGCATCCCGCACACCGGAGCATCCCTGCACGCTCCAGCATCCCGGTTCATCCCAGCATCCCCGCGTGTTACAGCATCCCCCCATGGTCCAGCATCCTGCACACTGGAGCATCCCCACAAGCTGGAGCATCCTTGCACACCCCGGCATCCCTACACACCTGAGCATCCCTGCACTGGAGTGTCCCTACATTGGAGCATCCACACACACCCCAGTATCCCCAGCATCCCCACACGCCCCAGCATCCCCAGCATCCCCCTCGATGCGAGTCACCAGCACAAAGCCCCAGGACATCCAAGCCCTCCCTGCTCGCCCACCACTGCTGCCTCTGGCCAGCACGGCAGAGCCGGCTCTCCCGGTGGGCACCCTGGCCAGGCAGGGCTGAGCTGCCCCCCCAGCCTCGGAGGGAGCTGTGGGGGGCCTGGAGCAGCTGCACAGGGAGAAATACCCCCCCCACACACACACACATACATATAATGTAGCAGCTGCTTAAAATTCCCCTTCGCAGGGATGCAGAGCCACCCGCGTGCCCACGGCGCCCGGGCTTCGTGGATGTGCCCCAAGGTTGCCAAGTCTCAGCCCCACAGTGGCCCCCCCCCCCATCTCCAGCCGCCCCCACTGCTGCCTTGCTGGGGGAGGGGGGCAACACAAGGCACAGAGGTGCTTTGCAGCCCCCCCAAACCTTCCTGCGTGCGGGGCTGCCGGCATGAATCACAGCAGCCACGCTGAGGCTGCCTGCGCTCAGCCACAGGCAAAAATAAACCCAGCGAGCGCTGCAAAGCCATCGCCTCCCCCTCGCAGCCGGCTCCGGGGGCTGGGGGGCTCTGGGGGCTGGGGGGCTCCGGGGGCTGCGGGGGCTCTGGGCACCCAGCTCGGCCCCTGGCTGGGCTGTGCACACACTTCTGCATGCGTGTCAATGGGCACACGTGTGTGCCTGTGTGTGCACACACACACGCGGTGACACACGCGTGATGCGCTCTGCCTTCCTCCTCCCCCCTCCCCTTCTCCCCCCGCCGAGTTTTGCCTGAGAAATTGGGTCAAAAACCACAGGAGCCTCAATTGCCCCTGGGCTCATCGCGCGTCGGGGATGGGTCTGTCACTCGTGCCACCGCTGCCTGCCTCACCCCCTGCCCACGCTGCCCAGCACCATCCACCCCGCCCCAGCCACCCCCAGTCCCCCCATCCCTGCCCGTGTGGGGACAGCCAGGGGCAGCACTCTGTCCCTGGGACTCTTCGGCCTCGGCACCTTCCTCTTCCTCCTTGCTCTCGAGGAACGGGGCGGGTGATGAATGCAGCTGTTCCATCCCGGGCTGCACTGGGAGCAGCTTGGCAGTGGCGACGACGGCTCTCGGCTGCTGTCCAGCCCGGCACTCAGCCGCTCGCCGGGGGGGCCTTTGCATTTTATCCAAGAACTAATAGAGAGGCCGGTGCCAAACCAGGCGCTGGCACGCTTCCACCCCCCCACGCTCCCATCAGGCGTGAGCTCCCCCCGCGAGCCGCTGGGATGCTGGCCCGGTGCCGTGCGGCCACCTCGTGCTGGTGGTGCAGGAAGCGGGTGCCGGCACCTTTTGTGCCGCCGGTGCCGGGGTGTGAGTCGCGCTGAGCTGCCCCGGGAGCTGCTTCCGCAGAAGCAGTGGGTGTTGAGCCCTTCGCTGTTAATTACTCGTGCCGATTGATTTCCACTTCCGTGTAAACGCTGGAGATCACCGGGGGATGTGGCACAGGCGCCATTCACCGCCCGGCACAGGGCCCGGCCTGTTCTCTGCCATGTGTCTCTGCCTTTATTCCCCCTGCCTGAGCGGAGGGAACAGGGGTCCCGGGGGTCTGCCGGGGGGGCTGGGGCAGGCAGGAATTGGCACAGTGACTAATTGATACTAAATAATGATGTGGTGGCATCTCCGCGCCACCAAAGGACCTGTGCAGGGTGGCAATGGCTGCATCCCTCTGGAACGGGATGGATAACAGGATATCGCTATTATCTTATCATAGAGCTGCTTTTAGGCCACAAAGCAGCATTTTTTGCCAAAGGGGTGAGGGCACCGAGCTGGTGGCTGGGCTGCTGCGGTGCCGGTGTCCTCCCCTGCCGCGCAGGGGATGCAGCACACCAGCCACTAGCAGGGGAGGGGGTGGGATGGGCTGGTAATGAGCTTGGCTCTGCTAAGGGGAGATGCCGCCCGGTGAGCCCGCATGGGCAGTGCCATGGGGGGGTTGCAATTACCACCCCGGCTAATGAACCAGCGCAGCATCCTGCTGACTATGCTGCTAATTATTGGTGGCTGCAGTTGGTGTCCCTGTGCCCACTCCCGGTTCCGTGCCAGCTGTGCCAGCTGCTCCCCAAAGTCACCCACCGGTGCTGCAGGGGTTGGGCTGTGCCTGTGGGTCCTGACACCCAGGAGAGTCCCTGGAGGAGGGGACTGTGTGGGGTCACAGCTGGTGCCCTCGTGCCCCGGGGGGAGCGTGGGCGCTGGCCGGGGCGGGTGCTGCGGGAGGGCGAAGGAACGGTCCGGCTGCCAGATGGGGGAAGGAGGCGGTTGCCATGGAAACAGAAAATAAAATCGATGCATCCTGCCAGCGGGTTTGGAGGGAAGTTGGGCCTGGCCAGGCCAGAGTCTCGGCATTCCTGGGGGGATGCTGCAGCCCCCAGCCCAGCCTCCTCCATGCCCAGGTTGTGCCACGGGGCAGGTTTGGCCCTGGCCAAAAGCTGAAATGAGCCACTGCCGGGGGTGAGGAGCAGCGGGCGAGGGGCCAGGGGCAGCGTGGGAGCGGGTCCAAGGAACCGGGTCTCATTCTGTCCCCTCCGGAGCAGACCCTGGGTCGGGGCATCCTGCCCCGCTCCTGCCCTGGCTTCTGATCAGCGTCTCAGGCAGGACAGGCACCAGCTGCTCTTCACCCCACTGCAGAGCCATCCGTCTGTCCGTCCACCCTCGTGCCCGCTGCCTGTCCCCGTGCCAGTGCCCCGAGCGCCGGCCCCAGCTGCGGTGCAGAGGCCTCATTTATAAGCCGCTTTCCCCATGAATGTGGCAGGTCTCCTGGAACCGGCTTCATCAGCCGCCGGCGGACCTGAGCGGAATAACAAGCGGCTCCAGGGGCGCGGGACGGGGCCCCCACACGCCCCCTCCCCGGTGATGCGGGGACTGGGGAATGCGGCTGTGGGGAGCTGTGGGGGCCTTTGCCATGTAGGGAGGGTCCCTGCACCCCGGTACCCCGGTGCTCAGCACCCACAGGATGGCAGCGGCGATGCTGCTCAGCAACCCGGTCACGGCGCCGTGGCCCCGGCTGCCAAACCCGGCAGCACCGGAGCTCAGGAGGCTCCTGGTCTCTCTGGTCCCCAAACCGGCTCTGTCACCATGCTGACGAAGGTGCTTTGCCATCTGCTCTCACAGCACCCTTCCATCCCCACCGGGGCTCGGCGGTGTCCCCACGCCCATCCCCACCCTGTGGGCAACCACGTCGCTTCTCTCTTGTGGCTCTTGATGGGAATAAGACCTGGCTGAGACCTAGCAAACTTATGTCACGCGTGGCTCCTGGCCCCTCTGCTGTCCCCTTGGTGGGGGCTGTGACGCCCCAGCCCCAGAGCCAGAGCCAGAGCTGGAGCCCTGCTGGGTCTCCCTGGGGGCAGCGGGGGGTCCCGGTCCCTGGTGCTGGGAGCCCCTTGCCATCGTCACCGCGCACCCCGATTGCCAGCCGCCGCCTCCCCACGTCCCTGTCACAACAAAGGAAAACATCTCTGGATGGAAACTGCAGGAGGGTCGTCACGGCAACACTGCTGCAGGATTTCACCAGAAACCCAGTGTTCTGGCTCAAAAAGACACTTGGGTCCCTGCTTGCCCCAGCTGGTGCCTGTGCAAAGCTGGGCCGGGGATGAGTGAGCGGGACAAAGGGATGGAGTCCCCCCAATTCCCCCCTGTGCCAGGGCCCTGGCTGTCCCTGCTGGGGTGGGGGACACAGCGTGCAGTGGAGACCCGGTGACAGCGGGTGTTGCCTCATGGCAGAGCTCGGGGCACAGCCCCAGCGAGGGCAGGCTGGGTGTGGGGCTGGGGGTGTCCAAGGGACCCCAGGCCGGGTGAGGATGGGGACATGGGGACATCCCAAGTGGAGCTGGCTGTCCTGCCCAGATGGATGCAGTGGGATATGTCAGGGCTCCACGTTAGACCCTGGGGGGACACACAACACCCCATGAAGTCACCCCCCAGCTGGAAGGTCCAACTAGGGGGACACTGGGGCCCCAAACTGGTGCCAGCAGAGGAGCTGGTCCCCACCTCCACCCTGCCGCGGGCTGTGGTCCCCAGGCGCGGAGCAGCTGCTGGCGCGGGGGGGCACGGGGGGCGAGGTGTCTATTAAATCCCCATCCATGAGCCGTGCTGGCTGGTGCCTGTTATGACACTCATCTCCACTCGAGAGGAGAGCTCCAATAACTCACTGCCGGCACCTTCTGCAGCCAGATGAACGGCCAGCAGCACATCGGCCACGCCGCCTCTGCCGGGGGCTTCACCCCTGGGACGTGGACCGAGGGATGCCCACAGCCCCTCCACTCCCCCCTCACCCATCCCTGGCTGCTCCGGGCCTGTGGGGAGGTTTGTGTCCCCAGCTGTGCCCTTCACCATGGTCCCGTTGCTCTGTGGACCCATCGTGGGTCAAGGTCACAGCTGGGTGCAGCTTCGTCACCGCCGCGGGCCCAGGGGAGGTGGGTACTGAGTGGAGCAGGGACCCCCCACTCCCGCAGCAGGGTGTGGGAGGGAGCCAGGCTCCTGGATGGGCCCATCGCATCCCTGGCCCGTGTGTGTGATGTGTTGTGTGGGTCAGACCCTGCCGGTGCTGCTGGCTTCCGGGGTGAAGATGAAGAGCAGGAGGAAGGGTTGGGGCAGCGCCATGGGCAGCGTGGAGGCAGCGGGTGAGTGGGATGTGGGTCTCAGTGCCAGTGCAGCACCCAGCTGCAGTGGGGGGCAAGAGGAACATCTGCACCCCAAAGGGTGCCCAGGCCCTTGCACGAGTGGGGTGAGTGTTTGGGAGACGACCCCATCCCACCACACACGGGCCACGGTTCAGCCTCCACCAGCAGCCACGCTCACCCGTGCTGGAGCATCCTTGCCAGGAGCATGGAGACAGCACAACACCCTCCATCCAGCAGACGCCAACCAGCACCCCTGGGTGCCCTTTCCAAAGCAGGACATTGGGATGGAGACCTTTAGAGTGGCAGCACCATCCACCTGGATCCACTCAGAGCAGGAAATAAGGAACCAGCAAGCCCTCTGGGACCCTCTTCCCAATCCCCCTTGGCAAACGCCGCGGGGGCATTAACCCCTGTCAGTGCCCCCCACCCTCCGGCACCTACACGGGGATGGGGCCGCCAGCTGCAGCCACATAAAGAAGGGGAACAGAGGAGCTCTGTGCGCCGGCAACGCCGGGGCTGTGCCGGAGGAGGGGAGGGGAGGGCGGGGGGGGGTTCACAAAAGGCAGGAAACGCCACGAAAAGTCTGGCACAATGGGGTCGGAAATGAGAACTTTGCTCTCGGGTTTCCACGGATCCATCCTATGGGGAAAATGAAGGGGGGGGAGAGGGGGGGGATCTTTTTTTGGCCACCAGTTGTTGCCAAGTCGTGGGAGACAGGGTGGCATTCTCCATTTACCAGTGGGAAGGTGACACCCCCCTCCCCACCATCCCCAAACTCCCTCCCTCAAAGCTCAGCGATGGTTTTCACCCCTATGATGGGGTTTATTTCTTGTAGCACAGCTCCTTGGAGCATCTCAGCCATTTTTTGGGGGGGGTTATTCGGCCTTTTTCAAGCCTTCATCCATCCTCAGCATCTTCTGGTCCCTCCGCACCCCCATGTGGCCCCGCATGGGGCCGTACAGGCGTGTAGAGGGGTCAGAAGATGCTGCTGTTTGGGGGCAGAAGATGCTGCTGTTAGCACCCCGTATGGCTTGGGAGGGATTTTGGGATGCAGATGGGTTGGAAGATGCTCTCCTGTTTGGACACCCCCCCTAAAATCCCACTGGGTCCCAGAGCAGGGATGCTGGAGGGGACACACACACACACACACAATGGGTCCCACTCTGTCTTTAATTTTGGGAGGGGGGAGCTGCAGGAAGGTTGGAAGTTGCTCCCCGTTTTTAGACACCTCTTAAAATCCTGCTGAGGGGGCAGGGCAGGGATAGAAGAGGGGGGTCCGCAGTGACTTAGCAGGGTCCTAAAATCCTGCCTGGATGCAGCTGGCAGCGATGTGGGGCAGAGGAGGGGGGCGGAAAGGGGAGCACGCCGGACGCCCCCCACCGAGGGGGGTGGCGGTCTGCAGCGGGACTGGAAGAGACACCCCCTATCCCCTCTTAGGGACCCCATCCCCATTACAGGGACCCCCCGTCCGCAACCCTCTGCCAACCCCGGCTGCGCGGGGCTGCGGTGCCTGCGGTGGGGGGCGGCCCCGCTCGATGGGGAGGGGGCGGCCCCGGTTCAGGGGGGAGAGCGGGGGGGGGGGGGGTTTACACATCACGACGATGACAACGGTGAGGAAGGGGGGGGGGGACGGTACCGGCGCATGCGCGGCCGCCCCTCGCCCTGCGCCGGGCAGCGCGGCGGGGCGCGGAGCGGGCGCGGGTTCTCCGCCGCTGCGGGCAGGTGCGGGCGGGTGGCACCGGCGGCACCGGCGGGGGGGCCGCGCTTGCCGCCAGCCGCGATTGGCCCGGCCCGGCCCGGCTCGGCCCCCTCCGGGGGGCCCAGTCAGTTGTCCCCCCCATCCCCCCCATCCTCCTCCCGCCGCCCCATCTTCCTCCGCCCTTCGCGCCCCGCTTTTAAGCCCCCGGTGCCGGCGGGGTGCTCGGCTCCACCGGCGGCGATGAGCCCCTGCGCGCCGTGAGCACGGCCCCAGGTACGTGCGGGACCGGCACCGGCACCGGCACCGCCCGCGCCCCCGCTGCGGAGCCCGGGGCCGGGCCGGGCGGTGGGAGCGCTCGGGGATGGGGATGGGGATGGGGACGAGGACAGGGACGGGGACGGGGGCGGTGGCACCGGCACCACTGGGACGGATCCGGGCTTGGGAACACGGTGGGGACAACGGGGTTGTCAGGGCTTGGGGTGGCGGGGGGGACGCTGTGGGGACCAGGGTGGATGGGGATGATGGGTGCTGGGCTCGGGGGGATGCTGAGGGTCAGGGACAGTGAGGGGACTGGGGACGTTGAGGCTGGGGGGGGCAAGAGAGGGTCGGGGCATTGGGGCAGGTGGACAATGGGGCTGTTGGCATTGGGGTTGCAGGGGCACCAGGACAGAGGGACACTGGGGACACTGGGGTGAAGGGACACTGAGAGGACCAGGGCTTTCAGGGCTGGGGACACCGGGGCTGGGGCTGACACTGGGACTGGGGGACAGTGGCACTGGGGCCGGAAGGACAGGCAGGGCTGGGGGGCACTGGCAGGGTGGGCAGCGCCCTGAGCCCCTGCCCAGCCCACAGCAGAGCGGGCAGCAAGGCGGCGGGCGGGGGGATGGCAGGGGGGCAGTGGGGGATGGCTGATGGGCACCCATCTCCCTGCGGTGACAGAGCTGGGTGCACCTCGGCCCCGTCCCTCTCCGTGGTTCCCCGTTGGTGCTGCCAGTGGTTTCCCGGCAGGGAGGGAGCCGGGAAGTTTTGCAGCCCGGCAGTGGCATCCCCAGGGTACACATGGCTGTCAGGGAGCAGGCAGGGCCAGCAGCGTGGTGGGGGCTCAGCGTCGGGAGGAGGATGAGTCCCAGTGTGCATGCCCTGGCATAGGCTGGGCTGGACGGACGGACAGCTGCCAGGATGGACAGACGCAGGTGCAGGTACCGGCGAGGGGTTTGCGGCTGCTCGGGGGCTCTTTGCTCCCACGCTCTGACTTGGGGTCTCGGCAGCAAATCCATCACCATCAGGAAAGATGGTGCTGGAGGCCCAGCCCCGTGCCAGCCCCGCGGGCCCCGTGTTCTCCTCCCCAGTCCCGGTGCCGGGTGCTGGTGCTGCTTTCGGAGCAGCGTGCAGCCCAGCCATCCGCAGGGATGAGGCCGGGGGGGGGGTCGCCGTGGTGCTGCGCTGGCATCGGGGCTCCCGCGGCGCTTCCAGCTCCCAGGGAGAGACAGAAAGCAGGAGGGGGAAAAAATTCTAAAAAAAATGAAAAGAAGAGCAAATTCTAAAATAAAGGCTGCAGACTGTCTGCCTAATAAAAATCGCACCCAGCAAAGGGCCCATATTGGACGGGATCACAGCTTCCTGAGGTGCTAATTTATTCTCGCAGGCTGGGGGGAGCGGGAGCATCACGTTGCCTGTGAGATGTGACGGCAGCGAGGGATGCAGAATTCCTTTGTTGTGGGCAGAGAGGAAGGGACGCGGAGCCGGCCCCGCTGCCGGGCTCCCGCTGCGGCCCTGCAGCCCCGGGGGGGCCCTCGGTGGACACCCCCTCCCCGTTGGGGCGGCGGAGGCATCGTGGCGCTGGGAGGGAGGTGGGTGCTGCACCGGGCTGGCGGCTCGGGCAGGGTTGGGCGCAGGGTGGGGGGTGCGCAGGACCAGCCCCGTGATGGGGGGCACGCAGGGTGGGTGGGTGGGTGCTGGAAGGCCATGTGTGGGGGTGTGTGTGCTGGGGACCGGGGTGACCCGTGGGGACAGTGCAGGTCACGGGGTCTGTGTCCTGGCTGGGGGGCAGCTGGGTGCACCCTTGGGCTGGGGCATCCCCAGGACGGGGGCACCTCTGTCCCGGTGCACCCAGGCTGAGGGGACGGTGTCCCCCTTCCCTCCCACCCATCCCAAGACCCTGTTCCTACCGCTGTCCCGAACATGCCCTCTGCTCCAGGGGGACCCCGGGTCTGCAGCCCCCACCCCTGATCCCATGGCTCGGGGCCGGTTGGGGTGAGAGGACACCCCAAAACTGGCCGTGTCGTCCCGGCACGCACTGGCCTGTGAGGCATTAAGCTATGTTTCAGCTGAAGCTAATCACCAGCCCCGGCTTTGCATATTCATGAGGCAGATGAATTATTCATGAGGTGACAGCTAGTGACAGATGTGAAAATGTTCGCTGGGGCTGGGGGGGGGGCGGCTTTGCACCAGCGTTATTTTAAATCTCTCGTCTGCCGCCCCCCGGCCGGGGCTGAACCGCTCAGGGACGGGGGACACGTCCCGGGGGGGCCGGTCGTGTGGCACGGGGGAGGTTGAGCTGCCCCGAGCCCACGGCATCGCCCTGACTGCGGAGACTGACACCCACCCCTCCAGCCTGCGGCGGGGCTGGCTGCCCATGACACCCGCCTCGCCGCGCCGGCACCTCGGGGGGTGGCAGCGCCGGGGATGGCACAGTGACGCCCAGCACGGCCGAGCCAGCGGCCCTTCCATTGGGACCCCATCTGGATCCTACCCAGGGGGATGGGGTGCTGCTGCAGTCCCCCTCCTTGGTACAGGGGCTGGTGGTGCTGAGCTGTGCTGGCAGCAGTGTTCCACTGCCTGTGGTGGGGAGCCAGGATCGGGCCAGGGCTGATGCAGGTGATGCTGCAGGGTTGGGAGGACTCGGCCGTGCCAGTGCCGGAGCTGGATTGTGGGTTAGTGGATCAAGAGGAGGTGGGCGGGAGACAGTCTCAATAATTAACGAGGCGCCGAGGCTGGGAGGATGCTCCCTGGATCCTGAGGATGCTTGGGCAGCCCCCGGCACGGCACGGGGGTCCTCGCAGAGGGGGCACCGCCTGTGGCAGCTCTGGCACTGGTGGGATGGCGGCTGCCACACCGTGTGCCCTGACCTTGGGAGAAACTTCTCCCTGGCTTAGCACAGGGCTGGGCTGGGTGCCGGGGCAGCCCGGGGTCCGGCAAGGGGCCGGGGGGAGCAGAGCGTGGCAGGGACCTGTCTTTGTCCCCACAGCAGGAGCAGAGTTGCGGTGTCACCAGGGACATGGTCCCCATGTGCATCGAGGGTGGGGGTGCCGGTGGGGTGACCCCATGGGAGCAGCAGGCAGGGGCTGTGTGTGCCCGGGACCCCTCTGTCCTCCTCAGTCCCCCTGCAATCTGGGGTCTCCGGGGAGGCACTGGGAACGGGGCTGTCCCTTCCCACCGCAGCACCTTCCCTGCTGCGGAAGCAAAACCTGCAGAGATGCTGATGTCAGGGAAGGCGACGGCTGCGCAGCCCCGCGACCCCCGGCCCCTCACCGCCCGCAGCACCCGCTCCTGCACGCTGCTGCCAACCTGGGGGGGCTCCCGGCAGTGTAGGGGACAATGGATCCCTCCACCCATCCATCCCTCCATCCATCTGTCCCTCCATCCATCCATCCATCCATCCGTCTGTCCGTCCATCCCCAGCACGCCACGTGCCCGGCTCCGCGCCACGCTGGGGTAGTGGTTGTAAATCCAGGGAGCACCTTCTCCTCCTAACATTTAAACAGAGCCCGGGCTGTTTACCCAGCGGCGCTGCCCGGCATTTGCTCAGCGAGGACCCGTCTCCAGAACAGCACCGCTGGGTAAACAGCCCGCAGCTCCGAGGAGTGTGGATGCTCTGGCACCGTAACGCGGCTCCTCGGGGTCTCTGGGATCGCTTTGGCTCCGGCTCTGTCCCACTGCCCCAGCTGGGACCCTGCGGTTTGGGGTGGGAACGGGGCCTGCCATGTAGGGAGCTGGGGTGAGCTGTGGGTGGGAGAGAAGGAGGATGGAGAAGGCGAAGGTCTTGGGGGTACTGTGGGGGGTTATGCGGGTCGCCGCTGTCCCACGTGGGAAATTGTCCTGTTTTCCCTCTGGAAAAGCTGCTCGGAAGCTGCAGGGATGTGTTGAGTGATACAGAAAAGAAAATGGGTGAAAAGACCCTCCCAAAAAAGGGCTGTGGGTGATTTGAAGCCCTGGGACACGGGTGAGCACAGTCTAGGGCACCTTCCCTCCCTGGTGCTGTGCGCCTTGGGTGTCCCCATCCCACACCCGCTGTCCCCATCCCGCACCCTCTCCCAGTGGGTCCCGGGCTCCTGGCTCTGCAGGGTGGGCAGGAGCTGTCCCAGAGCCACCTCATCCCGTGTCCCCGCACCGATGGTTTGTGCTGGGAGAGCTCCTGACACCCCGGAAAGTCAAGATTAGCATTTGGGTGGGGAGGAGCTGGAACCTCCTGAGCCCAACTGTGCCAAGCAGGTTATTTTTTCCCCACAGTGGGAAGAGGGAGAAGTTTGGTGCTGCTGGGGCTGGGAGCCCGCGGGATTTCCTTCCTGGAGCATCTCCGAGTGGGGAAGGAGCCGCTGCCGGTGCCTTGTTGCTGCTCTGGGGTTTTTGGATCCTGGGGGATGTGGCTGGGTGCTGGTGGAGTGACCCACAGCCTGCTCCCCCCTCTGCATCCCGGGAATTTCCCTCTGTGACCGGAGCTGGGGTCAGGTCACCTCCTCATCTTCTATCAGCAGTGGGGTTCAGAGGCAGCAAACCCCACGGAGGGGCTGCAGGAGGGAGGAGGCTGCTGATGCTTTCTTCTGTAGGAGAGATGAGATAAAGCCTGGTTTGGCCCCCCCCGAAAAGGCCCTTCTCCAGCGCTGAGCACGGGGGGTCTCTCTTTGTTCTTGCCATTTTGCTCTTTCCTTCTATTTTTGTCCCATAAAAGCAGAAGGGACAGAACAAGGAATCGAGGGCTGGAAAATGGAGCATCTGTGGGCTGAGCAGGAGCCTTGGCTCCAGGCAGCTGGGGAGAGGGATGGGGGGGCTCCTGGTGCCCCCCTCGCCAAGCTGGGTGCTCCACAGCTCACCACCCTGGCCCTGGGGAACCAGCACACCCCACGCCACATCCACCAGCACACGGGGGATGCTGGGTTGGGTTGAGCTCGTGGCCATGTGGTGCCAACCGGCATGGCCCCGTTGGGTTTGGGGGTGCTGGATGCACCTGCTGCCTCTGGTTTGGCATTGGAGGGGTGCCAGAGCCTGGCTGGAATCCCAAACACAGCCAAAGCTGGGCGGTGGTGGTGCCGGTGCCGGGTGGTGCCGGTGCCGGCCCCGGGGTCTGCCCGGCTTCCCCCTGAGCCGGCACAGCGAACGGTTTAGGAAAGGCTCCTGGTCGCCGCAGTCCGGCAGGTTCCCGGTGCTGCCTTTGTGCTCCGCACGCCGGCTCCGGCAACCGGAGGCACCCGCTGCATGTTAATGCTGGGAGCAGAGCGAGGGCGGCTCCGGTGCTCCGGCTCTGCCACTGCTGGGATGGGGGACTGTGGGACCCCCCAGGCTTTCCCACTGCCCCCGCCATGGCGATGTGGGTGTGGGGATGTCAGGGTGGGCATGGGACACAGAGGGAGGTCCCGGTGGGGGGCTCAGTGGGTCGGCGGGTGGCACCTTGCTCTCCATCCCGACCACATGCCCGTTTCGTGCCTCCCATGCCCCCCGCTTCTTGTTGCAGGTCAAGGATGGTCCATGTGATGGGGGATGCCGGCTGCTGGATCCTGCTTGGGCTCTCCCTCCTCCCCATCGCCGTCCTGGGTAAGTGCCGGGGCTAATTACCCAGCGGTGATCAGCAGCCAATAACGAACAATCAGAGATAATAAATCATGAGGGTGAATAATAACCAGGGGGGGCTTGGGCTGCGGCCACCCCCACCTCCCTGCCCTGGCTCACAGGGGATTAGCGAGGGAGAAGCCCCTGAGCGACCGTGGGCCCCAGCCGCCCCCATCCCCACTGGGATCCCGCAGGCAAGACCGTAAATCCCTAATCCCACTGGTGGCACCCCCAGGCCCCTCCCCACTGCAGAGCTGAGCCCCACCCTCCCCACCCTCGGATTTTCCATGTCCCCCCTGCCATCCCTCGTGGTGGGGGCATCGTGCTGCACAGGGGACTTTGGGATCACCCTGCCCCATATCCCCCCCATCATCATCTCCTGATGAGCAACGGGCTTGGGCTGCGATGGAGGGCACAGAGCTGGAGGGGGGATTAGTGGTCCCCAGCCGGCTAGGCTCTGTGGGGAGCATTCCCCCGACCACGATGGCTTCTGAGACTGGTGGGATTTACAGCTGCAGAGCTGGGAGCATGCACAGGCTGGGGCAGGATTAGTGTGGGGGGAGGAGGAGGAGGTCACGGTCGCTGCCATGCTGTATCGCAGCGTGGGGATGGCGTTCCTGCTGGTGCCACAGGGTTTGGATGGCACCGAGTCGTCAACAAGGGGTCAGTGTGGGACCCATGGGTGTAGAAGGGCATCCTGGGGAGGGGGCAGGAGCCATGAAGGAGTTCCCGCTGCCCATCCCCGTGGTATCTGGGCGCCTCTCCCCGCAGGCTCCCAGGACGATGGGAAGGTGATCCACATCAACAGGGTGCAGCACCAGGCGGTGCGTGTGGGGCTGGGGGAGCCCGTGGCCTTGCCCTGCCTCTTCCTGCTCCAGCCCTCCGCCTCGCTGGGGCCCAACGAGCCCCCCGACCCGCCCCGTGTCAAATGGAGCAAGGTGCGCTCGGCCACGGGCCAGCGGGAGGACGTCCCCATCCTGGTGGCCAAGGACAACGCAGTGAAGGTGGTGAAGGCCTACGAGGGTCGGGTCTCCCTGCCCGGCTACTCCCGCGACCGCTACAACGCCACGCTGCTGCTGCGCGCCGCCCGCGCCAGCGACGCGGGGCTGTACCGCTGCGAGGTGGTGGCCGGCATCGATGACGAGCAGGACCTGCTGCCCTTGGAGGTGACGGGTGAGCTGGGCGCCACCTCATGGCATTGCCAGGAGGGCTGAGGGAGCATCGTGACATCCCTGCACCCCGCGCCATCCCTGCACCCTGTGCACTCTGTGTCATCCCCGTGCCATCTCTGCACCCTGTGCACCCCATGCCATCCCTGCACCCCGTGCCATCCCCACACCATCCCTGCACCCTGTGCACCCCGTGCCATCTCTGTGCCCTGTGCCATCCCCGTGCCATCCCTGCACCCCGTGCCAGCTCTGCCACCCTCTGCCCTTCCAGGTGTCGTCTTCCACTACCGCCCTGCGGGCGAGCGCTACGCGCTGACCTTCGCCGCCGCCCGCCGCGCCTGCCTGGACAACTCTGCCGTCATCGCCTCTGCCCAGCACCTCCAGGCCGCCTTCGAGGACGGCTACGACAACTGTGACGCGGGCTGGCTGGCCGACCAGACCGTGCGGTAAGTGTGCGGCACCGGCTGCAGCACGCACCTCACCGCGGGTGGCCGTGCAGCTGAGCGCCCACCGTGCCCCTCTCCGCAGGTACCCCATCACGCTCTCCCGGCCCGGCTGTTACGGAGACCGCAACAGCCTCCCCGGCGTCCGCAGCTACGGCCAGAGGGAGCCCGGGGAAGAGTACGACGTTTACTGCTACGCCCGGGAGCTGCGAGGCAAGCGGCGCCGGGCGGGTGGGCGCTGGGCGGGTGGGCGCCGGGGACGCGGATGCGGCTGGGAGCGCATCCCTTGCGGGCTGGGTGCCGGCGCGGTGCCAGCAGCGTGGCTGTGGTGCTTGTGCCTTTCCATCCTCGCATCCACAACGGGCTCCACTCTCTTGCAGGGACGGTGTTTTACGCCACGGCGCCGGGGCGGTTCAGCTGGCAGGGGGCCCGGCGGCACTGCCGGAGCCGGGGGGCTTCGCTGGCCACCACAGGGCAGCTCTACCTGGCGTGGCACGAGGGCCTGGACCAGTGTGACCCGGGCTGGCTGGCTGACGGCAGCGTCCGCTACCCCATCCGGCTTCCCCGCAGGAAGTGTGGGGGCGATGTCTCGGGTGTCAGGACCCTCTACCAGTTCCCCAACCGCACTGGTTTGCCCCCTGCCACGTCCAAATTCGACACCTACTGCTATAAAGGTAAGGGGCTCTGGCTGCGCCGCTGGCACCACGTTCACCCCTCCCAGGCCCCCAACCAGCCCCGGCCCTTCTCCCTCTGGGAATCGGTGGGCATGGCTGGGAAAATTGCTGTGGATGAATATTTAATTGGGGAATTAATGAGATAAATGAGGAGAGCTGCCCTGGGAGGGAGCCTGGCTCCACCGTCACCCCAGCGTGGTGCCAGGCTGGGTGATGCAGCGCCTGGTGCTGAGCGCCGATGGAAGATGCAGGTCCCTGGCTGTGCCCCGGGTCCCGCTGCCGGCGCGGCTGATGCCCGTGGTCTCACCACAGCGCACGCAGCCGTGGGGCAGGAGGAGCCAGTGTCGCCCACGCCTGACCCACCGGGCAGCAGCAACGTGCTGGTGGAGCATGGTGAGGACTCGGGCACATCAGGGGATACCCGGGACACCCCGCATGACCGCTACAGCCCCCCGCTGCAGCCGGGGCCCGTGGGGCTGGGTGAGGAGGAGGATGAGCAGCTGCATCCTGCGAGCAGCAGTCCAGCAACACAGCGTGGTGACCTGCCGAGGGCTGCACTGGCACGGGTGCCGGTGACTCGTGGCCTGGGGCTGGGCAATGGCACATCCCCAGCACCCACCGCGGTCTCCTCACTGGTGTGGCCTCGCGAGGATGAAGCTCTCAACGTGGTGGACCAGGTGCCGGAGAGCTCCTGGTGGGATCCAGCCAACACCAACCCAGCACCACAAGAAGTCCCTGATCCTGAGGAGCCCCCGGCCGCCCTCCTGCCACAGTCCCAAAGTCCAGCCCTGGAGCATGTTCCCGGCTCACCGTCGGCACCACCTGGGCTGGGGATGGTCCCCAGCACGGCAGCAGAGACCCCCAGCACCCCACCAACCAGCTCCCGTGCCCCGAGACGAAGCAGCTACGCTGGGCTGAACGGGCGCTACTTCCAGCTGCAGCAACAGAGCCGGGACCCCCCGGTTATGGCTGGGGACCCCGTGGGGATGGTGACCCAGGCCCCTGTCCTGGCCCTGGAGGTGAAGGGGTCTGGAGCCAATGTGGTGGAGACGCCGAGCATCCCCCGTGCCGGCACTGAGGGCCCCCGGCGAGAGGGCACCGACTCGCCCTCCGGTGCGGTGGAGGAGGAGATTGGCCCCGGTAAGTGGTGCCCAAAACTGGCTGGGGGGGGTCAGGGTGGGGACCGTGTTGACCTGGGGGCCCCATGGCTGCACTGTCTCTTGCAGAGCTGATGGCACCAGCCACCGTCCCCGTGTCCCCAGCACCGCAGGCGCCCGCCCAGAGGGATTTGCCATGGTGGAGCCCCCGCACGGCCCCCCACAATCCCGGGGGACCCGCTCAGATGCCCCCTCTGCCATCCCCATCCCTGCCTGCCTCCTCTGCTCCCCACGGTGCTCTCGGCCCCCAGGACATCGCCGCGGCCGGAGCTCAGCCCCATGTCCCCAGCACCCGTGGGGACAGCCCCCGACTTCCCACAGATGCCACTGAGGACTTCTCCGGGGATGCCTCATCCCGGGAGGACAGCAGCTCCGTCCCGCCATGGCCCCCGCTGCCCCCAGCCCCACTGGTGGCCGAGGGCCCTGAGGTGGCCCCGCAGCCCCACGGTGATAGCAGTGGGGCTCCGGGTGATGGCTCACTGGAGAGGCAGAGGAAAGCGGTGACCTTCTTCCACCCGGACGACCCCTCTGTGGGGAACCCGGCCACCCCTGGCTCCACCAAGGCAGCTGCTCCCCCGCCCCAGGAGGGGCTGAGCCCAACGGCTCCCCATGGGCCAGCTGAGCCCAGGCACGAGCATCCCCATGGAGATATGGCGAAGGGCTCAGCCCAGCCGAGCGGTGAAGGAGCTGCATCCCCCCTGCCGCAGGACGTCCCCTCACCTCCACTTGCCCCCATGGCCAGTGAGGTGACCCCGTGGGCCAGCACTGAGTGGCCGGTGGATGTGGATGTGCTGGAGTTGGTGGTTGAGGAGGGGTCTGCAAGCTTCACCCCCACAGCCCCACAGCCCACCAGCCACACTGCACTGGAGCTGGGGGGAGCAGAACATCTCCTGTCCCACTCGGCCCCTCGGCTGCCCCCCACCAGCCCCAGCCTTCCGGGGGTCCCCAGCCCCAAGGAAGCACCAATGGCCCCTGGTGAGGAGGATGCCTTAGGAGAGGTGAAGAGGGAAGAGCTCCCTGTGCCCCCCTCCCCAGACACCCACAGCCCCTGGCTGTCACCCCCCACCCCCTACCCAGGGGTGCCCGAGGCGCCCGAGTCCCCGGGCACGGGGCTGCTCTTTGAGCCCTCCATGGTGGTGGAGCTGGGGGGCCCGGGAGTGTCCCCGCTGCTGGATGCTGACAGCGGGAGCGGTGTGGAGCCAGGGCTGGAGGAGCGGGAGCTGCTGGCCTGGACGGGTGCTGGCAACGCCAGCCGGCACGGTGAGCACGGCGCTGGGGGTCAGGGCGCTGGGGGGTCCCCAGCCTGGTGGGCGCAGGGGGAGTAGGTGGGCTGGGTGCCATGTGGACCTCGAGGTTGACCCCCCCCCAGACAGGTGCAGCACGATGCCAACCGCAGGGGTGGGATTGGGGAGGGGGGGTGGTCCTCTCCTTTCACCCAAACCCCTTGGCTCACCAGGGAGCAGATCCCGGGAGAGCATCCTCTTATCCATTAGTATTTGGAGTCCCTGGCACTGCTGGAGGGGGGTGCTGGTGGGCGCAGGGGGTCCTGGAGGGCACGGGGGGGTGCATGACACACACTGCCCAGCCCCCACTGCCACAGCAAATACATTTAAGGCTCCTTTGTGGCATCACCGGGGCAGATCCGAGTCCTGGTGGGGAAGCGTGTGGGTGCTGCTGTGCCCCCAAAACCCTACCCTGGCTCAGGCACCTGCTCCCACCCCGCAGCCCCGTCTGACCCGTGCCAGAACAACCCCTGCCTGCACGGCGGGACCTGCCGTGCCAACGGCACCGTCTGTGGCTGCAGCTGCGCGCCGGGCTTCACCGGGGAGAACTGCGAGATCGGTGAGCGTCCCGCCGGGCCTGGGCAGGATTCGGGGCTGCCTGGGGTGGCACAGGGCCACAGGGATGCGGGGAGGGGAATGGGACTGCGGGGTCTGTCCTGCTCCATCCCCCTGTCCTCAGTCACTGGTGGTGCTGGCGGAGGGGGCGGTGGGCTGGGTGGGTGGTGGCAAGGGGGTCTCAGTGTGTCCCCAGCTCCTTGCATGTCCCCACAGACATCGACGACTGTCTGTCCAGCCCCTGCCAGAACGGCGGCACCTGCATTGACGAGGTCAACTCCTTTGTCTGCCTCTGCCTGCCCAGCTATGGTGGCAGCCGCTGCGAGAAAGGTGGGGAGTGCACCCCCCATGTCCCCCCGGGGGACACTGCCCAGCCCCCCGTCCCAATAGGGATGAGCGTGGGGGGTGGGAAGGGGACACAGGAGTCCTGTCGCCCCTCGCTGTGATGGGGAGCTGCTCCCTGCATCCCTCCGGGGGTGCTGGGGGCCGGTCCCCGTTGCTGTCCCCACTGTCCCCATCTTCCCGCAGACACGGAGGGCTGTGACCACAACTGGCACAAGTTCCAGGGTCACTGCTACCGGTACTTCGCCCGCCGGCGCTCCTGGGAGGACGCAGAGCGGGACTGTCGCCGCCGCGCCGGCCACCTCACCAGCATCCACTCGCGGGAGGAGCACGGCTTCATTAACGGTGCGGGCCAGGGGGTGACACCCCCTCCTGCAGCCCTCCCAGCATCAGCACCCCTGGGTGCTCCCCGTGTCACCCTGCCAGCCCCGGGCGCTTTCCTCCGCAGGGTTCGGGCATGAAAACACCTGGATCGGGCTCAATGACAGGATCGTGGAGCAGGATTTCCAGTGGACCGACAACACCGGCTTGGTGAGAACCTCGGGGGTGCAGGGACGGGAGGGGGGCTCAGGGTGCCGGGCGTGGGGAGGGGGGCTCTCACCCTCCCTCCTGTCCCACCAGCAATACGAGAACTGGCGGGAGAACCAGCCGGACAATTTCTTCGCGGGGGGGGAGGACTGTGTGGTGCTGGTGTCCCACGAGATCGGCAAGTGGAACGACGTCCCCTGCAACTACAACCTGCCCTACATCTGCAAGAAAGGCACAGGTACCGCCTGCCCGCCCCTGCCCCGGCATCCCCATCACGCCCCCCGGCATCCCCATCACCCCGCCCCCAGCATCCCCATCACTCCCCCCAGCATCCCCATCACTCCCCCCGGCATCCCCATCAACCCCCCCGGCATCCCCATCACCCCCCCCGGCATCCCCATCACGCCCCCCGGCATTCCCATCACTCCCCCCGGCATCCCCATCACCCCGCCCCCAGCATCCCCATCACTCCCCCCAGCATCCCCATCACTCCCCCCGGCATCCCCATCACTCCCCCCGGCATCCCCATCACCCCCCCCGGCATTCCCATCACTCCCCCCGGCATCCCCATCACCCCGCCCCCAGCATCCCCATCACTCCCCCCAGCATCCCCATCACGCCCCCCGGCATCCCCATCACGCCCCCCGGCATCCCCATCACTCCCCCCGGCATCCCCATCACCCCCCCCGGCATCCCCATCACTCCCCCCGGCATCCCCATCACCCCGCCCCCAGCATCCCCATCACTCCCCCCAGCATCCCCATCACTCCCCCCGGCATCCCCATCACCCCCCCCGGCATCCCCATCACTCCCCCCGGCATCCCCATCACCCCGCCCCCAGCATCCCCATCACTCCCCCCAGCATCCCCATCACTCCCCCCGGCATCCCCATCACCCCCCCCGGCATCCCCATCACCCCCCCCGGCATCCCCATCACGCCCCCCGGCATTCCCATCACGCCCCCGCCCCTCCTTGTCCCCAGGGAACCCCCTCACCCAGGGAAACTCGGGCAGTTCCCCTCAATCTCCGTTTTTCCTCCTTTTTCAATCAATTCTTCCCTCTCCGCTTTCATTTAATTTGCCACCACTGGAACCATTCAGCTCCCATTCCCTATCGTGAGAGCGGCATTAGCCTCCAGCTGCCGGAGGAGCAGGCGCCCCCCCGTCCTGCTAACGATGCGCTCGCTCGATGGGACCGTTAATTAGCGAAGTCAGTCCTGGGGGACACCTCAGCAACGCCGCTGCCGGAGAACACCGGTGGCAGCAGCGGGGTGTCCCCTCCTGGTCACTGGAGGTGGGTGACAGGGGTCTGTCTGTCCCTCCCCTCCCCAGTGCTGTGCGGGCCCCCGCCGGAGGTGCCGAACGCCGTGACGGTGGGGAAGAGGAAGGAGAAGTACAGCATCCACGCCAGCGTGCGCTACCAGTGCGAGGAGGGCTTCACCCAGCGCCACGTGCCCACCATCAAGTGCCACAGCACCGGCAAGTGGGACCGGCCCAAAATCCTCTGCACAAAACGTTAGTGGGGAGGGGGCCCGGGGGTCCTGGGAGGATGGGGGGTGTTGAGGTCCCGGCTCCCCAGCGGGGACTGTGGCCCCTGACCGTCCCCTCGCTTGCCCCCGATAGCCAGGCGGTCGCACCGGGCGCGGCGGCACCACCGCCACCGGCACAGCCACCCCCACCACCAGCACCACCACCACAAACCCCGCAAGGAGCGGCGGAAACACCGCAAGCACCTCCGGCTGGACTGGATGGAGGAGGGCCACTACTTCTAGAGCGGGGGGCCGGGAGCGCGAGGGCCCCCCCAGACGGGGCCAGACGGGTCCCCAATGGGACGTGGTGACGTTTCCCCCCCCTCCAAACCCCCACACCCCTCTTTTATAACCCCCCCTCCCCCTTGGCTTTAGCTCCTAGGATGCCCGGTCCCGTAGGGAATAGGATCCGGAGGGGGCGGCTGCGTGTGCGTCCCCAGCCCTCCCTGCATGCCCCACGCTCAGCCCCCCGACCCGGGGTCGAGCCCCCCAGCCCCACACGGGGACCCCCCCTGCCCCCAGCCCAACAGTTGGTCCCCAGCTGGGCTCTGGCCCCCTCCCCAAAGGAGAGGGGTTAACCCACCGCCCCTCCCCCCCAAATCTCCCACCTCGGCCATCGTGTCTCACTGGCCCAGGGTGACTGTTTTTTTAGCATCCCCCCCACCCCTTTCCCCAAATCTTCCTGTCCCAGCCCCCCCTCCTGTCCGTGGGGCATCCCTGCGGGTGGGGGGCAGGGGGTGCACAGTGCCCCCAGGGCTGGCATCCCGCTGGGCTGGGGGCTGGGTTTATTTCCCGTCCTGTTGGTGTTGGGTCCCCGTTGGAGTTGGCGTGTGTGTGTGTGTGTGCGTGTGTGTGTACGGCGCTTCCTGATCTCTGCTGTCTGCGACGTGACTGCCGTGTCCCGAGCCCCCTCCCCACCCACCCCACCCCCCATTTCTGACTCTGCCTTTCTGTACTGCTGGACATTTTAATAAATTTTTTTAACAGTTGGGTGGCCCCGAGCCTGCGCTTCATGGGGGGTGGCGCAGGGGCCCTGGGGATGGTGTGACCCCCTGCTCCAGCCCCTGCCTGGCTTTGCAGGGGGTCTGCCCCTGCAGCGCCCTCCCTTCACCTCCTCTTGCCCCCACTAAGTTAATTTTAAGCAAATCTCATTCCCCTCCTGGGGGTCCCCATGCCAGCCCCCCCGCCTGCCCGTGGTGCATGGCCCTGGGCAGTGTCTCTCCTCACCAGCCTCAGTAAGATGCTGAAGAAGATGCTGGATTTATCCAGCACTATCCATGGGTTCAGGGGCTGCCACCCATCAGCATGTGCCAGCCACCCCTCAGGGTCCCCACCGCTGCCTTGTCATCCCCACAGCGGCTCCTGGTTGCTGCTGTGAGAAGGCTCAGCCCATCCTCCCTTGGTGCTCACAGACCGGAGACGGATGCTGGAGGGATGCTGGAGGGATGCTCCAGCCAGGATGGTCCCAGTGTGCCCAGCACCAGCAGCCCCACAATCCCCAGGGCTTTGAGCAGGGAGCGCCTGTAATGGCTGCTGGGGGAGCACCCCACAGCACAGGGCAGCCCGGGGGTCCCCTTGCACCCCAGATGCCCCTCGAGGGTGGCACCAGTGAAGGAGACATGAGAGCCCGGCTCAGCTCCCGAAAGCGGCCGAAGCTTTTATTTCATCTACGTCCAGCTCGCGAGCGCCAGGGCTGCCCAAAGCCTGAGCGGTGCTCGGGCGGGACACGGCCCAGCCCGGCCCGTTCCCGGCCACTTCTGCACCACGCCGGGCACCGGGGAGCTGCCCCAGCCCGGCTCGTGGGCCGTGGCACTCGGCTGGCCCAGCAGCGGCCCCGCAGGGTTGCCAGCAGTGAGCAGGTACATGCAGGTGCTGGAGGGGCTGCGTGTGTCATCCCCCCCCGGCTGCCCGTGTTGCATGAAGCTGAGCCCAGTACCCCCTGTCCTTGCCCAGCACCCGTGGCGGGTCAGACCCCTCCAGCAACCTGCTGGTCCCATGATGCTGGTTGCCCACAGCATCTCCTGGGAAGGAGCAGGGGGGGGCTTCAGTGCTGCATGGCCCCAGGGACAGCACAGAGCTGGGGAGCCTGCGTGTGAGGATGAGGACGTGGGGCTCAAGCCTGCTTTGCTCTGGCTGGGCCATTAGCACATGCAATAGGCTGATTGATAAGCAAGAACTGCGACGGGCTGGGGAGCCAGCCCCGCATCTGAGCACAGGCTCTGGGCTGAGCTGCTGCAGTCGTTCCCCTCCCGCTGCCTCAGTTTCCCCAAGTGTCACCAGACTTTGTCTGCAGCCCCCGGCGCAGCAGCCGCACCAGCATCACACAGGCACCTCTCCCAATCCACCTCAGGGGCTGCCCGCAGCTCCCTGTGCTGCCGCACCCCAAGACGCGGCGACGCCGGGGAGCCCAGCACCACATGCGGGAGGTCCCCGGCCAAATCTGGGGGTGCTCCCAGGGTGGGGGAGCCTCACACGCGATTAGGGTGTCCCCCACCCAGCGCCTTCTCGGGGGCAGCCTCGCCAGCCTTTTTAAAGCAATAAACCCCAAAAAGCTTGTACTTCTTGTCCGGGAAGCCCAGGTTGCGCACGCCGGGCTCCTGCCCCCCGCAGCGGGCCCGGGGGTTGACGATGGGGTAGCGGATGCTGCCGTCCTCCAGCCAGCCGGCCTCGCAGCGGTCCAGCAGCTGGATCTTCCAGGCAGCGTAGAGCTGTCCCACCTTGGCCACGGCCGCCCCGTTGTTCTTGCAGGCCTGCACCGCCTCGGCGTAGCTCAGCTTGCGGTACGTCTTCAAGAAGTAGACTTTGCCTTGGGGGGGGGAGAAACACACAAACTGGGGGGGCTGGTGGGGATCCAGCCGCAGCATCCTGCATCCAGCACAGCACCAGCACGGGGCGGGTGGGATGGGGCGGGGATGGGGCTGAGCGGTGCAAACCCTGCAGACACATCCCCCCCATCCACACACACACCCCCACACACACCCTCAACACATTTTTGGGGGGGGGGGCTGGAGGAGATGACGGGCTGGGTGGGCTCTGGGGAGCCGCCGCTGCGGTGCAGGCAGATTTATGGGGTCTGCACGGCGGCGGGCGGTGATGGCTCCTCGTGGCGATTACACCCGCTATTTATCCTGCCTGCCACCATTAAACAAACATCGGGAGCGCCCCCCCGCGCAGCCCTGCCAGCCGCCAGGAATTTACACAGCCCGGGAGCCCTCCCGGCTCCCATCTGTCTTGTGTGGCCCCGGCCCCATCCATCACCCGGGCCATTCGCTGCTGCGACAGCCTCCGTCCCCCTCTCCTGCCCAGGGAAGATGGGGCTTGCTAAAACCGGGTGCTCCAACCCTGCTGGTGATGCGGACAGATCCTGCTCCTTGCAGGGGGTTCTCAGCACTGAACCCCTTCTTCACGTGCCAGGGATTTTAGAGAAGGCAGATGCAGCCGCATCCTTCCCTCGCCCACAGCCGAGCACCTCCCTGGACCATCGTGGGAAACACACACCCACACATACCCCCCAAGCCAAAATGGGGAGCTGGCTGCTCCGTGCCTCAGTTTCCCCCTGCCGTTACCATTGAGGTTGGAGGTGAAGCAGAAGGCGTCGTAGTGCTCGCTCTCCTTGTGGCGGTAGCCGTAGTTGCGCACCCCCACCGGCGTGTCCTTGCGGCCGCACTCCTCCCGCGGCCGGGAGATGGGGTACTGCACCGAGCCGTCCTCCAGCCAGCCGGCGTTGCACCAGTCCATGCCCTCCAGCCAGGCCTGGTGCAGCTGGTCGTGCGAGGCCAGGATGCCGTCCTGCTCCAGGCAGGCCTGCTGCGCCTCGTGGAAGTTGAGGGTGTAGCGACCCAGGCGCGGGTGGTAGGGGAAGATCACACCTGGGGGCAGGGAGAGCAGGGGTGGGGTGCAGGGGGTGTCCCCTGCTTATTCTGCAGCCGTACCCAGCGGTTGGGGTCGTTAGTGCAAAGTGACCGTGGGGGATGGGGTGGCTGTGGGCTCAGACACACGCTGCAAACACCCGTTGGCTCTGCTCGGGGAGTTTGGGGGCTCCAGGCTTTGCCACCCCCCCCCGCCTCCGGACCCCCAGCACTCCCTGCTGCTCTGGAGTGCGGGGACATCAGCACGACCCCTGTGGGGTCTCAGCGGAGCCCCGGTGTCCCCAGAGTGAGCCCGAACCATCGTGAGCCATGTGGCTGTGACTCCCGCGTCCCCAAAAAGGGTTTCCCCCCTTTCCCCGTGTCCCAGCTGCAGCAGCCCACCCCAGCAGGCTCAGAGCCCGGCACCAGTGACGCTGCCACATCTCGGTGTGTCCCCCCCGGTGCTTTATGAGGCCGTGCCGCTGTCTATCTCCAGCATTTATTAGCTGCCAGCGTGTAAAGCTGGAGCAACAATAAAAGCCAGTAAGAGAGGCCATAAAGCACGGCACACGCCAGGACAAACAGCGGCCGTAAAGCAGGAGCGAGGCCAGCTCGGGGACGCCGCGCCGGGACCCATGTCCTGGCCGTGCCGTGTGGGACACAGGGGTGTCCGTGTGCCCCCAGCCCCTCCGCTCTGGAGCAGCCGCCTCTCTACCTTCGAGGTCCAGCTTGACCATGCCGGTGTCGTCCTCCAGCTCGTTGGTGACCTCGCACTCGTAGCGGCCGTAGTCTTGCAGGGTGACGTTGCGGATGATGAGCGAGGCATCGCCCAAGCCGTCCTCCTGCAGGGCCGTGCGGCCGCGGTAGCTGCCGAACGCCCGCCGCGCCTTGCCCAGCGCCACGAAGACGTCCACGAAGGCCATCGGCTCCGTCACCTTGGTCCACTTGAGCCGGATCTCAGCCGGGTCGTGGGCGGACACGTCGTAGTGGTACCGGCACGGCAGGATGATGGTGCCGCCCCGGTGGGTCACCACCTTCCCCGGGGCTGTCTGCACCACCACGGCCCCGCTGTCCCCCTCTGCAAGGGACATGGAGCTCAGGGGAGTCCTTTGCCTCAGGCCTGGCCCTGGCAGTGCTGGCGCATGGGCAGGACCCATGATGGGGACCGGGCAGGCTGGGGGCACGGGGCAGGTGGGGGGACCACCTCTGGGGGGGGGAAATCTCCTCTTTTGGGGGCTGCAGACCCCGAGGAGGGTTGGGCAGCTCCTGGCCAGGGCAAGGGGGACCCAACGGATGCCCCAGCAACCCTGACCGTGCTTTAACGGGTAACATGCTCCCCCCGTCCCATCCTGGGGGCCCAGCTCCCCACTGCAGACCCCCATCCCCACTCACCCATGACATGGACCACCTTCTTCCGTCCCCGGTTGCTGGGCAGCGCGTCAGACGCGAGGAAGCTGACGAGGAGCAGCAGAGCTGCTGGGCCAGCGGCCCAGGGGCCTCTGGGCTGCATCTGGGGAGGGGGAGAACAGAGGCCCTTAGCATCCCTCTGCCCTACAAGGAGGAGAGAGGTGGAAGGGAGGGCTGCAAGAAAGCCCACAGCCCCCCAGCAGCAATGCCAGACCCCAACCCACACCCAACCAGGAGAAGGAGGTGCTGTCACCCGCTGACACCCTGTGTGAAGCCCCCAGACTCCCAAGCAAGAGTGGGGGGTGCCCAGCAGCGCTGGGTCACTCATTGCCTCCCCCCACCGAGCATCCCAGGCCCGCGGGGACCCCCAGGGCCCTCCGGCTCGCGCCGGCGCTGAACTCCAGTTCACCCGCTCAGTTACAGCCGGGATGAATATTTCATGGCAGCCGGATCCCCGGAGTTATTTATGGCACATCTGGAAACCGAACTGATGGTGTGGGAGTGGGCTGCAGCTGCCCGAGACCCCCGGGGCTCCACAGCCAACTGCCCCCCGCCACGTCCCCCCTTCCCTGGGGACAGCCAGAACCCTGGCAGGGATACATGTGCTGGAGACCCCCGGCCCCCCTGGGGGGCGAGGGGAGGGGGGCTGCGATCCCCCCCCGGGCACTGAGCCCCGTGTTCTCGGGGGTGCCCCAGACCCCAGCCCGGGCTGACTGGGTGGGTTCTCCCCCCTGTTGGGAATGCCCCCCACGCTGGGAATGCCCCCCCCGCTTCCCCTTGGGAATGCCCGGAATGCCCCCCCCCTCCCGTGGGGCTGGGGAAGGGGAGCTTGGCTGTGGGGCAGGGGGAGCCGGGCTGCCTCTCCGAGGCTGCCGGTGCCCGGCCGGGCAGGGCGAGCGGGGCGGCGCAGGCTCTCCCCGCCGGCGGCCCCGGGGCCGGTGCGGTGTTGCAGTGCGGGACACTGCGGCGGCAGCCCCGGGGCTGCGGGACGCCGGTGCCCGGGAACGGGCGGCGCAGCGCTGTGCGGGGGGAACCGGCCCGGCTGCGTGTCCCCCGCCGCTCCCCGCCATCCCCCCGCCCCGCGGGAGCGGCGCCCGCCGGGGCTGTCGGTACCGGGGGTCCCGTCCCGGCTCTCCGCATCCCCCCACACTCACCGTGTGCCCGGGCCCGGCCGCAGGAGCGCTCCGGTGCCGCCGGTGCTGCCGGTGCGGCTCCGCGCAGGGGGCGGCACCGGGAGCTCGGCCCGGCCCCGCCACGGCTCCCGGCGCTGCGCAGGGCCGGCGGCTCGCCAAGGTCACCGGCACCGGGCCCGCGGACCCCCGTGCTCCCGGCCCGGGCGGCGGGCGGGGACCCCGCGGGGCAGGAGTTTTGCCGGTAAATCCGCCCCCAGCCCCGAAAGGGCGGCCCGGAGCCGCGGCAGCACCCCCCTGCCAGCACCCCCACCCCAGCGCAGCCCCCACCGGTGTGCGCCCGCCCGAGGGCCCCCCCACCCCCCGTGTGCACACCCCCCCTGCCCAAACATGTACACCCGTGCACACCCGTGCTGGCAGACCCCCCACCACCCGGTGCCCCCTGGCAGGCGCAGGGACACCCCGTCCTTCCCCCGGCTGCCCCCTCGCAGGCCGAGGCTGAGCTGCAGCAAGGGCAGCGCAGGCAGCAGAGACACCCCCCCCTCAGCCCCTGCACCCCAAAGGGCAGGAGGGGGGCACGGGCGCAGGGACACAGGTTGGGAAGCCGTACCCCCACTCCTTTATTTTGTAAACAGTGTTTTCCTGGCACGTTCCAGCTCCTGCATCCCTCTAGCATGGCTGGGAGCACCAGGGTGGGACAGGGCCCCCAGGGACCCGCTGGGAGGGGAGCCCGGCTCCCTCAGCCCCCCACCAGCGAGACCCTCAAAGCCCAGCCAAGAGCAGGGCTGTGGCTGCAGCGACGCCCCGGCAGAGCACCCCAGGGTCCCGGCAGAGCACCCCAGGGTCCCCTCAGTGCACCCCACAGTGTTAGGGGGACACGGGGGTGACCAAAGCATCCCGGGGGACATCTCTGCCAGCCAGGTCCCACCACAGGCTGCTCTCACAGCAGGGAGAGGGGAGACGGGCAGCAGCCCCCCCGGTGGGCAGGACCCGTCACTGGTGCTTCTTGCCCCGCTGCAGGCTGGCGGGAGGGGCGGGCAGGAAGAAGGCCGGGCAGTGCAGGCAGCGGAGCGCCAGGAGCAGGGGCCCCAGCGCGTAGAGGATGTTGGTGATGAGGAAGCTCCACCAGACATCTTCAGGGGTCTGGTAGGGGAAGGGCGTGCGGGCGTGCAGCGAGGAGCCCAGATGGGAGAACTGAGCCTGGGGACACAGGGCAGGGGGTGACATGGGGATGGGAAGCAGCAGCGGGCTGGCCCTGTGCAGCCCACCCGGCACCAAAGAGTGTTGTGCAGGAGCATGTCCTATCTATAGGCCTGTGGGCTCGCTCCAGCCTATTTCTGTCAAACTAATCCCCGGCTTCGTTAAGATCCACCGAGGCCAAAGCAATTATCAGGCAGCAGTGATGGGAACTGCTCCACATGCAGCCGAGGGTGCAGCTCCATCCGCCCGGGCTCAGCCCTGGCTTCCCACTTGCTTCATCCTGGCTGGCACCTAAACCCAGCCCAGGGGTCCCACCGTGTGCCCCCCCAACTCCTGCGGCGGGAGGAAGGACAACGGAGCTGCCCTCACCTGTGCGACGGCACCGGCAAACACCAGGCTCCAGTCGGGCAGCCAGGAGCATCCCGGCAGCACCAGCCCGTAGATGCAGAGGCAGAAGAAGGGGAGGACGTAGAACATGTAGATCAGCATCTGGGGTGGGACACAAAGAGGGTTCACCCTGGCCCTGGTGCCAAACCAGCCCCACCTCCACCCCACTCACCTGCACTTTGGGGTAGGCGACGGGGTCACGCAGGTACGGCTCGTGCTGATAGATGTACTCAAAGCATGAATCAGCAGGACAGTCCAAAACCACCTAGGGATGAGGAGAGTGGAGGGGAGGTGGGCACAGGGCAGACAAACCTGCCCCAGGACCCCTGCATCCCCCCCAGGATCCCTGTGCAGGGACCCAGGACTCACCATCCCCCTGAAGAAGGTGAAGGCAGCGGTGAGGAGCAGGAGCAGGACCAGCCCCATGTCCTGGGGCCGCTGGTACAGGCGCTTGCGTTGCTCCTCTGCAACCTGGGAGGGGGAAAACACCGTATTTTGGGCTCCACACGCTGTGGTCCAGCCCCGGGACAGGGGACGAGGCTGTGGGCTCCCAGTGCTGGGAAGCTCCAGTCCCCAGCTCACCTTGTCAGGGCTGTAGCATGGCAGAGCCCTGGGCTGCTGGAAGAGCCTCATCCCAGCCCAGATGAGGGTGAGGATGTAGGGCAGGTTGAGCAGGATGGCAGGGCTGAGGTCAGAGCTGTATTTCCCTGTAGAAGGTGAGCGTGGGGTGGGGATGATGGAGCACTCTGCTCCCAGGTCAGCACCTTCCTCCTCTGCCCATGGGCAAGCCCCAGGATATGGGGGGGGCGTGGAGGCAGCCTGGGGGGATCAGCAAGGGCTGGATGCAGAGCTGAGCCCCCCGCCACACCCCTGTACCTATCAGGTTCCCAAGCAGGAAGACAACGATGCTTATCATCACAGAGCCCAGCCAGAAGAGACCCAGGTTCCTGTAGTTCTTTCTGCAGAGACATGGGGATGAGACACCTCTGCCAGGCTCTGAGCTCTCCTCCTGGCACAGTGCAGGACCCTCCAGCCCCTGCCAGCCCCTCCAAGCTCCCGATCCGTGACAATGCCACGTGGCCACAGGAGCCACCCTGCCTTCCCAGCGCCTCCCTGCTCACCTCTGCCCGATGGCTGCGATCATGGCGAGGTAGAGCCCGTAGTGCACGATGCCGTCCCAGTAACAGATCATGATGCCGTGCGCCGTGCGCAGGTAGGGCTCACCCTGCCCGGTTGGGAGAGAGTGGATCACATGGGGTGGGGGCAAACACCTTCCCACACCCCCTCCCCAGGGGACCCCACGGAGTCGGGGCTGCTCCCCCCGCAACATGAGCAGCTCTGGGAGCAGCGGCTGTGCTTGCTGTGGGTGCACAGGGCTGCTGGTGGGCGAGAGCCTGAGGGGGGAGAGAGGTGGTACCTCTTTGACATAGACCTCCACGAAGCCAGAGATGAAGCCATCCTCCTCCAGCGAGATGATCAAGTCCACGACAGAGGTGAAGGAGAACACCACGAACACTGTGGGAGAGCAAGCCAGCTCTGGGCATGTCCCATGGCTCCCCCTGAGTCCCAAACCTCCACTCCACCCCAGCATGAGGTCAGTCCCCACACCCCCGAGGGGACTCACCGCAGAAAAGGGGGTCCTGGAAGTAGCTGACTCCGCTTACAAAGAAGATGATGGAAAAGAGGCCGGCGAGCACCAGGACCCCTGTCAGCACCAGCACCAGCGGGTCCCTGCAGAGCAACGGGACGGGCTCAGCACCCCACAGAGCCCCAGCTGGGAACAGCTCCGGTCTTGTTTCCAGGAGGCTGAGACAACTCCTGGCCTGTGTTGTCCTTGTGCAGGTGGAATTGTTCCTCTAGGGACAGGGGTGGGAATGGGGACAGGAGCCAGGGAGCACAGGACCCAGGGACAGGATGGGCATCACAGTTGTACTGCACAAGGCTGAGCTGTCGTTGCTGCCTGCACTAAGCACCCAAAGCAACACGGGTGCTCTTGAAAAAACCCTCAAAACAATCAAATAATTGAAGTGTCACTGCCTAAGTGCATTATTACCAGTGTATAATTAATTACTACACAACTAATTACTCCCACAAAATGATTAATTCAAAACTCAAAGAGGGATGGTGGAGGAGCACGCGGGGCTCCTCCGGTCACCATAAGATGTGACTCTGTGTGTGATGGGGCTCCAGCTCAGGGGACACACACACATCCCAGCACCTTGGGGTGCTGCACTTGGGGCGCTGCACTTGGGGCACCCAGCTCACCCTGCCAGGCTGAGGGCCTTTGAGGACAACATCACTCAGGGAAAATTAGGGATCAGAGGGATGCACCCCCTCCACACCCCCTGCAATGTCTGGGCAGGAGGGTAATATCAGGTTTGGGGGCCAGGCTGGAGTGGTCAGTGCTCCCCCCAGCTACAGGGCTGAGGATTTATTTCATGGTGATGGATCCTGGAGATCCAGGCTGCCACGGTGCAGTGCCCACAGAATGGGAGGGAAAGAAAAGATGGGGATGGAAATCGGGAGATCTTGAAGTAAAGTTTGTGGGGTGGGCAGGAAAGAGTTTGGTAAAAGCCCTTGCTGCTGGTAAAGCAACAGCAGAAATTTGCTATAAAAAGAAATACGTAACGGATGGGAAAAGGAGGATGAAGGTGGCCTGGTGGGAATGGAAGGGCACAGGGGGAAACCCAGAGCTGGCAGCTCCTGGGGTGGGGGCTGGAAACAAAAGGAACTGGAGCTTTAGGCAGAAGGGAAGTGAAGGGTGTCAGGAAGCCGGGGGGTTCTGGGCAGCTCAGCGGGGAACAGGCTGACATGCTGGTGCCAAATTACTGGACACTGCTCCCCACTGTTCAGATCCAGATGGGACCCATCAGCCCATCCCACATGGGATGGCTCCCACCATCCTCAGACAGAGCCTTGTCCTGGGTCAGTCCAGATGCTCCCACCCAGTCCCAGACTGGACCCATAATGCAGGACCAGTGGAGAACAGGACCCAGCATCCCAGCCCCAGAGCTTTGTCCCAGCCCCACACTTACTCTGCCAAGGCAGTCGCGCTGTTGATACCAAAGGCCACGGGGATGGCGAGCAAGGAGGGGGCGAGCACCCCCGGGACAGCCGGGAGCTGCATCCCCAGCCCCGCTGCCGGAGCCTCCGGACGGAGCCTGTGGACTTCGGCCCCGCCGCCGGCAAACAGGCAGCGCCCTTAAAGTGCCAGAGCCGCCCAGGAGGAAGGCCAGGGGGTCCTGGGGGGGAAGCAGGCAGCAGCCAAACACATCTGTCTCCGTACAAGGGCCCATGCAGATCTCTGTGCTCAAGGGCTGCCTTGAGAAAGGCCACTGAGGTCTGTGGGGGAAGGATAAACCCCCTCCAGAAGAGGCTTCGAAAGCTCAGGGAATGTTGGGGATTTTTTATTTTTCCAATTCATTCTGGAAACTTTAAGTGCTTAAGGGCCAGGAGGACACACCTCTTCAGATCTGAGAGAGGAAGAGAGAAGGAGCGAAGCACATGAAAGCCAACACTTCATCCCTGCCTTTAATAATGAATTGAGCTGAGCAGAGAGCAGGAGTTTCAAGGTCTCTGCACCCAGCTGGGAGCCCAGCATTCCTCTGCCCTCCTCCTCTCACTGCTCTCTGCTCCAAACACGAGCATTTACCTCCCCACCAGCCCACAGAGAGACCTGTCTCTGTACTCTAGGGCTGAGCACACACTTACAAACTTCCACAGCACTTATCAGGCGCCCAGCGCGGCCGCTCAACCTTTCCCCTTCCTCACAGAGCCTTCACAAACCTGCTGCTGCGTCACTCTTGCCCTCTTGCTTCAGAGTCCGGGGGCTGAATTGGCTGCCCTGCACTTTGCCCCGGGCTCATCCATCGCTCCTCCAGCGCACCCCGAGCGCCCCGTCAGCACGGAGAGCACGAGGAGGCTCATCACTGACGAGGGCAGGCTCATGAGGGCAGGCTCGTTAGGCGGTGCTCGCTCAGCTGGCAGCCAAGGGAGCACATCTGAGTGTGTGCAGGGGGAGTTCAGTCTCCAGGGCTCAGCAATTAGAGGTGGCTTTGAGGCCGAGCAGCCCCCCAGCTGCTCCACTCGTGCAGGGAGGTGAACAAAACCCAGTGTAACACCCTTCAAAAAAGGGTGTAAAACCAGGGTGAGTTGGAGCAGTAACCATCAGACCTTCCTGAACACCGACCCCCCAAGCATCGCTCCCACCTCCCCACACACAGCAGCCCCAACCCACAGCCTCTCCCTGGCCGGGTGACTTCATGGTGCCCACCGGTGCCATGCCCACCCCAGGCAGCTGGCACAGCCCTGGCACAGCCCCTGTCTGGTCTCAGCCTCTCTGATCTGGTTTTTGAAGACTAAGCTCTCACGTTGTAGCTGTCACCAGCAAGGATGACACTGAGCAGCCCCTGGGGGTGCAGAACTGACACCCCCGCAAGCTGCTGCAGGGAACAGTGTGTGACTTACACCAAGAAACCAGCATGGAACAAAGTACCTACTGGTGACCAGGGCTCTGAGAGAAGGGGTGCAGGAGGACCTGTTGAGATAAAAGGACAAACCCGATTCTGCCAGTACTGCACCCAGGGACAGCTGCTCCATCCCATCAGCGAGAGCAGGCGCTGCCTGCTCCCAGGGCAACTGGGACCTTACTGGAGGTGGGCAAGGGATGCCACGCTATGGATAAAACACTTGGAACAGACTGACAAGGCACCCGCTCTCCAGCAGCCTCCCCACCTCTCCAAGCAGGAAAGCCAGCAGTGCAGGCAGCAGCCCAGCACTCCGGGCTGGTGCTTCCACAGGAGCAGCTGTCCCAACTTCCTAGGAAAGCACATTTGTCACAGTGACCTTACTCAGCGGAGCACAAGCCCTGCCAGATTTCTTATCTTCATTTCCCAATCTGCCACCCGTACGCGCTGTGCCGGCACAGCACACGCTCCCAGGAACGCCCAGGGCCCCCATCCTCCTGCCTTCGCTGTTCTCAGAACAAACCCCTACTGGAGTTACTGTTTCAAACTGGTTTTATTGAAAGCCAACTCCTCGACTCCACGTTGTTAAAAAAAGTTAACAAAAGAGAATCACACGCCAAGTACTTGGACTGAGGGAAAACAAAACACCAAAGGAACCAAACAGACTGACCTCACTTCATTTTCTGGAAGATGCTTGGAAGGAAAGAGAGCAGCTGCTCAGCCTACAACAACCCACAGTAAGCCTCCTCCTTCCAAAAATCCAGGTATTAAAACTAAGGAACAAATGAGTTTTTATTGTATTTACAGACAGAATGAAGAAAAGTCATAGTTGTAGAGGGGTTTCAGACAACACCACCCAAGTGCCCTTGGATAAACTCTGCAGGCTTCTTGCTCCACCCCCCAACTCCACAGAGGAGTTACCAAGCCTCCTCTTTTGGGAGGAAGCTGGGGGTGAGCTTAGTGTTCGAGAAAACAAGAGGCTGTTGCGAGGCCTCTGAAGTCGAATGAACACACCCCACACTGTGGCCACACTGCGATCCACACCTCACCTTCCAAGCACAGGGGAAAAACATCTAGGCACTGGTTTTGCAATGTCAGTTGAAGGTCAGACTATACTTCTGGCTTCATGACAGCATGGAAACCCAGTTCTCAAGGGAACAACAGCCCCAACGTTGGGTTGGAGACAGTGCCCTTGTCGTATTTTCAATGAAAAAAACCAAAACCCTAACAAAACCCCCAAACCCTCCCAGCACAACACGCACTGTGCTCTCTGAATAATGGAAGCTCTGCCCTTCAGCAGAAAATGCATTCCTTTTAACATGGCACCAAGCTAGACCCAACTGGAGTCCCTGAACTCTTCCTACTGGTGTCTTTGGTGCTGTCAGCAGGGCACTGTGCGAGGGTCTCTGTTCTCACCCACTCTGTTCTCCTCTGAATCCCACCCAGGCCTCGTTACGACAGAGTTGTCATGCCATTTCTTCTGGGTGAGAGATGGTTTTGTGACTCCAGGAAGTTTTACAATGTTAGCAAATAGGAGAATGATAATGCAGCTTCCATAACATTTCACAGTAAAATTACAATTGTTTTGAAAATACACTGTCCCAAAAATCATTCTCAGTAGTAAGGTCGTCGTGGATTGTTCTGTGGGGAGTAACAAGAGAAAATTAATCAAAATTGCTGTCTTCACAGAACAATGAGCAGCTGAGCTTAATTATCTGAAAAAGCCACTGAAACGTGACACTTCTGACAGTGAAACCTGAGGTTTTCCCCATCAAAAGTTACAAGCAAAACTCTCTAGGTGAGCTGGCATGCTGAGGAATGGAGGCAAACACAAACTTTCAAGCCTTTTGCACCCAGAAAAGCAGTAACTCAAAGTAAGCCACGATTCAGCCACATGTCTGTTTGTTTTGGGAGGGACAGTTGATTTGGGCCTGGTTTCAGGACCACCTTACCAATGGGTTTGGTCGGAAGCGGTAGGCGAGCATCATTCGCTTACGGAATGCTTCGTACTCATCATCCTCCTTGGTCAGCTCGGCAGGACGATCGATGCCGAAACCAGCTCCATCCACAGCAGTAGTTCCTCTGTTTGGGAAGAGGCTGAGGTAAGCAGAGCTGACATCCCCTTCCTCCTCACCACAAACACCTGTGCTTTGGGCACCTCCCTACTGGATGCTGCTCCAACCAGACTAACCCTTGGCAACTGAAGGTGCCGATTCGTACCGCGCTGGAGGCGGGCAGAGCCCCTCACAAGGTGCCTGCCTCCCACTCCTTCACTCCACAACAGGGCAACAGCAAAGACAATTCCTTCCCATCCACAGCAGCACATTCCTACACATGCCAAGATGAGCAGGGATGGTAGAGCCCAAGCACAGCACCACCCTTGTTCAAGCCTGCGGTGGGCAGGCACTGCCTTCCTTCTTGGTGCTTTCATTGCAGCCTTCTCTTATCACAGGGCTGCTCTGAACCAACACGTGTGCTGCCAGAGAGTTCTTTTTGCAAAAGACAAGTGCTTTGTAGAGACTCTTTCCATTGTGCAGTAAGCAAACAGCCTTTATTGCTAAAAGCGTCTTGTGCTAAAAACCAATTCGGAGTGTTTCACATCCCCAGTATTTGGGTTTGAAGTTCAGCATATATTCCCAACAGATGATGCACCTAAAGACATGCTCATCTATTTTTGAACTCTCATAAAGCTTTATTATATTATATACAAAGTGTGATCAAATCAGGAAGCTTCTGTGCAGAAGAGTGACATCAGGACAAGAGCATGATCACACACACACAGAGCATCTTTCCATCACTGTGCCAGAGGCAGAAGATGCCAGTTGTCACCTTCCAGCCACGGTGCAGCAGGGGCCAGTGGCACTCAGATGCAGAGGCATGTTCTTTGATACATAAATAAATGAAGGCCTTTAAAGATGTACCTTAACCCTCACATGCCCTGGGAGAGCTGAGGGCCAGACAGGTGTTACCCTCATTTTATAGACAGAAGGAAGAAGGCACCTCTGGGAAGAACATGCAATGCCAACTGAGATCAGAAGCTACACACTCTTAGCTCAGATCATACCTCCTGCCTGAGATAAAGCAACAAACCCAGGCTTTTGGGGGAGGGAACCCCAAAGAAATCAAATGATTTTTCTCCGTGGCTGCAAGGATCCCACACTCTGTTCAAGTGATGAATTGCAGTCACATTCACTGCAGCTGCTTCCAGCGCGCTGGGGTAGGAGCATCAATTACCGGCCCAAGAGGAATGGACTAAATCAATAGTAGAAGAACTCTGCTTACTTGCTGACTGGGTTTTTAATCCCCTGTCCGTCCGAGCCAAGTCCCTCGCCTTCCTTCCAGCCCATCTTCATTAGCATTTGATAACCTATGTTTTCCACAGTTAGCTTGAACTCTTTGTACTCAGAGTAATCTGGCTCACGTCCTTCCTGCAGAGACACAAGAGGTAGCGCTGGTTATGTTTTTTTATATATATATATTTTATATATAGCTTATCTTTGTGGGTCAGAGGAAGGGAAAACCAGCTTCAGCTACTCAAAGTTAGGATGCATGATTTCTTGGGATTCCAGTTCCGCACCACCACAGAGAAGAAAAGAGGTGAATGATAAAGCACTGCACAGCCCCGTGACATAATCTGCAGGAAGCAGGGAATGCTGCTTTGAGATTAAGCTGAAAAATATTTAGCTCCTTAATTTAAAGTTGCTCACTGGATCAAGCTTCAGATAGAGTTCTTCTTCAAGCCAGGATCTCCAGGGAATGCCAGACCCCACGCTGGCTGCACGAAAACATTACAAGGGATGCGCCAGCATCAAGGAGGTCTGTGGTCTAGGAAGAATTGGCAGGTATTGAAGTGCTTTGCATAAGCTTTTTTGTAGGCTTTATATTTTCACTTTACTGCAATCACCTGGATAAAAATTCAAATTTTCCTTGCTTGGCAACAGCCACTTATCAGAAACAGGAATGGCAGACAAATGGTGGGCAGACAGCCTTGTCTGTAACTTCAACTAACCCCCAGACACTGTCTCCATAGTCTGTTCTCTTAACTTGCTATGCCTGTTTCTCTGCAAAGAGCAAAAAACTGTCCCCTTGTTTCCTCAAGAAGTAACAGGGCCCCCAGTGCAAGGGCAGAAGTACCTCAGGGCCGCAAGGCAGCTAACTGCAGTGAAAAAGGGCTACACATGCTCAAGATCTTTCCTCACTGCTCGGGACAGGCCTGAAGCACTGCCACCACCCTGTGAAGACTCTGCCAGTTCACCTTCAGCGCCTTGAATGTCTCCATGAACTTCTCCAGCTCGTCCGGCGGCAGGAAGTCTCCGATGAAATGTTTCCCTCTGCCCATCTGGGTCAGCTGCTCAGCCCACTCTGCCAAGACACAGAGACAACAGCAGTAAGGCAGTGCTCCCTGCCTGGGAACTTCAGAGGGTCTGTGAAGCGTGAAGCCTCAAGGGAACAGGCGTTATTACAGCCACTCCACAGGCAGGGAAGCCACAGCACGGACCAGGGAGAAGCGACCCTGCGACTCCCACACCAACCTCCCGATCTCAGATGTGCAGACGAGGCCTCTGCACAGCCATGGGGCCAGACTTGTGTCCCTCACCTCGCGTCTTGTCCATCTCCATGCGCCGAAGCTGGTGCTCCCACGTTCCCAGCTCACTGTCCACCTCCTCATCGCTGTCATAGCCATGCTGGTGCTGCTGAATCGCCTTTTCCCACATCATCTGCATCTCCTGCATGGCTCGCTTGTGCTTCATGATCATATCGTACATCTGCTGCATCTGGGGGAAGAGATGCAGGGGCACAGCCAGTCAGACACCCGTTAGCAGGAGGCAGAGGCAGGCAGAGCCTGGCAGACCCATGCCCACTGCCGTACAGAGCATGGGTTACAACAGCTACAAACCCCAACGGGCAGCGCTGCTGCTTGATCCCATCGACTTGTTTCTCACATCAAATGGGAGCACTGTGTGCTGGTTCCTCTGACAGAGGCACCTCGATAGTCACACTGAGGACTGCTGCCACCTGATCACAGCTTAAACTCACATCCTCACCTCCTGGCAAGAGCCAGTTCTGCGCTCATGGTCCCCAAAGCCTTCGAGTACCCACTCACCCCCTCCCCACTGCTGAAGAGATACAGAGCCAGCTGCAGATGTGACACGACAGACCTTATAGATTTGGGGTTTTAGTTTGGTAGGACAGCAATTGGCTGGCTTAATTCGCATTCCCCAAAGTCCTCTAGTATTTCTGCTGAGGCAGCATCACACGCACTCAGCACAAATCCTACAGATTTATTTGTGGGCCACTGGGAGAGTTTCTTTGCTATCTCCATTTTCCCATCTAACCCAGCCACACTGCACCGCAGTATGCTGGTAGACAAACGAATTTAGGAATTATTTCAGGGCATTACCTCCTGCTGCTCCTTCAGCTGTTTCTTCTGGGCTTCAGAGAGCTCCGTCACACCCACCAAACCAACCGGTTTCCCTTTTTCATAACCCAGACCCTTCAGGTCCTGAACTGTAACAAGCACATGTTAAAAGACTTTCAAAAAATTTTGGACAGCTGTTGATACCAGCAAAAGTACATCTCAAGACCCCCACATGCAGTTCTACACTTATTCCATGGTTCCAGCACTGAGACACTTCACTAAAGAACAACCACCTGGTAGGACTTGGGAACCAGGTGAGCTGGAAAGCCAGCGAGTCACAGCTCCTTGGCCAGCCAGCTTGGAGCATTCCCTCACCCCAGCCCAAAGCTCTGCCTGTATCGTGGACTCGCCAACTGTCTCTCACACCCTCTGAGGTCACACTGCATGCCAATCTGCTACACTACACTCAAAAAAAAAAAAAAAAATCAGTCCTCCTTAAGATTAATTCCCCTCATCAGCCTCTCTCATGAACCCCAGCCCCTGCAAGGAGTGATACTTGATTATTCAGAGGTGAGTCACACGCAGACCGGAGCCTGTCAGCAGATTGTCCAATCTGTGCACATAAGTGCTGCTGATCACTGTGTAAACAGCAACTTCATTCAGAATGAAAAGCAAACGACCACGTTAGAATAAAGGCACGAGCATTACGCTGCTTTTGGAAGTTGCTGTTCCCCAAGGAGATTTTAGTTTCTAATCTATAGGCTGAAGAGCAGCGCTGCCAGGGATGCTGTCCCTGCTTTCAGAGAGGGGGCATTTGAAGTTTCTGCCTGACAATCCCGTCGCTGCATCCTCCTTCTTCCACAGCATCCCCTTTTGGGAGCTTCTCCTGTGGAAGGAGTTTTGCTGTTGGATCAGATAATGTTAATATCTCATTTCAGGGCTTATCTGGGCAGGGCACCTACTGATTGAAAAAGACCAGACAGCACTCTGAGTTCAAAGGGCAAGTCAAAGGAACGAGAGAGGGAAAAAACCCAACCCTACCAGGAAGCCTGTTTGTAATTGCTACAGCACGAAAGAGGGCAGCAGAAGCACTGCTGGGGCTGCAAAAGAGATTTAGAAGGGAGGCTGTCGTGCAAACTTACTTCCTATATATCTAGCAGGGCTGGCTGTTCCCCTCCAAAGCAGCTAAGCTTCAGAGCTAAGAACCCAACAGTTAAATATTTAAGGGATTAAAAGGCGATGCACAACCACACTTGAAAGCGTGCTGCATTTTTCTGTACAAGGAAAAGGATTTCTTCTTAATGACAGCAAAAACCTCCATCTGAATGTAAGTCCAGACTACAGTTAAATGATGCTTCATTAATTATTCATTATCTATTAATTATGAAGCCTTATAATAATAGGATCATTGTTCATGACACCAAATGTCTACACAGCATGCTAATTAGGCCCCAGGGGTCGTCTTCTCCCTTCCTCTTACTTGAACTCAGGACAATTGATCTGAGCACTCTTATCTCCCCTCCTTTCCCACACACTTTGGGCTGAGCACAGGATTAGAAAAGTGGGTTCCTTAACTCAGAGCCTCTCAAGGAGAGCACAAACCAGCACATCCACCCTCCCTTGCACAGCTACAGCCTCTGCACATTCGCACCAGCACCAGGAGTCAACTCTGCAGGAAGAGTTATGTAAAGCACTGCAAGAGGTTTTCCAAGGGGGAAGGAAGCAAGGAGCTGTGCTCCGCTGGGCTTGGTGCTAGGATACACACTTTCAGCTCCCAAGAAAGAAGAACAAATAGAAAAATAAACCTATTACTGATAAACAGCCCGATTTCCATGTCACTGAGATGTGGAAACAGCTTTAAGGAACACGCTATTTCTATCCCATGTAAAGAGGAATCTGGCCCCAAACGTTACGTGAGACTGGGGCACTTCAGCACCAGCCCCAGCCAGAGATTCACCTCCTGTCTCAGGGCATGGGAAAGCTTTCTCTGAATGCACTGAGGAAGACTCTCTGCCCTTCACAGAGGTCGGGAGTTTTCTGGCTTCATTCTGAATTGCATAAACACTCCGGCTAAGAGCCAGGCAATGGCTCTAGAGGCCCCGCGAGCTGGTGGCTTGCCAGCATATATAACCACCTTAAAGGAGAAAGGTGAGAGCGTAGCATCTTCTTTTACTTCCCAGACAGCATATGCCACTGCTCCTCCTTGTGCTAAAACTACATCTGGTTTGTCTGGCTGCCCTGGTTGCTGAGATGCTGCTGAAAGAGCCACTGCAGAATTCTAGCTCAGGGGGATGTTTGTGTACTCTTGGCCCAAAGTATTACAATACAGGAAAAGTTGACTGAAGAAAAAGCACAGCTCCACCCCAAGTCCACATCTGAAGATAGAAAAGTCTATTCATAAATAAGAGCAGCCAATGTATTTGCATAGAAATGGAAAAGGGTTGTAAGTTCCTTACACCGGTCGAGCACCGGGCGAACGCTGAGCGAGAGATAAGGAGCTGCTTCTCTGCCTCCTGCTCCCCAGACCTGGGAGAAATAAGGTTTTTTCCTTGAATGACATCAGCTTTGCCTACAGGGTTGATGGTGCAGTCTATCTGCAGCACTGGCAGAGGCCTACCTGAAGGTTTATCCCTCTCCCACAGACCTGAAGAGAAGGCTGTGTCCTTTAAGGACACAGGAGAAATCCCAACACAGAAGGGACGAGTTTTGGCTTCACAGTCTGAAGATCTTACTCAATTAAAACTAATCAGACCCAAACCAATCCAATATTAAGTTTCAGAAAACTCTAATGACAGCCTGTAATTTCCCATTAGTCCAGAGTTCACTAATCACAGGATCCCTGTTCAGCCTTCCAGGTGCATCAGTCCCTGCAGAGCATATGCAGTTGAACATCTCTGTATCGACACATTTAGGAGGAGCCTTGTTTCTGTCCAAAAGGGCTCTACTTTCTCCTCTCCATGCTGCTGATTTATGACTGAGAGTAGATAGGAAAAGAATTGTAACAGTCCTCCACTAAATCCAAAACAATTCCTAAGGATAAAGGACTAGGGCATAAATATTTAGGTACCAAAGCAACTCTAACCTTCCACAGGACCAGGGGTGTAATTTAAATTCCCTTCACCTGTCAGGTTGAAGATGTTAATTCTAAAAAGGGATTGGTCCATCTGAACCGATAAAAACCAATCCTTCCCCCTGCAGAGCATTAACAGCACATTAACAGTTGATTTGTTATGCCTGGCAAATTGTTTGCTGTCCTTTTCTTCTACATGACACAAAGCCCTGCAGAAAGCAAGCATGAGCACAACGAGCATGTCCCTGTCTAATTAAGGGGAAGCTAAAAGAGCCAGGGGAGATTTCAGCAGGAAGCACACTGGAACGAGTGCACGGATACCCTTGCAGCCCTCCACTGCAGCAGGAGGTATTAAGATGGAATTTGATGCTTGTTTTGATAGCGCCTGCCCAGCTTCATCATCGAAGCTTCATTACTGTCTGTGAGAAAAAATTACTCTAGAGGCACAAAATCAAGAGTTTCACATCTGACTTCTGCCTTGAGCAGCAACTCAAGGTCAAATGAAGCCATCCAGGTTGGCACCTTGTCCTGTACATACAAGATGTATAGCCAAGACTTCTGTATAGACCTGTGATCAGAAGGCAGGTTTACACAGGAACTACTCTTCATCTACATTTGGAGTGCTGGATTAGGAGACAGAATCCTTCCTTCCAGACCTCCACACAATCAACAGGTACCACGGCACATAGAGCCAACCCCACCTCTCACCCAGCCAAACAATCCAAGCTATTAACAGGCTGAGCAATTATCTCCTCAAAGACCCACTGACTTGCTGGAGCAACGAACTGTACAGGCTGACCAACTGCTGAAAATTATCTATAGTCTCACCCTGCAACTCAGGAAATTATAGCCTGTTTTCTATCACTTGTCCCACTTCATCTGTTCTGCTATTGCTTTTTGGAAAAGTCCTCCCTGAGACAGGTACTCATCACTTTTCCTCTGACTCCAGCCTCACGCTATTCATTTTGTTTGCTTAATCTTAGGTCTTCTCTTTCTCCTTTTCACATCCTTTCCCCCATACCACTAATTGGGCAAAGGATTCAAACATGTCATCTTAAACATCTGCATTCACCTGTTGTCCTTGAGCGACTCCGTTTCTGTATGCATCTCTAAGTGCCTGGCTAATTGCCTATCTGCACATGCACAGATGGGTTGCCCGAGTTCAGCCTCTGAGAGCTCCCTACAAGGGCCTTGACTGGAAGAATTATCTCCCTGAACTCCAAGAGAGCTGCACCCCTCACCCTGAGTGAACCTGACAGGGGAAGGAGTAGGAGCCTCAAGGCTGGAGGGGGACTGTGAACCCTGTCTGCAATCAAATGAACTGAAATGGGTATAAACTGGAACTGGAAGTTATACTTGTGTCCGCCAGCACTTGGGGAACAGCTATTCCCTTTTAGCCTTCTGATCAGTTAGAGAGATGGAAGTGCTGCCCAGGGATTTTTATCCCACCGTGGGGAATAAGCACAGTTCAGCCTTTGATATTTGTTTTCTGACAGACTCTCTTCCTGAAGTGAAATAGCCCTAAATAGTGTAGAGGCTGAGGCTGTAATGAGCTATGGCACAGCAGGGTTTTACAGATAGATAAGATCCAATCCCTGGTGTCCACGAGATAAAGTGGTTTATCTGGGTTTCCACACAGGGGAGAGTTAGCTGCTAGACCTAGCTGAGAGATAGGGGCTGGCAACCAAGGAGATTACAACAAGAGACAGACTGGCTGGGCTTTCTGTTTACAAAGCCAGCTGGGCTGAGGCAGAACACACTCCCCAGGAAACACAGTTATTCAACACAGTGTACAGACCCACTAACCTGAAAGAGGGGAGGGAGAGTCCAGCTGTTGGACAAGCTGCGGGAGGGGCAATTCAACCTTGTCCTCCTCTGGCCCCCACCTGCTCTTCCGCTTCTTCTTCGTCATGCCCGTGGCAGGGGCTGTGGCTGCCGCAGCCGTGGTGGCAGCTGCCTGATCCGGCGTCGTCGTAGAGGATGATGGTGAAGGAGAGGGCAGGGAGGAGGGCAGGGGCAGAGGCAAGGGCACAGGCAAGGGCAAGGGTGGGGGAACAGCCACAGGCAAGGGCAAAGGTAAGGGCAAAGTCGGTAAGCACAAAGGTGATGGAGATGCCTCGGGACTGGTCTTCCTTTTCAGGCTGGACTCTCCAGGCAGGGGGGCACACCCCGTGCTGGCTCTGGCCTTACGGAACTCCTCCAGTTTCTGTCTGTAATACTTGTAGCCTTTGCTGTTTGGCTCATACAAAAACCTACAAAGATAAAAACACAACAAAAACACCAAACAAAAGGAAAGTTTAGATGTAAGACTCGTATCGGGGTTGGATACAGCAGGGTTCTTCCCTGCAATGCTCTCTCCACGAGCAGCCTTCCCACACCCGTCCTTGCTCTCCAGCACCATCCTGTGTGGATGCGGACGCAGTGCAGGGCTCACTCACAAGGCATGCTGCAAGCCTTGGATCAGGAAGCCTATTTCCCACTCGTGAGCAAACCGCAGCTATTTTTTGTTCCCAAACAAACACACAGCACTAAAAAGGCTGGCAGTACGTTGGTGGAAATGCCAAGTCCTCCCCCAGGATTCACCTGCCTTCCAGAACACGTTTGGAAAAACTGCAAGGGCTCCACAACACATCAGGCTTCAGGGAAGAAAACAAACATTGGGGTCTTACCAGTGGGAATGCTACACCACTGCCTAAAGAAACTGCTCCCAAGCTCTCTATTCAAGCTAGAAGCGTTGACATTACCAGTCTGCTTAATTACACCATGACTCCTCCTTCTGTTCCCTCACACACAAAAAAAACCCCATCACTTTTATTTGTTACCCCTTCCAGAAATAGGCATCTCTGACCTTTTGGGTAAAATAAAACTCCTCAGTCTCTGTGGGAAGAACATGAACACTCCTCAATCTAGCAGCTACTCAGGAAAAAAAAATAATTAAAAATATCAATACAGTCACACTTGCTACAAATATGCTATCTTTGAGTTCACTCCAGTTTAAGTACCTCACAGAGAAAACGTGTCTATTCCTAATTTCTCTACAATCTTCCATTTTTAGAGGACCAGTTTAATAATTGATGCAACCTCTCCTCGGGACAGCGCCTGCTCTCACCAGAACACACAGGAGATGACAGGCCTTTCCCATCTACCAGCGCACGACACGCACAGGCAAACACCAACAGCTCTCTGACATCTTTTAAAATTCCCCAAGCGTGGTCCTGCATCCCTCCATCTGAACAGCAGCACTAAGGATTGCTTCAGGGGCGAGCAGAGGGCAGGATGGGGCTGTCCCTATGGCAAGCCTGATGAAGTCCTAACAGAGGAGATGATGTTTAACTCCACTGTGCTCAGATGGGATCAGAGCAGTGTTTCAGAGTAAATAATGGAACAGCTCAGGTATGAGCACATCTGCCTAATGCAATTCACAACACGAGGGGAGCACTCTGGAGGGCCAGAAGGCAGCCAGTAAAATGCCAAAATACCAGCAACAAAAGAAGGCTCGCCCAGCCCCGCTCCGCTTCCAGAGAGCACAGCCAAGTGTTTGTCAGAACAGAAAAATACAACAGAGATGAGACCAGAGGGAAGCATTAAACAGCTGTCAGAGCGCTGAAGAGAACAATTCACATCTGAAAGGCTGAAAAAGATGCTCCAAAGGGAACCTGATGGTGCAGGAGTGCTACCTGTGTGTTAGTGAAGGTGCCGTGCAAAGAGCAACCTAGGAAATTAATTGGACAGCAGCGGTATCAGTGGTGGATGGGGGCTCACACCAACACACAGCTACAGGGAAAAGCCTGAAGGTTAGAATTGTACTAGTACATTGCAAGGGAAGTGAAGTGAGAAGGGGTGGAAGTCATCAAATTTGGGGAAAGCAAATTGATTTCTCACTCTCCATCCCTCATTCTAAACTCCTATACTTGAGCATGTACAACTATCACAGCTAGGTAAGTGCACTGTCCTTGCAACTTCAGACCCATCACAAGTTTGTCTACTATTTCCCCTTAAACCACCCCCCACATCACACTCAGCAGCAGGCTTCTTCCTTTACCTGAAAGCATGGTTCTCTCTGTTGTTCTGCATGGCAATTGCTTCCACTTCGGGACCCCCGTCTGCTATGAACCTGGCCAGTTTCTCAGCAGAGTTCTTTGTCTCTTCGTCGTCTGGGGGTGAAACTTTAAGCAGGCTGTCAGTACTGGGCCCAACTCACACAAGCAACAGTCAAAGCCTATCTGTTCTAAGAACCCCAAGAGCAGAATAAGGGCAAAAGGTCGAGTTTAATTTTTAGAAACATTACACACAAACAGTCATAGAGTTTATATCACAAAAACATGGTATTGCAACAGGCTGTACAAGAACTTTGTCACCAGAGGAGTGCCCACTCACACATCAGCTCCTGTGCCAGGAGCTATGTAAGAGCAGATTAACAGACAATCCTGCTTTCCTCTTCAAAGACAGACACCTGTTTCTCTGTGCTGCAGAGGAAGCCTGTTTCTTTCTTGTGCAAGGCCCTTTTCCACAGGGTTACACCTCAGCCCTTGCACTTAGCTCTAGTTAAAGACTTTGCCACCAACATCCCCAGGAGCCACGGGAAGGCTTCAGAACAAAAGTGGCAAAGTAGTACTGCATGGTAACCACAGAATCACAGAATCTAAGGGGTTGGAAGGGACCTCGAGAGATCATTGGGTCCAACCCCCCTGCCAAAGCAGCCCCCCAGCTCATATTGCACAGATAGGCGTCCAGATGAGTCTTGAATCTCTCCAGAGAAGGAGACTCCACCACCTCCCTGGGCAGCCTGTCCCAGGGCTCCCTCACCCTCACTGTGTAAAAGTTCTTCCACATGTTGGTGCAGAACTTCCTGTGCTCCAAAACCCCACCTGTACCTACTGTCACTACACATCTGCTGGCTGGTTTAGGGAGGGCTGTAGGACAGAGGAAATTCTCCACTGAGCAGTCCCAATCCTCACCTGGAGAGGTGGCTACTGCAGCTTTAGTCCACAGGCACAGAGAAGGCTCTGATTGTTAACATTTCAAGCATATTTGGTATTTATAAGGAGCCAGGCAAATATGTTATTTAGCCTCAACAGCCTTATATGACATTTGCTACCTGCACAGTACCAGTGCCAGTACTCCAGTGTGCTGGCACAGGACCAGGAGGCAGAAGCCATGATTATAAGCCATGGACAAGTCAAAACCTTTCCTTGCTTCAACATTCCACACCTGTAAAGTATGGATAATACTGCTTAGCTTCCAAACTGTTGTATCATTTAGCTGATAACAAGCTCAGCCCACAGTCTGTTAAACCATGATTTGAGCTGTTAACTCATCAGCATGACAGCTGAATTGCATTAATGCTGCTTTCCACAGCAAAGGAAGCTGACACAGAGCAGCCTGGGATTCGCCAGGGCTGCTCCCAGGCCTGAAACAAGGGGCTGGACCAGAAGCCACAGGTGCCTCCCCACAGACCACACTTCATCCACTCAGTGATTTCTGGCTCTTAACACAGGTGACCAGGTTCCATCGCTCAGGCTACCTGTCTGTTGGGAGACCACCCACTTCTGCTGTTCTCCCACCTGAAAACACGGCATCTTACTTGCAGGATTTACGTCCCAAGCAGAAAACAAAAACTTCAGGTAAGGAAATGGCAGCAGAAATGGGGATTGTATTCAAACCAACCAACCAAGAATTGTAATTTATAGCAAATCAACCACAAACAACTGAGAAAAAGCACTCTTCCTGAATACATTTTCAGGGGTGAAGCACTTTCCAGAACACACACAGTGGAGAACTGTTTTAGTTCACCAAGGATTTTTGAGAAACACAAGTCTTTCCAGAGCCCTTTAAGGTGGACCACAGTACAGCAGTCGAGCTGCAGGCCTGAGAAACAACCGCTCTGGCACGAGCGTTTGGTGCCATCATGGTGACGTCTGATCACTGTCTCCTTGTAGTTTGAAATTGTATTTACAGGCAGCAGATTGACAGCCTGATATCCACTCCAACTGTTGCCAGAACAGACATAACAAGCAGTTACATCTGAGAAGTCAAATTTGACTCATGCAATTCATTCTCCAGCTCCCAGCCTTAATTACCTTTCTGAGAAGAGGGCGCCTGAGAACTTTGATTCTCTTTTCTTATCTCTGCCACTTTCTTTCTGTAGTAAAGGAATTCTCTGCTGTTCTTATCATGCAAAAACCTAGAATGAAGATGGAGGGGAAAAAGGGCAAAAAAAATACACATCAGCAACAACCAGACACAAACACTGAAACTTTGGGATACTAACAGCTCTAAACCAGAAAATAGATAAACTACTCAGAATGCGCTTAAAATGAGGATTGCAAAGTCTTCAGCACGTATAAACACACTTAGCTTTAATCTAAGGAGTTCCACCCACATTTTTTCCACCACTTGAAGGGAAATAAGTAAGTCTCTTCTCATATAGGAGAGAATCCTCTGTCCACAGCCACACAGCTACCAGTGGCAGAGGAGACACACAGTCCCGAGATCAGTTGTACTGATGTTGTACAGGCAGCCAGGCTTCCCAGGCTGTATTCCTAACTCTAGCTGATCTGCCTGCTCAGCAATCACTCCCTGCCTTAGTTTCCCCTGCTGTAAAGCAATTATTCACAACAAAGCTCAAATCCATCACACAGTAACTAAACCAAACGCATCCACAAGAGCTACATACACAGGGCCAGTGGTTGATTATTTTCTCCCTACAAAGACACAGTGTTCTGCTTTGGATCAGAAGAGTTATCACCACACTTACGAAAAAGCTGGGTTATCCTTGTAGTCTTCCATAGCAACCTTCTCTAATTCTGGTCCCCCTTCAGCCACGAACCTAGCCAGCTTTTCCACCACTTGTCGGGTGTCCGCATCCTCTGGGGGTAAAACTTTAAGCAGGCTGTCAGTACTGGGGTTCAACTCACACACCAAACAGGCAACAGGCACATTACTTCTAAGAACCACGGCGGCAGACAGAAGTAGAAGGGGAATGGGAAGAAAAAGGATGAAATGGGGGATCTGGTCTTACACAGCTGTACAAATTGCAATCACCAGGTTACTGTCAGCCTCTGTGCTCCCTGCGTAACGAGTTAATGTTCTGTTCAGATTTTTCCTACCAGGAAAAGCCCAAGATTTGGATCCCCACAGTTTAGGGTGCAGCTTCAATCGCAGCGTAATTTGCTTCTGACAACTCTGCTCCACACAAAGCACTCGATGGGGAGGAAGGGGAGTTTGGTGTGTTTTTCTAACCACATTACTCACTAAAGATACAGATCCCCGTTCCCAAGACACGCTCTGTACCCAGAGAGTGGAGACAGATTGTGTAGCTGGAGCATATAGTTCTTCCTACCAGCATCTGCTCATCCCAACCCTCACTTGGAGGGAATCCCACCAGAGAGAAGAGGAGAGGAGCTCAGACTCCAAGAAACTGTATTTTGGCTTCCTGGCAAGAAACGAACCCGCTAACACTGGCAGTGACTACAGAGCTGATGTGGGACATGTTCAGCAGAAGTAAACACAGGCATTTGTCAAGAGCATGCAGGGGTGGAGCTGCCCACCCCGATCGAGGCTGGATCTGACCCCCTCATCGTTACATTCAGGCTAGTGAATGCCAGTGGCTGTTTCTCACATTTCTGTAGTGCATTTCACGCTTAAGTTCAGACTGGCTAAGATTATGCCTTTATAATCCCACCAGGAAGAGCCAGACATGGCTTTGTAAACATAAATGAAATAAATGATGACACAAAGCTCAGTGTTACTTATTTAGCAACTCAAATCTAATTTTATACTTGATTAATACGCACACATGAAAATCATCTTATTAAGCAAATCTGTCTTCTGGCTTCCTAGCCTGTATTACCCAGAGAAACTTGGCTATGTAAGTGCTGCAATAGTCTCTGGCTTTCTATCTTAAAGCAGTCGGGACACAGGGGTGAGTTTTCCTAATGAACCTCTGAGAAGAGGCAGGAACTTTGGTTTCACCTGGCTGCAGCTCTGTGCCTTACATGTAATCTTAATTCTTTTAACACAAACATTCTTTTCCCCCTACACAGTCACACCTGAGCTGAGACCTTTTCACTTTCTATCATTTAAAAAATGAAAACTCCAACACGAGCATTACACCTACATACATTCTAGAGAACTCAGATATCTATAGATTTCAGTCATACAAAAGCAGGTCAAGCACTTGCCCAGGTACCTCAGACAAAACAAGCCTCCCCAGGCACAATATGATGAGTGACCCATGTCCTGTCCTGAGCTCAGGCTGCATCAGTAAAACCCAACAGGTTTTTCTGCTGAAGCTGGCTTTGGAGGAGTCTGCTGGCGTTAACCAGCACTTACATCCCACAACGCAGAGGTCTGCACATGGGAACTGTGTCTAGAACATCAGTTCACAGCGTAAGGACAAAGCCTCATAACCCTCTGCTGAAGGAATCCTGCTCCCACACTGCACTATCTCTGAGGTAAGCAGACCTGCACCTCAAAACAAACGATGTAGTACCAGGGGTCACTTACCTTTAATTTCCAACCACTGCTCATAATCTTCCTCCTCATCTTCATCTGGCGACTGAAACACACTGAGGCGGTTAACGACCGGGCTCTGCTTGGCATGGGAGTAGTTCTTCGCCTGGTGCAGCATGCTGCTCAGGACCTGCCCGGGGCGCTTCCCAAACAGCAAAGGTTTCTTCCCAGCATTTGGTGCAGAAGCGTTTGCCACGTTATTAGTAGAACTTGGGGGAGGTTCTTAGAAAAGAATGAGGGGAAAATAACTCCTGGGCATCCTTACTGTTTTCATCTCAGAAGGTTACAAACAACAACTCAGGCAGTGAGACAGCTGCAACAGGCTGTTATTTTCAGAGTAAGTTTAAGATGTTGACTAGTAAAAGCTGCATAACAGAACAAAAGCTGTGATGATTTTTACGTGAGATTCAAGCTAGAAGAGAGATGCCTGTTGTTACAGCACCTACAGAGGAAAAGAGGGCAAACCTCCATAGTGAAGAGAGGCTTTAGTCCAAATTTAAAGGGTTCACCATCGCTTTAGAACTTACTCGTACTGGTAACAGCTCATAGCAGGGTTTCTAAAGTGAACAAACATGGAAGCAGCTCACACAAAGCTGGTATCACCAGGAGAAGGAAGGCCTCCTGTTGCTCAGAAGTTGACCTACCAGTACTTGACTTTTCCTTCTGCAGCTTGAGAAACTGCTGGAGGAAACTGCCATCGTTAACAAACTTGTTGGAAACACAGGCTTCATTGTCAGTACCGTCATCTCTGGGTAGAGAAAGAAGATCAGGTGATGGTACTTGTCATCCTCCCCAGCCCCCTGCCTGTGTGTTTATTTCAAACAGAAAGCAAGACAAATGCTAACAACTACTAACCCCTCTCCCCTAGCATTGAAAACACACCTAAGACCCTTTCAGCTCACAGCATTCACCCATGCTTTCCACTGAAATGGGACTTCTACTTGCTCTCTTACACTTCCCAAACCCCGGTGTTCAGCTGGAGGTCTGTGCTGACTGACGCTCAGCAGCCCAGGCTGTTGGAATGCTAACAAGCAGGAAGCTGAAAGGGGACTACTCCCTTAAAGATACACAGCACCACAAGGCTGGAAAAGACCTTTAAGATCGAGTCCAACCACTCCTGTCCTATGCTAAACTGTATCTCTAAGTACCTCATCTGCCTGTCTTTTAAACACACCCAGGGACGGTGCACTCGACCCCTCCTTGGGCAGCCTGTTACACATCTATTCACACAGGTAGCTGAAAAATCCGACAAGCTCAATTAAAGCATAAGCACTCTATTCCAACCTTCACCCTCCTACCAATTTCTCCTTCTCAGCGTCTGCTTCCCAGCGCCAGAGCTCTGGAAAGCTCGTCCCTGAGTCTCACTCGGGACAGGCGCCTGCCTTCCCCTGCAGAGCTCCCGCCCAGCAGCACCGCGAACCGCACGTACTCTCCCAGCAGAGGCAGCTGCTGGATGCTCAGGTAGTTCTGCCTCGCCTGCTGCTCCAGCCTGGCCTCGATTTCTCTCTTCTTCTGCGCTATCAGCTCCTCCTGGTGAAGGATGTTCACGTTCGTCTTGGCCGACTTCGACTGCGCGACCCCGAACCAGCGGCTCGCTTTCCCTAGGGGAAGCGGCGGGGAACAAAGACGACAGTTACCGCCGCGGCCTCCAGGGCCTCTCCGGGCCGCCGCGCCGAGCGGGGGGCGATGCCCCGGCCCCCACGGTCCCCCCAAGCGGCCCCAGCGTCCCCGCGGGCGGGCTGCTGCCCACGCAGCGGCGAGGAGGCCACCGAGCCCGGCACGCCGCAGCACCCCAACGCTGAGGCCCAGGGACAGGCCGCGGAGCCCAAGACGACGCGGGAAAAGCAGTCAGCAGGCCGGGAGCGACGGGGCGAGGCGCGGGAGCCCGGCGGGCCCAGCCGTACCTGGCGCATCCCTGGGGTTGTCCATTTTGGAGCTCCCGTCCCACAGCGCACCGCGGCGGGCGGGGCGGTGCGGTGCGGGCGGTGCCAGGCGCTCTGCCGCAGGGGCTTCTGGGAGATGCAGTCCCGCGGCACCCCCCCCCTTCCCGCCTCTCCCACAGCTGCGGGACCAGCCTAGGAACCGAACCGGCTCGCTGCGGGAGAGAGGGGGGGTGCTGCGTGCACGTCCCGCCTCCGCGGCCCTACCCCGCCTTGCGCGGTTCAACCGGTGGCGCCGGCCGGTCGGACTACGAGTCCCATGAGGCGGCGCGCGGCCCCGCCGTTTCCCAGCGGCGCCTCGCGCGGGCGGCGGGGCGGACTCCATATCCCGCCGTGCCCCGCGCGCCGCTCCTCGCCCCCACCCCTCCCGCCCGTGTTGTCGCGGCGGCCCTGAGATGGCGGCGGTGGCGGCGGGCGCGTCGGGCTCGGCGGCCGGCGCGGCCCCTCAGCAGCAACCGCCGCCTCAGCAGCAGCCGCAGCCAGCGGCGGGCGGCGGGGCGGGCTCCGGGGAGGCGGGCGGCGGAGGCGGCGGGGGGGCCGGTGGAGGCGGAGGTGGCGGCGGCGGCGCTGGGCCCGCGCCGGGGTCGGGGTCGGGCGGCGGCGCGGCCGGGGGGGAGTCGTGGTACCTGGCGTTGTTGGGCCTGGCCGAGCACTTCCGCACGTCGAGCCCGCCCAAGGTGCGGCTCTGCGTGCACTGCCTGCAGGCCGTGCTGCCCCGCAAGCCCCCGGCCCGCATGGAGGCCCGCACCCACCTCCAGCTCGGCTCCGTCCTCTACCACCACACCCGCAACGGCGACCAGGCCCGCGGGCACCTGGAGAAGGCGGTGAGCCCCGGGAGGGCGGCGGGTGGCGGCTGGGGGGGCCCTGTCAGCGGGGCCGGCCTGTGGTGGCTGCAGACTAACCCGCTGTCTTCTCTTGCAGTGGCTGATATCCCAGCAAGTATCCTTTTCCTGGGAAGTCACTGCCCGGCCGCCGCGCTCCTGCCGTGAGGGCTCTGATAGCAGAACGCCTCTGCACCGACAGAGCCTGGCCCTGGGGATGGGGATTTAACTGGTATTTTTAATCTACTTCCGCGGTTGCAGGCCTGTTTCCTCACGTGTGTGTTCTGTAAAGGGCGTTCTGGGTGTCAGAGACCTGCTGTGTCCCAGCTGAAGTTGTAATGTTTACTTAACTCTGATGCTGCTAGATTCCCCAGTTTGAAGATGTAAAGTTTGAGGCAGCCAGCCTTCTGTCTGAACTCTACTGTCAAGAGGTGAGTGCACTGAGGCTACTTCACACGTTACCACTTGTCATGGGGCTGCAGGGCTGCATTTAGTTTGAGTTTCTTTGGTCTTGGAGTAGTATATTGCTCTGAATAACAGCATCTATGACGTTTTTAGAGGTTGGCTGTGATGTAAATACAGGGTATGAAGGTGTAAGCCTGAGATTTGTTTGGTCTTCCTTGTGGTGAAAGTTGCTGCTGGAATTGCAATGTGGATATTCCACAGCAAAGGAAGTTTACTTGGCCAAAGTATTTTTTCAGCCTTCGTTTAGACAACGACAAGCTAGTTTTGGGGGGAGGGAGGGAAGTAGGTGGTTTTCCTCAAGCTTTTGTTGTGTTCTTAGGCTAGATTTTTTTTTCCCTCTGGAAAAGCCTTTATTAGTCTTTACTTTCTCTAAAGCAAGTGTTTGCCTTTCCTCTCACAGGCTTGGACAGAACGTGTGTTAGAATAGTGGCCAGTGGAGTTAAAACAGCTGATGCTTTTGAGTGGTTGAGGGTGGATGTGTGGGCCTGGCTGTTAAATGCTTGGGTTTGTTGCTGGTTTGTGTTTTAATGTTCCTGACTCATGAGACTAATGGGGGATCAGCACTGAGTACAACTGGTTTAAAAGTTGTTGCTAGTGATGGAGTTCCCAGTAGCCTGGTTTTAAACTAACTGGGGTGCATGTTTCTGTTTCAGAATTCAGTGGATACAGCAAAACCTCTGTTACGCAAAGCCATTCAGATTTCACAGCAGACTCCCTACTGGCACTGCAGATTGCTTTTTCAACTTGCAGTAAGTGATTTATGTCAGTAGCCTTGATACCGGTGCGGAAATCGCTAGGAAATATCTATATTCTTCTTAAAAACGGAGTTTGGGATGCCTTTCCCCCCCCCAGTTATTGCTGTTAATAGAGAGACAAGAGAAAAAAGTTTGTGCTATAAAATGAGGATCTGTTGTTAGGCTATAGATTGAATTAAGGCCTGTTTTTAGGAAAGAAGGAGCCAGGATCATTCCAGAGGCTCTGGTAGCACACAACTTTAGAGACACAGCAAAATTAAGTGCATGTTGTGGCTTGCAGTGAGGGTAAACATTCTCTCAGAGCCTGCTGGAGATGGAGCTTGCCAACCTGAAGTGTTCGTTTGGTTGTTTTCAACCTAATTAGCACACAGAGCAGAGCTGGGGAGGGAAGAGCAGAGGCCTCTGAGCGATGTTACTCTTCCTGCTGGGTGATAGGCTCTCTGGGTGGCTTCAGCTGCACAGGTCAGGCCGTCTGCACTTCTAGGAATGGACTGGCACGTGTTGGAGTGTGAGGTGTTTAATGTTTGTTGCAGACTCCAGCTGTATAACTGCTCTTAAAGTGCTGCTTTTCCTGAGGGATCCAGTGTGTTAGGCTGGGGATCGTGCCCAGGAAGTTAACTGATCTCTGGGAAGAGCAGATTATTGCTGAAGAACTCTCAGTTTTTCCAAGTTATGCCTGTGCTCTGCTCCTGAAGAGCCTCGAGGTGTTTAACGTGAGAGTTGAGGGAGTTAATTGCTCTTTACAGGTACTCTGCAGCAGAGGGCTGTTGAGGAAGCAATTTTGTCTTTGAAGGCTGTCTTAATAGTCACCTGTACTTGTCTTTTCCCCTGTCCTGATGAGCTTAAACAAGCAGACCTGCTTCGTCCAAAAGGGATTGCCGAGCCCCTTTGTGTAGCTTAGGAGCAATGAATCATGGAGAGCCTTACTTTCCTATCGATTAAAGGCTGTTTACTTTGCAATGAGTTAATGTCTGAGCACCCAGGAGGAACTTCAGCGTTTTACTCAGAGCCTCCCTCTGAGCAGGCTCCTTCCCTGGAGCCTGACGTTCCTCACGGATTTCTCTTCAGTGTGCTATTTCCTCTCTGACTTTTGCTCCACCAGAGGCCTGTGTGTCTCCTGTATCTGTGTGGCTTTCTACCTGAGTTTGGAGAAGGTACAAAAGTTGCCAGGTAGGAGGGAGTGAGAGGTGCTCCAGCAGCTTCATCATCCTCTCCCCATCACCTGAAACGCACCTTGCAGACTTTCTTTGCTCTTGCTAGAAAACCCACTGTTGTTGCAGTTCCTCTGCTGTAATGGTTACTCCGGAGCTGTTGGGATCTGATCCTCACGTGGTCTTTGAGTTCTGACAGCTTTGTGTGGTATGAAACTGGGCTGAGACATTTTCTTTGAAATGTTACAGGCTTTTTTTTTGGAGAATGCCAGGTGTTCCTGGAAAATGAGTCTGAAATCAGATGATCCATTTCACAAGTACCAGTTTAGCACGTCACGTGTGAAGCACAGGAGCAATTACATATTTAAAGATTGCTAATTGAGTCTCTCTTGTGAACTTTTTGATTTCTCATTTCAGCAACTACATACCCTTGAAAAAGACTTAGTGTCAGCGTGTGACCTTCTCGGGGTTGGAGCAGAATATGCCCGGGTGGTAGGATCAGAGTACACCAGGTGAGTCCCCTGGGCTTGTTTCCCTACCCACAGAAAGTATTTTGATTTGCTCTACTCCTTCCAGAGGCTCTACTTTTGTGTAGAGATGTGGCCTGTGATGGCTCTGCGGGTTTTACAGGCAAACCCATACTCGTGCGTGTGCTCTTAGATCCGAGAGTCTCTCCAGCTCTTCCTTCCTCTGCTAAAACCAATAATTCCACTGAGAATCTGCAGAGACTTTTGGTTTTTACTGACTTTAGCAGCAGTTTTTCCCAGTGGCTTGTGTTGGCCTTAGAAACTTGTGTCTGGAACTGTCCAAAGCTTAGATACAACCTGAAGGACTGGGATTTTGATTCCTGGGGCTACAATTAAACTGTTCCATCTAGCTTCTAAACGGGCTTTCTGTGGCAGGTTCCTTAGTGCTGCTTTGTCTGCTGTCTTGGACTGGGAGAGTGGTAGATTCTTCTTTCCTCAGGGTTTTATGTGTAGGTTGGTCACACGTTACCTTATGTGTACTGTTTAAGGTGGCTTTTGGGTTTTCTCTGAGCATGACATCATTTTGTTTCGTTTCAGAGCGCTCTTTCTGCTAAGCAAGGGGATGGTAAGTCAGATGTACTTCTTAATCAACTAATTCCTTGTTTAATACATTGCAAATTACACAGTGATAAAACGTAAGCTGCCTTGAACATGGGCTGCTTGTTTGAAGGGAGTTTGCCTGCTTATCTGTGCCTTACATGTTGTGAGCAAGCACGGTGTTAAAATAGACCTGGGATAAGCCTTAGAGCTGCAAGGTTCTTGTGATATGCTCCCCAATAAATTTGGGGTTGGGTTGGGGGTTTTCCCCCTCATTAATTATGAGAAATAATTTTCTGAAAGGATAAAAGGATAACTGCAGATTGTGACTGGAGCCCTTGTGATCAGGGGTGAGAAGTCTGTCTGTAAAGGCAGTAAGATACCTTCTGAGTCTGGTTTTGGTTTAAATGGATTAATGTACCCGGGGCTCTGCTGTGGCTCTCTGAGTGTCTAAACTGCTCAGCACAGAAATAACAAGGCTTCATTTAAAATTGTAGCTCCTTCTAATGGAACGAAAGCTGCAGGAGGTGCACCCTCTCCTTACTCTTTGTGGGCAGATAGTGGAAAACTGGCAAGGAAATCCCATCCAGAAAGAGTCGCTGCGCGTGTTCTTCCTGGTCCTGCAGGTCACACATTACCTGGATGCTGGGCAGGTACGTGTGAGCTGCTCCTACCCTTCCCCTGGTGTGAGCACTGGGGGCAAAAGGTACTGCCTCAAAGGAGCAAATACTGCACTGAGGTGATGTGGGGGGATTTCTTTTTTTTCCTGCTGTGCTGTGCTTTCTGTTAATGAAACTTAATTTCTATTTTAATAACAAATTAAACGAGGAGTGAAGAAATTAAACTCGTTTCTGTTCCCTGAGGAAAGGTTTACTGTGGTCACTCTGGCCTCTGTATGCTGTTGGTGGAGATAACAGGTTTTATGAATGATTTTGAAAAGCGTTTTGAGTGTCTCTTGGTTGTAGATGCAAATACTGGATTGTTATTAGTCCTGGAACGGGCCTGAGGCAGTCCCTGTTCTGTCGTGCTAGTGTTGTGCTTTATGCATGAACTGATTTCCTGAATGTGGGGGTTATTTTTTGCCTGGAAAGTTTTCCCAGCTAAGTCAGTGTTCAGGCATCTGGGCTGCAGCAGCTCCATGTGATGTGAATCATCCTTTGCAGGTGAAGAGCGTGAAGCCGTGCCTGAAGCAGCTTCAGCAGTGCATCCAGACCATATCCACGCTGCATGATGATGAAATTCTGCCCAGCAACCCCGCTGATCTCTTTCACTGGCTGCCCAAGGAACACATGTGTGTGCTTGTCTACTTGGTGAGCAGCTCTTTCTTTTTTTCCCCTTCCTCCTTACTTAACGTATATTGCTAATTAACAAGGAACTGGTTAAGAATTGCTTGGAGCCAGCAGTGATAGATTCTGCAGACCATATGCTGCTTTACGTTACGCTGACAGTTTAATTCTGCTGCAGCATCTGTGAGCCTGTTGCTTTCAGTGATGTCAGTGTTTGAAGAGACTGTGCAAGAAGTCTGGAAGCTGGAGTGTAACTTTATTATAGAACCAAATTAACTCACATGGAGTAGAGCCACGTTGGCTTGTTTTTACCAATAAAGTGACAACCTTGACTTCAGATTCCTGAAACTAGTTTCCTCACTTCCTGAATGTGATGATTCTCCTGAATGATGTCAAAACCTGGAAGCTGAGGAGTTTTGTGAGCTCCCAGCCTTTTCCTCTTTGCAAAGGTAACTTTCTGTAATCTCCCCTCTGTGCTCTGGCAGGTGACAGTGATGCATTCCATGCAAGCAGGTTACCTGGAGAAGGCTCAGAAGTACACAGACAAAGCACTCATGCAGCTAGAGAAGCTAAAAAGTAAGGATAAAGATTATAATTTACCTGATGTTGCAAGGTTCCATTCCTTTTTGCTAATTGAAATTAAAAGGCAAACCGAAACCACAGCAGCCTTGTTTGGCTCACTGGGACAGCCTGTCTGTCTCTGCTGGTTTAAGAACTGTGCTCTGGTTTGAAACCAGGTAGTTACTGCAGATACAGGAATCAAGTTTTGGGGGTTTTATTGTAACTCCTTAAATGGGGTTGTCAATAGGTGTGTTTTCATGCTGGTTTTCTTATTGTCCATGTGGATGGTTTTGTCCAAGCTTTTCATTCTCTGAAACAGCATGTGTTTCCCAAGGAGTGCTTCCTTAACTGGTGCTCAGACTCCCACTCATGACAGTTTGGGCATTGTGGGGTTAGGGTTTTTTTTTTTGCAGGGGTCTGTTAGGGTTTTGGGTTGGTTTTTTTTTTTTAAACCTTTCCTTGCTGTGGTATATAGAAGAGGAGCCAGGCAATATGCTGACTCTTCTGACACCAGGTGGTCCAGCCAAAGACGTTGCTCCCTAGATTTCCACAAAGGAATCTTTGTATTGAAGACTGGGATGTTAATATTGTCCTAACTTCTCTTGCTGAATTACCTCTGTTCACTTTTCAGTGTTGGACTGCAGTCCTATCTTGTCATCTTTCCAAGTTATTTTGTTGGAACACATTATCATGTGTCGGCTTGTCACGGGGCACAAAGCCACAGCGCTGCAGGAGGTAAGCACGGGGCTTCATCCTTTCTCTACTTGTGGGTTGCATGCAGGGAGAGCTTTAAAAATGGGAAAGATACTTGGGATTCCAGCAGTGCTTAAACACCTGACAGGTATAGTCAGGATCCTGCAACAGTGAAGTCCTGCAGTTAACCTCCTCTGAAATGTTCAAGAACTGCGACTCACAGGGTGAACAGTGATTGATCGGTGTCTGCAACTGACACCTTCCTGGTGGAACTTTGCAGTCCAACTCTGGGTCTTCCCTCAGACTCGTGACAAGGGGGCTCTCAGCCTTTCCTCTTGGTATTCTGTCTTGTCTGAGCATTTCTTGGTTGTGAAGCTTCCCTGCTTTTCTCAGTTCTTCCCCCTACATAGTTTGGGGGGAAGAGGGGGACAGTCCTCTTGAATGCAAGGAAGTACTGTGGGTTTTTTCCCTGCTCTCAGTCAGTTTTCATCCCTGTTCATCCATCCATTCATCCTTTATTTATAGGACGTGCTGCTGTATCATCTCAACCTCTGCTGTCAGCCTTCTCCTGAATGTACTTGGGGGAGGTGGGGTGGGGGTGAATTTAGCCTGCTAAAAGAATATCGTTGGTTCTGGCTCATAAAAGCTCCTTGCAAGCACCTACCCCGTGGAAAATTTGGATTCCAGTTTTTCTGTTGGGTGCCAACTCCAATTCTGCGTGTGTCAGAAGAGATCTGGGACTGGGTTTGCAGGTGATGCCACCGTATGGTGGAGCTGCTGCAAAGCAAATCGTTCAGATCCAGCCTGAGCTGCGCTGTGTGGGAGGTGTGTGCGTGGAGCAGCGCCTGTACCTTGGCTTGAGGCAAGTCCAGCCTCCGCTTTTACCTGGGAGCTGCCTTGGGGTTCCTCAGCCAGTCACCAGCACGGGCTGAATGACACGGATGATGCAAGTAGATGGATTTAGAGCATAAAAATTAAATGCAGAAGGAGGATCTTAAAATACAGTTTATTTTTTCCCAACAGATTTCACAAGTCTGTCAGCTCTGCCAGCAGTCTCCCAGACTGTTTTCTAATCACGCTGCCCAGCTGCACACTCTATTAGTAAGTGTCTGTGATGAGTAGTAAACTTCTGACTCCTGGGAAGACCCTCCTCAGGGCTCATACTGGACGGTCACCAGTAGCGAATGAGGATGTGGCGAGACAGACCACGAGATGTCCTGCTCAGAACAGGGTCTGCTTTATCGACTGCCAGCCCTGCTGTGGGCACTCGACCCGCTGTGATTTCAGCCTGTCAGAGGCTTAAATCCCTTCTTTTAAAAGAAGTGATGTGTAATGTGATAGTTGGTGGATACACAGGACTTACACTGTGCACGTTTGAGACCGAATGCTGTGGGAACTATGTAAGGGGAGGATTACCTACCATTGCTATTTGAGTATTGTAAGAAGTTTTGAGGCTTTTATTTTTTTAGGTGGATGGGGTGGGTTTTATGGGAGTGTCTGAAGGACATTGAGTAGAAATTGCTTCTTTTTCCCAGAGCCAAGCAAAAGTGAGACTTGGTGATTACCCTTTTTCCTGCTAATATCCTGAGATTTCTGTGGGTTTGTGCCTTCTCAGCTTGCTAGAATTGTGCTGTGCATCACCTTAGAAATCCTGTCTCTTCTACAGGGGCTCTACTGCATTTCTGTTAACTGCATGGACAACGCAGAAGCACAATTTACTACAGCACTGAGGGTAAGGTTTTCTTCCCAAAATATTTACTGTGGATATTCAGTGTGGAACTGGGCTGTTGCAGTTGTTGTGTGGGTCACCAAACAGTTGAGGTTTGAAGGGAAACCTGGAGATCGTCTAATTAGTTGCACCAGTTCATTATTCTCTTTTTTCTTCCCTATGCTGGTTGCAATTCGGGTCATGAGGATTGACTAATATCAAAGTATCAGACACCGAAGCTGTGATTCTCTGTGGGGGGAGCAGATTCTGGGTTAGATGCTGCAGTATTTGACTCTGCTGTGGGTATCTTATTTGTTTTAGCTCACTACACACCAGGAACTGTGGGCATTTATTGTGACAAACCTAGCCAGTGTCTACATCAGGGAAGGCAACCGGCATCAGGAGGTAAGCTGGTTTCTGATGGTCTTTGTAAGAGTCAGAACTCTTGGAGAGGAAAGTGCTGCTGTGCTTGGGTTATTCTTTATTCCTGGAATTGCCTTGTCTGGCAGCTGGGCAACTCCTCCATCGGGGCAAACCACCAAAGCAGAGCATTTTGGATCATACTTCCCATACCATTTGCTTTGGTTTCCAGCTCTTTAAGGGTTTTATCAGGTTACGTAAAACCTAGCAAGGTTTCACTAAACACCTGGAAATAGGAGTGCACACGTTCCTGTTCGTTTTGCTTCAGAAATCCAGTCACATGCCATCTTCAGGGGTGTGTCTGACCCCTCTGCAGTCACTTCTCAGAGACGTGCCCCCAGGTCTCTTGTGAAGAGGCTGTCACTGAGCTGTATTGAGTGCACAGGACTTTGGTGGAGAGCTCAGAGAGCAAAAAGTATAATTAAAAAAGTCAACCCCTTTTTTTTTTTTTTCTTTGCTTAGTTGATTCCTCACTTTTATCAAAAGGCACAGATGATGCAGCATTCATTCAGCTTTTGAAGAGCTCAGGTAGATAGAGCAGCTAGAGGTTTTCTGGGAAATATTAGCATTGCACAGAAAGTTCTGTAAAGACCCAGAGAGTGTTATTTTGTACAAAATTCGATTTTGGGATCAAAGTGGACACTGTAATGTTGGAATGCTTGTGCTGTGATGTGACCCGTAGGAGTAAACTTAAGTGGCTGTGGTGACCTCGCTGTGCACTTCCTAGGGAAACGCTTGCTTCGGTACTGTCAGACTCTGTGTGTGAGAAATGCTGATTTATCTTTCTTTTCTCCTCCCACTTTGTAGCTTTACAGCTTACTGGAAAGGATAAATCCAGACCATAATTTCCCTGTCAGGTGAGAATTCCAGAAACTACCTCCTTGCTGACGCTGCATTGGTGATGGTAACACTGGATTTGTAGCAGGCTTTTTTCTTTTTTTTTAAAAAAGAAAACAAAATTTTCAACTCCCTTTTCATGCCAGAAGTTCTGACTGCATGTTAAATAGGATGTTTTTGTTTGGAGGTCTGATTATGAGGCAAATTCCCCAAAATTTAGTGCACGTAGCCACTGCGCGGTGCTGAGGTGTCAACGCCTTGTTCTGTCTGCAGCTCTCACTGCCTTCGGGCAGCAGCGTTCTACATCCGAGGTCTGTTCTCCTTCTTCCAAGGAAGATACAACGAGGCAAAGTGAGTATACACCTGTCAACTGGGGAGGTGATGGGGGAAGGAGAAACTAAACGAAGCTGTTCAGGATAAAAACGAAAACCCTGAGGCTTTGCTTTCAAACCTGCAAGCTCTTCTCCCGGTGGATTTACTCAGCCTCCTGTTCTAAGATACCAGGCAGCTGTTGGGCTTTAAGATCTCTTTAGTTCGGAATGCTAACAGTAATAATGACACTCGTGCAGCGCTCTGCGGCGGCACATCAGAACCAAAAGCTTTTCAGAGGAGGACATCTCCTACAGTCCTTTTTGCTAACAGAAGGGTGGGGTTTGGGGATTCAGTGCTGTGTTTAAGGTCACTTGCAGCACACACTTTATTCCTGAGCGCTAATATTTGCCAGTTGGGTGAATTTAGTTCTGAATGATGTTTCTTAGGTGCTGAAGGGACAGGGGAGTTGTTAAAACACTTAATTTTTGCTCTGTTTTGGTAGGCGATTTTTGCGTGAGACACTGAAAATGTCAAATGCAGAAGACCTGAATCGATTAACAGCGTGTTCTCTTGTACTCCTGGGTCACATATTCTACGTGCTGGGGAACCACAGGGTAAGCCTTCGCTGTCTGTTATTACTGTGTAGCCTTTGACTTGTCATTTGCCAGAGAAAGTCAGAGCGTTTTGTGAAATTTATCTGAAGAATGCTTGTTCAGTGGTATCCCACTAAAAGCTTACTGCCTTAGATAATTCTGTAGCTGTAGTTTGTCTGTTTAGTAACACTTTACCAGTGTAGTAGCGTTTGAAGACTCTTCCAGAAGTGTGTTTCTATAATACCTGAAATCACTTAAAAAAGAAAAAACAAAAGAAGGAGCTGAATGAAGGACACGCAGCATCGTTCACCTGGGTTGTTCTGGAGGGAGTTGTGGGAACAGGCTCCTTGGTTCTTGCCACATGCCAGAATGCACCAAATACTTTTATTGTACAACATGGGGCACCACAGTTCCTGGGGCAGCAGAATTCCAGGCAGCTTTAGGTGGGGTGTGTTTGGGTTATTGCCCTGTGCAGCTTCCAGTTCTTGGCTGGAACATGGCAGCAGCTCGAGGTGCTGTTTGGTGTAAATTTAACATCTCTTTCTAACCTGTATTCACAAGGGGGGAGAAATACCCAAATACCCATTTCATGTTGTCTGCTCTTCCCCAGGAAAGTAACAATATGGTGGTACCAGCCATGCAGCTTGCGAGCAAGATACCAGACATGTCTGTGCAGCTGTGGTCCTCAGCTCTGCTGAGAGGTGAGTTCGGAAAAAGGCCTTTTGCTTCAAAAAAAGCAGCAAAGAGCTTGTTGCTGCTGCCTGGGGATGGAGTGTGGGGTGTGCACCAGTGCCCACACTCCGATTGCCACCAGCAAAAGCTCGAGATGGTTGTTCCAGTTACTGATGGCAGCATCCTGCTCGGCCACAACTCTGGCACTGCTGTCAGATACATCACTTGGGGTTTTTTTGGGGGTGGTGGAGCTGGAAGGTACCTGGGGTGAGCAGCCCCTGCAGGGCTTCCATGCCAGGCAGCAGCTGGGTTTCTCCTGCCAAGGCTGGACACCAGTTTGATGCAAACAGCTGAACTGTTGACGGTTTGGAAAGGGTCCCAGCTCACACCCCTGCAGCGTCTTACTCTGCAGCTGCTCCCCTTTTCTTTTCGCTTTAGTTCCAATTGTAGTAAACATTTGATTAAGTTTCACTTAGGCTTTGCTTCTGTGTAGGGGCTTTAATAAATATAAGAGGCTATTATATCACTTCATACATAAATATTGTTTAATCCGACTTACACAGGCCCCAGGATGCTTTGTTCAAATATTGACTAGCTTCTTGGCAGACCGTCAGTGTTAATGCTGCAATTGATTTGCTCTCACTAGAAAATAAAGCAGTAACTCTACCCTTTTTCCAAGAATTTACCCTGCAGCTTCAATTCCTATTAAGTCCTTGTGTTTACTACGCGAGCCGCGCTCTGCGTTGTGGGCCAGGCTTGTTTTCTGCTTTGCTGTTGCCTTTGCTACAAAACCGCTCCCAGGCAATTGAAATACTTACTCATTTCCAAGTGTAGTTCACGTACAAAACATCCCATAATACAGTGCTGAGTCTGCTGTAGATGAAACCACCCCGTGTTCGGCTGCTGTCGCCTCCGGTTGTATCCGCTCACTGGGAAGAGTGAGAGGCACCCTTTCTGTTCCACTTGATTTATTCCCCACCCCGGAACCTCCTCTGTAGAACTAATTATCTCCTGGAGAAAAGCTGCTTGATGAGGAGTGAGAGGACACAAACCGCAGCGCCTCAGCCACTGCCACGCAGTACTGCTCAATCCTGAGCTGGCACTGGCACTCCGAGTAGGTTACCGGTCTCAACTCGTCATACCTGTGAGTAGACCTCACAGCAAACAGACACTGGGCTCAGCTCACAGCACGTGCGAAGCGACAGGCTCCTCTGCTCCCCCAGAAACAGGTTCACCCAGGAAAAAGGGTCGCTTCCCCTCAGAAAGCCACGTGGCTGAACCGCGGAGCTGCTGTGAGCAGTGCCCAGCCTTTCCTCTTCCCACTAGATGGTGCTGGCAGCTAAAAACCTGGAGGAAAACTGCCCGGGGGCTTTTCTGGGAGCCAGGAGTTTGATTCCTCCTTTTAGGAATGTTATCTTTAATGGTTGGTAACTAAAATAGTGGCAAATCCTGCAGTGTGTGCTGCCTGGACTGCTGGAGCCAGGGAGGCTTCAGGTTCTCTTCTGTCTGTAGATGGGCTCTTGAAGCGATTCAGTCACCAGATACAGGGACCAGTCCTGGCCGATCAGAGAGCTGTGCAGCTCAAAATAGGTGCAGGAGGTGTTTCTTAGTGAGCATGTGGTGCTCTTCTCTTCCAGACCTGAACAAAGCCTGTGGAAATGCCATGGATGCACACGAGGCAGCCCAGATGCATCAGAACTTCTCACAGCAGCTCCTCCAGGACCACATCGAAGCCTGCAGTCTTCCAGAACACAATCTCATCACGGTAAGTGATGGGCATTTTGCAGTTACAAGCTGTTTTGAGGCAAAACAGGGTTTTGCTTTTCCTTTACTGTTCCTTCTGTGGAGTACGTGTCTCAGTCAGTACGCTGCCAAAAGCTCAGTCTACTCCCTGGTATTTAAACTGGACCAATAATGGGAAGAAGAAACGTGGCTCAACTAGTTAATTTTTGTGAAGGTTATTTGGTGGGTATGGGCTTTGTTTCTGAGAAGCATTTTCTTGGTACACCAGAACTTCATTTTTTTTAAAAATGACTTTTGTAGCAGGTACCCACTTCATTTTGGTGGCAGATGTTGCTTTTGGATACTCTTACTGTGTTCTCAGGTTAAATTTTAATGTTGTCCAGTCTGCCTTGCTCTGAGAATGCTGTGTTGTCCAGTTTCTCCTGATATGTTAGCATTCCTAAGGCGGTTTGGGGTTTTTTGTGACCTCACTGGAAATTCATATTTACAGATAATACATCACTTGATGTCTACATAGCCCATTGCCTTAAGGTGCAGCTTGCTTTCAACTTCAAATATCGACACCCTGTTAGAAGCACTTTCAGTGCTGCTTTAAAAACACCAAATGGTTTCCTAAGCTGCAGCTGAGCAAGGACATGAGATAATTTTACTCTTCTGGACTGAAATAGTAGCTGGATGGGAATGAGAGAGGTGTGGAACTTGATGTCTTTTTCCTAGTGTTCCCTTTGGGGAGCAGAAAGGAGGGAGAAAAAGGCCAATAGGCAGATGCTGTTTGGCTTGACTTACAAAGGGATCCTGGAACCTGTGAGAATGGAAGCGCTGGCGATGCCCCTGTGCTGTCTCCATGCAGGCACGAGCCAGCGCTCCCACCTGCCTTGCCTCTGCCATTGCTGGCTTCTGCTTAATCTGTGCTGGATTAAAAATCCACAGGAGGGGGAAGAGGAGTAAGAAATCAACACTGAATCTTCCCCTTTTTTGAATGTTAATGTGAGGGGGAAATACTTTCTTAGGGGAATGGGTGAGAGCCAGGAGCTGCACTTGCTCTGGAAACGCCGCGGTGCTTCGCGGGCTCAGTCCCTCGTTCGTGGGGGTGGTGGGGTCCCATGTCTGGACATGGGGTTGGAGCAGGAAACGCTTCCACGTGACTGCTGCTCACCCTGGATCCAGCACCAGACTCTCCAGGTTTGGAATGAAAAGAAAGCCTGCTCAAGGGACAGGAAGCTCCATGGATGTAAACCAAAGTCAAACCTGATAAGCAGCTTCTCCTGATGAAACACTTAATTATCCCCAGGTAGCAAACGTCTGGGTGGTGAGCTCCTTCCTCTGGCCTCACTGCCCTTCCTCCCCTTCCCAGGCAGCGGCTGTAGGATTTTCATGCTGTTTGTTATCTTGCAGTGGACAGATGGACCACCTCCTGTACAGTTCCAGGCACAGAACGGACCCACCACCAGCCTGGCCAGTCTCCTGTGAAACAGAGTAACTATCAGGACAGTGTGTTTAAAGAGAAACAGCAAAAAAAGAAAAAAAAAGAAAAAAAGCCAAAAAAGGAGAAAAAATCCACACGAAATCTTTTCTTCAGAGAAAAGGCAGCAAATTCCTCTTCTAGTGAGGGCCTTGCAGGAAACAGATTGCATAAAGACAACGTACATTTCATCGACTTGCAAAGTGAGAAGGGCATTTTAAGCTGCTTTTACATAAAGTTTGTGAATATACAGCTAGTGTGTATATACCTACTGGTTTTAATCTGCTTTCCTCGTACTGAGAATTAAGGTTTAGTCCAAAGGACGCTTGTTCCTTCAGTGGTTAGCTACCTACGTTCTAAAAACCCTCCCAGGAAAGGAAGAAGACTCGCACCGTTCTGAATACCAGTTGTGCTCTGAATGCCTGAAGCTTCCCTGGGGTGTGATGCATGCCAGTCGTCATGTCTCCTGCGCCCTTCCGCTCCTGGGAATGATTGGATTAAATCATGACTGATTATAAGGTGCCCTATAAAGCTCTAAATTTAGTTTTGGAGGTAATAATCTTTCCTTCTCATTGTGTGCAAGTCGTTGCCAGTGCTGTTTGTAGCCTTGCAGCCAAGGTAAGGATGAGATTGGTGAGATCCAGGCTCTGCTGGGCAGGGTGTTTGCAGCTGAGGGTGGTGGGGTGTGTTAGTGTCTTGGGGGCGGCTGCTGGGCTGAGTGGAGCGTGTCTGTGCTGTTCTCAGAGGAGCAGAGTCCCCTCCCACTAGGATGTGCCACCACCTCACCCCTCTTGGGGTCGGTTGTTTGTCTCCCTGTGCTGGTGGCCAGTCCTGCCCAGGGTGACGGGGAGTCACAGCTCTGTGCTGCTGCTGCTTTGGTGGGAGGAGGAGCGTTCCTGTCCTCCTGTCCTGTCCAAGCAGCTGGGAAACGGCATTTTGCATCCTCCCTGCAGCCCTGCCAAGGACAGGCAGCGTCCGTGCCTTAGTGCCTTTTACAATGGTTGAAGTCGGAGTTAAACCCCAGACCCAACATAAGCCAAAGGCTTATGATAAAAACCCAACTGCAGTCCTGCCCTTCGCCAACACATAACGCTTCCAGACTGTTCTGTTAGCTTTCCTGTTCTAGCTCAGTTGTTGGGGTTGGTTTTGAGTTCTTGGGCTGTGAATTCCCACTGTGTTTGCCTGTGCAGCTGCCTCAGGACAGGGGAGACCAGGCCCTGGGTTGGTTCTGCAGAACACGGGAGCTGTTCGTTCCGTGAAGCAGCTTGATAGTGAGGATCCGTGCTGTGTACAGCTCCTGAGGTTCCTGGGGTTGAATAAATGTGTGTTTCTCTCCTGGTAGCTCTGCATATTTATCTCCCAACTTAAAAGAGGGAGGGAGGATGGATCTGCCAGAAAAATTCCTTTGGTAGGGTTTCTGCAATGGTTTCTTTTCCTGAGGGAGGAGGAGAGCATTTCGGGGGAAATGTTTGACCTCCTCAAACCTGGAGAACTTTTATTGAGGAGGAATGTGGCAACGTCAGTCTTTGTGGTTGGATTTCTCTGTCTTGTCCCATCTGGGAAATGCTCACAGTGGCCTGTTGGTAACTCAACCCCCTTGGTTTTACCACGGGGTGATGTTAAGGGGACGAGTTCTTGTCCGATTACCAAACCAGGATTTTCAGTTTCTTCTGCTGGCTGCGTGATGCTGATTTAGAGCCTGTTCACAGACACTCCTGCAGAAGCTGCGTAGGGTTTAGGCTTCCAATAGGGAAAACAGCCTCAATACTGGTGTAGGGAGAGAGTTTTCTTGGTGTTTAAATTCTCCCTTTACCCTCAGAAAAACAGGAAAGAACTCTGAGGTGTGTTGGCATACCGGGTACTCGGAGGTGCCGGATGCAGGGAGAATCCCTGTGGATGGAGTTGTGTGCTGCTTGCTCATTGAGATCGAGTTCTGTGTCTCCCATCCCCTTCGAGGCTTTGGGTTTGGAGCTGATGGCGAGCTGGCCGCGGTGTTCCCATGGAAGCTGCCAGGCCCCTGACACCGAGACCCCAGCTCCAGGGCTGTGCCAGAGATGGGCTCGTGCTGCACTGCTTGGCACCTCGTAGCGACGGGACAGCTCAGCAGCAGTGCTTGGCTCTGATCAGGAATGCTCAGGTGAATCCTGCCTTGGGAATATCCATACCCTGTGGACTATTGTGGAGTCTTTACCTTGTTTCTTTGGGTTTTTTCTTGGGGTGTGTGGGAAGCAGCATCCCTCTGGCTGCTCCCTCTGCGAGTCACTGGCTTGCCAGGCCTCAGTCCCTGTCTTTAGGCACCAAAGTGCAATGGCCGTTGTCTCAGCAGCTGAGGAACGACTCCTGATGGGAAAAGCTGCACTCAGAATGTGCTCGAGCCCCGTTCAGGTGACCCCAGCACACTCTTTTTTGTCTTTTGAGGCCCGATCTGAGGCAGCTGTTCCACTGACTACATGCTCATGGCAGTTATAACAAATTACTTCCACATCTTGGCCAGGAAAAGCACTGCTTCTACAGGGTGATATTAGAGAATCCCAACTCGAGGTAGCTGTGGTTTGGGCTGAGGTTAAGGACAGTGTTGTGCAGCAGGGAGATGTGCAGCAGGGAGATGTCCAGCAGCACCGGGTCAGGGGCTGTGTCACCCCCTCTGCTCTCTCCATCTCGGAGTCTCTGTCTCAGGAGAGCGATTCGCAGCAGCAATTCCCTGGCTGCTCCTCACGTCAGTACTTGGTGTTGCTTTGTAGTTGGAGTCCTTCTCCACTCTGTCCTTGGGAGGGAAGGAAGTACTTGAGGGAAAGGCTGCCGGCTTCTGGTCTGCGTGCGCTCGGGCTGGAGCAGGAACCATGTGCTGAACATGGCAGCTGAACTTGTTTCTCCTCAGTTTACAGCCTGGGATTTCCCTGTCTGTGAGGCTCTCCCTTGGTGGGAACCAGCCCCCAGCCCCATGGGGGGCAGAGCTCTGAGTCCTGTTCCCCTCGTGGAATCTCAAAAATCATGTAAATTTGAAAATAACTCGGTGATTTTTTTTCTATCTCTGAAACTCAATGTACATTTGTTACAATGTACAGTGCTTTTTAACTACACTTGTATATTAAATTATTTAATAGTTTTTGCTTTTCAGTATCTTTTGTATGTAGCAGAGATTAAAACAAGGACCTCGTACCTGGAGTTCTTCCTGATTTTCGAATGCGTGTGTAAAGTGAACAGAGAACGAGAGGTTCACAGTTCACAGAGAATGTGCTCGGTCTGTCTCAGTTTGAACAACCTATTTCTAATCTTTCTTGTCAGATCATTTAATTCTCTATAGAAACAAACACGAAGTCTTTTATGAGCTTCTAAAAAAAATTATTCTTCTAAAGATGTAATTTAGAGAGCTGTACAGTTGTTTTTTCTCTAGTATTTTTAAATGAGTAGCAGGAACTTACACAGAAGCATCTAATCCCTGTTGTAGATAGTGTAAAAACTTCTATGTGTATAGAGAGGGCAGTGGGAAGAGGGGTTTGCCTGTTGTATTTCATTCCCTACACCGTGGACATCAGAAAGGCCCACGTATGCAGGAGCTCTGGATCTGGCAGATGGGGAATTTAAAAAGTAAATAGATTTTTAAAAAATCCACCCAAAACCTCCCGGCCTTCATCCCCCACCATCCCCTCTGTGCTCTCACTGTGACCCCACGAGCTAATGCTGACCCTGATAGAGCGTTAGGACACACGGAGCAGCACGTTCCGTGTCGCTTTGCTGCTTTCACTTCATTTTACTCAGCTTTTCTGCCTTCTCCAGAAAGTAAATTACGATGGAGGCCGGGGGTGTGGGGGGAGGCGGTCAGCGTTGTCCCTCTTCACTCCAGGGTCTGCTGGCTCAGTAAAACCCATTCCAGCAGCTTTCAGCAGCTCCTGCCGCGGCGGCGAGGAGATCGTGTCGGTAGCTCAGGCTGTACAGAACACTGGGAGAATCAGGGTGAAATGACGCCTGTCCGTGCTCTTCTACTGTCTGTCTTAGCAAGTGTATTTAATTGTTCCCTGCAGTGAACCCTGAATGTTACATCAGGTTTGTAGGACGTGTTGTTAAGTGTGTGTAGCTCTCCGTGCGTGGCAGGACGCGTCCCTTCTGCCAGCGCTCCCTCCTGAAGCTGTACAGACAGGAACTCCCGAGGTGAACAGGGGGCATCACGCTGTTGCCTTTGTTTCCTCTCGTTTTCTATATTAGAAGAATTTTTAAATAAAGTTTAATTTTACTTCTTCTAGTGGTTTGTAGCATACGAATCCCTTCAGGTGGTGTGTCCAGAGCCCTGTGCACAGCCCGGCCCGCGATGGATGCGGTTTGTCTGGCAGCTGTGATTTACCAGGCGGGATGGGGAGGGGGGATGGATCAGGCTGGGGATGGGATCGGGCTGAGGGCTCCGGCCTGCAAGAACCAGAATTTCCTGCTCAGAAATGCCACCTGCTCAGCTCAGCGCTGGGGATGGCCGGGGCCCTCCGCAGGTGTGGGACAGAGCAGAACACGTGTGGCTCTGTCCCACACCTTGAACCCTGGCTTGGTAGCAGCATCTTCCCTGCAGTCAGGCACTCCGGAGGGTGATGGTGACTCACAAGTAGAATCTGGTTTAGTGGGGTTTGTGTCTTTTATCCACAAATTTTAAATTTTGAGCTTAAATTTAAAAAGAAAAAAGGAAAAGGCTGAATTAATTTGCCTGGAAAGTTGTGTTTTGAAGAAACCAAAACGTTTTAAGGCTGAACTGCAGACCAGCCCTTTCCCAGCATCACCTGAGCTGATCCCCTGGATCAATCCGGGGATGCATCTGGAGCAGATCCGCTCTGTGTTCCACTGTGTAGAGGCTTGTCATGGGCTGACAAAGCAAAACAAAGATGCCAGCCTGCCACACAAGGGACCAAGATTTCTTTGGCTGAGTTTTCAGGTTATGTTTCCAACTAAGGGTTTATGTGGAATTAAAAGAGAAAATGGATCCCCCAATGTTTGCTGGGACTGCTGGGACAGAGCTTAAATCCCCTGGTAAAATCCTGACCAGGACAAGGCAAAAAAATTAAAGAGATTTCTGGAAATAACTTTACCTCTTTCCTAGGCAGATACATCCACACACAGTAAGTGAGGTGTAGCCTCTGTGTGTTCCTGCCTGAATTAAAGCATCGCTCCAGAAGCATCCAGCCCTTGGTAGGAAAGGTTGGGAATGGCCTGAGGCGAAGCCAGGGCTGTTCAGTGCTTTTGGAGAAGTCATTATCGAGAGCAGCCACCCCCTGGGCTGTGTTACAAACCCATGGTTACACGGAGCTGAAGTTGTCTTGTGCAAATGGGGGGGGGAGAGGTTGTTACTAACAAGAAAACTTGTGGTGAGTCACACAAAGGGAACCGAGCACAAAGCTGTGAACGGGAATTGTGAAGCTTTAACCTGGAGTGGAGACAGGAGAAGTTGAGTACATTGGAACTTGGCTGACCATGGGCTGAGCACGCTGCAGGAGCGAGGGAGGGATGCAGCCTGGACCCTGCTGCTCTTTTCTTGCAGAAGCCTGGAGTGAATACCTCCTGCCTTCACTTCCCCACCCTCGTGATGTCAGAAGCATACCCGGTAATGCTCATTAACGATTCCAAATTAAAACAGTATCTTTTCTGAAACAAGCACCCACCAGCCCGATATGCTGCTGCATCTAACGCCCCGTGGAAAATAACCGATGGAAGATGGGTGCTGGTGTTACGAAGTGCAGACCCTGTCACTTTATTTACCCCCGATTAGGAACTCGCTTCACCCAGGATCACTTTGCTTTTCCTTCCGAGCACAGGCTGGCTCGCAGGTGCCCAGAGCGGCTGAGCAAGAAGTCCCGGGGCTTGAGGCAGTGAAGGCAGCTGCGGGCTGGCAGCTGTCCGGGGAGTCTCGGGGGACAGTTAATTTCCGAATTCCTTTGTTCCCGTTCCGGTGCCTCGGCTCAACCAGGCTGGATTCGGACAACCCCACCCGCGGCGATGCCAAGCGCCGCGCAGCGCCCGGAGGCGGCGCGGGAGGCCGGAGCGCGGCCAAGGCTCCGCAGCGGGAGGGTTCACGTCCCCCCCTCCGCTGGCTCGATCGTATCGGGCCCCGTCGGAGGCGCGGCCCATAGCATAAAGGCGTCTGCGCACCCCTGACCCAGATCCGCGGAGGAAGCGGGGATGAGTCACGGCACCCGCGGGCCGCCCGGCCCCCGGAGGGCTTGTCGGGGCTTGCTGCGGCCTCCGGGGCCGCCCGCCGGCTCCTGCCCCCGCCTCGCACCCCTACGGTCGGGCCGGGCTCGGGGGCAGCCGGGGGACCCCCGCTGGAGGCCCTCGGAGCGCCCGGCGAGGCGCGGCCGCCTCCCCCCTTGCCCCGCCGCCGGCCCCTATCGGAGGCCCCAGGCCGGCCTGCGCGGGCGGATAAGGGCGGCCGCCCGGCGGGGCCCTTCAGCGCGGCCGGCGGCTCCGGCCCCTCCCCGCGGGCAGCGCATCACCTCAGTCGGCCTCGGCGCGGTGCCGGCCAGGGGCTGCCCTCCCCCTCCGCCCCGCCGCGGTGCCCGGGTCGCGGGAGGAGGCGGCTGCAGGGGGAGACGGGAAGGGGCGGGCGGCCGGCAGCGCCCCGCGCCTACAGCCCGGCGGGCCGCTGGCCACGCCCCCTCCCCGTGCGCCGCCTATTGGCTCCGCTGAGGGGGGGGCACCGAAACCCACGCGGATCTCATTGGCCGAGCTGCCCATCAATCCACGCGCCTCCCCTCCCGCCTATTTTCCTCACCCCCTCTATACGTGCTCAGGCTCCGCTTACGATTGGTTAAGCGAGACGTGCAAATCCCCCCCTCCCCTCCCAGCTTCTCATTGGGCTGCACAGCCGTCCGTCTTCCCGCCCTCCCACCAATCCCCATACGGGTGCGAAGCGGGAGGCGGGGCGAGGCTTAGCGCGAGCTTATCGAAATCTGCCTAGCAACGGGAGTGGGCGGGAAACAGCGTCCCGAGGCGGTGACGGTTGGTGGCGCGCGAGCCACCCGGGGAGTCCCGCGCGCTGCCGGCGGCGCGCGGGGGGGGGGGGGGGGGGCCGCTGCGCGCGCAGGGAGACCCGCCTCGCGCCGGGGACCGGCGCGAGGCGGGTCTCCCTGCGCGCGCAGCGGCCCCCCCCTCCCCCCCCCCCCTCGCCCTCCCCCTTCCCTCCTCCTGTCAGTGGCCACCTGAGGGAGCCGCCTCCCCTCCCCCCACGGCCCCAGTCCGGCCCGGGCCCCGCTGAGGAGGAGGAGGCGGCTCTGAGGGGGCTGAGGAGAGTGAGTGACACCCCGACACCCCCCCCCGTCCTCTTTCCCCTCACCCCAACCCCCTCCCGCGCAGCCCCCTGGGGATCGGGGAGATGGGGGGTGGCGGCGTGAGGGGGGGAGTGTGAGGGGGCAGAGGGGCGCGCACGCACACACGCACCCCCCCCCCCCCTTCTTCCCCACACGCGCGCTGAGGGGAAAGGGGGCAGCGGGGCTGAGGGGGGAAGGGGGGAGCGAGGAGGCGAGGAAGGAGGTCGGGGAGGGGGGGGGGAGAGGAGGTGGGGGTGCGGGGTGGGGGGATATGGGGGATGAGGGGGTCGCGGCGTGGGTTGGGGGGGGTGAGGTACGGCTGGCGCCCCCTTCCCACACTCCCCTCTTTCCCGGGGGGGGCGGTTGGTGGGCGCCCCGAGGGCGGTGGGGACGGGGCGGCGGGGCCCGGGCACGGCGGGGGAGGGGAAGGCCCGCAGGGACGCTAGGGAATTGGCCTGAGGAAGAGCGGGTTTGGGAGGGGCGCTCACAAAACGGGGAGGGGGGGCAGTGTGTGTGGGGTAAGGGGGAGGGAAAAGGGGGGGGGGGGCTAGGGGGGGTGGAAAGGGCTGGGGAAGTACCAGCGTTGGGTGGGCAAGGCTGAGGGGGTGCCAGGGAGGAGCGAAGAGTGCATCCTGGGAGTTGCCCGATAGGCACAGCTACCAGAGCATGTCAGCAAAGCCAGATTATTAGTCCCAGAGACTTGGGAAGGCGGGGGAGGGGAAGTGGGGGAGGGAACTACCGATGCTAAAGATGGGGCATCCGGGAAAGAACTTGGGGCCACCGGGCCGGGCTGGGTGTAGCCGGCTCCGGAGCAGGGGGAAGGGGGCATGCCGGGGCCGGGGAGGAGGAGGAGGAGAAAGGCCGTCGGGCCGGGGAGGGAAGGGTGCTGCTAGGATCGGAGGGCGGCTTTTTTTTGGTAACGAAGGTACCAGGACTCCTGAGAGACGCCTCAGTGGTGCGTGCTGCGGGGGGAGCCAAGACGTCCACTGCAAGAGAAAGTGGCACTCCAGCAATGGACAAAGTTCTGCTGGCGGGGCGGCAGAAAGCCCAGGGTCTGCTTGGATGGGGCGTCCCTGGGAAGAAAGGGTGAATGCAGGCAGGGTGAGGCCACTTACCGAGGGGACCTGCTCAGCAGGAACAAAAAAACTGGTTGCTCGCTGGAGAGTGCCAGATGGGTTGAATTCACCGACAGGACTTAAGATGGAGGAGTTTTGTGGGGCTGATGCCAAAGAGGAGTCCTTGTACCCCCGTCTCTGGGCGCGTGGAGGTTACGTGCGCAAAGATTGAGCAGCAGGCTCACTTTCATGAGCTTGAACACACCACTGTTGCATTTGCCTCGATCGCTTTTCTTTCCCTGGCAGCGTTTTATCTCTGTACTACTTTTTGGGGGGGATTTAGTTTGTACGCAAGACAAGCTCTATTCAAAATAAAGTTATATCCTGTCTGTGGTCTACCACCTTCTCCTCACCCCCAGCTATCTGCCATGTTTCACAGAACGCATCTAGAGGGCTTCTCAAAAATCTTAATTAATTATTAATTTTCTATCTGTCTTCCACTTTTGCCCCCCGTCTTTGCAATACGTGCAGTGAAAAGTTAGGGTATAAGGACTGTACGTAAGAGCTCAGTACGCTCTGTTGCTGTAGGTTAAAGCGTATTGCCAGTATTTAGAAGCTACTAACTTCACAAATTTTGACTCTTCACAGCTTTTTAGGAGCAAATTCCAAACAAGGGGAAAAAAGGGAAGAAAAAGCTTTTCTTTTGGCTTTAACTTCAGCAGGACCCTTCAAATAACTCCTGAAACTGGTAGTGCAGATCTTTATTTGAACTATCTGAATACAAAGCACTATTAAATTTAAAGGGAATTGTGTGAAATACTTCCCTATTTTGCAGGACTGTACCAAGCACAAAGCTTTAAGAAAGAGAGCATGTATTTTTAGTGGTCAGTCTTCTTTTAAGTTGTAGGTTGAGCTTTTCTTCTAGTCTCAGTGGTACAGATGACTTTATGCAGACTTTCTCAAGAGTTTAATGACATGTCTGACATGACCCTGACCACGCACACTGTTCAGACTGTGTGAATCTTCCAGGGAGTTAACCAGATGAAGTTATCACACAGAGGTATCCGAAATTACACCTGTGTGCCAGTGGTCCCTAAATCCAGCTGACCGATGGGCTACTGCTCCCTGAAGCAAGCGAAATGCTGCAGGCTGTTCCATGCATCCCAGTTGGCTTCATTTTAAACATCTTCATCTCCTGTTGCCACAAGCAATTTCAGAGGGTCTTGCAGGAAGAAGCCTGGCTGTAAGCAATGGGTTGGGGACTACAAGTAACAAAATCTGGTGTAAGAAAGTACACAAGCACACTAACTTCGCTTCTGAAAGCTACTTGAAGAATGTGAATTAGCTTCCATCCCAAGTTAATTACCCGGTTTCCATCATGACAGACTTGAGTGCTTCAAGGATGTAAGAGGCAGAACGTTAACCTCCTCACTGTGGCTAGAGCTGAAAGGCTGCTGACAGGGTTTAGGTGTAACAATGTCTCTTACTTCACTGAGAGTGGAGCCATTAAGGCCACAGGGAGATCAGCTGCTCTCCCCCCAGCACCATACCTTCAGCTTGGATTTAGGGAGTCTGTGGAATCCCCGGAGAAACTGGCTTGTGTGTTGTCACGGTTTCCCAAAGGTGTGTAGGGGATTTAATAGCTGAGATGTGTTTGGTGGGTTGCAGCTGTGTTTTTAGTAGCACTCCTGAGGGAACAGGAGAGACGACCCTAAAGTGTCTCCTAGTAGCAGCCTGTGGGATGAGGACTCAGTGCTTTCTTACTACTCATTCTAATGGTGAATTAGAAATTAAGAGTTCTCAAAACTTTCGGGCCACTCAACATCCCTTGACGTGCACGTTTCCACCAGAGGAGCTGAGCGGGACCAGCAGGCCATGCTGCCATAGTCTGAGATGTCTCTGTGGCGTTCTTGCTTAGGAAAAACCCTCTTCAGGAAGATGTGTGAGGAGCGCTGGTCGCGTGCAGAACACCAGGGTTCGGTCTCATCTACATCTCTGGGCTGACTCAGAGTATCTCCTTTCACAACTTCGGTGTGCAACCAAAATTATCAATGGATATTGCAGCCAAAGAACAGTGAGAGCAGTCTCATTGTAAGAATACCCCCTTGCTGGCCTAATTCCCTTTCCTTCGGAGCAAGGGGGCCCAGGATGTTTTTGGAGTCCTTACCAGTGTGGCTTCCAGTGCACTGCAGGCATCTGAGCTCCCACCCTGTGTACATACAGGTGGGCTGGCTGCTGAAGAGCGTCTGAGAGTTCTCTCCAGAGGCCAGCAGTCTTACCTGTCTTGTTGGTTACGTACAGAGATGCCCTAAGTTACTTTCAGAACAGGAAAAGAAATACTTTTGCCCAAGTAAAATAAACTGCAGTGACCAAATTCGCTGACTTAAGGAGGAAGTACTACTTTCTGGTTCTTCATCTGAATGAGAGGGGAAAGCTTGGAAGTCAGCACTGAGGACAAGGATTGCTGTTGTGGGACTGGATCCTCCCCGTCTTTTCACTCCAGTTACTGCTTTTATTCCATAGGTTCCTAGGTTTTCACAGTAAGAGAGTGATGCTAGTTGTATAGTGTGGAAAACAGCATTTCCCTAGAAAGGGGCATGTGGAAGTATAGGAGTTTCTGTCTCTCACTGTTTCATTTTACAGCAGGTTCATTACATCAGCCATGACATCGACTCGCCCTTTAGCTTCCATGGCTTAGGACAGATCTGTTCCTTGCTGCAAGTGAGTAACTGGGGCCTTGGTGACAAGCAGAAGCACTGGAACGACACCTGCAGTGTTGGCTTTTTGGTTGCCTGGTGTAGTAAACCAGCAACCTTATGCTCACAGAGCTTCCAGAGGTATTTTCAGGGGTTTTCTGACTTTTTATTGTTGTTCTTGCATCCCATAGCGGCTTTCTCTTTGCCAGAAAACTCCATCTTGTAATCCTCTGCTCTTACAGATAGTCTCTTGTAAGTTCTTTTAAGTTGATGCGACTGGAGGCACTTGCCTGGCTGGTAGAACGTGGCAGTCCTGAGGATGGTGGGTGTTTGGTGACAGCACCTGGGCTTTGGGTCCAAAGGACGCAAAGGCCCAAACAGCTGCACAGTCCGGGAACAAACAGACTCAGCATTGTGACTGACAGTATAAAATCAAGTAATTTCCTTTCTAGCTATTAGATTTTGCCATTTTTTTCAACATACATGCAATATAATTTCTGATTAATTACGAAGCATTGCATTTTTAATTTATAGATAAGTATCTCCAAAGACTGTCTGAGCCCAGCTACAGCTGCCTTGCGCAGACCAGTTAAACTATCCTTCAACAATTGATTTATATAACTGAAATAGCTAGGGAAGTGAGAAATTTCCTTCCTCTTCGGATACAATGCCAAGGATGTCAAATCTCCAGAGAGCCTGATGATAAAAATTGGGCTGTCCTTTTTTTGCAGTTATTAAACAAGTATCTGATTACTCATCAGAGCCATGGACCAAGGTTCGGTGGCACCCTCTCCTCCCTCCTGGTCGCACGTACCTCTGTGCCCTGCAGACCCAGAGCCAGGCTCTTGGTGGCAAGGAAGGAGCAGCCTCCTCTTCAAAGGAACACAAAGGGTGCTGGTTTTGGTGACAGAGAAGCGATTTTATTTATTTATTTGTTTTTAATGCCAGAGCCGACTCTGGGCAGCGCAGCGGGAGCGGCGTCCGATGGCTGTGAGGGACTTTATCCTCTGCCTTTCCTCAGTGGAGTATTTGGACTCACCATCCAGGACAGATTTCAGATTGGAAAGAAGCTTAACCCAAATCTGCCCACGGGCACAATTAAGCCTCTTCTTCCTCAACCTATGGAACAGCCTGCATCTTGTAACATACAGACCAGGGGAAATCGCGTACGCGAGCTGCGGTGCTGCCATGACCCAAGTTACTTTGGAAGCAGAGACACCCCCCCGTGAATGCTCTGTGCTGGTTCTGCAGAGGTGGGCTCGGCAAACGAACACACCAGAATTTAGAGTTTGGGAGTTCTGTGAACTCTTGAGCAAGATGAGGTAGTTGCTTTAGGAATACCTTTCCCTTGAAATCTGCCTGAAAAGAAACAAGACCAGTAATGACCAATCCCATCAATCCTAAATTTAGAAATCAATCTAATTTATAAGCCTCACTTTTCAGCAGGAAAGCAGGTTATGGAACTGACCTAGTATAGTGCTGTCGGGGGAAGAGAGGCGACTTGATAACCCAGAGTTAGAATGAGTAGGGGGTTAGGGGAGAAAACTGGCTGCTTTATGTGCTGATAATAAACATTACCAGAAGGAACAATGTTAATAAATGCTCACAGTAAACGTGGTCTAAGACTCTCATAATCCTGAAAATACAGAGGGGTTTTGGTACGTGGTGTACTCCAGGAACAATCCGTCTAGTCGGCTGTATTTGGATCAGTAAAACCTTGCTGGGCTTTCTCAGACCTCTGGCTTTACATCAGTGCACCGGTCATTGCTGGTAGTGTAACTCCATGGCAAGGCTGTGCTGACACCTTACAAACACACAGCCAGGTCCTTCAGAGTTACAGGGAACAAAGGACTGGGAGTATTCATCTTGTAACAATGACAGTGTGAGTTACAGCAGACTCGGGTCGTGTTGAACTGTCAAACTTTTATTCACCTGTAGAAGTTTTAAAGCTGTTTGAGAGGTGCAGATAGCTTGCTTGAGCTTGATGTGAGAAAAACTTGATAAATGTAATTACAGCCAAGGAGATGATGTTGTAGCAAAGCACAGTTGTGTGGATGCAGTGCTGATCCCTGGGTGGGTGCCTTGAGGAGCCAGGATCAGCTGGGCAGTCCCTTTCACAGCCCTCAGGAAAACGCTCCGTTTTAGTGAAGGGACAGTATTCTGCATGTGTTTTGCTCAAAGTTCCTACTTTTTGCTCTTTACCTACCTTTTATTGCAGTCACTTTTAAACCAGGATCGTGCTAAGTTCATTTCATCTGTGTTGCAAAATTTACACGTTTGATTTCAGTTCCCTGCCTTGCTCCCTCGATTTTGGTCCTGGAGATGACTGGTGTGCTAAGGTTAACTCCAGGCTGAAATCTAACCACTCAGGGTGACCAGCCTCACTCGATGCTTTTGTCTGTAGCCAACCAGTAGTGCCAGTCTTGGGGGTAGGAAGGGCTTTACTTTTATGGAGGGTGGAAAAAAAAGGCTCATTCAGTTAAAAGATGATTTTATACACAGCCAGGCTCAGTGTTCATACACAGGGTGGGTTTCAGCAACAGGGAGAGCGTGAATCGTTTGTCTGTTTATTCAGAGAACTCTAAAGTGAGAGTAATGTGACAGTGTTTCGGAGGATCTTGTATCTATTTTCATCCAAGAAAAAGGAGGTCTTGCATAGGCAGAACTTAGAATTAATGCCTTCCATCAACTCTTTATTCCTGTTACCCATCCTGAATGATCTTTAGCCAGCACTCGTCTGTTAAACCACAGAGAGAACTGTCGATGTCATGGCATCCATACAGACAGATATCTGATTGTGTGAGCATTAATCTCCGTTAGGAATCTAGTCTGATGCTGGATTGAGAGAACTACTGGGAATTGCTCAAATACATCTGTGGAATTTAGGTGGAGTTCCTCAGGCTGCAGCTATGAACCTGTTTACCTTGTAAAAGACATTCCCTATGTGCTCTGAAGCCCTTAGTTTGCAGGGTCTGAACTGTAAAAACAAATCCTGAATCAGGCTTTTCTGTGTCCAGTTTGCCAACTGATAAACACTGACTGGGAGGTTTGTTCAAATCTGATTAATAGCGAGATATATATATATAACAATGACAACCTGGACTCAGTAACAGCCACCTCTGGCAGTTTCCAGTTGGCGGATAAATGCAAATCCTACGTGAAAATACTTCTGAACCCTTTCAGTGTTACGTCTGATGACCTGAACGTTCACAGCTCAGGTGAGCAGCGCAGCCTGGCTTTCCAAATCTCAATCCTTGGTGCGGCTCCTGAGAACAGCCCCTCAGCTGACAACAAGGTTTTAATCACCACACGGCTTTCAGATCTGCTCCTTAGTCACAAGAAAGGAACCATTCTATCCCAGAGCACACTAGTCAGCCTTGCTGGTCGGTAAAAGCTGGTTTTCTAGAGCGTGGGGTAACTGCAGGTAGAGCTTTGGGTCTGTTCTGTGCCACACTTGGTAAGCACTATCGCTTACTGAGGTCATAGTTTTATTTCCCCCATTTCCTCTTGTTTGGAGGGCAGTCAAGACCAACCCGCTCCCCACGCTGGAGGAAATGTCGTACACGTTTTAATTCTAAGAATAGTTCCTAATAACAGTGGTGCGTCAGCTCTCCTTCTCTCCTGCCGTCGCTGTCCGGGGTGTCGGGGTGTGTGGATGTGGATTATCTGCGAATTAGGAATGTATTATTTTAATCAGGAGTCAACAGAAAAATTACAGGCAACTGGCAGTGTTCATCATTGCACTGGGGAAGCCATTTGTTCTTGAAATGACAGTTTAGTAGCACGGTGATCCTTAGCACGCAGAGTGCCCCCACCCCGAAGAGCTCACCGGTTAGAGGAGCCAAAAGGTGCTCTGTGTGTGTGTGAGACGAGAGGGAATTAGCAGGTAATAATAATAAAATCCTGATTGCACGTGTGGACTGTGGCACAACCCCGAGCTGTCATGTAAAAAGGACCATGATGGCGATGAGCAGCCCAGCTGATGCTGAGCAAGGCGCTGCAGGCTTCTTGTGAGCAGATTCCCCCTGTGCCCAGTATCCCAGTCTGGTCTGGAGAAGGATTCCACGCTAGAGAAGAGGCAGATGAAGTCCTACCTCCCGCACAGAATGATAAAACCAGTGGGGTTCTTGAGGGCTCCAGGTCTTCGTTTGGTGTATCCCACTTACAGGCTGCAGATGAGATGCTTAAAAATCAGCAGGCAGGTCCAAATGGGAATATTGGGAATATTGGGAATATTCAATGATGGGTACAATCACCAGGAAGGAAGCCAAGATCCCTTTATAGGTGCTCACCCACCGATTCGAGTTCCTGCTTCTCATAGGACTGTTTGTGGCCGTTAAAACGTACAAAAAGTTAAATTATAGGGAACTCTACAGAGCTTTCTGCAACTAGTTAATTCTTTTAATCAGGGTCACGTGGCAGTGATCAGTAAACAAGCAAGAGGTGCTTGTTCATAGCCGTTCCCTGGAGTAATGGCTCCATGGGTCTGACTCACTGTTTGCCAGCAAAACACCGGCGTCCCAAGTTGCAGATCACAAGAACTGATCTGAGACAGTCAGTGGTGGACCAGTTTTTGGGAGGCTGGGATGTTCTTTGGCAGATCTTTAAATAACAGCAGTGCTGGGTGAACTTTGTTCTCTCCCACTTCGGAGCAAAATCAATAGTCCATGAAGCGCTGGTTCAGTTGGAGCAAAGCTCCTCATATATCCTCTTCCAGCCATAAAAGTGCTTGTTAGAGACAGGGTCAGATAATATCACCTGAAGGCACCGTCCTGGGCCAAGCCATATTTGCATTTGTCCACTCTTTCCCCATCTCCTCACTAACTTACTGATCTTTTGTTTCCTTCAGTTCCAGAAAGATTAATTTCCATTTCTGTTTAGGGCCGCTCACCCCACTGCTTAGATCATGGAATTCTGACTCCTTCCAGTCCCGCATCCTGCTTTGCTGCAGAAGAAGTTTCGCATTCAAGTGTTGCTCCCAGGAGGTGAGATGATGTAGTGACCCTGAAGTGCCTCAGATTCTTCTTGTCAGAAAGCACCAGTTTACCAGGTCACCCTATTCTGAACCACTAACCAGAAATTCTGTCTCGAGCAGCTGGTGAGGGCTGCAACTGGCAGGAAAAGTTTCAGCACAAGAGTAAGTGAAGGGCCATCTCTTGGTCTCCAGTCTATGGAATTCCTTTCATTCTTAGCATAAGCCATCTTAAAACTGTACTCCTGTGATTTCCACCACCGTTGGAGCAGGCTTACAGTTGATCCTTCCCCCCTGCCCCTTTAACTATTTAAGGATGCAGTCTGTTAATTACAAACTTCTAGCCTGTGATGTAAAAGATTTAAAAAACCAGAGCACGTCTTTTGCAAGGTGCTGGGGTTTGCTTGCAGCCTGTCTTGTCCCAGGGTCGGACTCGAGGTCGACACTGTAGCCCCTGGTTTTTCTTGTGAGCTGTGGAAATGAGGGGAATGCAGAGATACACCGATGCCAAGCAGCTTTCAGAAACATCCGTGCTGCTCATTCCTCGGTCCCCGTGACCATCGCGACTTCAGGGATGTGTTCTCTACCTTCACTAGCACACGTATCGGCTGCTGAGCTCAGAACTTGTTCAGCCTGTTCAGTATGCCAATATTAGCATGTTCCCATGCGTCTTACATCTGCCGGTGGTTGCAGGGAGATGACCAAGTCTAACAGATGTGGCTTGAGCTTTTCTTGTTCTTCTTTGACCTACATTCTGATGGGTATTGAGAAAAGGCTTAATCTCATCTTTCAGCCTTCTTTCAGGGACACCCGTGGATTGTGCTTGGGTTGTTGGGGCTTTTGTCTGTATCCCAACACTGAATTCTGCTGTTGTTGCAACAAAATTCACTTCCTAATGTATGCGATGTCGGGTGGTGTTTTTATGGAGAGTGCAGTCTTGAAATATAGAGGAAGGATGAAGTATTTGATCCATATCATCTATGGACTTTGTATTTGGAGTGCGGGAAGAACAACTTAATAGCTGGACTTTGCAGCTCCAGCAACGTTTTGCGTCTGTGATGAGCTGTTCAGCTTTACAGCAGAACCCGGGCTCTGTAACACCCGTTTCAGGTATCAGAAATACTATTTGTGCCGTTTCCCGGGTTGATTCTCAAATGAAAATCTCACACAAGTATTGGAGGCAGTTTGCTGGGTTGGATCTTTATAAACATGGCAAAGGCTGATAGAAGCGAAGCGCGTGACTGCTGCGGCCGGCTGGGGAGGCCGAAGGGGACGGACGGCTTCCCCTGGAGCCACCCACGCCTGCGTAGCCGGCACGGCACCATGACACCAGGGAGTGTCATTAGCGCAGCGCAGCTGATGCCCTCCTCTGAACGTGTCACCTTAGTGACACACCCAAGACAACGCTGGCTTCGGTTGAGACTGACGGCTGAATTCCAGCTTCTCTTCTCCCATCTGACCGTGCGGGCACGGTGCTCTGCTCCTAATTGAGCAGCTTTAATCAAGGCCGGGGTGAGAAATGGTGAGGTAATTCTGCTCTGGTGTTGCTTTACTGTGCCCCGTCTGATTCATAGCAAGGAAGAGATTTGCAAAGCGTGGCTGCCTGCTTACATAAACGGATTCTCTGATTCTGAACTATTGGATTTTAATTTAAGTGATGTATTTAATTTAGATTAACATCCAGTGATGCTAGCGATAGGATGTTGCGTGCCCTAATGAAGGTGTAATGCGGTGATGCCTGGGCTGCGTAGTGCCCAGGGGTTTGGTGGGAAGGTACCGAGCCCCAAAAAGGAGCACTTTGGGGTTGAAGGTGGACTGGCACTGGGCCATGAAGATTTTAGGCGCTGTTTGAAACAGGGCAGGGGACGGCTTTAACAGTGCTTTAGCAATACTCTCTTGCTGCCGAATTCCACCTAAAAATAGGGATAAGGTACTGTATTTTATACTGTTTCAGGTGTCTGGTTTGCCTGTTCTGACCCGAGTAGCATCAGCTTTACTTTTTAACCAACACAAGCTTTAATTTACCTCGGGAATTTCTGCCCAAATCACGACTCTTTCAAAGTCTGGCAGATACAGGTAGATTAATTTCATTAGTTTTCTCCCCTCATTCGTTGCAGTCTCATAGAACCTCCTAAAAGCAGCTCAGGACTAGTTTCACTTCAGCAATGTACATAAACCTGTTGTGAACGAGTTACTTCACAGTACATATTTCTAGGAATACACAGCTCTGCTGTGCTGGTGGTGCTCTCGCTGCTGACCTGTAACTGCTAGAACTGAATTTTCCCCAGTTTAGCCTGGTGAAAGGGACAGGAGGAGCGCGTCGTTCCCCCCTGCCGTCGCAATGTCCCCACCCATCACTAACTGTTCTGCTTCCAAATCTCTCTAGCTACATATTGCACTTGGAAATGGGTTTGTGAGGAGCATCTGCGCAGCAGGTCTGGCAGGGCAATATGCTCTTGGGATCACTCTCTTCCCTAACTCCTCCTGACATCCCTCCTGCTTTCGACTTCACCCTTCAGCCCAGAAAACGTGTCAGAAATGTGACTGTGGAGCCAGAACCTCCGTCCTTGTGGGGGGGGAGGAGAACCCTCAAAAAGCGTGTTAGATGAGAGGGATCGGTAATAACAAAACCCAAACAGTTGAGAGTTTCTTAAGCTGTTAATTTGGTCTACAGTGATTCACACGCCGGCCTTGAGATCTGGGGACCGCGGGGAGAGCAGGACGGCTCCAGGAAGGGTGCGGTGTCCCGGGGCGCAGCGGGCCGTGTGGCGGGAGCCCTGCTCCCCCCACGCCGCGGCTCGAGTTGGGCTTCGCGGTGATTCACGGACCATTCCGGGCTTCCCGCAGGCTGCCCCAGGCTCCCGTGATTAGGGAATTAGCTCTTATCTGGTGTTGGCTGCTTAGAGCGTGTCTCCCTTACATCTGTGGGGCTCAGACCGTCCCTATGGGGCCCGGCTGCCCTGCTCCCGAGGCGAGGCGAGGCGAGTCCGTGCCCGCCCGCCGCACGGCCGCGCTCGGTAGCAAGGCCTCTCCGCCGCGGAACACGCCATCCGCTCGGGGCTCGCTTCCGCGGCCGTGGCGCTCTCTCTGCCCGGCATCCTTGGGCGGGCTGGAGCCCGGGCGGCCGCGGGGCAGCGGGCAGCATCCGTTCCCTTCGTCAGCGCCGGCTGGCGCTCGGGGAGGAAAAGATAAGCGGCCCCGAGAGCAACCCGCGCCAGCGGGGTCCCGCCGTCGGGCCGGCCCGCGGCACCTCCCTCCCTTCCCTTCCCTCCCCTCCGCCCGACCCGGGAGGCGGCGGCGCGGCCGAACAACGCCCGCCCGGCCCGGGGCACGGAGGCCGCTCCCGCCGCTCCACGTGGCCCCGAGCACCGCGGCGGGACCCGCGCCCCCCGCGGCGGCGCCCCCCGCCCGCGCCGCAGCCAATCCCCGCCCGCCTGCCGTGTGCCGCGACCCCCCTCCGGCCAATGGTGCCCCGGGTCACAGACCTGCTCCACCATTGCCCGGAAGCGGCGCGGTGCGGCCGCCGCTTCTGCCGCCGCCGCCGTCCCCGCGGCGCCGCGCCAGCCCCGCTGCGGCGCAGGACGGGCCGCCCAGCGTCTCGGGGCTGCTCCGCGCATGCTCCGCCGAGTGACGCCGCGGCTCCATGTGTGAGGAGCGCATTATTTGGCACGGGGCGCCGCGGCGGGGAGGATTAGCCGGGGATCCCGGCCGGCGCGGAGAAGGGGCGGCGAGGCTCGGGGGAGAGCGGACCAGCGCCCGGGGAGCGGGGCCGGCGGCGCCCGGATGCGCGGAGACCGGCGGGGAGGTGCCGCGGCTTGTGAGTTGCTGGGTTAAAAGTTCTCGCTGGGGGTATTGTCTGGGGGAGGGAGAGCGAGGCGGCGGCGGCGGAGCTGTTGGCGAGAGGCAGCCGCTGGGGATGCGGGTGCGCCCCCGGGGAAGTTCCGGCAGAGCCCGACCGTGCGGGGACCGCGGGCAGCGCTCGCCACCCGGGCGAGAGTGCAAAGTCCTGCTCGCCGGCCGCCGGGAGGACCGACTGGTAATTGCCTGCTGGGAAGGGAGTTGGTGCCGCTGCCTGCGCGGGCAGGAGAGAGGGGCAGCGGGGCTCCCGGGGCGCATCCTCGCCGGCGAACGAAAACTTCGGTGGCGCGGCGCGATCCCTTTTCCCCGGGCACGGGGCCGAGCGCCCCGGGTCTCCGCCGGCTTTTGTTCGGCGCCGGGACGGCAGCCTGCGCGGCGTTTGTTTCGGAAAGTTGTTACGGGCTCTCCGCCGTGCCTGCTTCCTCTTCCTCCTCCTCCTCCTCCGTCGCCGCTCGGGGCGAGAGCGCGGGGCTGGCAGCGCCCCGGCCCCCGCTGCCCCCCGCGCCCGGCGGCGCCGCCGAGCGGAGGCGGCGGGACCGGCCCCGCGCGGGGGGAGTGGGGGGGCGGGTGGGTGAGCGCCCGCCCCGGGCAGCCCCCGCCCCGGGCAGCCCCCGCCGTGGCACTGGCCCGGCTGGCGGCCAGGCTGCGGCCCGTGTCACAATAAGAGTCCCCGCCCGCCCTTCCTGCGGCTCAAGGTGCACCGGGCCGCGCCCGCCCCGCGACCCCTGCCACGCAGCGAGGGGGGGCGCGGCCGCCGCCCCCCCGAGGGCCGTGTCGGTAACGGGGTTATCGGAGCGAAGGTCTTGGCGCCCCGGCTTCTCCTTTACCGCACGTTCCTGGCTCCTGCGGGAGGGGCCGGGCGGGATTTGGCCCCGGCCGGGATAGTCCCGTGGAAGCGGCACTGCCCGAGCACGGGATGCGCTGGGCTCCGGGGGTCCGGGAACCGCCGGGGCTCGCTGACGGAAAACTGGCGTCGGTTCCCGCTTCTGAGCAGCCAAGGTGGGGAAGCCCGCAGGTCGGGATGCCCGTACTTCTCTAAAGCATCTGCTTACCTCCTCGGGTTTGTTTTTTGTTTAGTTATGCTACACTCTCTATATGTCTTAAGTTTTACTTTCACTTGTCTTTTTTTTCTGACTGCCCCACGCTCTCCAGTTTTTGTACTTTGTGCAGTAAAACCTCCTTCCCTGGGATGGATGTGCTGGAGCCGATGGATGCAGCAGCGATTGTCAGGGAGCACTAATTGGCAGGCATCGCCCTCGTCCCCCTTTTCCAGCTCCTTTTGCAGGGGTTTGACTTTCATGTTTCTCCCTTGCCTGCCCGCCTGCGAAGGCAGCTGGAAGCAGAGGTAGCAGAGCTGCTTGTAGAGGCAGTCACACAGGAAGTGAAACGAAGAGGGGCCTTTGGGAATAAGAGACATGCCAGTAGGCTGGAAGCTGCCGTACATCAGCGGGAGAAGAGAAGCCAAACCCTGCTTTCTTCCAGACAAACTATTGACCGATGTCTTGAGTGGAAGGAGATGCGGAGCGGGAAGAAGCAGGATCGTAGGAGATGCTCTGCTAGCGGAGAGGACGAGGCAGTAGGGGACCAGAGGCAGGAGGCGGCAGAGGAAAGTAAGAGATAAAGGGATGTGTAGCACGTGGGAAGCTTTTTGTGCTAGTGAACTCTGCGGTGGTCTCTGGGGCGTTGCGCTGCCAGGCACAAGTGTCCCGCGGGCCTGGCTCCGGTGATGAGAGGCAGTGCCACCAAACCCTGGGATGGTACCCACTGGGATGCAGCAGTGATCCCGAACTGATGCCCAGCAGCCTGGGGGCTGTGGGGAGGCTGATAGCCCCCCCAGTGCTGTAAGCAGGGACTGTGCTGTATGTGTGGCAGGGACAGCTGATTGTCAGGGGTATGTTACCCCCCCCTCCCCACACACACCCCCCCATCCATCCGCGATGGTGATGTGTACGGAACGGTGTATTCCTGTACATCATGCTCCATTACTCGCTGCTGGAGTAGCTTTAGGTGCATCTGGATTGTCAGGCTCTAGAAAAAAAAAAAGGGGGTGTGCTATCCTGGAGGCAGCACAGCTCTGTGGTTCAGTATCTCAGATAGGATCATGAAATACGCTGGTTTCAGGGCTGGGAACTGTGCAGTTGGCTTTTTCTCCCCCTAACTATCTGGTTTTGAAAGCAGTGAGGGCTGCACAGCTTGGTGCCTGGTGTGGGGGCCCTAAAAGCTCACCCCTTTAGTGTTGTCTGTGGGTCAGCAACAGCTGATGCTCTTCTGACTTTAACTTAGAAAAAGAGCAAGTCTGTTCCCTCTGTGCATGCTCTGGGTGAGCTGTGCGAGCGAGAAGAGAACCAGGTTCTGTGCTGGAAGGGGGAGGGTTGTGTCTGGCCACTCGTTACCCAGCCCTGAAATGGGATGCAGGCAGCCAAAGGGGTTTCTCTTTCCCCAGAGGTGGAAGCACAGAGGAGTAGCTAATACCATCCCCAACAGTGTTACATAGTCATGAGGTTACATCAATGGGTGATGATGCAATACTGTTGGCATATGATGCAGTGTCAGTATGTTAATACTGTAACTTAATATAGCTGTGTGATGACTTTTTCTGTAGTAATTACAGGCCGGTAGTCATATGTGGAGCTGATTAAACTCATTGGTTCCGATTCAGACAGCGCTGGTGTGGTGTGTGATGTCTGTAAGGCTCAGGCAAGGCAAGGTGAAGGATTGGTACCTCCCTTTTTTGGCTGGAGAGAGGCACGCATACATAGGTACAATGTTTGTCCCTTTTTGGGGACCTCTCTGCCCAGCCTCGGATTTGCACTGGAATTATCCTTTTGCTGTCAAAGGAACTGTAATTGTGGAAGGAACCTTGGGCTTACTGTCTTATGGTCTTACACTTCTATTTCTGGGTGTGCTCGTTGTGACCACGTATGGGCTACAAACGCTCTTCATTTCTTATCGCGTCACTTCTACGCTGCTTTTTAGGGAGGGAGGAGGAGGAGGAAAGGTGCCTGGGGTAGAACTAAAGGAGGTCGACTTCTGACCACACTTCCAGCACTATCCAAAAGATGTAAAACCGAAGTCTGAAATTCATTTGGGTGTGATAAGGCCACATTTGAGATGTCTTAAGGCTTTCAGCGGTACCTCTCGAAGTGGTGTCCGTGTTGGCAGGTCCCTGGCCGGCCACTGACTAACCCAAAGTCACCGTATCTGGAACAAGAAGTTGGGAAGGATAGACTTGACAGGGTGCTGTCATGGTCAGCAGAGCTCAGGTTTGTTACTTTGGTGGAGCACTCACTTCACCTGCAACTTCTGAGTGGAAAATGCTCTTTTACTGACTAAATTTAGATCGTTTTCGCTACGTTTTGAACCACAAACTTCTAGGTGCCGTGTCTAGATGTTCCTTGCTGATAGTAGATATTAAGTGTACTTACATGTTTAAAAATCAAATCTTTGAGCATCAGAAGTTTTTCTTTTGATACGACACGTGTTTGAACCCTGAGCTTTTCCCCAGGCTTCAGCAACCTTTAATGCTTTGGTTTCTCACTGCTGTGCTCCTCAGAGGAGTAGCGGTGTGCTTACTGTGTGTGTGTCTCAGAGCATGGTGCTCCCCTCACAACTCAGGAGGTAGAAGGTTGTGTGCTCCATACAGAGTTCACATGTGCCCTGTGGTGTTTGTGTGCAGGTTTTACCCTGCACGTAGGTCCTGTTCACAGAGGTCACAACAAAAGAGCTGCTAAGAAAATGTGGTGCACGCATTCCTCCCTCGAATTAAAGTACATGTGCTGAGCTCCTGTCACAAAATAAAAAGGAAAATGAACTGTGATGTGGAGGTCTTCTTACTCCTCCTCTTAGAACAGCCCTGCTCCAGGCACTTCTCCCAACTTTTATCTTTTTGAATAGTCATCTAAGTAACGTAGAAGTGTGCGATGGTTTGGGGGGAGGAGGAGGGTTTTCCCCCCCCTCCAAATGTTCCTGGAGACTCTGGTATCTGAAAATATGGTAGGCTTATTTTTAGACTTGGGGAAGTAACGTTTGCTTTTGTGTAAGGCTATTTATGTGTGAGGTATCGCAGCACATGGTCTGTAGTATGTGAAGTGCAATGTCGTTAGCATATTTCGTTGGGTGGTGGGGAATGGCATGTGAGCTCTCTTTCCTCCTCTCCTGGCATTAGACAAGATAACGTTAAGAACAAGCCACTGATGGACGAGGAAAGTCCAGGGCAGCCTTTCAGCTGTATTCTTTGAAAAGTCTGTTCTTCATGGCTTCATCAGGCTGTCCCTGCTCTCCCAGTGCCTCCCGTGCTGCTTGTTTTAGATTTGTGCCCTTAAAACTCACAAGCTGGAGTTTAGCTCTCTCTATATAGACAATCCCGCTTATTTATGCATTCATATTGTGATTGATTGCCTTAAAGACTTGCTTGGGAACTTTTTTTATTGAGGCTTTTCTATCCCTCTTCCCCTTGTCTTGGTGTTTCTGTGACATTCCTTCACCTGAGGATCTGGACATGTGTTGAGTATGTTTGATTTCTTATGCATCACCTGGAATTCCTGAGGTTAGAAAATACCACAAAAGAAATGAGTGTCTGCTTGGCACTGCTGAGTCTGAACGCCCTGTGTACCTCAGTGAACTTCGATGAGCTGCATGTCCCTTTTTGGGTGGGGAGGAGGAGGGAGAATTGCCCGAAGGAAGCACTGTAGGACCAGGACAGAACAAAGGTTAAGGTTTATTAATGTGTAGTTTCCTATGTCAGCTTTTTGCTGTTCAGTGCTTCTCTTCTTCCCAGCTGCCGAAGGTACTGGTGTTTCTGGCTTTCACTGCCTCTAATTGTGTGTCAGGTCCTGGGACGCTGCAGCGGGGCATCAGTAAACAGCTGGTGTTGACCTGTGAGCATCCCTGTGACCTGTTTGGCATCACCTCAGGAGACTCTGGCTACACGGGCCAGGGAGGGATTCTCTCATTAGGCTTCCCTGCCTCTTAATTACAGAGCTGCCTCGTTGTGCTGGGGCTCTTTAGCCTGTTGTCCGCTATGCTGCTCTCCTAGTGCGAGCCAGGCTGGAAAGTGCCAGCATCAACTCTTGCTCCATGAGCACTCATTGAGGGAAGAGGAGAAGAGAGAAGAGGAATTTTACAGGGCCCTTTGGGCTGTGTGGGGAAAATCAGGGTTCAGTAAGAAAGTCTTGCCCACGTTTGTGTTCCTACGTGGGAGTGGGACACCCTTGCTATGTGCAGGTGTGGCAGTGCCCCTTCCTCTCCTCCTTGTCTAGATGATCAGCAGGGTTTGTCACATTGACAGCACTGGCTGGCAGCAGGTCAGTGCCTGGCTGCAGCCCTTGGATCCAGCATTGCTCCAAGGTGCTGATGCTGGATGTTTGTCCCTGGAGAGCCCTTGGGCATCCGCTGGACTCCTCAGGTCCTCCCTCCAACTTCTGGTTTGGGCACAGAACAAACCCATCTGCTCACCCAGCCCTGCTGTGGGGCATCTTTTCCCCATCAGAGATCTTCTGTGGCTCCATGGGGTGCTGCTCGAATTGAGCAGAATATGATGAGTGGTCTGTATGATGGGAGTGATGGGGAGTCTGAAAGCGCTGCAGGGCTCCTGGTCCTGTTCAGGTCTCAGAGCTGTTTAACACACACGAGTTTGTCTCAGTCTGTTCTGTTTGTATTTATTCCTGTTAAGTTCTGGGGTTTATCTTTGTGCTGCGTTAAGCATTTCAACCTCTCTTCATTCTCCTACTATGTTTCCTCCTCTTTTCCCTTCTCTCCCAAAAGAACAGCCAACCAAACACCATTTTTGCAAGAGTAAAGGAGTTTCTGTTGACTGTTTTTTCGGTGACCCTCTGGGTGAGGTAGCTTGGCTGTGACTTGCCTTTTTGGAGGTGTTTGGTATTGCAGGTGAGCTGTGCTGGAAAGGCTTTATACCCCTGCCATGTTTGGAAGAAGAGTTGGTCTCCAATTCCTGTAACAATGATGAGGTGACTAATAACTCGAATGCCGTTTCCCTGCTAATTCGCAGTGCCCTGTGGTGAACCCTGCTGCAGCATGAAAGGGATCAGTGTGTGAGCGCTTCGTCTTCTGCATTGGGTGTCTCATGCGTCACCTTCTGACTTGGGCTTATTCCTGTATAAACATGACCAGAACCAACTGAAAAGCTGGACCCAAATCTCACTGGACCCCGGTAGCCCGGGCGGTGCAGATGCCAAGTCCGGGGGCAGCCTGACACCATTCCAGCCATCCATAGCAATACGTGCTGCTTGTTGCCCTTGCCCCGGTGGTGTGGATGAGAGCTGGAGGGATCCAACAAAACCCATGAAGCCTATGAAAGAGCACTCCCACAAGGCAGGAGATAAGCCCTGACATGAAGTAAACACCGTTCCCTCCCTCCCCACTTGCAGTATCTTTAGTCAAATATAAATGGATACTTAATAAGTCAGGTACCTGAAATGTCTCTAAAACACCTAAATAGCAAGTGAGGCTCTATGATACTTTCTTATTTTTGCGCCCCATCAGTGAAAATACTTCAGCAGCAATGAGTTCACGTGGCAGCAGGTTTCCTTACCACAGTTTTGCATGTGCTCAGTGTGGCTGGACCAAACGGAGCACAGCACCAGCATGGGATGCTGTTGAGACCTTGTTGCAGCATCAGTCCCTTGTATCACTGTTTTGTGGGGGAAGTGTTGCTGAAGAGGGTCAGCAGCGGCTTTTATCTTCCTCTGGTTTGTTCTACAAATGCTGAAGACTTTCCAGGTACCAAAGTGAGTCAGAAAATGGACTTGTTAGATTTCACACTAAGGCTGATTTACCTATTGCTGTAAGTAGGAGCAACTTCCTCGCCGTAGCCGGTTGGCTCTGCCCAGCGTGTTCGTTTGCTGGTGGAGCCATGTGACCAGGAGCTTTGACATGCTTGTGAGAATTAGAGGAAGTAAACTGCAGGCATTCATATTTAATAGGATCTCAGAAAATCCCGTCCCCAGCAGAACTGGGTATTGCAGCTGAGCACGTGTCCCTGGCGTCGCGGTACATACGAGCACGCTGAGACAGCCGGTGCCATCCATACACAACAGGAATCTAGAGCTTTTGGGCTTTCCTTGTAAAATAGTGAAGTTGCACACGTGCTGATGGCAGGCAGGGTGCTGGTGTTAATGCTCTGTGGATCCTGTTGATATGGACTTTGAATTTTGCTTTCTGCTGGCTCCTCTTTAAGGCTTAAGGAGAGGTAGTGGTTGGAAGTGACCAGTTGTTTGAGGAGTGGAAGGACCTTGTCGCACAATAAAGCTGCTTGCTTTGGGAGGGTGTCCAGCGAGGCTTCGCTTCATCTGTGGATTGTGCTCCTGGATGCTGGGGATGCTCTGTGGGCTGAGTCCTTTCCTACTACCACAAGACTGCTGTGGCTTGTGGCATATCCCTTCCTGAAAGATCCCCATGAGGAGATGACATTCTCCTTAAAACCTGAAGCCTAATCCTTGCATAACTTTCAGAAGCTCAGCTGAAGACTAATCCGGGTTGGCAATGCATAATAATTCTTAATTTCATTAAAGTTGTGCTCCAGGACAGCAGGTAGCCCTTACAGTTAAGGCTGGCAGTAAATTAGCATCTCGCAGCTCGTGAAGGATGGCCAATGTGTGGGGACTGTTGCTGCTGTGCTGGCAGGATGGAGCAGGAGGATCACCCAGAGAAAGTCCTGATTGTCACATCAATTATGCATTACAATATACATTAATGTGTTGTGCAAGTGCTGTTTGTGGGGAAGTGTATGAATAGTCAGAAAGGAAGCAAAGTTGATCAGGAAGGTCTGGTGCATGGCACGTATGTAAAGTGCGCTGCAGCAGGAGGAGCACTACGATCCTTACTCTGGAGGAGGTAAACTTTGTTCTTGACATCTCAGATAAGTACTGTGAGGCTGCGATCCTTCTGCCTGCACTGCAGGACAGCTGGGGTCTGGGAGGCAGAGCGCACCCACGAGTCACCTCCAGCCTTTAGTCTATGAGCTGCTGCTGAGGGTATTTAAGATGCCTCTGCTCTTGCTCCTTCCTTTAGCAGAGGCACCCACAGAGCGGTGTTTGAATACCTTTACCTGTACCAAAACCTGACCTTAACCATGACAGCGATGGTTTAATGAGCAGGCAGGACTCTGAGGTGAAAGAAGCGGCTTGAGGAACAAACTCCTGTGGACCTGGTCGGTTAAGGCCCGATGGGTAACTTGTTTCTCTGAGGTGCCTGAGAATTATGATGATGAAGACTATAGAAGTAATTAAATATGAGTGATTTGAATGTTGCACATGTTATTGATCCCTCAGGACATTCAGATACACAAGCTGGCTAAGAAGGTCTCCTTTGCAAAACATCGATCGGTGCAATGGTAACAGCATGGGATGTTTGTGACCCAGAATGCCCTCACAGCTTGTGGAAGCTGGGTGTTGCTGTAACTGCTGGAGTAACCGAGGCTCTAAACTGTCTTTCTCATCTTGGGGATCTGTTTGCTTGCTCTGAGTCGAGGGACCCTTACAAGTCTGTTACCAGCGGTCGGGCGCGCTTGAGGTTAAAAAACCCCCCTTGATCCCTTGGGTGATAATGACTTTTGCTTCCTTTCCCCTCTGAGCCTGAGCAGCAGCCCTGACCCCTCCTGGGCTTAACACAGCCACGGCTGCTGCCAGCATGGCCGGTGATGCTCAGCGTGGTGCTCCCCTGTGATCTCTGGTGGGGGATGCCGTGTGCACCCAGATCAAGTTTTGTGTGCCCAGGCTTCTGAATTAATTAATGATGGTGGCTGTGCTCGGCTTCCCCTGTAAATAGGTGTGGCGGCTGGCCCCCTGCCAGGCTGCCATTTCACTCCCTTATTTGGGTTTCTGAATGGTGTCATTCTCCACACACACCCTCGGTTGGGTTTTTAAATAATATAGTTGGGGAAACTAAAATTGTTGCTGTGAAATTACTGGCTTATGGGTTATTAATGGACTCCTACAACTGAGATTAAGAGCATGTCATTAGTGGAGGATGGAACACCCCCCCACCCCACCCCCCCCAAATAAACTTTTAAAAGGGGAGGGGGGGAGGTTAGTGTGTTGTTTCCAGTGACTTGTGCTGAAGCCAGGTAGGGACAAACCAAATTATTCGGGAGGAATTGAGTTATATTTCAGGTGATGCCAGGTTGCCCAGTTAAAGTCACTGGTGCTCAGTCCTGCAGAGCACTGCCAAGCTTCGTTGCAGCAGTGAGCATCGGCGAAGCAGGTGGGAGCAAACCCCAGACACAGCGTTCCAGAGCAAACGTGATGCCTGCAGGAAGCACATCTTCATTAGTGATGAAAGAACAGATTTTGCCACCTGTTTAAAAAAAACCGAAAGATTAAAAAAGAAATGGAACTATGCCACTGGTCTCAGTCTCCATCTCCTAATGAGAGATCCAGAGCTTCCCAGTCACCTTCCTTGGGTTTGCTGGGTGAAGGAGGTGATAAATCCACACTCATATCCCTCTTCCCCTGTTTAATATTCTGCCAAACAGTTCTGCAAATGCATTTCATAATGCTGCTTCTTTGCATAGAAGAGAGACACCCTCTTTCTCTGTCAGAAACACGTTCCACATCTGAAAACAGACGATAGTGATTCCAGCTCTCGAACAAACGTGTTTGTACAGCAACCCACAGGGGCTGCACCATCAGCCATGAGATGGGGCTTTGACTGAGGCCAGTTTATCGCAGGCTCTCGGTGGGGATGGAGGATGGCTGGGCAGGCTCAGCCGTCTTGAAGGAAACGCAGAGCGTGCCTGTCCTGCAGCCTCGGAGTTGTTGGTCCAGATTGATGGGGATGACAAATAGTTCAGTGACAGGAGCCGTTCCTGCTCACCCTGCGGATCCAGGAGGTCTTGGCTTTGGGTGAGGATCAGCCTAACTGGCCGTAAATACAGAGTAACAGTTTGAACTGTGCTGTGTAAAAACCAAAAGGCCCCCAAACCAAAACCCTTTACTCTATTTTTAGCTCTTGGTGTTCTCTCCCTTTGCTTAAGAGTAGATGTTACAGTTCCTCTTCTCGAAACGGGCACGGCTTCGTTCATGGCTGCTGCCCCTGACCTGCTGGGTGGTTTTTTGTTGTCCCTGCGAGTCAGCCTCTTGCAAAGATTGAGATTTAATGAGTCAGGGCTACCCATATAGTAATTGCAAAGATTAACTTGGGTAGGTGTGAAACAGAGGTATGAAACTGCTTGGACCTGGCTCCAGTGCAGTGACATAACCGGTGGTTTCATCCTTTCTCTGACTTAGAAGTTGAAACTGTGAATTAATGACAAAAATCATCGTTTCTCTGTTTGGCTCACGGGCATCCCAAATTCCTTATTGTACCTCTGCTCCTTCTGGCGAGAGCGTGACATTGCTTAGATGCTTCTGTACAAGGCAATATGTCTCAAAACCAGAGCAAAACAGCACTGCTCTACCCACAGGGCTGCTCCAAGGTGAACTTTATCGAGAAATAATCAGCTTTTGCAGCTCGTTTGGTAACGTACTGCTCTTAATTTCATGAAGCTGAAGTGTCTTGGAGCAGCTTCCTGCAGACTGCTTGAGGAGTGAATTGATTTCCAGAGATGTGCTGGGGAACCTGCCCCCACCTGAAGGCATTGATGGCATGGAGGGCAAGGCAAGGGGCATGTGTGTGTCTGCTGGAGCCCGGAGTGCCACAGCCCCGGCTGTTTCTATTCATGAGTAGCCGACCAAATCACCATCGGGGTATTTTGAGCCTGCCTGATGTTCCGAACCAGCCCTCAGAGACACGCGCTCTGTTTCATGCTGGCTCTGGGGCTCTGCTCAGGGCTGGCCTGTGTTGTGCTTTCCATGCAGCATCCATAAACTTCTGCTGCTTCGGCGCTGGGAGCTGCCGACCGGGGCAGCAGCAGCTGGGTACTGACTGACAGATTTGCAAGGTTGTGAGTAGTGAGGCTTCCTAGGAGAAAAGAAATTGCCATCAGTGTTGCTTTTTCTTTCTGAACTGCATTATTGGAACCTCTCTATCTGTGCATCTTCCAGGTATCCCGACTGGACTGGACTGAATTCCAGCTCATCTCAGTAAAAGCAGGGGTAGGTGGTTGGGGAGGGAGGAAGGGTAATGTAATTACCACTGAGATACTCCAGACTTAGGAATGAGAGAAGTCAAATGCACTTGCACTTTGGTCTCAGAACAGTAAGTTTTGATGGCAAGAGATTTGCAGGAGGTTTGGTGTGGATTTTCTGGAGGAAACTCAACCCAGAAATTTCCCATTTCCCTGCACGTTGGTGATGTGAGTGGCAGGGTTTGAGAGTGCAGAGTAAAGCCCAACTCTGGCTCTGCTAAATCAGTGCCAAGCTCTGTATGGAGAGCGGTGCAGCCAGCATGAGTGGATTGTGTGCTCTCAGGTCCAGAAGTAAAGGCAGGGCTTCCTCCTCGAAGGCCGGCTTGCACTTCCATGGGATTTGGCACCCTTTGGCACCCCTTGGTATCCACACAGTAGACAATAAACGCTGGGAAATAAGCGTTCTCCAAGAGAAGGATGCACTGGGGTGATGTGCTTAAAGAACAGCCGCCTCCAGTGAGTAGCTTCTGTGTCTGACTGTGCAGCTGTCCCAAGCGATGCCCTCGCTGGCTGGCGTAGTGCAGGGTCCCTGCAGACCCCCTTACCCAAGGGTGTCCCTGCCCCGAACACGGGCCTTGACCCGGGGCTGTGGCTGTAAATGCTGCTGATCCTCTGGGAGAGGAGTCGTGTGGTTCATCCGGCCCAGGAATTCAGGAGCAGGAGAGACTCTTAATTTGTAACAGGTTTTATTTGCAATCTGACTTAAGCAAAATAAATGGGAGAGATGCTGTTAATGAGCATCTGAAAGGAGCTTTTTTCTTCTTTTTTTCCTTTTTCTTCCTGCAAGGTGGCATTTTGCAGTAGAGAGGCTGAGCTGAAGAGTGACTGTGCAGGGTGTTTAGGAGTGTTTTTCCCCTGCATCTTTAGGCACACGAAGTTTAAAATGTAGTGCTTGAGTATTTGGAGAAATACCAACGTGTGCCAGGTATGGAATGGATCAGCACAGTGATAAAAAGCCAGAGAAGTGTTCATCCTCACGGCTCCTTATGCCATATTGAAATGTGCACTGTGACTCTTCTGCCTGATGGCTCTTCCTAGATTTCTGTTGACATGTGTGCAGGGAGGGATCTGCTTTTGGAGCTTTCAACTGATGCTTCAGTGCTCAAAAACCCCAATTTGATACTTTGAGTTCTTCTTCTAGAGCAACAAAGATTTAGCTCTTGTATTCAGAAATGTGGATGGAGGCGAAGCCTGAGCACGTGGGACAGGAGCTAGCCCCATGTCAGTATTTGAATTGAAACCTGAGTCCTGCTGACCAATTCACTCAGCCTTCCCAAAGGTACCAAAGTTTCCTCATCTCAGTTGTTTGAGGAGGTACATACAGGCCAGAGTGCTAAACTCTGGTGCCTGTGTGTCAGTTTCTGTGCCTTCATCTTCTCAGAGAATCTGTAGCCTGTCTCACTGTGAAAACGTGATGCCTTTAAAGCCCAGTTTTGCAGGCTAAATCTCTTGAACTTTACTGGATCATAGTTTTTCTAGATAGTGTTGTTGGGCTTCGGTGAGGTTGCTAAAAGTGCAGTCCCTTGTATTCTGCTCTACAGCATCCATCATCATTCCACAGGGGAAACAGGCTTCACGAGTGACAGAACAGGCTCTGAGCAGAAATCACAGTTCCCTCCCAACAGAGCTTCCCACGTGCATGAGGAATCACAGGGTGGTACTTGAGGCTTCATGTTCTGGAGCAGTGGAGGAGCTGAAGCGGGCCCTGCAGGACTGGGGGTGTGATGTCTCCGGTGCTGGCAGACCCCCGCCGTGCACTGAGTACCTGCAGCCTGGGCACCCGGCTGCGCGCTCCTCTTGTGCTGTGCCTTCTTGGGATGGAAGTGCTGTCAGGTCTCGGAGCTGCTGCTTGGACCGAGTTTCACTCCTGAGTATTAACTATTTACTGGCTTGCCAGGAGGTTCCCTGAACAGATGCTTTAAAAATTAATCCTTCAAAATATCTTCTTAAAGGTTATTTAACCTTTTTCCTGTGTCAGCGTGAGCTGCAAAAGCAAACAGCCCATCTCCCCAGTGCAGGAAGAGGCTACGCTGCGGAGGGAGCTGGCTGCGGAGGGACAGAGCATGGAAGCTGGAGAGGGGTCTGGGGCTGTGGCTCCTGCCTGCTGCCTTCCCCGGGCAGCCTGTCAGCAGCGGTCTGTAGGGCTTCAGTGGAAACTTCCACACGACGAATGTGGGTCAGTGCCAGAGGTGGCCCTGGCCCTGTGCTGCCGGCGTCCCGCGGCGCTGAAGCGGTTAAATCGCTCTTCTGGTGTCCTCGCAAGATGAAAACTATTTTAGTCCCATGACACGAGCACTATGGGAGTTTAATGCTACAGTTCATTACAAATGGAGGCTGGCCACAGCCTCAGAAACCCGACTCGGTGGCTCAGGCTTCCCGCGTCCGGAGCGCGTCGGAAGGAGCGGTCCCTGCTGAACTCCCCCAGAGCAGGGAGAGCACTGACACGAGCTGGCTGCTGAACCCATTCCTGTAACCGTGTTCCCCTTTGTGGGGAAAAGCTTTGCAGAGCGCAGGCTCCCTCTGTGCCGAGTGAGGATGCCTTGTGTGCTGGCCAGGAGCTGGTGCAGCGCTGGTGCCTGGAGGATCCTCCCCTTACCTCTCCCGTTCACCCCTTACTTCTACTGGAGTAATTTTATTTTCTTCTTTTTTTTTTTTAATCCCCCCCAAGCAGTGTTACAACTTGTGGCTTCCTGCTCGCTGCAGTGGTGTTGTGTAACTACCAATAACCGCGGCTGTGCGTAGCGCTTGTCACGGCCCGGTACGCGGTGTGCGTTGTGTGTGTTGCTTTCTGTCATCTTTGGCAATGAAGAAGTGTTTGTTCGTCTCCCAGCCAGATGTGTGGGGAGCAGTGTGGAAGCACGGCCCGGTCTGTTGGGTTTTAGGGCGCTGTTGAAGGCCCTGAGGTAGCTCCTGCGATGCTTTTCAATGGGCTTCTAATTAGAAAAGCATTGGACTAATAGGATGAGCTATAATTAGCAAGACCTGCCCTCTAGATAGCTAATCAGGGACCAGAATAAAGTTGCATATCCATTCATTAAGTTTCTATATCTGCGATTTGTTAACCTACTGCAACCTTTTGGGGTGCTGAAAATAGTAAAACAGAAGATGAACTGGGCAGCATCTCCCAGCTTTTGGGACAAGACAACCTCTGAACTCCCTGGGGCTTGGTCAGGGGGGCACGGTTTGATCCGGGGGGTGACACTTTACAGCCTTTCTATCCAGAGAGGAGGGCTAGAAGTCGTTGAGCTGTTGTCCTGGACAAAAGAAAACAGCTCTGCAACTTTTTGAGGAGGGAAATGACTCAGTTCTCAGTGGCTTAGCAGAAATAAGAGGCCGAGCTTCCACGGAGTCATCTTGGCAGCCAGTGTGCATCAATTACTGTGCTCCACCTACAGCTCCGCGCTGCTGCCTGCCCTGGGAGCAGGCACCGGTGTGTGGGCACACACAGCCCGGCTGTGACTGTCCAGCAGCGGTTGGGTTCTTGCTGGAGAAAAGCAGGCGGGTTGACTCTGCGTGTGCTGCTGGTGCAGGTAACGGCTGCTCCGGGAGCACAGCGGAGCTGGCTGACTTTCCTAGCTGACCAGGGTGCCCTGGCTGCGGTTTCTTCCCTCGGTGTTTTCACAGAGGGGAGAAGGAAGGTTTGGATGTCGTACGCTGTACGTACAGGCTCATAAAAGGATTTTTGTGAGGCATGAGCAACTGTCAGCCAGCAGAACTTCTGGAGTGAGCAGCAGATAAACACACAAGCGTGTTCATCTCGGGTTATTTTTATATGCTGTTCTTCAGGACAAAAGCTTTTTAAAGAAGTCTTTACCCCCCCTTCCTCTGCTTTATGGGCATCTTCGTGGGGGGCTTCTGCAGGGATCGGTGGTCTCAGGTGAGACCAGGAGCAGGGGAACAGCTGACTCCATCTGTGTTATGGGGTGTGGGGGCAGCAGTACCTCACCAAAACCTCCAGCAGTATTTAGCCAGTGCCTCCAGTTTGGCATTAAAACTGGCTCTGCACCCCTTTAAGGGGAAACACCAGGTTGTCTCTGAAGTGCCAGACTGAGCCCCTGCATGAGTGTGTGTGTGACTCCCACGGTGTCACTCCGGACTCACCCTGACTCCTCGAGGGGCAGTGTCAGGTAGAAATGGAGATGTTGGTTGTGGTGGGTGTTTGGGTCAAACCAAGCTCAACATTGGTGTAAGAAGCAAAGACTAAAGAAATGCAGAGCAAGAAAACCAGTAGCTTTACAGTATTTTTGTGTGTGCCTTTGTATTTTATCCGGAAGCATCTGAACGTGGGACTGACATGTGGGTCCAGTGAAAGCAATGAGATGTGCTCTCCCCTCTTTGACACGGGTACCAGGGAGCATGCTTTGGGTAAAGGTTGTGCACATGTCAGGTGTACTAGAGGTAGTACTCTAACTGGTTTGTGTATTGATGGGCTCGTCTCTTCCCCCAGGACCCTCGCTGCAGTCACTTTCAGCCGCTCGGCCTGGTCAGGAGCCCACCTGGAACCCATGAACTTCACTGACAGGTAGGAGCTGCGAGGAGATGGAGGATATAATGCACAGACACTCCCTTTCTCCCTCTTCAGTGCTGCAAATGGGGGGTGGGCTGGGAGACTGGAATTGTCTTGCTGGGGTGGTTTCTTGCACCTCAGCTCCTCCTTGTCCAGGAGGACGAGTAAGAGCTGTAGAGGAGCCCTGAGATTAAACTGGGGTCAGGATTCGGTTCCTGTGCCTTGACCAAAAGTGGCCTTTCACTTTATGCTATACACATGCCCAGAAGTAGGTAAATCTCCCCAGCTTACGAAGCGACAAAGGAGTTTGACTTCCCTTTAACTGGGCTTCCATGGCAGCTGCGCAGCATTGTCTGTCTTGGAGCAAGAGGACAAGCAAAAGCAAGCACACAGAAATTCATCCCCTGAGGATTTCTGTAAATTTTAATCATTTGTACAACCCCCAGAAGAAAAATTGTGAATGGAAATGAAATTTCTGCGGATATCTTGTAGCTCTGGTGGTGTAGTGAAAGTAAAGCTCCCTTGGTAGCTGTCCTGTGCGTGATGGTGCTCGCCTGTCTTGCCGTATTGTCAAATCAAGCGTTTATAAAGAGCAATTTAAGGATTTGTCCAATGTTTTCTTCTCTGAAACACATACTGCCAAGGCTCCTGTGTTCAGTATTAAGCATTTCTGGTCTTTCCTTCCGATCTCCCTTTTCCTGGTGTTGATGTCTCTGCTCATAGATTTGTCTGTGATTTACTGTGTTTTACCACGTCAGAACTAGCACAGTGCCAGCCATGAGCACCACGCTGGTTTTTGTCTATTTATTAGTTAAGTTCCCAAATCTTGCAAAGCAAGAGCAGTTCCTCGAGACCAGAAAGCTAAATGAAATCCTAAAGCCATCAGTCAGAAGCGAAGGAATGACAGTGAGAGCATCGCACTTAGACCACAGTCATGGGAGTGTCTTGGTCTGCGTGCTCTTGTTCAGTGAGTTACCACCATAAAACACCTGGAAAACACAGCTCCGTCCCGTTGTAAAGCGCTGTGTGTACATACTGTGTGAAAATACTGTCTTAATTCAACTTGTTACCCAAATACTGTGCTTGGAACCATAATCGACACGGGTATTTAAGGGCTGTCCAGCACCAAGGAATCTCTGCCGTGTTTTTGGTAATACAAAGCCCAGACACAGTCATTAGCTGACTTCCTGCCCAGTGGTTTCTAGACAAAAATAGATCCAGAAAACTTGGGGGAGAATTCAGGTCAAACGGATCCCTGGTGTAGTGCCTGCAAGTAGTTGTGCCCTCTAAAAACACCCTTTAAACCCCAAGCAGTGGACTTTAGAATTAATATAATCCTAAAGTTCTCTTGAAAAGCGTGGGGATGGTGATTGGTAAATAAGAAAATTCCTTAGTGGTTTAGATGTGTCTTTTGGTACCTCATCCCTTGGATCCACTTACACCAATTCCCTCTCTGGTCGTGCTGAGCCTGTGTTAAATAATTTACACTGGGTTGGATGCGAATCCAGAGTGCGGCATTTCTTGGAGAGGAGCGATGCTGGAGCTGCTCTGGATGGTCTGTGTGTGCAGAGAGCCTCCCTCCAGTTCTTTAAATGCAGAAAACCCAAGGAATTGCCGGTATTATAATATGCACAGCATGTGGCGCTGGAAGGGCTGATTGTTGTTGTGACTGAGTATTTAAAGATGCTAATTTTGCAGCTCTTGCATTTAAAATAAATGAACCAACCTAGATCCCTCCTCTAATAAGAAGCATACATTAAATGGGGAGGGGGGAGGAAGGAGGGGAGGATCTGATTGCAATCCACTGTGCCGTTACTTAATATTTAAATCTGTTCCCATCAAAGAAGAAGTTTAAATCGAGTTGTAGGCCTTTAAGTGGAAGGCTTCATTTTGGAGTCAAAATAAACACTGGATAAACAGTTCCTAATGATTAGTTAATATCCATGGGGATCGATGTGCCCACAGAAACCGTATGGTGAGGAAGAGCCGAGGCGCAGTCGGACCGGCTGCTCCTGACAATAAATAGCTGGTGCCTTTCCACAGAGCAGCTCCAACTCCTTTCTCCCTTGGCTGCCTCCTCTGAGGGTGGCTGTTGGGTTCCCCCCGCCAGCTCAGGGGTCACAGTGAACCGATTCCTTAGGCAACCACACCATCCATTCCCAAAAACTACAGCCCTCAGTCAGAGCCCCGGAGCCTGCGAAGGGCTCTGCAGGGTGAAGCTGGGCTGGGAAGGGAGGGTTGGGGTTTTTCAGGCTGAGTGCTTGGAGGAAAGAATAGCAGCACTACTGAAAGGTGTTTACGATCAAAACCTGGTACTTTAGTGCTGGTTTTTAGTGGCTTCATTATGCTCTTTTAAGATTACCTTGATAGCAAAGGCTTCTCTGAAGTTCCTAACACAATTGTAGCAGATTACTGGATCGATTTCTCCAGGCAGCAGCTCTCTTCCACTCACAGCCACATGTTCAGTATGATCTCTGTGGCACGCTGCGCTTTCTGTTGAGAATCACGAACGCTGCTCGCTGTTGTACAGAGCACTTAGAGGTTACACTCAGGACTTCTTTATTAAACGGAGCCAAACTCAGCCCTCATAGCGATTATTATTATTTTTTTTAAGGTGAGTTGACACAAGTAGCTCAGGAAGCAGAAGGGTGACTGGTACTATGGCGGGACCTCAGCTACCAAAGTCCCTTTTCTGACCAAATACAGCCCTCCGTGTTTGTGGTGCTCCCAGCTCCACTTCAGCGCCTTTCTACAAATGTTTATCTGTTCATTTTAGTAAATATTTAGTCAAACCCAGGCTGAATTGCTTCCTACTGCGCTGTAATGACTGAGAGCAGTTGCGACGTGGGCACGGCCTGTGTCTTAGTGCCTGGTCACTCAGAAATAAAAGCAGCTTCTGTGAGGCTCCAGGTGAGGAGCTGCTGCAGGGGCTCAGCTCCGGAGCCGGGAGCAGCCCAGGGATGTTGTGGCTGTTGTTGGGACAGCGCAGGATTCTGGTACCCCGTGTTTCAGCTGTTGTTCAGCAATTCATTGGGTTGGTATCCCCAAAACAATGCTTTCCTGCTCCAATGCTGTCCCCTGGCCAGCAGAGAACTTTGCTGCCTCCGGATGCCCGACACCCATGGCACAGAGGAAACTTCTGTGGTCTCCATCTCCTTTTAATTGCAAGTACTTAACGAGCCTAAAGCAAGCTCGCTTTATTTTTCTTTCCCCCCTCCCAAATGCTTAACGAAGAGGGGGAAAAATAATTACAACAGCCAGTGAAGAGGGGAGGCAGGACAGCGCAGGAGGGAGGTGCTGCGGTGGCCGGCTGGTGAGCACATGCAGCCGAGCCAGCGTGGGAGCCCAGCAAGGGAAGGGTTAAGGGCTGCCATTTTGTTATGTAACACCCTTAATGGACATATCGGTGAATGGCACCAAAATGGCAGGGTTTAACCCTTGGTGGGCTGCAGCGCTCCGCCAGCCCCGGAGCAGGGAGTGGGCTGCGGAGCGGGGACCCTCCTCTCGGCCCTTCTGCTGACGGGGGGCTTCAGCGCTCGCCCTTGTTCTTTATTTTAGGGCTCGTGGTGTGGGGACGATGGCAGAGCAGAGCGATCAACACACCTCTGGCCGCTCTGGCGCTTTCTGCCGCCTTTGTCGGGGAAGGGATGGATTTGTGGTTGTCCAGTTGAATTTGGATGTGGGGTGATGTTTGGGGTTTCTATTGCTCCAGCCTGTGAATAACCACTGTTCTTGCCCTCTTACAGTTGCATTAATTTACTCTTTAAAAATTGAAAGTGGTTCTTTGGCTCTCTAAAGTTCATTTTTAATGAATATCCCCGCGACAAGGTCATGAGCTGCTCTGTTTTAATGACTTTTTCCAGGACATCTCACTTCTGCCTTCATGATCAATGAGTCTATAGGAAAAACACCCGCTTCGAGTGTAACGAGAAATGAAGCTGGGTCGAACCGGTACCTTCTCACAGGAACTTCTTACATCCTGCTATGAGAAGTTAATGTGTGGGTCTGTCTGGTCTGCGCAGGGTGCTGGTGCCCAGAGTCAGGAAGGTTTTGATTGACTACCTCTAGAAAATACTCCCTGAGGAGCACTGAATGTGTCTGAACCTCCCTGTTTCCTCCTCTGAACCTTGTCTCTGGTTTGGGTTTTGTCTTTTTGTCTTGTTTTTTCTCTTTTTTTTTTTTTTTTTTTCTTCCCCCTCTTTTGCTGTAAAAGTTTCCAGACTGTGCTGAGGAAGAGGGTTGTTGATCTTTGCTTTTGGCTACCAAAAAGAGCAAGTATCACATAGCTGGATGGGTTGGTGTGCGGCTGCAGCGGGATCCGCGCCCGGCTGCAGATGGTCTGTGTCGGAGCCGTATCTGCCGCCGGTGCTCGCCAGCGGCTGATGGCTCCAGCGAAGCCTCTGGGTATAATTTTAGCTTCAGTCCTGTTAACTTCTAACTACCAAGTTGTGCTGAGCAGTGAGGAGTAAGCGGAGCAGCCGCTCCGTGCAGGAATTACTTGGAGTTTGTACAAGGAAGTTATAAATCATGACCGGGAGAGGAGGCGATACGGATAACTGACCGTGATGTGGGGAGAAGTGGAAGTGTACATTGCAAACAGCAAGCAGAGCCTGCCTTTTCTGTCTAATTGTGGTTTTGTCTTCATGTACCGTGTCGGTGTTCTCTGTGTGCTTGTGCATCGGACCTGTTTGGTATGCTGGTTTGTGCCGTGGTTGGGCAGCAGCCGGCTGAGCTGCGTACGGCTTCTGCAGCTGCTCAGCTGGATGCTGGGCTGCACCGCGCTTCCGGAACAATCCGCACCAAGTGTTTCGTTTCCCAAGTTTTAGACTGGAACTTTACGAGGTGTTTCCTCTTCTGTCACTTCTCCCTGCAGCAGTGGCAGAAGCCAGTGAGCAGGTGGATGCTGCAGCATCCCCAGCCCTTTACAAGGGGCTGAGCTGGGTGTTACCGGGTTCCACGCATCCCTGCCGGAAAAGATACCGGCTGAGTTAAGCCAGGTTTGGTGTCTTGGCCTTGCTGCCGTGCTCTTTGGAGAGAAAAGAGGAGTTTGGAAGATGGCAAGAGGGCATTTTTGGCCCTTTTTCCAATGGAAAGCATTGCAAGTGTGTATGATGTTTACCAGTACAGCGTAAATAGGTTGTGAACGTGGGGGCTGCGGGGTAAGCTGGGGTTTTTCCTGCTGTCAGTGTGCTCGGAGGGCAGCGAGGCTGCACAGGGGAATCTCTGACAAGGCCGCAGGATGGCCGGGGTGATGGCCTGCAATCCAGGGGGGTTACTGCCCTTCACGGGGCGTACTGAACCGCCTTCTCAAGTGATCAGGAGTTAATCGGTTACAGCGATAGCACTTACAGCTGAGTATATAGCACTTACAACTGAGCATTCGCTGCTGTGCCCCGAACTGTGCCATTCCTTGTAATAAAAAGCAGAACTTCCCATAAAGCTTAAAATTTACTGTGTAATCCTTACTTTCTCTTCCTTCTTTCAAGTGTAAGGTGTAGTCGAGTCGAACCGAAGCTGTTTGCTGTCCGTGTTGATTGGTCCCTGTTGCTGTTAGTGGGGGAGAAGCAGAAGTGGGGATTTTGGGAATAACTGGAGGTGATATTTTCCCTTAGGTGTCTCTGTGTATCCACAATAGCGAATTGTCTGCCTTTACTCTCTCCAGAAAGGGTTAAATCTGCTTTAGGGAGCATGGGCTTAGGGCTCAACTGCAATAAATACGATTTAATCAGTGTTGCGGTAGGGGAACTGTGCAACCAGATCTCTGTGTCACAGTGTATAGAAACCTCGAGCCTGCACTCTCCAGGTTTAGCTGTGAAACCCTCCGTGCCATCTCGTCCCGAGGCCTTTCCAGTAATGCAGGTCTCCCCACCTCTTCCTTGGCACTCCAGATGCTCCTCTCCTCTCTAGCAATCCCTGTCCCGAGTTGTCACTCTCCAGCCTGTGCTGTGGTGACGAGACACTGCAAGTTTTTTAACACAAACTTGGGCTGAATTCTGATTTGCAGGAAAGTTGCCGTAGCAGCAGCAGCACCGACCGTTCCTCGAAGGAAGACGGGGGTGTCGCGTTCCAGCAGCCAGCGCGCAGGGGAGCCGAGGCCGTCTCCAAGTCCAGTTTGCTGGTGTCTGATAAGGGGGCGACGGTTACAGGGAGAAATGGCTGCTGCTAATTCAGAGAGGAATCGCAGGGCACATGATGAGATGTCCTCGAGAGGATGTAATAGGAGAAGGGGGGGTGTAAAGGTACATTGTGCATTTTTCATCAAGGTTGTTAATTGGTTCGGTCTGACCTTTGTAAGGAGTTTGTGTACGAAGGGTTTGCCCCTGGAAGGGTTCCAAGTGGGGTGCTTAGTGTCTGCTCCGCTGCTCTTGAGAGGAGCTGGGTTGGTTAGCTGCGCAGCAGGCGCTCGGTGACGCATTGGCTGTGTGTTACTGTCTGTGCATTAGGGTTTTGACTGCGCTGATTTGGGGTTTTTTAAGAAAATGTAGTGCCAGTCTGAGATTTAGACCATTTCCCATCGCTTGTGCTGTTAACTCGGGTGAGGTTCAGCTGTGAGTGTGCGGAGTTCCACATGTGGTGATGTACTAAATATCCCCATACACCACTTTTCCCATCCCAGTCAAAACTGGGAATAACAAAGAAGTAGAAACACAGCGTCCTGTAAATAAATGTTGATGAAGTTTGGATTCTGGGTGCCTGAAGTGCTGCCGGGTTCGGCCCTGGCTGTGGGAGCTGCCGTCCCACATCCCTACGAGGCTGGAGAATGCAATGATACTGAAAATAAACCCAAGTTGGGGTTAGGGAGGTTTCTTACGGACTGAGGAGCAGCCTTGCTTCAGGAAAGTCACTGTGATTAATGGCACAGCTGCCCAGCCCTTTGTTTTAGCCCTGGGTCCAGACCGTTTTCCCTGGGTTAATAGGAGCAGGATTTGTGGTTCCCGGTCAGGCTGTTGGGTGGCTCCTTCAGGGGCAGAGGCGAGTTGTGTTGTCAGCAGAGATGCGGTGCTGGCAGAGTAAAAGCGCAGCTTGCTGCAAGGGCCAGTGGGGTTTGTGCTGCCTGGGGTACGCAGGGCCATGCCGAAAACCTCTCGGTCTGCTGGCCGGCTGCCTGGCTGCGTGTGCCCTTCGCTCGCCCCCAACACCCAGATTCACTTCGCTGTCCTGTAGAACGCGCCTGTCGCCCGTGACTGTAAGTTCAGGTGTGGTCACACTGTAAGTGCAGATCAGCCCGGGGGGGCACTTAGGTATTCGCCCCGGTTCTTTCTTCACACCCCCCTTTAAAGAAAACAAGCCCAGCATGTTTCACCCGATGGGGTCCAGAGAAACTGCCAGTCACTGGCACGGGGCTCGCGCTATCGAAACGGGCATTTCCTGTGCTGCTCATGTGAATAATGGGGGGGTGGGGGCGAGCAGAGTTTTAATTACATTGTGTAATTACATTAATCTCTTGCTGCTAAAAACATTTCAAAGACTTTGTCCAACTGTTGTGTGTTGGCCTTACTCTCCAAACCCCTTTTAAAAGGAGGAGGAGGGGGAAAAAAAAAATTGGGATGGGAGGAGCACTGAAAATAGATTGATTAATTAATTAATTAAAAGACTAAGGGAGGGGGATGTGTGTATTTCTTTCTCTCTCCCCCCACCCTGCCCCACACCACTCACCCTCTGGGTGTCTGGTGTCACCCGAGCACCCAGAGGGGAGCAGTGGGTGCTGGAGGAGGAGGGATGCTCCGGGGTGCCGGCCGGCAGCAGGGTTAGCCCGGCTGCGGGTTGCCTGCTGCCGGCTCAGACTGGTTTCTGGAAAGTGCTTTGTCTCGCAGGCTGCATCCTGGGAAGGGTCATGTGGAGCCCAGTGATGTCATGGGATCAAAGCCTGACTCAGCTCCGCGTCCGATGGATGGGTGTCCGCAGGTACCGAAGTGCGGGCTGCCATGTCAGAGCCCACCAGGAGCACAACTTGCCAGGCCTCCGGCAGGCAAGGAGTTAAGCCTGGTTCCCCCGAGCCCAGCGCTTCCTCTGCTGAAGCCGCCTGGAAAAGCCTGGCTCCTTCTCCAGGAGGGGAGAAAGTCTCAACTTGAGTGTCACAATGGCAGAGCCTTAGCGCCCGGCAGCAGACGGCCCAGACCTGTGGGAGCCTCTCTGCACGCAGGGTGTGGTGGTCCCTTCCCGTAGCGCCTGGCTCCCAAGCCTGATGGGGCTGAGGTCCTGGGAGAGACACACAGCGCTCCTGGGGAGATCTAATCTAGGATTTTGTAATTGCCTTGATTTGCATGTGAGGCAAATACATACATTCTTCTTCTTTTGGTGAAGAGCCAAACTTTTCTTCGCTGTGGGGGTTTGTGTCTTCTCCTGCACTCTCATGCAGGCGGGCTTTTTTTTGCCCTTCCCCCCCAGCCCTTGGTGATCCCAGTTTGTGCTTAGTGGGGTTTGTGTGTGTGTTCTTGTTTTGCTTTTTTGTTTGTTTGGTTTCACTTAACATAAAACGTGTGAGTACAGCAGTGCTGGGTCCTTAATGGCTTCAGACTGAGATGTATTTGAAGATAGGGTAAGTGAGCACACTGGCAACACGTTCATTCCTCTTTCTGAGCTTCTTTTGCAGGAACCACTGTACTTTGCCCTGTTTTGAAATTAAGGTGTTTTGTCCAACTTGGGGGTGTTGCTTCTCCCAGTGTACTTAACTCATTGGTGTCTCCTCTCTCCCCAGAGCCTCACAATGACAGAGGAAGCATGCAGGACACGAAGTCAGAAACGAGCCTTAGAACGTGAGGTAACGCATAACGATGTGGACAGTAAGAAAATAAAGATGGAGAAAGGACTGATAGGAACAGAGATAAATGCTGAAGGCGACATGAAAATAAAAGCAGATCCTGGAGCTGGAAAAGTGCAAGGATTATTAAAAAGTGGAGAGGTGAAAGCAACCATTAAAGTGGAGGTGCAGACGGGAGATGAGCCTGTGGACATGAGTACCTCAAAAAGGTGAGTTACCAGCTCCGTGCTGCAGCGTTTGGGGTAGTGGCACAGCAAAACGCTGTCAGGTGGCACCAGGAAGAAGCTCGCTCCATCTCTATAGGTAGAGAGGATTAAAACTTCCTGTGCATGCTGCAGCTCTGGCTCTTCACATGAGATTCCGTAGCTGCTTCTGTGGAACTTCCTCACTGGTTTTTCTTCCACGAGCCTTTGACAGTGGTGGCAGCTGTGACGAGCAGCTGAGTAAAGATACACGCTCTCGAGCAGGGACACGTACAGGTTACAAAGAGGATGCGCTGTGAACCACTGATGGAGATTTATGTGAGGAAGGGTGGTTTGGGCTTTTTAATTGAGCGGTGATGAAGGAAAAATAATAGATTATAATTGTCAAAACAGCAGAGTGTTAATTGCAACTTGATTCTTCCTGACAGAGCAGTTTGTGGGGGTCAGGCTGGCTTTCTTTTGTTTTGAAGTAACTTGTGGATTTTGAGACTGGGAGTGTTCTGAGAAGGCAGCACCTGTCTGCTGTGGTTCTCTGCAGGACAAGACTCTGAGGCTCAAAGTCTGGCCTCCTTAAGTTGTCTCAAGTTTGACACCTGAAAACATGAACTCAGAGTTCCTTAACACTCTGGAGAATTCTGTTATTACAGAAATGTACAGCTTTGACTTGTGCACGAGATGTGCACGTGAATTGGGTGGTTCTGGCATACGGATTGATGGGCACCACTTTAAGGCCAGTTTCCAAATCTTCCACCGTGCTTCTGACCCAGATTCTGCCTGTGCCAGGATAAAAACATGGTCAGAAATTCTGTGGCCCTGGGGTTTTGTTGGGTTTTTTTTCTCTTTATAGTGCATTAAGATCCATTGTACTGAGCAGGAAGCGTAGAACTGTATTTACTGGTTTACTCCTGGTTCGGGCACGAGGTGATGTTGGAGCAGTAATACCCAGGAGCTGAGACCTGCCTGTCTCTGCACAACAGCTTAAACAGCTCTCAGAGATACATGTGCGTTCGCTTGTACGTCGGGTGTTAGAGCAGCGCAGGTTTGGGGTGTGAAGCTGAGAACACAGATCCTTATCGACTGCACGAAAATTGTTGGGAGGAGGGGCACTTCTGGGTGCTATTAGGAAAATCAGGGTGCTTGATGTTTAATGGCAATTCATCTGTAAAAATGTTCCAAGTTTTGATGTTTTTCTAAGAGAAATAGCAAAAGCCTGATTGTTTTCTCCAAATGCTGCTTCAGTGTATGCAAAACAAGACTTGTTCCATCAGCCTGACAGAGCAGAGCTGATAGTTCTCAACTTTCTCCATAAATCCTGCCAAAGGGACAGTGCACAAGGGGCTCAGGAGGATTTTTAGGAGGTGCTTCTGCCTGCACAGCAGCAGCTCTGTGGGATAACAGGTGACTTCCATGTCGAGCGCTGGTATTGTGCTGCTGGGAGCAGATACCTGAAGGTGGTTTTTGGCATAATCGCTGCCTCCTAATTAACCCAGGTATGCATGCTGCTTTTTTGAAGAGTATCTAGAAAGATTTCTCATACCAAAAACTGCATAAACTAGTCAGGTATGTTAACTCCTGTTGCAGTGCTTGCCCCCGCATGCACACGTTCTGGGAGTCGGTGTGTTTCAAACACGTGCAGTGTTCCTGTTCTGTGTCTGTCTCCATTGCAAGACACACAGAGAGGATGGTGCATGAGAAGGGGCTGTACACTTTTAACTTCCCCGAGAGCATCTGGAACAGTAACACCTGTGGGGATGAGATGAGAGAACGTCCTCTCCCCATAGGGTGTTCTTACCTCAGGTGGTAATGGGATATTGTTGTATTGGGTTTCGGCAAGGAGGTAGAAGAGGCTTCCCCATACAAAAAGACTTGTGCCAGGAGGAGGCCTGGTCCCAAGGCCGCTGAAGAATTCCATGGGGATTTGGGTAAGCTCCTTGGATACTGTTTGTACGTTGGAACACCTTCCGTACCGCCTGTTCATATAAAATCCTTCACAGAGAGGAGTTAAACCCCGAGTCATCTCAAATGACAAAGAAAGAGCCTGAATGATTCTGCAAACTCCTGGAAGTAAGGCAGCAGCTTCCCAGGCTCTGGAGCTGCACTCCTGCAGCGTGGCAGTGCCCTCGGTCCGTGCGTGGCTCCGCTCCCAGAGTAGAAACGTGGCGCTGAGCAGCTGACTGGCCTCAGGATGCGAATCTCTCCAAGCAGATGCAGGCTGGGTCTGAAGATGCCTGTGATACAGAGGAGGCTTGTCTCTGGATGTGGCCTGAGCCCTGGCATGCATAAGGATACAGTTGGCATTTGTAGGGAAGGCACATCTTAATTTCATAGGGAATTTTATTTATTTATTCATTTTAACTGTGGGACTTACCTCTCCAGAACTGGGATCTTCAGAGGGATTTAGCTCGCATCCTTCAAGCCCTGTGTCTTTAAACCAGTTGATTTCACTGAGGAGATGAAAAAAGAGCTGTTGCCTAAAATTACTGAACTTCTACAAACTTCTTGGGTAAAATTTGTGCCTAGTGATGTATGGTGTTTTGGCTTTTAAACTTCCCTAATGCTTTCAGAACTGAAAACATAATATTTTCCTTGGAAAAGGTGGCCTAGCATAATCACAGTTTAGCTGTGATGTAAAGCTGATTGAATGGATTATCATTCTGAAATCAGTTGATTTTCAAGATTGGAAACACAAACCTGGCAGTATCTCTGCGTTAAACTTTCATTTTTCTTTTTCCTAAACCTTGGAGTTAAATTTAAAAATAGTATCTGGTTTGAGCCCATTTACTGGTGCCAGAAGAAACAGAAGAGAGTCTGTCGTGGTAGAAGCCTTTGATGAGAGGTCGCACAAGGCCAAACCAAAACCTTGCTCCTCTGCATGGTGTTTTTGCAGCGCTGGGAGCTAGCTATGCTGCTGTGTAATTATCCTGGACCTACTGTCGAGAAGGAATGGGAGTGAGGAGAGGCCTTCCCCCTCGATGAGGACATGGTGCAACGTCAGTGGCTTTGCTCGTGAACACACCGATGGACATCAGTGCGGGAGCTGGAGGGGAGGAAGAGCTGTCAAACCTGGTTGAAGCCTGACATCTTACCATGCTTCAGGCTCTGCTCTCGATTTCCTCTGGTCCTTGTCTCTCCCCTGTTCTTCCCATCCTTGTGAATCCATCAGTTCCCTGTGTGGGGCATCAGTTGCTTCCAGCTGAGGCTGGGCCGTTCTCCTGGAGCCATTCTTGGGCCATCATGCCTGCTGTACTGCCTTGCATTTACTGTGCTCCATCTGTGGTTCTGGTACACGTTCTGACCCTTTTCTCAGTTGGCTTGGCTTTTTTTCCTTCTCTAGTACTACTTTCTGAACCAAACAACATGAACCAGTTGCCTCCACAGTACTGGCCAAGCAGCTGATGTCTGGGGTGCTCACAGTGGGGCTGGCAGAGACCACAAGCATCTGATAGAAATGGGTTTGGATGGAAGATGGCCCGGTGGCTCTGAATTTTCCTGTTAGGGTTTGGATGCTGAACTGGTGTTTCGAAGGGGTTTGTGTTGATTTGTTGGGGTTTTTTCTGTTCTGCTGAGGTGTTGGGTTTTTGAGGTGTTTTTTCTTTAAATCTGGTCAAATCACACTTAAAACTTCCGAAATGGATGGATTTGACTCTGAAATCTGTAACGTGTTCGGGTGCAGCCCGCACTGGCTGACCAAACTCTCTGCTTTACTGGAGTTTACTGGGATCAGTGCTCACAGCAGTGAGGAGTGACAAGCTCCTCTCTTCCCATGAGTGAGCCTGGAACCGCGGCGCAGCCCCGCACTTTGGATCTCCTTTGCAGCCCACGTAGCTCGTGTCTCCGTGGACAGCCACGCCTGATGCCAGTTGCTTGGGGAGTTTTACTTCAAATGCAGATAGAGTTTGATCCGAGTTTTTTCTTCCCTTGCCTTCAGAGGAAGGGGTGAAGTTTGTTTTGCTTCGGTTTCACGCCGCAGTCACTGGATCCTTCGCAGCTTCTTTGATTCATGTAGATGCAGAAACTCCAGGAGGGGCACAGGGAGGGAAATAAAATCCCCACTGCATTGCTTTTCCTTTCCTTGTTTGTCTTCCTTCCCTGCCAGATATTTTTGGACTAGAGTGTACAAGAGATTGCTGAATGGACTGAGGCAAAGCTGTGGCAGGTTTGCTAATGCAGGTGAAGCTTTGGCCTGTGATGCTTCCAGGGTTACCTGGAGATGGGCAGAGTCCCTGGGTGCCGCGGGATGGGGCTGTGCAGGGCTCTGGCTCTGCAGCAGGAGGGGTTGTGTTGTGGGTCAGAGGTTCTGTAGCTTTAACCAAGTGAGCAGCATGTTGTTTTTATTGGGTTGGGATGTGTTTTGGTTTGTCTTTTCTCTGGCAGAGCGATCAAATGGTATTTTAGAGCATGGATAAGATCTGGTCTGTAAAGGGAAGGTTTATGTTTTGTGTAATGCTGCTGGATCAGTGTGAGCAAATGCAGAGGTGGCTTGTTGCAGTGCAGCAGCTCTTTCATTCATGTTGTGAGTCCTCTGACATTAAACTCTCCACCAGAGTGGGCAGTTCCTGGGTGTCTTTCTCTGACTGGTGTTCAAACTTTACCTGCCTTAGTCATAAACTTTTGTCTCGAGGGGTAGTGGGGTCTGTTAGAAGAGTTGAGCCCACCTCAAGGTACCTGAGACCACAGACACATCATCAAGACAAAAATTTAATTCATCTCACTCTAGCTCAGCTAAGTGGAAGCAAAGGATGCTACAGGATGCTCCAAGGAAAAGGCTTGAACAAGGCAATGCCTCTGTCCTGGAGCTCTGAGGTTTTCAGAGAGGGTATCAGAGGAAGCATGGCCCTTCTCTTGGGGTACTGTGTGACTTGGGAGGTCTGTGTTTGATTCCCTACACAAACTTTCCACGAGGTCTCTGTTAAATTGTTTTGTTGCTGTGAATGCTTAAAGGGGTGTATGTAACTGGGCATCAACCCCGCTTTTATCTTCTAGCATAGAGTCCAGATGATTGAGACAGCAGCACTTATGAAAGCTGAAGGGAGAATAATGGAGCTGTGCCTTTATTTAGCAAAAGGATGTGCTTTGGAGGATAAAGGTCATCGTATCAGGGCAGTTATCCCAAATTATTAACTGCTGGTGGCAGTATTTTTCTGAAAGTGGTGATATTTCCATTGTCTGTCTTATTTTGAAACATCTGCTTTGAATTCTTTCGCTTGACACCCAGGCTAACAGAAGAGTAAACCGGCTCCTTTCTGAAGGAAGATTGTTTGTGCAGGGTTCTGCTCTGTGTTTCTGGAGCTCAGTGTTGTGCCACCTCATTCGCTGTGCGCTGCTGAGGATAGGGGTCCTGTAATGCCCAACACGAGTCGACATCGTTGCTGTGGTCACTATGTGTTGCCTTTAAAAAAACACATATGGTCTCTCTTCCCTTCCAGGGGAGTGCTCCTCTGAAAGCTGTGTGTCAGCAGGCTCAAAACCGGTGTGGTTGCGTGGTCCTGAATAGATCTAGATAGGTTTTATGGAAATAGGTGATTGTTAAACTCTGAAGGTAGTGGTCCCTAACACAGTTTTTATTAGATCGGCATCATTTAACGTAGCTGTCAGGAATATCATCACGTGTCTTACAGAGCCCAGAGGTTGCAGGGGTTTGGTGGAGCTCTTAGGTGAAGGACCATCAGGTCTTGTCTCCTCCTGCTTCCCACCAGAGCACAGGATGGGGTTTGCTGTGGCGCTGCTGGGGTGAGCTGTGATCCCCTGGCTCCAGATCTCATACCGTTGTCCTGCAGAGGAGCTCAGGCAGCTCTTTATTTTCCCTCCCGGGCAAAGCCGTGGTGTCTCACACGGACATTTGGTTTGGATGTTGCTCCCTCCCAGGGTACAAGGAGGAAACTGGGGGAGTGTGTCCCTTGCAGTGGTGGGGATCTCTGATCCGGGCTGCAGCAGCTCCTCAGCGGAGGTGCCGGTGGTCTGTCTTGGGAAGGGCCTCAGGAGATGCTTGGCTCAGCTGAGCAACCAGCATCCGTCCCGGTGCCCTGGATGGGGGCTGAGGAGAAGCATTTGGAGCAGGCACTGAGTTGTGCATCGGGAGCAAGAACAGCTGCTCTCCCTCCATGCTGCCTGGCCAAGCAATCCCCAGCTTGGCTGGCGAGGTACGCTGCCCTCCTCCGAAACCTGGGTGGAGGGATTTCTTTCTCTGGAGGAGCGTTCAGACTGCTGAGGAGAACACACACTTGTCAGTGGCACTTTGCTGATAACAGTGACGCTCAGCCGTTAGGGTGAAGGTTTCCCTCCCTGCGGTGTCCTGGCCGAGCCCGGGAGCTGGCGGGCATCACTTTCCAACTGCCCTTGCCCAGCCCCAAAGCAGAGCCAGGAGGAAGCCGGGAGGACTCGTGACACAGTCCGGTGACTCTTGGGACGTTTTTGGTTCTGTTTTGGTTTTCCCCCGTTTCTCCCTTTGGTCCTTGCCAGGCGCCAGGCAGCCCTTGGCACGGGCGCCCATGGTGGGGCTGGGGGTGATGGGACCACCCCCCTGGGCATGGCCGCTCCATTTTCTGTGCCGGCACCTGAGCCCGACCTCACCTCACAAAATGAAGGCCGGGCAGCACCGGCTGGGACCGGCCGTTGCCATGGTTTTTGCCGTGGCAGGTCACGTGCCCCATGTGTCACGTGACCCGCCGGTGGCCGCGCGCTGCCGGCGTCGCCATCCAAAACGGGCCCCAGTTCGGGTGCTGCCGGTGGCAAAACCACCGGTGGGAGCACGGCGGCGGCTGCGACCTGGCCCCGCTGGCAGCCTCTGGGTTGTGCCAAGATCCCCGTGGCGGACGGCCCGGGGGGTGCCCTGCGCAGAGGGCAGCGTGGGCATCCACAGCCAAATAGAACCCTTCACATGGCTGCTCTTGGCAGCTCCCTCCCCGCGGTGACACGGGCTGGTCCGGAGTGGTGCTGGGGAGCAGCCTGTGTCTGTGTGCGGGTTGGAAGCGCTCTGATCCCCATGTTTCCCCAGGTCCTGGCTCTTTTAGGTCACTTCACTGTCCGCTGTTCCCCAGGGATTTAACCTTGGGGTTCGAGGAGGAAGGAACAGGGCTTGATTCCAGCTGAGGGACAGTCCTTTGTGCGGGGCTGCTCCAGCTGCCACCTGCAAAGGCTCCCAACACATCGCTGCCTTCCCGGCGCGCCTGCCCTTCACCGCTGCCCACAGAGCTGCACCCAGACAGTCAGAGCTTGGCCCGACCAGCTTCCTCCCTGCTGAGAGCCCCCAGAGCCAGTCCAGTGCCTCCAGGTACGGGGTGAACCTGGAAGTACTTGGATAGGCACTTGTGGAGCCCCTGGCTGTTCGCTGGCTTTGTTGTGCCCTCTAGAGGACACTTATTATAATGACTATTACTATTATTATTATTTTTCCCCCTTTTATTTTTTCCCCACTCACGTGGAGATGGTGTCGGAACAGCGGGGGTTTGGGGTGCCTGAGGCTGGTTTGGTCGCACCCAAAATGCCGCTTGACTAGCCCTGGGCGTTTGCTGTGTGTTTCACAGGCTTCGTGGGGCACGCAGCTCCTCAGCATCGCTGAATACAGTCATAAGGACTGATCGCTGTTAATCGTTGAAGTCTTGATCAGTGTGGCTTGTCAGTTAGGGCTGGAAGCTCTTGTTCCCTAAGAAGTAACTGCCTGGTATTGAAAAGCACAGAGCTCCAATGCCGCGTCTCCTGCTTGTGGATAACACAAGCCACACTTAATGACTCGCTTCATCTGGCTTCATTATGCATTTTGTCTCGTGCGTGACATCAGGCAGAGGGTCTCTCTGCAGACTGCACGGTTCCTGCTCCTGGCTTTGAGTCACAAGGAAAATAAAACAATAACTTGCCTTAAAGCCCTTGCTGTTGGCCCTTTGCTGTCCCGTTCCTCCAGTGCTCCTGCTAAACCTCTCGGCAGTAACGTGCCCAAACCTTGCTCTGAAACACTTAGACTTCCTAGTTTGGAATCCCAAACCCTGGTACCGAAGGTGATCTGACAGTCAGCAGCTCGTGCAGCAGAGGAGAGGCGCTGGCACCCGTCACATCTTGTCTCTGTCCCTTGTGGTTCACGTAGCTGGAGATTCTGTTCTTGTACAATGATCGTAGCTGGGAGGGGACTTACTGCTGGGAATTGGGGTGGAAGGTGCAGCTGTCACTCAAGACACGGAGCCTCAAAGCCAGCTAAAGAGTTAAAACCAATATACACTGAACCCAGGGCCAACCAGCTCGCTCCCTGCCTCTCTCTTCATGTGCTGTTTGGCCCTGGGTTAGGCTGGGATGGGGTCTTACCCTGATGCAAGCAGAGCCCTGGGCTACCTCGTGTTTTCCAAAGGGAATATGCTGGTGGAAACACTTTGGAGTTTGCGGGAGTTCACCATCCCTGGATGTTGCAACTGCATCCTGGCAGGGGGCAGGTTTTTGTACCAGGGAGCTCAACATCTGCAGGGAGAACAGGGACTGAACTCGCCCGTGTCTGTTCGGAGTCGAGAGGCTCAGGATTAATCTAGCAGCAAGTTGTAAGTAACGTGACTTCACAGCACGAAGGAGTTGTTTTCTTGTATTTATTAATTTGTCTGTGTTTTTCTTTTGATTTGCAGTGAAATAAAGAGAGAGAAGAGGGTCCCCTCGCCGGACGTTATAGTGTTATCTGACAATGAACCTTCTAGCCCTAGAATGAATGGTTTAACCAAAATAGCATTAAAAGAGACCAACACGGAGGCGCTCATGGTGAGTCTTCGTGTCTTGACGCCTTAAGTGGTGCCATCCAGAGAGAAGAGAACTCACCCCTTGGCCCCACAGAGGCACCTGCAGTCACAGGGCCGGGTGGGTGCATGGTTTGGTAAGGGTGGGTTCCCGAGCAGGGAACCTGGAAGCTGCTGAGGACTGAGATTGGGTTGGTTGGTTGGTTGGCTTTTCCCAAGCTCTTTTTTCCCTGTTTATTACACGCTGGGAAGGCACACCTTTTTCAGAGCAGGCACTGTGGTGGGCGCAGTGTCCCTAACTCAGCACAGCAGATCACAGATCTGTCGGGCTGTTCGTTTCACTTGTCTTGCTAGTGGAAATACTTCACACAAACTTTATTGCTTTGGAGTTCTCTGTACTCAGTTTGTGTCCGTGTGTCAGAGACACGGTGGTGATACTCAGACACACGTGACAATTACAGCGCTGCGAGTTCTTGTCCTAACTTGTCTGTCTCTTCCCTCTCCCCCCTCCCTGCTTTCCCATCCTCTATTGCCTTACCTGGTCCTGCAGAAGAGCAGTCCAGAGGAGCGTGAGAGAATGATTAAACAACTAAAAGAAGAGCTACGGTTAGAAGAAGCCAAGCTTGTGTTATTGAAAAAGTTACGGCAGAGTCAAATCCAGAAGGAGACCACTACTCAGAAGGTATTTGTTTTCCTGCAGTTAGTTACCATCCCATCATTTGAAATGGGGAGAGGGGAATATAAATAACTGTGGCTGTCACCACAAGCTTCAGAACGTAACTGAGATGTGCTTTATTTGAAAGCTGCCTTTTCATAAGGTCTTTATGAAGTTCACAGTGGTTTATCCTGTTAACGATTCCTTTTTGTGTGGAATTCTGGGGGTTTTTTGGTCTTGCCAAGACCAAACCAGATGACAGTTTATCCCATCAGCCTTACTCAAAAGCTGAAAACCTTTTTGATAAAGCCCAGGTGCGTTTATGAATGTGATGTGCTTCCAGTTATTAACCGCTCCCCAGTCCTTAGCGAGACTGCTGAGTGAGTTCGGAGGAGACTTGCAGATGGAAACGTGCCATGAGGTAGAGATAAAGTGTTGGGAGCCTGAGCTCTGGAGACTGGCAGCCAAGGGCTGTGCTCTGTGCTGCGTAGCAGAAGCCCAGGTCCGGATTCCAGGTCTTCCCAGGTGAAGTCAGCCTGCGGTTTGCTGCACGCTTTCATCATCCCCAAAAATGCAGGCAGCCTCTGGAAGGAATGGCTCAGCCCTCCCACCCCGAGCTCCCTCCCTCCTCCTTTCTCCCCACCCCTCATCTCAAACCCACACGCACTCTCCATGATCCACGGTGCTGGGAGGAGAACTGTTTTCATCAGAAGGAAAGAAAGGAAAAAGCCCAATCCCCAGAACATCTGAGGAGCGTGTGCCCGGGCTGCTGGCTGCTGCGCCGCGCTGACGGGCAGAGCTGGAGGGTGGCGGGATGAGAGCAGAGGAGGTGGGAGGGGAGGGGAGGGGGTGTGTGAACACCCCACACGCTGCTATCAGGCACAGGCTAAATTTCAAGTGTCTGTAACAATGGCAACTGAAGGATGTTATTCTGCAGCTGTGCTGACTTGATGGGGGTTTTGTTACTCTTTTGTGCAGTGGGGGCGGTGTGCAGGTTCACGTGCGCTTCACGGCGTGGATGGGTGGCAACACAGCTCCCTTGGCTGGGTTTGGTTGGTTTATTGGCCTCTTTTCTCCAGCACTTCCGAGGGCTCCAGTAGATGGGATTAAAACTCTTGCAAGTACCTGCCTTGCTCACCTGGCTGCTGAATGCTGAGCAGGGAGCTCTGGGTGTTTGAACTAACTAGGGGGAAATGGCAGATCCTAAACCACTTCTTAATATCTGAACTCTTTTCCCTAAACTCTTTTTTGTTTGTTTCCCCCCCACTTTGCATTGTGCTCGAACCTCAGTTGGGACTCATAGTGATGGTGGGCAAGGCTGAGGTGGGCTCTGGGCTGAGGCTGCTGGAACAGATTGCCATGTTGCTCTGCTGCTGGTGCACAGACTCTTTATTTCCCTGGTACAATCTCACCTGTACTCTACCTAATAATTTCCTCATTTGAATATGCATGTTGAGATGCTTGGAGGAAGAAAGGGATTGGGGGAGGGGGCAAACCGCAGCCTTTGAAGATTCCCGTGCTGAGGTGCCAGGAGGTAAACGCTTTTATTCCCGTAACGTCTGTAATTCTGCTTTACACCCTCACACTCGTCTGCTTTCTTTCTGGTCTTCTTTTTTTTCTTTTTTTTCTTTTTTTTCTTCTTTGTTTTCTCCTCCTCCAGCCTGCCGGTTCCTCTGGGAGTGCTGTGGCCACCCCTCCGCCCTTGGTGCGGGGACCGCAGAGTGTTCCTGCCGGCAAGCCGTCCCTCCAGGTCAGTGGGGTGGGCCAGGCTGCCAGGTTCAGGGCATGGAGCAGAGAGGAAGGTGTGCAGGACAGGGAAGGACAGTCCCGCTCACATTAAAGGCTTGGAGCCAGGTGGAATTTTCTTCAACTCCCACAAACCCCGCTGTAAGCTTTTTGAGAACGACTGGGGTGGGAGATGGAAGTAGGATGGCACATACAGATAACTCTTGCAGGCTTATTTTTCTGTGGCTGGGCATCCCGATCCACTCTGCTGATAAATACATCCCTGCTGGCGCTAACGACCTCTGGCACAAAAGGACATCTTAGAAATGCTGTGGCGGCCTGTTGCCGTTCCCTCCAGAGAGTTAATTGTGCCCTCGGTGTGATTAACTATACGAGCTGAGTGAATCATATGATTTTCTCTTCTGGCTTGGTGGCTGAATGGCACCTGATGGGTGGAAAGATCTTGGTTCAGACGAAATTAAATGAAAGGGTGGAAAGCCTTGGGGAAGGCAAAGGAGAAAAGGAAACAGCAGAGGCAATTGGCATCTGTCAGCCTAATCTTCCTCTTCTGTGTCTTGTTTTGCTTTGGATTGAAAACACTTCTGGGTATTTACCTTGGGCTAATTCGAAACAAATTTCAAAACGGCCTCATCACAAAATGCTTTCACTTGGAAAACAGCAAGTGTTCCTTTCAGACATCCCCCAGAAGGCTGTCCTGGAGGGCAGGGGTAGATGTGCTGTATCTATATCCATTTGGGAAGCGCTCATGAAGCCTAAAGCGATCTGTCGGATGGAGTAATCTCTTCCTCGAGGCGAGTTGCCTCCACTGAAGACAGCACTTTCAGAGGAACTGGACCACGAGTTCAACCTTCAGCAAGCAGAGTGCAGCTCCAGTCGGACAGAGAGAGCTGGGAGCTGAGATCCAGCGCTGGAGATACTCTGTCTAATTTGCAGTGTTTGGGCAAATTAACCTCCGTCTGCTTTTGGTTAACTACAAAAGCCCTACTAATTCCTGTGCGTAGGAGTTGAGCTCTAACATTTGGTCTTCAGTTGAAAGGCATAAACAAAGGGAATAAAACCTCCCACCTGCTTAAATACATACGTGTGTGCGTGTACACACGGTAGCTCATCAAAGTGGGAGGTTTGGTGGTTTTAGGAGTCTTAATTCACAGTTGATGGCCAGTGTGGGGCTTGGGTGGGGGAAATGGGAAGATGTGGAAAGCCCCATGAAGAGGATAGAGAGGTTTGTTGCTCCTGAGCAGCGAGTGCTGCTCGGGCATGGTCGTGTTTGCTGTGAGTGGTGCGCAGGAAACAGGCAATGCGTGAGAGCGTTTTACAGCGTCGTGAGGAGCTTGGAGGATTTGATAGTCTGCAGCCCGAAAAGCATGGGAAGCAATTTTTCAGATTTCTTTAGCCTGACTCCTTTTCAGTTTTAATGAAGCTTCCCCCTTTTCCCATCTCTCTTCCCTTCCCACCCAGACACCCGTCCCTGGGTCCCTGCATCTCCAGCTTCTCTGTGCCCCTTGCTTCTCCTTGAAGGCACTAGTCTGTTTCCCTTCTTGTAGTCCCCCTGCCACAATACACTTTTTTATTCATTCTGTTTCGAACACTAACTGCACCACAGCCAGCCTGGCCGTCTCTTCCCATCACCTCCAGACCAGTACTGCATCCCCCACGTCAGCCAGAGGGGAGAGCAGCACCTGTGTCCCCCAGCGCTCGCCCTGGGCTTGTGGCAGCCTCTCCGGTGTGTCTCAGTACCACAGTTCTTGAGCTGTTGAATTTCGGCAGCGGAAGGGCGGGTAGAAGTGTTCAGGACCTCTCTCTACCTTTTCAGCTCTGTGCAGGGTGAGGGAGAGCAACCCCTGAGCATGTAGCCAGGCTGCTGTGTGTCCTTGCCCGTGTCGTGCTGCCCCGTAGGGCTTCACATGCTGCTGTATCAGCACACGAAGCAGCAGCAGAGAGCATGCATGTAACTGCACCAGAGCGAAACAACACGAGTAAACCACGTTCTGTCTTGCAGACCTCCTCTACACGTATACCAGGCACTGTTATTCCTCCTCCCTTGGTCCGTGGAGGGCAGCAGACTTCTTCAAAGCTAGGAACCCAGCAGAACACGCAGATAGTGATGCCGCCTCTTGTCAGAGGAGCACAGGTAAGTGTTTGCCTTGCATGGAGCCGCTGGGCTTTTCCTTAATGCATCTTAGCTGCGTTCTTAGTCATCTGGCTGGTCTGGAGGGAACCTGGGAGGTTCTTGCTGGAATTTCTTCATACGTTGCTGCTGAAAGGTCCTGCGTCATTCCAGCTTTGTTTATGGGGCTGGCCCATAGCACTTGCTGTGAAGCCCGACAAAACCCTGTGCTGAGGCAGGATTAGTGCCTTACCTGCACTGCTGCTTCCCTTAGCTGTGCAAAGGTGTATCTTTGCCTTTACTGTGAAAGGTAATTGTCTGGCTTCCAGCTTCACCTGCTTTTTAGGAGAGCAGCAGCATAGGAGATGAAACACAATCCCTTGTTTTTCCCTCCCCCCGTTATTCTTCCTGTCATACCAATTTCACCTTTCCAAATGCTAAAGCTCAGGGTTTTTTTCTTTTTTTCTTTGTGTCATTCTCATGATTGAGTAAGAGCTGCTGAAATGAATTGGCTGGAAGGCTGGAAGTGCAGCTTTGCAGGGTCTTCATCACCTGTAATGGGAGCAGTGGTGTCACTAAAGCAATGTTCCGTTTGATACGGTCTTCTGACATCACAGCTTCTGTGGCATACCAGGAAAAATCTTATTTTCTCCTTAAATGAGGATTTATTTTGCAGTGAAAGGTCTGCTTCGATCTGTTGCTTAGCCAGCAGTGAGGAGGTGAGGAGGAAGGTCAATTTGGCGCTTCATTTTCATTCTGTTCCGATTACAGAGAAGGCCCGTTCTGAGGAACAGCTTTCCTGGTGCCTTTGAGGTGCAGCAGGTGTCACAGCTCTGTGTTTAGAGAGAAACATAGATTTTTGGCAGAGCTTTTCTGGCTGTGGAGTGATGGCCTCACATATGAGCATCTCTCTCCATGTTAGGTTCTGTGGAAAGGGAAAAGAAAAAACATCACCTTTCGACACGGATGTTAATTACCACGCTTTCTTTGCGTTCCTTGCCCTGCCTCATCCCACTGTCTCATCCCATTTGACTCCCACCCCTTCCTTCCCACTGTCTAATCCCCCCACCCCGGCATCCTTCACGGCACCATTGCCATCAGCCCATTTCTGTGTCTTCCCAGCAAATCCACAACATCCGACAGCACTCCAGCACGGGGCCGCCTCCGCTGCTGCTGGCGCCGCGGGCATCGGTCCCCAGCGTACAAATTCAGGGGCAGCGAATTATCCAGCAGGGTCTGATCCGCGTCGCCAACGTCCCCAACACCAGCCTGCTCGTCAACATCCCGCAGGTGAGTGCCCCCAGGGAACTGTGGGCAGAGGAGGAGAAACCAACGGGTGTCATTCATGCAGCAGGAGGCACAGTGTTACAGGTCACCTGTGTCTTGTGATCTGCTGGGTCACACGCTGAAATAAGACTTGGAAACAGGCAGTTCAGTCCGGTCACCAGCAGCCGGCCTTCCTCACACACCCAGGGCCCCTTCGCCCCCCTTGCTGGAGAGCAGCGTGTGTCACAGACCCCAACACACCAATGAGCTGTGTCCCGTTTCCTCCCAGGCTTCACCGACTTCAATCAAAGGTACAACTGTGACGTCCGCTCAGGCCAACGCTACCACGACCAGCGCCGCTTCCATCGTCAACTCCAGTGAGTCTCCGGCCAGCCGGCAGGCTGCCGCCAAGCTGGCCTTGCGGAAGCAGCTGGAGAAGACGCTGCTGGAGATCCCTCCTCCCAAGCCACCCGCGCCGGAGATGAACTTCCTGCCCAGCGCAGCCAATAACGAATTTATTTACTTAGTCGGGTTGGAAGAGGTTGTGCAGAATTTGCTGGAAACTCAAGGTGAGAGAGTGTTAAAAGCATCCCTCAAAGGGGAGGGGGAATCTTTGCTGCCTGGACTTCACCTCAGGAGCCGGCAGCAACGCATTCCGGGTGTGGCAGCATGAAGGTGTCATCGGATTTACTTCCTGTGGTACTTCTCAAACTATTCTAACTGTATCATTCCGAAATTCCGCAGGGTTAGTGTTTCTCACAGTCTAGGCACTGATGGTAAAGAGTTCTCCAGAATGCATCCAGTTCTCCCCAGAGCTATTGGCTTCCTGTCAGCCACTTGTCTGTCCATCACCACTAAATTCTCTGACTGGTATCCAAGGGCTGGAGCTGCAGTTTAAAGATTTAGTCAGGCAAAAGGCTCCAGATTGAGGAGAGTGAAGGGTTTGTTTTGGGTGTTGGGTTGTTTTTTGCTGGAATATTCCTTGAGGGTCCCCCAGTATTACTCATTTATAGAATTACTCATTCATTATTCATTTAGAGAATTACTCAATTATTCATTCATAGAAGCCCCACGTGGAGCAGAGCTAAGCTGGTGGTTGTGTTCTCCAGGTAAAGTTTCGGTTGCCGTGTCCTCTCGCGAGCCCTATATGTGTGCTCAGTGTAAGACTGACTTCACCTGCCGCTGGAGGGAGGAGAAGAACGGCACCATCATGTGCGAAACCTGCATGACCTCCAACCAGAAAAAGGCCTTGAAAGCCGAGCACACTAACCGACTGAAGGCTGCCTTCGTGAAAGCACTGCAGCAGGAGCAGGAGATCGAGCAGAGGATACTGCAACAGACGGCTTCTCCCGTACAGACCAAGGCAGACCCGATCGTGCAGCACCACTCGCTCAAGCAGGTACAGCTCCGTCCAGCAGACGCCAGGCCTCAGGGGCCGTGGGCCCATGTTTGGTGTGCAGGAGTGAGACCGATGCACGAGTGGGTTCTGTTTTAACTCTGTGGGTTTGGGTGTAGGCTTAAAACCAGGCTGGTGAAAGCATCTTGTGTTGAGTGGGGACCTGATACTTAAATTACGACCTCTGTGCCTGGAGAACAGGGAGAGGTGTTTTTCTGTGAGCCACTCGAAGTATCCAGGATATCCAGGGCGTTCAACTCACGGCTCGCAAAGCCTGTGCCTGGATTTCTTTAGGATGTACCAAATGGCACATCCTAAAGAAATGGCAGCCAGGGAAAGGGGTGGTAAAGACTGACCGAGTACTGAGAGACACGAATCCCCTACGCCTGCCTCACCCTTTGCTCTCTTGCCAGACTTCCAGCCAGATGTCTCGAGGTCCCCCTGGAGCTGCGCGAGGCGTGTTGCATGCATTTAGCCAGTCACCCAAGTTGCAGAATGCATCGTCTGCAGCAGCACTTGGGAGCAGGCCAGGTAAGCATGCTGAGAGACCTGTCAGCAAGGGCAGCGCTGCCGCATGGAAGAAGACTCCCATCAATACAGGTAGATTTTTCTCTAAAGCTTCTTCTCTTTGTGCTTAGGGCTGCGCTCTGTCCCGCAGCCGTTGCTCTGTGGGTAAGGACGCTTCCCGCACGGGAGGCGGAGGGTGCCGAGGCATCACTCCTCTTCTTGGCACTTGCTTTTGGTGTGGTTTGTGCTCCTCAAAAGGGGCAACCAGGTGGGGCTGCTGAATAAAAACCGCTCAGTTACACGCAGGTCTAAGCAGAATAAATAGCTGTAATGTCAGAGCTCATCGTCGTGTCCCTACGCGCAGCCCGGGCCGCGCCACAGGAGTTTCTCGTTCAGTTCTGGAGTTCAGTTCAGCTGGTTAATTTTGACTGGTGCTTCTTCTCTTCGCTGAAAGCCATGGAAATAGATGTTTCTGCTCTAGGGAAGGTGACAGCACACGCTCCCAGGGTTGCTGTTGCTTTGAACAAGTGAAATTTTTTATATATATATAAATTATATTAGAGTTTATATGTATATATGACTCTGACTTGAGAAGTGTCACTTGTTTTCTTAAATGTTTAATTCAGATCTCCAGGAAGGAAACGCTGTAGCATCTGCCTTGTTCGCGACCTACACTTTTGTCTAGTGTTGAAATAATTTCTTTTGAGGTTTTGTTTTGTTTAATTCCTGACAGCTTAATTTATCATTCAAATCGTAATCTCATTGCAGAGAGCTTTAGCCTGCTCAGAGCCTCATTTCTGGTACAAAATTTTGCTCCTGTTTGTCAGCAGCTTTCATCTTCCCAGGGTGCTCGACCTTCGTGGCCGATGGTGCCCACGGGTACTGGGATAGGGAATGAGCCACTGTGCTGTCTCCTGTTTGTATCGTACGGTGACGCTTGTTCTCTCTTCTCTCTCCTGTCTCTCAGGTGGGGCTTTACCTTTCGTTAATCCTAGTTTAGCTGTGCACAAGTCGTCTTCAGCAGTAGACCGCCAGCGTGAATATCTCCTGGATATGATTCCCCCACGGTCCATCCCACAGTCTGCCACGTGGAAATAATGCAGAGGAATGCCCCAGAGGAAGACTTTTCCTGTTTCTGCCATCCTTTTTATACCACATTACAGTGGAATCTGCTTTAATCCCAGCTGGATATGCCCCAGGCTTTATAGGATGCAAGAAGACCACTCCTCATCCCATTGAGTGCTGCTGTCCCTGCTATGAGAAAATGTCACCACGTGGGTGGAAAGACTCGAGCTCACTTGGTTCTTGGATCTTGGTGACTGACTGACCACGAAGGCTGTCAGGAAGGGGAAGAATTCTTCTTTTTTTTGTTTCCTTTATGTATTTAGTTTGGATTTTTTTGTCACCAGCACAAAAGGAGGACTAAACGACTCTCTGCCTTTGGTTTCTTTATTAATTACCCGTTCACCGGGACGTGGTGTTCGTTTGCGATCGAGTGTGGATGTCAGTCGGAGGAGAGAGGAATTCCATCCCCATCTCGCAGATGCATTTAGTGAGCCGAGTTCGTGGTTGCTTTTCTTCCCTGCCCCTCCTCCAGCCAGGAAAGGCAGCCTACAGATTATAATGTCCCAAAATCTTCTGATGATGAGCTAATGATAAATAAGTGCAAACTCAAATTCCAGCTGAGTATGGTTTGGTTTGTTTTGGGTTCTTTTCTCCTAAGGGACTGGCTGCCACCAAAACTTCTCTGGTAGGTGGGAACCGGTGCAGGAGTCTCTCACTTTTGTTGGATTCTGTTTTGGATAGACTTTGAACTGTTGGTAGTCTAAAATCTAATTTACTGAATAGAGAAAACACCTTTGTTCAGTCTTTCTAATTCAGCGAAGAGCAGTTGGGCCTTTCATATGTTCCCAGAGACTTAAAAGAAAACTGTTTCTGATCATTTTCTTTCTGGAGGGTTTTTCGTTGTTGTTTTGAGCAATTTTACTCCAAAAAAAAAAAAAAACAAACCCTAAATAGGAATTCCAGAAGCTGCACAGGCAGCCAGAGAGGGCGAGTGGAGGGAGCCCAGGACGCAGAGGCTGCCCTGGGGTCTCAGGCTCTGTCCTCTGCCGCTACCCGTCGAGAAGCTGGTCCCTGCATCAGTGGCCCGGTGACGGGGCCATCACACCAGGGGCAGGACCTCCATCCTTCTAGAGCTCCGTTCTTCCAGGCCTACCAAGCATGCTCCATCACTGCAGTGTTGCGTTTTTGATAGAGCTTTAGGTGACCCTGCTTTAAGGACAGGTTTCTGTGTGGTTTTAATGTATTTTGGGGATTCCACAGGTTAAACCCAAATCCATCAGGTCCAGTTTTGTGTTTTGTTGGGTTTTTTCTTCCTTCTCATCACCTTCCCTGTGCTTCTCCCAAATTAAAGTTGAATTCAAGCGGCAGAAATACATGCCTTACTACTTATGTTGCATATCAGTACTAGAAGTAGTGCTGATAAGAATTATTTGCAAAATTATATATATATATCTATATATCTATATATAAAAGAAAAGTTGGGGAGGGGTTACTATTCAGTTTATGCTGAATCTATTTTCTTAGCAGTCGTGGTTAGATCTGACTTTAACTCTGTAGGGTCGTCCCCCCTTCAGATCTAACTCTGGCACAGCGAAAGAGAAAACTCGTCCATTTCAGCCCCTCTTCTGTTGTGTGGACATCAGTATTTAGATACTTTGGAAACTGTTGGGTAGCCTAGAGAACCTAGTTTTGCAAAATGGTATTTGTTGCTGTATAAAGCCCTAGAATTTCAATTTGACTCTTTTGGGGTTCTTTTGTTTGTTTCACAAATGTATATTAAGAGCTAAATGGGGATGAGAGGAATTGGTTTGAGGTTTTAATTTTTCTTTTCATTCCGAGGTATTTTGGGGTGGGGGATGTGGAGAGAGAAATTGAGTGCATTTTATTTTTGCACTTTGAAATATTAATGAAAAAAATTCAGTTCCTTACCTGTGTGGAGGTGTTTTGGGTTCTTTCTCTCCTGACACATTGCCTGCATTCTCTCCTCACTGATGCAAATGTTGAATCGCCCAGGAAGAGCCTGTTCCTTTACAAAGAACAAGCAAAACTTCTCAGACTAAAATTCAAATGCCTTTTTGGGGAAGCCTGGACAAATCTTGCAATTTCTTTCCAGCGCTGGGGCAGCTTTGGCTTCAGCCAATGCTGGGGAAAAAAAAGGAGGAATGGGAAGATGGGCAGAAGTATGAAACCTTCCTGTCTTAAAAGCTGTGTCAAAGCCTTGTTGGACACCACCAGCTCAGTACAGCAGCTTGTAAACTTTAATTTGGGCACAATGCATCAGGGAGACTTAAAACAATCCTTACAATAAGTGGGGAGGCTTATTGTAAGTTCGGGAAGTGAAAATAAAAGTGAGTCTCACATACTCTGTTAGAAGCGTTGCTCCTGCAGCAGCACTCGGCCACAACCTGGTTTCGTTTGACATGGAAGGAAACGCCAAATCCTCTGTCCATCCCAGGGCAGAGCCACAGATCCTCTGTCCATCCCGGGGCAGAGCCACAGATCCTCTGTCCATCCCGGGGCAGAGCCACAGATCCTCTGTCCATCCCGGGGCAGAGCCACAGATCCTCTGTCCATCCCGGGGCAGAGCCACAGATCCTCTGTCCATCCCGGGGCAGAGCCACAGATCCTCTGTCCATCCCGGGGCAGAGCCACAGATCCTCTGTCCATCCCGGGGCAGAGCAGCATCGGGGCTCCGTCAGGGCACAGAAAGCTCTGTGTGGGCATCGGGCTGCAGGGTCCAGACCAGGTTTGACATGGTTTTTAGTCTGTGGTTCCTGCGGGTAGCTTGGAGGATCTATTTATTGTTTGATGTGTCTCTGCAGAGCTCTGGGCAGAGGCACCAGGCAAAGGCCTGCGCGGTTACGTGTGTCATACGCTGGGGAAAAGCTCCTTCCTCTGTATCCAGACTGCACATTCGGCTGAGCAGTGTTGAACCGGGCTGGGTGAGGGGTTAGGTCGCTGTTCAGACGCTTGCTGCGCTCTTCCCAGATCTCCTCCTCCCCACCTCTGTGCTCCCCTTCTGGCAGGGTAAGAACCCCAACCCCAAAAACCAGCAAACGACCAGAAGGGCTGGAAGAGCCCCGTGACGCTGTTAGGCTCCAAAGGTTCGGTCCTTCAGGAGCTGGGCTGGGGAGGAGGGGCTAGCCACACTTTAAAAAACAAATCTTGGGTTCATTTCTGTCACATTTGGGATCCCTGCCTCCCTAAGGGCTCTGAGTTCTGCTGCGGGGCTGCCCGACAGTCACCTCTCCCAGGAAAAGGCCGTTCTACTTAAAGCTCCCTCAGAACAAGAGACTGAGCGTGCCGCACAGCCCGAGCTGTACACCGGCATCGTTCAGGTGGAGTGTCCGGCGCCGCGTCCTCTTCTGCCCTGACCCTCCACTGCTTCACTGCAAACTGCTGCATGAGCTGGTTTGACATTGCTCGGATGCTGCTTGCTTCCCCCCTCTCCTGGGGAGAGGGTTAGAGCAGCGTTGGTTCTTGCAAGCCATATAACCTTTCTTGGAGACATTGCGACTACAAGATTTTATAATACAGTAATAATGAAAATGACTTATTGTACTTAGATTTTAGCAACTTGTGAAATAAACCCCGGATTTTCATTTGAAACCGTGTTGCAGTCTGGGAGCTGTGTGGTTCTTACTTCGTTTTCTTTATAACCTAATTTATTACCTGGTAGATTCCTGAGTGTTGGTGAGATTGAGGTCCTGCTCGAGCCTTTCATTCCCTTTACAGCACAGTCGATGCAGTTGGCTTTTCCCCTTCGTTAAGGGGCGACTTTGCTAATTGTTGTGTTCTGGGAATTCCTGTAAATGACATTCTGTCTGCAACAGGGAGGAAGACTCACGGTTCCTCTCAAATCTGAGACAGTTTTGGGGTTGGGGGTGTGGGGTTTTTTTAAAGAACTGATGGTTTACTTCTGAATTCTCAGACTTTGATGTAATTTTTGCTTATTAAGGAAAAATTGATCACCAAAGTACAGTTCAGGATGGAAAATGGGGTCTTGGGCTGCAGAAGTGTGTTGTCAAGGGCAAGACTGCAACTCAGGATTCGCAGCATGTGCTGGATTGAGCCCTGGGCTTTTGTCTGTCTGTACCATGAAGTTGGAAACCCTCATGGAGCATCCCAACCTCATCCTGCCACAAATGCTGCTGGTCAGCATTCGGGCTGTGGTCCCCTGCCCCAGGCTGAGCCGAAAACCAGGGGGAAGGTGCTGATCCAAGGAAGGAGTGATGGATGCTGCCCCTTTCCATAAGACAAGCCTTGTCTTAGCAGCTGCTGGGAGCAGCATGGGCAGAGCCAGGACCTTCCCCGCTCCCCTGGATGCAGCTGGGTCAGCTTTGCCCTGATGCCTCTGTTGTGTTCACTGATGGTTTGAGTGTTTGACCTTCATCAGGGACACAGGGGAAGGGATGGGTGATTTTTTTTTTTGGTCCTTTACAAACTGACCTAGAATTGGAGAAGGGGCGATATCCAAATTTCTAACTCTGCGAGGTCAGGGACGGGTTTAATTCCAGCAGTTTCCCTTTCCTCAGAGCTGTTTAATTGCTGTGCTGTGCCAGAAGTCTTTCTCTGCAGAACTGCTAAGCTATTAACGCTGGGCTGTTTCAGTACCGAAACCATTGAGCTCCAGTGGAGTACAGCAGTAGAAGATGGCAATACCCAAAATCCAGCCTGCTCTGGGGACAGACAGATGGTGGCGAGAGGTTTTGCACCCCGGGTTAGCATCTCAGGGGTCCCAGAGGTCATTCTGCTGTGCTGATTGCAGGCACTAATTTGGACACTGCTGGCATCTAAAGGGTTAAGTCCCCTTCAACCTGGAAAACTCCCAGTTCAGTTCAGGGGCTGCGTTGGGAAATGGCAGCTACTGGAAATGATGGGTTGGCAGCTGGGGCGGGGACTGAGCCCCTCAGGAGGAGGCGTCCCCTCACCCCCCTCAGTGCCAAAGAGGTTTCAAGGTTCCTCTCGATCTTAACAAATACTTGGCCCGGTCCCAGCAGCGGTGATGAGGCCGCTGTGTAACAGCGGGACGGGATTGCAACAGCTCCGGTGCGGGGTCCCGCTTCGCTCCCCGTACCGGGAAGGGCTCCGTCCCCTCACATGCACGTGCTGGCCTTGTCCAGGGCCTGTGGAAGAAAGGGATGGCCCAAGAAAGGGATGTTTGGTTCTTTAAACACCATCTTTGCTATTAAAGATAAATTTATCAATGTAAATGCTGAATGTGGGAACCGTTCCTTGTTTGCGGCCCACAAGGGAGAGACGTGGGAAGCCCCTCAACCTGTGACCGTCACGTCAACCCCTCGCTCCGACTGGCGCTGATGGGGAAATGGGGCTGTGGATGCGGTTTCGGTCATCTCAGACTGGAACGAATGGGACAGTTCAGGGCAGGGACTGGTCATGCTGGGACCAGCCAAGCCCTCTCCTTCCAGGCAAATCCCACGGGAATTTAGCGATAACACTCAGCAAAAGCCTTAATGATATTTGGATAAGGAACTCTATTCCTAAGGATAAAGGTAAATTTATTTTAAAATTAATTTGCCAGGCCTCCAAAATTGTGGAGTAACCCCTTCTGAACAGCCCCTGTGCAGGAGTAAAGCCTTGCTCTGAAGTCAGGCTGAAGGCCAGGTCAGCATTCAGCCATCGGCCGCTCTTCCACGTGGCCGTTGTCCTGAAAAGGCTCTGGGAGCAAAGTGGGGAGCTGCTGCCCATGGGGCTCCGCCAAAGCATTCCCCCCTCCCTGGGGATGCCCCAGCATCCCTGTGGGCACCTTAGCCGTGCCATCTGCAAAGCCATTAAGCCCCCCAGCAGCCGAGGGATTACAGCTACAGATTAGAGTTTAAGACAAGAGTGACCTTGATCTGGAGTGGCCGAGGGTTTATGGAGCTGGGGGTGCAGAGAAACACCATCGTGGGGGTGCTGGGGGCCATGGTGCTTCTCGCCCTGCCCTGGCCCTCGGTGCCAGGCCTGAGCTGGGCCCCCCGGGGCTGGGGGCTGAACAGGGGGTGCTGGCTGCGGTGCCACCCGAGGTGGGGTGCAGGGGGCTGGGGGGACACGCTGCCCGGGGCCGGGTCATGGGTGGGTGCGTGTTCCAGCTGGCCACGGGGCTCGGTGTATGTGTGCCGGGGTGTGCTTTTTGGTGCGTGGCTTCACCTGGGGGGTACGGGCAGCTCTGGGGGCGGGCAGCTGGGGGTGCCCGCCAGCGGGTGCAGCCCCGCAGCCGCCCCGTCCCGGGGCACAGGGCACGGGGGGCGTGCGGGAGCCGTGCCCCGGTACCGGCCGCGCGCCCCCGGGTGCGGGATCCGGAGCGCAGCGGGAGCCTCCGGCGTCCCCGCTCCCACCGCCTGCCTGAGCTCGCGGCCGCCTCCCGGTCCGCGCCCCGGGGACCGACGGGGCGGGTACCCGCCGCCTCCCGCGTTGCCCCTTTAAGAAGCGGCGGGCGGCACTCCGCGGCAGCGTATCACGTGACAGCCGCCCCGCCGGCCGCTTCCGGCGAGCGCGGCGGAAGTGACGTCTCCGCAGCCGCCGCGATGGCGGCGCCGAAGGTGAAGCAGGACATGGCCCCGCCGGGCGGGTACGGGCCCATCGACTACAAGCGGCACCTCCCGCGCCGCGGCCTCTCAGGTGGGCGGGGACCGGGCGGCGGGCGCGGCCGGGAGGCCCCGCGGGGTACGTGGCCCGGCCCGGCCCGGCCCGGCGCTCACCGCCCGTCCCGCCGCAGGTTACAGCCTGTTCGCGCTCGGCATCGGCAGCCTCCTGCTGGGCTACTACACGCTCGTCAAGTGGAACCGGGAGCGCAGGTGCCGCCCCCGGGACGCGCCGCCCGCCCCCCGCTCCCCCGGTTCTCCCGTCCCGCCCGCGCCCCCCGCCCCGGGTCTCCCCGCGCCCCGCCCGGCTGCCCGCCGGCTCTGCCCCTCGTCCTTCCCCCGGGGCCGCGCTCCGGACCCCAGCCCGGGGTTCGCCGCTGTCCCCTCCCGGGCCCGGCCCCGCGCCCCGCTGATCTCCCACCCCCCCCTGCCGACACAGGCGGCTGCTCATTGAGGACCTGGAGGCACGGATCGCCCTGATGCCGCTGCTGCAGGCGGAGGCGGACCGCAGGTACCAAGCCGGGGGGGTGTACCGGGGGAGGGGGAAAGGGCCCCGCCGCGCGCTGCTGCGGGCTCAGCATCCCCCTCTCCCTAGAACCCTCCGCCTGCTGCGGCAGAACCTGGATGAAGAGGCCAAGATCATGAAGGACGTTCCTGGCTGGAAGGTTTGTTACTCCGGGGGAGGAGCTGTGCCAGAGGCTCTGTGATCCCCCCGACACGGGGGGAGCGGGAGCCAGTGGGGGGCTGAGTCCTTGTCTGCTCCCTTGGAACGCTTGAAGGAGCCCCCCAGGAACCGGTGACACGTGGTGGGGGCTGCACTGCGAGGCAGAGCCCGTCCCTCCCCAGCGGCAGGGCTTAGAGCCGGGTCGGGGGTGGCACCACTCACTGTTGGGGGCTGCGCCCGGTTCCCCCCTCGCAGCACTTTCTCCCTGCGCAGGTCGGCGAGTCCCTGTTCCACACCGACCGCTGGGTCCCCCCGACGCTGGACGAGCTCTATTACCTGCGCCCCACCAGCGAGATGGACAACGAGAAGTTCGGGCTGCAGTACTACGTCTGAGCCGGCCCCGGCTGCCGGCTTCCCTGGGGACGGGGTGGGGGGTGGCAGCCGCCAGGTGCTGCCAGTTCCAGTGTCTGTCATTAAATCCACGTGGATTCACGGTGTCCCACACGGTGCTGTGCGTGTTCCTCTCCGGCACGTGTTCTGTGTGGCCAGGGGTCCTGGCACCTGCTCCTAGCACCCTGGGGTGTGGGGAAACGGGGTGGGGGGTCCCTATGTGGCTGAGCCAGCCCCCAAAGCCCCCCCTGCCTGTCACCCCCCCGCGGGAATTGTCCCTCTGGGTGTTGAAGGGTGAGGGTCTGGTGGGGGACAGTATTTGGGAGAGGTGGGGGGAGCAGCCGTGAGCCAACCCTGCAGCTTGTTGGTGTGGAGAGGGGGGTGAAAACAGCCGGGTTTGAGGTTCTGACGGCTTCCCGGGGTCGCTGCAGGGAGCAGGCAGCTGCCCCCCCGCTGCCTGTGGGCTGGGGTGGGGGGTGGGTCCGACGCGGTCCCGGCCGCCCCCTCGCCGGCCAAACCCCGCTGCTCATGTGCCCGTCCCCGGCGGCAGCACCGCCCGCTGTGGAGCGGGGTGGGGGGGCCGGGGGCTGCTCCCGGCGGAGGGGCGAACGGGGGGCGGGCGGGGCGGGGGCAGCCGGAGCCACCTCCCCCGGGCGGCACCGCGAAGCGCTGGGGGGTCCGTGCTGCCGCCGCTCCCGCAGGGCTCCGCAGCTGCCCCGTCCCGCTGCCCGGTATGAGCTCCGCGCCCGGTCCCTGCCGGGAGCCGCCCCGGTACCTCAGGTGAGTCCGGGCACCCCCGGCCCTGGGGACCCCCCGACCGCGCGGTGGGAACCCCGGTACTCCCGGAGGTGGGTTCCTGGGCTCCCGCCGTGTCTGTGCCCATCACCGTAAACCCGCACCGGCACTGCCGGGGTTCGACCCCGGGACAGCCAAGACCCCCCCAGCGGGTACCGCCTCCCGCCCGCCCGGCGCATCCCGGGCTGGTCCGCTCGGATGTCGTGGGGACCCCGGCACCCGGCAGCCACCCGGGAGGGTGCTGGTGGCTCCCTCAGCTCCGGTGTCGGAGCGGAACCCTCCGCTGTCCCGGGACCCCCGTCGGGTGGGCTCCTGCCCCTCTCGTGCTCCCGGGCTCCCCCGGGCAGGGACGCGACGCCTCCGGCTCCCGCGCGGTCCCCACGAGTCTCCCCCGGGACAATCCCACCCCGGCTTCTCGCACCCCCGAGCAGCGAAGAGGGGGGTGAGGAAGGCTGGTACCCAAATAGCCTCGGTTGCCAGAGCAACTGCATCCCGGGTCTCCATGGCTGCGGCAGGGATGTCTCTGGCAGACACGTCCCCAGTGCGGGGAGTGGAGCGGGGGGACCCCGATCCCGGGCAGGGCTGGTGCCTCTGGGCACCCCCCATTTACAACCCCCTCGGGGCGGACCGGGGGTCCCGCAGCCGAGTTGTGCCGGGCAGAGAGAAGTGGGATGAGGAGCCCGGGGGGTGCGCACGGGGGGGGATGCTCCCGAGCCCACCGGCTTCCTCCCCCTGCTCCCCGAAAGGTCTCTGCCCCGGCCATCCACAACCCCCTTGAGAGACGCCAGTATCTGGGTTGAACTGGGTTGGACTGGGCTTTGCTGGGTCTCCCCCGGCTCTGAGGGGAGTCTACCCCCGCACAGGGTTCGGGGGCAACATTTCCGCCCCCCCCCACCCCCACATCGCCAGGCCCTATAGCAAAGGCAAACTGCAAAGCCCAGGGTGAGCCGGGGGGGGGGGGGCGGATGGTGAACGTGCCCCCCGGAGGATTTGGGAAGAGGGGGCAACGAGCCAGCACCCAGGGAGCCCCTGATGTCCCCTCCTTGGGATGGTGCCAGGACAGCGGGAGCCAGCCCGGGCCGGGGCCCAGCTTTCCCTGCCAGCAGCGATTATGGGCGATGTTCCCCCCCCGCCCCCCCGGAGCCGACATGGGGAGTTTTGTCAGAGCCGAAACGTGTCGGGGAACCGACAACACAGCTGCGCTGGGCGCGCCCGGCTCCGCCAGCCCCGCCGCGGGAGGGGGCCGAGAGCTGGATTTGGCCCCTTCCCCCCCATCCCCTATTTGCCCACAGGACCCCGCTGCGGGGCTGGGGCCGGGCTGTGACTCACTAGAGGGCACCAAAGGATCTGGGATGGGATGGGATGGGGCGGGATGGGTTTTTTATGGGGTGTCCAGGATGGCCAGAGCTCTGGGGCCCCGTGGGGTCTGCGGGACATTGGGGGCGGGGGGGGGAAGGGGTCAACCAGGGGACGTGGTGTCAATGGGGTCAGCATAGCCGGGGGATGGGGTGCCCGGGGCACAGCAGATCTAAAGGGTCTGGGTGTTTGTCAGGACCCCCAGTTGATGGGGAGGGGTCAGCCAGGACAGCCGGGAGTGGGGGTGGAGGGGGTCTCTAGGCTCTGCCAGAATGAGCGGGGATGTGAGATCTGAATGGTTCAGGGGGCTTCCAGGACCCCCAGGGGACAGGATGGTACCGGGGCTGCTGGGACCCTGAGACAGGGGGTCAGCCTGGGCGGTGTGGGGCCACCTTGCAGGACCCTGGCCCTGTAACCCCTCCAGCTCCCAGTGCCGGCAGCAGAGCCCCGTTCCCGCATGTGCCAGGGTGTCGGGAAGTCCCGTCCCCGCAGCTGGGGCCCAGCAAGGGCTGAGCACGCACCCCAAAACTGGGAGCGGGCCTGGGGCACCCCAGCTCATCTCTGGGCTCCCAACTGCCTCTGCCGGGGGCCAGACCTCGCCGTCCCTTCCCTGGCAGCGGGCCGGGCCCGGCACACGCTGTTCCCGTCCGCGGCGCAGGTGAGCCAACAGATGTGAGCAATTACCGTCCGGTTCGCAGGCTCCGCGGCCCTGGCAGCTCCTGCTCGGCAGCAGAGCAACAACCGCAGCATTGTTGCTCTTTATGTAACAGCCCGATCGATCCCCACGAGCCCGGGGACGCTGCCAGGGCCGTGACTCGCACGAAATGCAGCCCCCTCCCATGGTGCTGGGCTCCCGAATGTGCCAGCCACACACAGTCCCACCCCTGAGCCGCGGGCTGTGCCCACCCCGAGCCCTGCGAGCCCCCAGCCAGCTCGCCCGGTGCCCCCCAGACCCTGGGGATGGAGCAGGGCCCCAGGGAGGGGGCTCGGTGCCAGAGGTGGGAGGACATCCCTGCCCTCACTGCTGTCCACTCCCCCCACAGCAAGGCAGAGGCAGAGGCCATCGAGAAGGAGCTGCTGGAGGATTATCGGTTTGGGCGACAGCAGCTGATTGAGATCTGGGGACATGCCTGTGCCATGGCCGTGACCAAGGTGAGGTGCTGGGGACACCCCGGGGGGCCGGGGGCTTCACTGCTGGCTGCTGTCCCACCCTCATCCTGTCCCCTTACATGGCCCGTCCCACCCCCAGCTGTGGTCACCCTCCTGCCCCACACAGAGGCATGGGCACAGGGCATGGGGCATGGTGGACAGGGCACAGGGGACAGGGCACAGGGCATGGGGGACAGCCAGGCTGGTGGCAGAGCCCATCAGGAAGTGATGCTCTGGCAGTGCCAGGGCTGCAACCTCCCCCTGGGTGGGTTTTCTCCATGGCAGGGGGACGCTCAGCCCTCCCCAGGGTGTTGGAAGAGCCGAGCACTGGCTGCCCCTGCCATGTGCAGGGAGGAAGGTGCTGGGGCAGTGCAGGGGGCTCCCCGGGGCTCCGCATGGCCTAGCAATGCTCCCCTGCTGCTGGGGGCCCTGAGTGCTTGTGCTGGATGGGAGGAGGAGGCAGCAGCGGGTTCTGGGCAGCGCAGAGGAGCGGAGGTGCAGCATCAAGGGCAGCTTTGTGCCTCGGGGGCTGGCGAGCGCTGTGCCCGGCTCAGCTTTTCCATCGGAGGCGTCTGGACCGTGCTCTGCGCTCCCCTCCTCCAAGGGCAGAGGAGCTGCCTGAGGAGGGGAAATGTTCTGGGCGCTGGAGCCTCTCTGGGTCCTGGGGTTGCCTCAGGGCTGGTCAGGGTCCCACAGCGTGCCCCCCCGCCCCGCCCCAGGGACCCCCAGTATCACAGCATCCCTGGCTCCACAGCCAGCTGGGGAGAGCAGGACTGAATATGCTCCTCACGGGGCTGAGCATCCTCCTCTTCCTCATGGGGCTGAACCAGGCAGAGCATCCGCAGACCCTAGCTTGGCCATCCCCCTACCCAACCCGTGTCCCCAGCATCATCCCCTCCTGGCACATCCCTGGGAGCCACAAGGCAGCTGGCAGCACAGCCAGTGCTGGGGCAGGGCCAGGGCCAGGGCCAGGGCCAGGGCCAGGCAAGTGCGGCTTTGTCCAGCACGCCGGCAGCTGCAAGCAGGCCGTGCCACTCAGGTCTCTGGCAGCTGGATGGGACCAGGAACCAGTCTCTGTGAGCAGGAAAAAATCTGTCAATGGATAAACAGAGCCTCCCTTTGCAAGCTGCTGGTATGTGGAGTGCTCAGCCACCTCCCTGCAGGCTGGCGGGGTGCCCCATCCGCCACGGGCATCGTCCCTGTCCTCAGCATCGTCCTCAACCCGCCGTGGGCACCTTCCCCATCCCACCATGGTACTGTCTGCATCCTGCCATAGGCAGCATCCTCACCCCACTACGACCCCATCCTGCCATGGATGCCATCCTGCCATCCTCATCCCACCGTGGGCATCATCCCCACCCCATCGCATGCCCCATCCCGCCACAGGAGCCGTCCCCATCCCACTGCACAGCCGGCCCAGCTACACATCCCCACTGTGGTTCCATTTGTGCCTCGAGCCCTGGTCCCCCATCCCTGCCACATCCCCGACACCGGGTGCCATCCCCAGGGCTGACCTGGGTGGGGATGGGGCTCAGGGTTGGTGTGACAAACCCTGTGCTGTCTCTCCAGGCCTTCCCACTGCCATCCCTGCCGCGAAAGCAGCCCACGGTGCTGGTGGTGTGTGGGCCAGCCCAGAACGGAGCCATCGGGCTGGTGTGTGCTCGGCACCTGCGGATCTTTGTAGGTATCTTCCTCCCCTCCTCCTCCTCCTAATTCCTGAGCAGTCCCAGGCTCCAATGCTGCTCTCCACTGCACAGGACTATGAGCCCACCATCTTCTACCCCAAACGCTCGCTGGACCCCCTGTACCGGGACTTCACAACGCAGTGTGAGAAGATGGACATCCCCTTCCTCTCCTACCTCCCCACCGAGGTGAGCCCCACGCTGCAGCCGCTGCCGCCGCCATGCTCACCAGATGACGTGGTCGAGTTTATTAGTAATTTTTATATATATATATTTCTATTTTTTTAATTCCTCCCCCCCTCTGCCGCCCCCGGCTCTGCTGGGAGCCCGGGGATGAAATCCAGTGGCAGCTGCCGCGGCCCCGCCAGCTCCCGGCTCTGTTGTTGTTGGAAGCGTTGGGTTCAGCGGGAGGAATGTGACCCGAAAGCGCTGCCCTGGCTGAGGCCACGTGTCTCGGCGTGCCGGGCTCCACCGCGCCCCTCTTTCCCCCTCCCCACCTTGGCTGGAGCCGGGGGGGTGGGATTTTTGTTGGCGGTAGCTGCTGGGTGAGTTTGTTTCTGCAGGAAGACGGGATCCCCGTGTCGGGCTCGGTGCTTGTCCTGCGGCAGGGGTGGCCAGGGGACCCCCCTGCTGCCGCCCACCCTGTGTGTGTGTCCCCCCAAGGTGCAGCTGATCAATGATGCCTACAATGCCGTGGTGGATGCTGTGCTGGGAGCGGAGGCCGAGGCAGGAGAGGGGAAGGAACCCTGTGCCACCATCCTGGCCACCCTGAAGCACATCCGCATCCCCATCATCAGCTTGGATGTGCCCTCAGGTCTGGCACCCTGCTCAGACCCCCGCTCCGGGCAGGACAGGACACCCCCCGCCCCGGGTGTTGCATCCCACAACCCCAGGCTTGTCACCCTGCCCACCACAGTGTCACCCTGGACTCGGTGTCCAGGTGACCGGGGAGGACCCGCCGTGTCCTCCCAGGGTGGGGACAGCCCTGGGGACCCCCCCCTCTCCCCCCCCCCCCCCCCGCCAGCCTGGCAGCATCCCTGCCGGGAGCTGGGCTGGCAGCCGCTCCCTGCGGATGCGCTCAGGGCATCCACAGTAAATAACCAACTCCCCGAACTGAGACATGATGTAATTTGAAAACACCCGCGTGTCTCGTGGCCAGGCCTGGAATTGCCATCACACCCCCCCGTGCCCCCCCTCCGCCGCGGGAGCAAACAGGAGCCCTCGGCACGGCCACTGGTGAATCCCCACCAAGAAAAACCCTGCGCCGGGCCAGGCTGCAGCCGGAGTCGCTCAGGGCGGCGATGCTGGGGGGGAGCCACATGCACCCCATCCTCCCCGTGCCCTCCCCACCTCCACCACCCCACAGCATCCTCCACCGGTGCAGTGTCTCAGTGCTACCGGCAGCACCGCATCCCCTGGGGCCACCCCCCGACCCCCTCCCCGTGTCTCCTTTGCGGTTGCAGGGTGGGACGTGGAGGCCGGGAGCAGCAACGGGATCAGCCCCGACGTGCTGGTGTCCCTGTCGGCGCCCAAGCAGTGTGCCCGCCGCTTCCTGGGCCGGCAGCACTTCGTGGCTGGACGGTTCCTCCCGTACGACGTGCAGAAGAAGTTCGAGCTCAACCCCCCTGAGTACCCTGGCACCGAGTGCGTGGTGGCCCTGCGAGCCCCCCGGCAATAAAGCATTTGGTGGCTCTTCCCCAGGGTCGGTGTCCAGCCTGGGGACATGGGGCAAGGGGACGGCAGCCCCCTGGCAGCGTTTGGACTGGGGGTTGGGTGGGGGCTCGGTACCCGGCCCTGTCGCATCGGGGGACTCGGCTCAACATCCTGTGCTGCATCCCTGGGGACCCACTGCCAGCCTGTGTTCCGGGATGGAGCTGGCATCACCTCCCCTGGCACCTGTCCCGCGTGGAGGTGGGCAGCTACGGGTGGGTGGCTGAGGGGGTCGTTGGTGCTGCTGCATCCCTCCCACAGCCCGAAACCCTCCAACACATCAGGGAGGGGCTGTGGGAGCAGCTCCCTCACTCTGGGATATTTAATTAGCAGGGAGGGCGGTGACGAGACACCCATGGGGACTGTCCCCACCTGTCCCAGCACAGAGGGTGTCCTGAGCACTGCAGCAGTGCTGGGAGCTGCCCCCACCTCAGGAAGCTCCATGCAACTGGAGTTTTGGGGAATGCAGGGCTTGTGCCTGGATTTCCACCAGCTAGGGCTGTGGTCGGGGGCTGTGTTCCCCAACTGTGGTTGGCTGTGGTTTGGGAGGGGAGTCCTGGGGGAAGATCCCAGGAAGAGGGATCCCCACGGGATACCCCCAACCATCACACCAGCACCACTGGGTGTCGAGCATCTGGCAGTCAGGGCCATGGGTGCACCGAGCTCTGCACGGTCTCAGCTCAGCATCGGAACTTGGGCAGCATCAGCAGACCCACGTGGGCCAGGTCACAGCGTGGGCGCCCACCGGCCCCGCCAGCCTGCTGTGCCCCAGGGCAGTGCTGGCACCCCGACCCCAACCGCAGGAGCGCAGGAGCCAGGCTCGCTCGGGTTTTTTCCCTCCCCTCCCCTCTGCATTCCCCAGCGCATCCAATTTTAGCAGCTTTGCAAAAACAAACCCTCAAGTTTCCCGGGCTGGAGCGGGGAGCAGCGGCGCGTGGCCGGCTCGCCGGGGAGGGCTCCTTCCCGCTTCCCTCTTGACACCGATCCAGCCGCGGCAGAGCCGACAGCCCCGGGTGCCAGGAGCTGCTTGCTGCTGTCTGACGGCGCGAGGGGAAAGGCCTCATATATAGACCCGCAGTGACGCCGCGCTCGCAGTCACCGGCCGACCGGCCGCCGCGCAGGCAGCCATGGGGGAGCTGGCACTGGCCCTCCTGGCTCTCGCCACCCTGCATGGTGCCAGGGCACCAGGTAAGGCTGGGGTCCTGCCGTCGAACCGCAGCGTGGGGACCCTGTCCGTGCTGGCAGCCAGGGGCATCCCTGCCCTCCCGGGGCCTGGCAGCAGCGGTGCGGGGCAGGATGCGGGTGGGATGGGCAGGGTGCGGGTGGGATGGCAAGATGTGTGCCAAGGCCAGATGTGTGCCAAGGTCAGACCTGTGCCAGGGTTGTGGTGATGGCCAGGGATCTGCTGGTGGGGGATGTATCGGTGAGGTTCGGGGCAGCTTTGTCCTCCCTGGGCCATGTCACCAGAGGGATGGGGATGTGTCCTGTGCCATGTCCCTGCCATCCCTGCCTGCTCCGGCACCCGCAGGAACCCTGTCTGATTCTGTCCCCCACACCTCCTCCATGGGGACTTTTTGCCCCCTCCCCGCAGTGCTGAGGTTCCCCAGCTTTGCAGGGGTCTCTGCAAGGTGACAGGGGCAGTGTCCATGTGAGACCAAGCCAGGAATGTCCCTGGTCTGGGGACACAAGGGGACTGTGGTGGGTGCCCCCAGCTTCCTTCTACCTGGAGAGGGGACAGGGGTGGCAGGGTTGGGTCTGTGCTGCCGTGGGATTGCTGCTGGTGGAGGGATGGTGCCCACTGGTCCCGTGGGGTGTCCATGGGGCACCCACAGCAAAATGCCCCTGGGATGGCTGCTGCCAGCTGGGTTACAACCCCACACTCTGGTTTTACTCTGGGTTTTGCTGCTGGAGCTTGGCGTGATGGCTGTGCTGGTGTGGCCATCCCACCTCCCTGTCCTCATCACGGGACTGGGGGTTCTCGAGGCTGAGGGGTCCCCATCCCTGCTGGGAGGTGGTCTGTGCCTGCACTGAGCTTTGCGGCATGATGTTGGTACCTGTGGCTTGGCAAGGGACTAACCAGGCACTGTTGGGTGCCCTGGGGAGAGGGTGCCACGGCAGCAGGTGCTCTCCCCCTGTCCTTCCTGCAGAGCCCCTGGAGAACGACTCGGAGCTGGCCAAGAGTGGAGCAGCAGGGAAGCCCTGGAAAGCAGCCCCCAGCCTGGAAGACCTTGACTTGGACACGGCAGGTACAGCAGTGCCCATGGCTCCAGCCAGGACACCCCAAAGGGCTTCACAGAACAGTGCCCACCGTGCCAGGTGGGGAGGGGACATGCCCCTGCCCCGCGCTGTCCCAAAGCACCCTCACACCCTCCCTGGGGCTCCCACTCTGCATCCCCTGGTGCCCTCCATTCCCATGGGCTTTCACCCACCCATCCCTTGTCCACGCAGCCCCTGATGTCCCCAAGGTCCCCCCAGCCCACCCCAGGGTGCTTTGGGATGGGTGGGGCAGCTCCAGTCTCGCTCCATCCCAGGCAAAGGAGCCGAGTGGACGTCCTGGTTCAACATCGACCACCCCGGGGGGGACGGCGACTATGAGAGCCTGGACGCCATTCGCTTCTACTACCGCGGCCGCGTCTGTGAGCGGCCGGTGGCCATCCAGGCCCGCACCACCGAGTGGGAGCTGCCTGCAGAGGTGGGCGAGGTGGTGCACGTCAGCCCCAAGAAGGGTCTTCGCTGCATCAACAAGGAGCAGCCGCTGGGAAAGACCTGCTCCAACTACCACATCCGCTTCCTCTGCCCGCTGGGTGAGTGCCCGTCCCTGCTGCACCCCACCCCCCTGGACCCCGCTGGAGTTTCTGGGGAGGGGGTGGTATCCGTACCCATTGCTGCACTCATCTCTTGATCATCACCCCCCCTCCCTTGCAAAGCATCCAGCAACCTCCCCTTGGGTGCATGATGCTGAGCATCATCCCAGTAGGAATGTTAACCGGGATCCCCTCATCCCACCATGGAGGTGGATGAGGATGGGGCGATCCCAGTTAACACCTCCGCATTCCTCTCCCCTCCTAGAGCATATTTACTGGTCGCACTGGTCTTCCTGGAGCCCCTGCTCGCGCAGTGCCTGTGGCAGCGGCGGCACCCAGACCCGCACGCGTCGCTGTGTCAACGCCCGGCTGGCGGCCGCACTCAAGGAGCTCAAGTGCAAGGGCAAAGCCGTGGAGCGACGGCCATGCAGCGCGGGACCCTGCCCAGGTAGGGGTCCTGGCACCCACCTGTTCCCCCCCCCCAGCCCCCAGCTGTCTCCAGCTTCTCCGCTGGCCCCGGTGTCCGGCTGACACTGCCTGCACATCGTCAGCTAAATGGCAATAACAGGCTGCACGGGGAAAAACAGCTTGGCAGGGGTGAGCTGGGGCTGGCTGGGCACAGGCAGATGGATGGAGCCTCCTGGAGATGGGGGGAGACCTCCCTCCCCACCCCGGCCCTCCCAGGCTGAGGGCTCGGAGGGGGCAGCACCGTTTCCCAGCATCTCCCCCGCAGAGCCAGCATGGACAGCGTGGGGTGCCTGGGGCCCCTGTTCCCGCAGCTGCGGCAGCGCCGGGACACGTGTCCGGCGCCGGAGCTGCAAGACCACCAAGAAGGTGCCGTGTGCCGGCCGCCCTGCCGAGGTGCAGAAATGTCCCCCCTCGCCCTGCCCAGGTACCTGCCCTCAGGGATGTAGGGACCCCCCCGCTCCCCGCTGCCCCTGACCCGCGTGGCCACGCTGCCGGCCACAGGGTCTGAGCGCCACGCTGCCCCGCAGCGTGCCCCACGCTCGCACTGCGGGGCACTGTCGTCTCCACCACTGGCACAGCGCTGTCAGACGCCCGCGTCTACCTGGAGGGTCGCCGGCCGGTGCTGCTGACCCGCAGCGATGCCCACGGGCACTTCGCTGCGCCGGGGGGGCTGTGTGAGGGCACCCTCGCCAACGTCAGCGCCCACCTCAAGGGCTTCGCCCCAGGACTGGCACCCATCATCTCCAACGGCTCCGGCATGGCTGTGGCACACGTGGTGATGCAGAGGCTGGGTGAGCATCATGGTGCTGGGGACCCCTTGCGGGACCCTCCCCACCAGGGATGTGCAGTGGCCGGGGGGGTGGTGATCTAGGGGTGTGGCCGTGGCTCATCTGCCACCTCCTTTCCCTGCAGAGAAGCCCTACATGGTGCTGCACCCCCAGGCGAAGGTGCGGGTGGTCGGGCAGGATGTGACCTTCTGCTGCAAAGCCTCCGGCACCCCCACACCCAAGAAATACTACTGGTGAGCGGGGTGGGGTCAGCAGGAAGCCGGGGCTGGGAATGGAGGGAAAGGCGCCCCCGGCCGTGTCCCTGCTGAGCCTGTCCCTGTCCTGGCAGGTACCACAACAGGACGCTGCTGGAGAGGAAGGTGTACCGGTACGGCAGCCGGCTGGTGCTGCAGGGGCTGGTGCCGGAGCAGGCTGGCACCTACCACTGCAAAGCCAGCACCGAGGCAGGTGCCATCAAATCGGCACCAGCACAGCTCACCGTGCTGGGTGAGAGCGGGCCGGGCTTCGTTAGCGGCATCCTGGGAGGGGGGCTGGTGGTGGGGAGGGTCAGCCTAACCCTAACCCCCACCCCTGTCTCCCCCTCCCCCAGCCCAGGGCCAGCAGAGCTGCAAGCCAGAGCCTGAGCCAAGCCTCGTGGAGCTGCCGGCCGAGTGCCCACAGAACGCCGACGGCTCCCGTTACTACAACGTGGGTCGCTGCCCCGCTGCCCCATGCGCCGGCCGTCCCTCCAGCCGGGCAGGGTGCCGGGCAGAGACGGGGCGCTGCTGTGGGGTGCGAAGGATGGAGATGCGGGAGATCCCCTGCGCTGGCTCCCTGCTGCCCATCAAGGTGGTGGCCGAGTGTGGCTGCGGACCCTGCGCCCAGCCTCGCATCCTGGTGCAGGGACGGGTGACGGCTGCCGACACTGGCGAGCCCTTGCGCTTCGGGCAGATCTTCCTGGGCGGGAGGAAGGTCGGCTTCACCGGCTACAAGGGTTCCTTCACCATCGAGGTGCCGCCGGACACGCAGCGCTTGGTGGCTCGCTTCGTGGACCGGCAGCAGCGGTTCGTGGATGCTGTCAAGGTCCTGCCCTTCAACCGCCGTGGTGGTGCCATCTACCAGGAGGTCAAGATGCTGCGGAAGAAGGAGCCGGTGGATCTGGACGGCAGCCGGAGCAATGCCATCCCGCTGGGGGAGGCGAGTGGCCGGGAGCCGGTTGGGGAGCTCATCCTTCCCGCCGGCGCCTTCCTCCGTCCCTCTGGGGAGGTGTTCAGGGGCACAGTCAAAGCCAGTGTCACCTTCCTGGACCCTAGGGATGTGGCAACAGCCAGTGCTGCCTCCAGTGACCTCAGCTTTGTTGACGCTGAGGGGGACATCGTCCCTTTGCGGACCTACGGCATGTTTGCCGTGGATTTTCGGGAAGGAGAGACCGGGGCGTCGCTACAGACGGGGCCGGTGGAGGTCCGGATGGATGCAGGGCAGGTCCACATGCCCGAGCACCTGCAGAAGATGAAGTTATGGTCCTTGAACCCCGAGACCGGTTTGTGGGAGGAGGAGGGGGTCCTCCGGTCGGCTCAGGGGAGCCGAGGGAAGAGGGAGGAGAGGACCTTCCTTGTGGGGAACCTGGAGATCCGGGAGCGGCGTCTCTTCAACCTGGACGTGCCGGAGGACCGACGGTGCTTTGTCAAGGTCAGGGCTTACAGCAACGAGAAGTTCAACCCCTATGAACAGCTGGAAGGGGTGGTCATCAGCCTCATCAACCTGGAGCCCCAGCCTGGCTACCCAGCCAACCCCCGGGCATGGGGCCGCTTTGACAGCGTGGTGACGGGTCCCAACGGTGCCTGCCTGCCTGCTTTCTGCGACAGCCAGCGCCCCGATGCCTACTCGGCCTACGTCACCGCCACGCTGGGCGGGGAGGAGCTGGAAGCTGTGGCCTCCAGCCCCAAGCTCAACCCCAACGCTGTGGGGGTGTCCCAGCCCTACCTGGGCAAGCTGGGCTACCGCCGGTTGGACCACAATGACCCCAACTTGAAGAAGACAGCTTTCCAAATCAACGTGGCCAAGCCTGACCCCAACAACGTTGATGAGACCAATGGCCCCATCTACCCCTATCGGAGCCTCGAGGAGTGTGAGGAAGCACCGGTCAGCGCCAACCACCTCCGGTTCTACCGTGTGGAGGTGGACAAGTATGAGTACAACGTGGTACCCTTCAAGGAGAGTGACCTGACCTCCTGGACGGGTGACTACCTCTCCTGGTGGCCCAACCCTCAGGAGTTCAGGGCTTGTTTCATCAAGGTGCAGATCGAGGGACCACAGGAGTATATGGTGAGGTCCCGAAACATTGGGGGAAGCCACCCCCGCACCCGGGGGCAGCTCTACGGGCTGCGTGACACCCGTAGCGTGCGGGACACGCTGCTGGAGAACACCTCGGGCGCCTGCGTGGAGTTCAAGTGCAGCGGGATGCTCTTTGACCAGAGCCTGGTGGATCGCACCTTGGTCTCCGTTGTTCCTCAAGGCAGCTGCCGCCGCACAGCTGTCAACAGCCTCCTCCGCGAGTACCTGAGCCGCCACCCGCCCGTGGCAGAGAACAACCACACCGCTGCCTTCACCATGCTGGCACCGGTCGACCCTTTGGGTCACAACTACGGTATCTACACGGTGACAGACCAGAACCCACGGCTGGCCAAGGAGATTGCCATCGGCCGCTGCTTTGACGGCACCTCTGACGGCTTCTCGCGGGAGATGAAGGCGGACACTGGCACAGCTGTCACCTTCACCTGCCAGGAGCGGCCGGTGGGGCGGGAGAGCTTCTTCCAGCGGCTGCTGACGGCGCCGGCCGAGGCGCTGGCCGAGATCCGCCGGGAGATGGGGACCAGCGAGATGCGCCGAGCTCCCCCCGAGGTGCTGGACTTCGCCTCTGGTGCCCAAGCCCCGGGCCCCACGGCCACCCGCCGGAGCCCCAGCAACCGGCGGAGGATGGGCCGGACCTGGGGGCAGCCATGAGCACCGTGACCCATCCCCCGTGCCCCCTCCCCGTCTCAGCTCTGCCCTCCCTTTCCCCACCGCTTTTACCTGCACTCATTTATAATGACCGAGGGGACACACACAGGGGACACGAGGAGTGGGACCCTCCTGCCGTGCCCCTGAGACACAGTGGGGCAGGGGACCACAACGATGTGGGGAGGGGGAGTGACAGCAGGCAGCCCTGCTGGCCTCGCCAGCCTCTCCTCCCCGATGCTGCCCCTGCCTTTGCCCCCAGCCCCGTGTGGGGCAGCTCTTGGTGCTCAGCCCCAGGGACCGCGGTGCCAGTGGTGCCGGCAGCAGGCCCACGGCCCCACAGGGCTTATTTAAATAAAAGAGAATAAAAGAGGGGGTGGAAGCCAATAGGGGAAGGGGCTGGGATGGGGAGGGGTCCCCTGACTGGCACTTTGCCCTGTGCCCCTTGGTGGGGGGTCCCGTGTGCCCATGCCAGGGCTGGCACTGGCCAAGGGTGCCAGGACCTGGGACCACCCGCTGCATCCCTGCCCTGCACCTGGCAAGGAAATGGGGGGTGTGTCTTTTAGGGACCCCCCCTCCCATCCCAGGACAGGGATAAAATGCCCCTCCCACTCTCTGCCTTGGCACAGCCTGGTGCCAGCTCTCTGGCTGTGGCATGGGGGCTCGGCAGTGTGCCAGGGACACCAGGCTTGGTCCCCACAACCTTCAGCCGAGCTCAGTACAGGTCCTGTCTGGGCCTCATCCTGCACCCATCCTTCAGCCAACAACTCATCTATTTTGCTGTCGGGGAGGAAAATGTCCCAACTGTGTTTTCCCAGGAAAAAAACCCACCCAACAGAAACAAAACAAGGCATTTCTTACCCTCCTTCCTTCCCTCCCTCCCCAGCACCGGGACCCCCCCTTCTCAACTCCTGGGGTGTGCCGGGACAGGGAGCAAGCAGGATGTGGCCCTGCGGCAGCATTGCCAGTGCACACCGAGGGCATGTATGGATTTGTACATTATTTATTACGAAATATACGGTTGTGTGTACACCTGCCTGGCTGCTGGGCTTCTCCGGGGGGGGCCCAGACCCCCGTTTTCCCCCCAGCTCCGGCCCTGGTGCCTCCTGGCCTGTACGGTAGCACCGCGCCGGTGGCCCCTGTTTGCCTTGGGCTGGGTTCAGCCGGCTGGCAGCGGCGTGGGGGGAACCGAGCCAGCTCCCCGCGGCTGGGGGACGTGGCAGCTGGGGAGGGGGGCGGAGGGAGCATCATCCCCCAACATGGGGATGCACCTGACACAGGGGCTGAGTACCAACACCAGGGCGAAGGGCAGGGGTCTGTCTGTCTGTCTGTCTGTCTGTCGTCTGTTTGTCCCAGCCAGGGTGGGTTTCACAGGCGGCAGCGTTCCCCCCATGCTCCCTCCCACTCACAGCTCCCGGTGGATGCTGTAATGGAGCAGGCTGGTTTATGGGGCCAACCCCCCCCACCCGCCGCCCTGCTCCCGGGACAACGTTTCCCTTTTACAACGCGGTTTGGCCGCCCCGGGGCATTTTTTCAGCCTTGTTCTGGCTGCTCCGCTCACGAGATCAAAGGGGACACGGGGCACGCAGGGGGACGGGCGCTCGCCAAACCAGTGGCCAAATCCCATCCCGCCTGGCCAGACGCTGGCATGTTGGGCAGGCGTGGGAGGGGGCACCTGAAATGCCACCACCTCACTGTGGGGCTCCCCCACACATACCCCCAAATCCCGGGTGCTGCTTGTCTTCAGGGCACAGGAATTGCTCTGCCGGGAGCCGTGTCCCCTGCCACGGGGTCCTCCCCCACGGGCACCGCTGGCCACAGCACCGGGCGGTGGGGGGGCTGGGGGGAGGCCAGCGGGCAGGATTGTTTTCCACCATCTGGTTGGCTTGGTTGGAGGCAGCTGCTCAGGCTGGGCAGATAGAAGCAGCTCTGCTGCTATTTATGGCATCGGGAAGAAAAAATGGGGCGAAAAAGGACAAAAAGCGTCCGGTCCGGTACCTCTGTTTGCAGCCCCTTGTGCTCATAGCTGTGTCCTGCTCCATCTCGCTGGCTGGGACCTCTGACATCGTGGGAGGATGCAGGGGCAGGGGAGACCCAGAGAGGTGGCCAGGGGCTCCCCCACACCCAGGGACACGGAGGAGCCAGGGATGCACCGGCAGTGTTGTGCTGGGTTTGCTGGAGGTCCGTGCTGGGTGTCCAGCCCAGCCCCACATTCCCGAGGGCTGGAAACATGCCTGGGGTCAGGGGCTGGGCTGGGGGCTGCAGCCAAAAATCCTCCTGCTGCTCCCCACCCGCCTCCCCCCAGGTGTGGGACCCTTGGTGGAACTGAACCCATAGACCCCATCCTGAGGGTCTGGCCCCCTCCAACCACGGGGACAAGGATCTCCTCAGTCCCAACTCCAGCCCCGAATGCCCTCCGAGCTGGCCAGACCCACACCCCACCCATGTGCTGTGGAGCATCATCGGGTACCAAAATACCCCCCCCCAGCCGCTCCCAGCTTCCAGGCGATGCTGAGCCTCAGAGCCCAGCCCAGGACACCGATTGCACGGGGAGAGCCCGAGCCTGCCAGATGGGATGCTTTTGTCTCTAATTCTCGTAATCGTTAGCAGAAACCGCTGGCACATGGCTCTGCACACCCCATGGTGGCTCCAGAGTGGGGTACCCTTGGGGCTAGGGGGAAGGACCCCCACGGGACCCCCGCAGGCTGCCGGGATGAAGACCCCAGGGGGTGTTTCTGCAGCGCAGTGGCTCAGGGGGCAAAACTCCTGGCTCAGCTCTGCAATGGGGCCGCAGCGAGGATCCCCCCCACCCCTGGCCTGGGTCAAAAGATGGGACATGGGGCCTTCTGGCTATGGGTTTCAGGGTGAGGGAGGTGTGGGTGCAACACTACCCCACTCACCACATGTACCCAGCGCTGGTGGGGCCATCTGGCTCTGATGAGAGGCAGAGACAGATGGAAACACCCTGGGAGAGCTCCGGGATGGAGGGATGGTAGGATGCAGGTGAGGGGATACAGCGAGAACCCCTCTCTGTGCTGCAGTGCAGATTCCTGTGGTGATGAGAAAGGCAGGTGGGGCAGGGTGGGGAAGTGGGGGCCACAGCTGCTTCTTGTTACCCCCAGGCCCCAGCCAAAAGGGAACAGCAAAGCAGGGAAGGGAAAAAGGAGCCCAGGAGCCGGCAGCTCCCGTCCCGCCCCCCCCAGCAATTAGGGATGGCTGGAGCCCAACATAAATGAGCAGGATGGTGTGCTGGCGTGTCGGCACGTCCTTCGGTGCTGCTGGGGCCCCTGCGGCAGAGATAGGGCTGCTGTTTCCTTAGCCCCCCACCCTCCCTCCCCACTGCATCCCTGTATCAGGGCTCATCCCCCTCCTTAAATCCCCACTGGGCCCATGGGGAGGAGGGATTTGGGGCACAGGAGTGGGGAGGGGGTGCTGCATGCTGTGCCCCATGAGCACGTCCCGGTGCTGGCCAGGAACAAAAGCTGCTCTGAGCTGGAAAGGGCCTTGGGAAGCTGCTCACTGGCTTTCTTTTTTCTTTTCTTTTTTTTCTTTAAATAATGGAAAATATAATGACAGTGCCTAAATTAAAATAATAAAAGAAACCAGCCGAAAAGCCAGCTCAAAATAGGAGAGAAACCCACGTTTCAGGCTGAAAGGGAACAGGCGCAGGCACGGGATGAAAGGGAAAAGCTGAGGCACTGTGCCTGCCCCAGACCCTCCCTCTCAGCCCCCCGAGGGGCTGGGGGCTGCAATGCCTGCACACCTTCCTGGGGACAAGCCGTGGGGTGTGAGCTGAGCAGGGCGCAGAGCTGCCTTGCGTGCCAGTCTTGGCCCCTGGCAGCCCAAAAATGTGCCCCCACACACCCCCTCCTTGCTGGCCTCTCTCCTTTGCACCATGCCCAGCACTGTTGATTCAGGGGGCCACATTCTGCCCAAGACTCCAGCCCCAGGGGAAGTGCAGGGGCGCCTCCTCCATCCCCTGCCATCAACTGGAGCGACCCTGAGCCCAAGCATCCTTGGGGACCCTGACACTGAGCATCTCTGGGGACCCCAAACCAGAGCATCCCTTAGCATCCGTAAGGACCCTGACCCCAAGCATCCCCAAGTACCCCCAAACCGGAGCATCCTTGGGTGCCTGGCGGCAGGGAAGGGACTCGGGAGGTGCCAGCTCCCCGTCTCTGCCGCGATGGCGGGGCCAGGCCAGATCCAGCTGCTGAATTCCAGGCAGTCTGGCCAAGAGACACTGCTCTGCTCCCGGCACTCCCTGCAGACAACCTGCGCGGGGAGGAAAACAAGCGCTCCTTGAACATGGACAAGCTGGAGGCCAGAGAACCCCAACCCCTCCCAAGCACAGAGGCCGGGAGGTATCAGTGTGTGTCCCCAGGGGAAGGAGCTGCTGGGAGCCAGGGTTTGGGGGAAAACACTAGGAAAAGGTAGAGGGTCTGCCCGAAGAGCTGGTAGTTATTTTCCAAAGCAAGCCCCAGCTGGGATGCCGTGGGGACGGCCGAGCTCCACCGTGCCAGGGTGGCTTCGGGGCAGCCCTTGACGATGCACATTCCTCTCCCAGTTGCTTTTTAGATATATTTTTTAAGAGTTGCATCTCAGTATCTCACTGTTCAGAGTGAGCTGCTTCTGGAAAAAACATCCATTCCCATTTTTCGAGCTATTTTTGAAACCTTTGGCCTTCATTCCTCCACAGGCTCCAGACCATAAATAATAACAACACACTTCAAGCCTTTGCTCTGACAGCTCACCGAATCTGCCAGAGCCTTTTAATTCTCCAGATGTTGAGAATTCTGACTCAAAAACTTGAAGTTTGGTAAATATTTTGTGTGGTTTTGATTTCACGGCCATTGCTTTTTATATCACATGAAGCAGCAGAATAAAAATACCAAGTGGAACAGCTATTTCTGGAGCTGGGGGAAGGAAAGGTGAGGCGGTGGCCGCTGACTCGGTGTGCCAGGATACAGCCAGAGCATCCCTGGGGCCAGGTGACTCGTGCCAGGGCTCCGCACTGGGGGTGGGTCTTAGCAGCCCAGTACAGTTGTGGTGGCAGGGATGGTGGCACTGGCATGCAGCCGGTTGTGGAAAGATGGTGAGGGCAGAATCCCTCACCCCCAGACCCCTCATCCCCTCAGGCACTGACTTGGTCTGGGCTGCTCTGGGCAGGTACCACCTCAGCTGGACTTGGATTTATTTGGTGATCTGCTCTGTTGTGACATCCCCCATTGCAGTGCCAGCCCTGTCCTGTAACCCACACTCTGCATTCCACATCCCATACTCTGCATCCTTCATCCCATAGCCCATATCTGGCATCCCATATCCCACATTCCACATCTGTATTCCGTATCTTGCTCCCCACATCCTATAGCCCTCATCCCATATCCAAATATCCCCATACAACCTTATCCCACTTCCTCCCAGCCCCACACAGTGGCATGAAGAAGACCCGGGAAGGTGCCTCTCCGTGCCCCCCAAGTGCTCTGGGGCCCTGTGGGGCAGTGCTGGGCCAGCTGGCGTTGCCTTTGCTCAGGGGGCATTTTCCTGCCGAAAACCAGCAGCAGGAAAAGCAGCAACCCCCCAGATTGTCACCCAACTCCTGGAATAAAGAGCAGTTTGAGTTTCTCCCGTGCCTTGGCTGGACAGGGGTGCTGGTCCTGAAGGATAGAAGTGGAGGGCTCAGCCCATTTCCTCCCTGAAACCCCAGTCCTTCCCCATCCCAGCTCTCAACTCGCCCTCCCAAAACCCCTTCTGAACAGCAGCCCAGGAGTGGTCTGGGCACAGCTGTCCCATGAAAGCCTGGTCCCATGAAAGTGTCGTCGTCCTCCCCTCCAGCTCTCCCCCCGAGTCCCTGGGACACGGAGGGGGGGGGGTTTGGAATGCAGAGAGGGGATCCCCACAGGGTCTTCCCGAGCCCTACACTCCCCCTCACTGCCCCCAGCCCCACCTTCTGTCACCAGCTCTCCCTGTCGTGTGTGTCCCTCCTCAGGGACAAGCGCCAGCGGCAGCACCAGCTCCAGGCCACAAGGAGCCAGCACTCGGTGGAAAAGCTCTCCTGGCCACATCCCTCAGCCCCATGGCTCTGCTCCTCCCCGGGATGCTCGTCCTGTGACCCCAAAGCAGCAAGAACATGAGCCCCACTCACTTCCTGTGCCCTGTGAGAAGGGACCATCCCCATCCACCCTGGGGGAAGTTGGGGGTGTGGGGGGCAGCAGGGGCTGTGCCCACTCAGTCTTGTCTCCTGCTCACCAAACCTGCCCTGTGGAGACGTGCTGGGGAAACGGTTTCCCTCTGGCCAAGGGCTGTGCACAGGGTGAGGGGAGGATGTGGTGTGGGCAGGAGGGGACAGAGATGTAGCACTGTGCAGGGCTGCCTTCAGCCCTGACTCTGCTGCACGGTGGGGGCAAGGGTGGGGTGCTGCAGAAACCCCTTGGGCAGATGGCAGCCTGAGCATGCCACCACCCACTGACACCCAAGTGCATCCCCACTTGTCGCTGCAGCTGTGACCCACAGCTGGGCGCAGGCACTGAGCATCCTCCCACCTCCAGCACAAACAAAGTCTATTCCGGGCTGTGACCTGCCAGAAACCGCAGCCCAAAGTGGTGTTTGGTGAGCAAAAAAACCCCACAGGCAGCAATTACGACAACCCAGGGAGCGACCTGCCCTGGGGACGCTGGCACATCCCGGGAAGCCACCGCCGGGGAGGATGACCGGCCCCGTGTCACCCTCCGGCATGGACCCCGCCGTGCCCAAAGCCACCCTGAAGGTGCTGGGACTGTGCGCGGTGCTGCTGGTGCTGGTGGCGTCGGTGACGGTCTCGGTAGCGGTGATGGTGTGGCGCTCAGAGGCGGTGGGCAAGCTGCGGGGCTGCCAGGAACGGGCGGCCAACGAGAGCCGGGAGCTGGGGACCCGCCTGGCCGAGCTGGAGCGGGAGCGGGTCCGGCTGCAGCGGGAGGCAGCGGCGGGCGCGCGGGACGAGGATGGGCTGCGGCGGGAGCTGGGCCGAGCCCGCAGCCAAGGCAGGAAGCTCAACGCCAGCCTGGAGTCTTGCCAGGAGCGGGGGGTAGGTGCTGCTGGGGATGGGGACAGGAGACCTGGCTGCATGCATGGGAAAGTGAAACTGGGATGGAGTTGGGGGGGGCGGTCTGGGAGAGCTTGGTAACCAAAACTGAGGTGATGCTTCGGCCTTGGGGGTGGGGAGGATTTCAGCCAGGCTCGTGGAAACCCAGTGTCGATGGGAAAGGATGCTGCAGGCGAGCAGCCCCTGGAGAGAAAAGGCTGGCTGCGAAGATAAGCTGGGAAGGGGCAGAGGCAGCCCAGGGATGGGTGGGCTGGGACCCTGGGGGTGCACGGGACACCCCACGAAGAGAGAGCTGGTCCCTGTCCATCGGCACAGCCATGGTTCCTCAGCCTCCCCACCCAGGTGCCGGTGCCTGGCTGGGGGCTGCTATTCTTAGCCGTGGCCGAGCTGCTCCGCACACGTGTAATTACCCCGTCCCACAGCAGCCGCAGGGGCCGCAGACCTGCTGAGTCTCTCCTCCCAGGTATTTTTAGCTGCGGCTCTGGCTGGGAAAGGGCCTGGCCCCAGCGCTGTGGCTGCAGCCTGGAGGAAGAGCTAGGACCCGATGCCCCTCCGGGTTCATCCGGCCAAACAATGGCCTGGAGAGGCTGGAAAAGTGCTCCAGCTTCCCAGGGCCGGCGCCGGGAGTGGGGCTGGGCTGTGCAGCCTCTCGGGGACCTGGCTGGGGGGAGCCCCATCCTACCTCTGGCACCAGGGATGCCATTCACGGGGTGCTTGAGTGGTCTGGGGCTCCCACCACACCCTGCTGCATCGGCATCCTCAGTGGGATGAGTGGTCCCTCCAGGGTGGGGGGGATTTTCCCCCTCAAATCCATGTTCCTATCCCCTTCAAGAAACATGTCGGGAGGACCTGAGGCCACCAGCATCATGGGGACAGCCTGGGGACACGGGGTGAGGGACGGCCGGCAGCAGCAGAAGTGACAGGACACTGCCCACCCCTGTCCCCGGCCACTCTGTCCCCCCCTCTCCCCAGGCCACACTGGAGGCCAACGCCACAGTGCTGAGGGACAAGGTGCTGGCCCTGCAACGTGAAGGGGCTGAGCTGGCTCACAGCAAGGCGGCTCTGCAAGGTAAGATCCACCTGGACACCGTGTCCCTCTGTCCGTCCCCAGGGAGCAGCGGTGTGGGGTGCAGGTCCACCCTGTGCACGAATCCCACCCTGGGTGGGGGAGGGTCCCCCAGCTCCATGTCCTCTGGGAGTGACATCCGGCACAGTGGACTCCGTTTTGGGGTGCCAGTGTTTGGTGACCCTTCCGTCCCGCAGAGGAGCTGGCGCGGGGCGAGGAGCAGGTGCTGGGCCTGCAGCAGCGGCTGGAGGAGGCGGCAGAGCAGCGGCGAGCGCTGCAGGCACGTGGGGAGCAGTGCAAGGCCACGCAGAGAGACCTCGAGGCCACCCTGTAAGGTCCTTGTCCCCTGCCATGGGCTGGGCACCCCAGAGCATCCACACACCCCGCCCCAGCCCCACACCCAGCCTTGACCTCAGCCTTCCACCACCCTGCCCTGTCCCTCCCTCTCCGTAGGGACCCCCCACCCATCCTGCCATCCCAGGGCCAGGGACACCCCCTCACACTGCCCCACTCTCCCCACAGGCGGGACTACGCGGCCGAGATCAACGCTCTGAAGCGGCGGCCGAGGGTCCGAGCGGCCGGGCGCAGGTGCCCCACGTCCCGGTATTTTCTGGGGGTGCTCCCTGCCTGGCTGGCTGGGGAGGGTTGGTGGGCACAGCATGGGGAGGGGCCTTCGCCAGTGCAGCCAGGCCGCTGCTCACAGGCACACTGCCCAGCATGTGCTGCTGTCACTGGTGTGCCCAAGGGAGCAGGAGCCGGGGGCTGTGGGTGGACTCACTGCCTGCCCTCCCCTCTTTTGCAGGAAAGGATGAAGCCCTGCAGCTCCCCAACACCCTCCCTGCTGGGGGCCAAACCCAGTCCCCCAGCCCTGTGAGCCCATCACTCCCAGTCCCACAGCAGCCTTTCGCCCTGGCACCCTGCAGCGGCTCAGACCCGGCGTGTCTGGCTGTAGCCGGTGGTCCCAGGCAGGATGCTGGTGGTCACCACATGTCTCCATCCCGACATGTGTCCTGATCCTGCTGCTTGTCGTGACGCTGCTGCATGTCCCCATGTCACAGCAGGACAGCAGGGCCAGAGGGGTCTGTCACCCAGCTTTTGGGCAGAGTTTCACTCCAGGGAAGGGTTACCCACCCCCCCAGCTGCTTGGAGCAGCTCTTCAGTCAGCGCCAGCGCTTAATGCCACAGACCCGTCGTGCTCCAGGCATTTGGGCAATAAAGGCTGCTCTGCTCACTGAGACGTGTCCCCGTGCCCCCAGCCTTGCTGTCACCCTCTTCCCAGCTGTGTCCCCCACCCCAAGCTGTCCCCACAGCCCTGCTTACCCCACGCACCCCAGAGCTTTAACCAGACTCTGCTGTAACACTGCCAGCACCCTCGGTGGGGGAGACAGGGACACCCAGCCGGGGCTGCGGGGCCAAGCTGGGGAGGGGGCACAGGGCTCAGCAGCTGCTGCTGTTCTGCAGTTGCTTCCCAGCATCCGTGATCTGCTTTGAAGAAGGTTTCCAGGAAAGTTGCCGATTTTCCTGCTGCCAGCACCACAGTATCCTGTGCAGAGGGCAGGCAGAGCACGCTCAGGCATCCGGCCTCCTCCTGCCTGCACTCCCCAGGAGGGATCATCCCCCCCCAGACCATCCCCCCCTCCCCATACCCTCCACTGCCCCCCGGGGGGGAGGAGTGTGTGGTGTGAGATGGGAGGCAGACACCTCTTTGGGATCCCTGGTGAGCACAGGGGGCTGCAGGGAGCCCTCAGGTTGGGTGCCAGAGGGAGCATCCCACCAGTGAAGCCACCAGCGTCCTGGGGTCAGGGGTCCAGCTGAACTGGGGGAAGTGTGAGTGTCATGGGGGGGGTGACTCACCGTTATTTGCAGCTCAGGAAGGAAACAGCAGTAGCTGAGAATGGATTTGGGACCGACCCCGTCACCGCCACCGCAGACACTTCCCACTCCCCAGGGACAGTGGCGCAGCCAGAAGGCAGGAAACAGTGAGCGGCTCGGGGTCAGCACCCGTGCAGCCCCACACCTTGGCCCCCTCAGCCAACCCCCACCCCGTCCCTGACTGTGCATCCTGTGGAGCTGGAAGTGGGGGGGGGTCCCAGGCACAGCCCTCCCCTCCATCACAGCCCAGGGTTCCAGGGGGATGGGGACCAGGTGGTGATGTCCACGGCCAGGGTCCAAGCATGGTTCAGCTCAGCACAGTCCTGGGGATGCTGGTCTGGCCACCCAGATGCCTTGTTGATGGTCACCGGTGCTGAGGGTCTGACAGAAAGCATTCCCCCTCCCTCCAGTCCCTGCCATGGTGCTGCCTGCACCCAATGCGACCTCTTCTCCCTGCACAGAGGAGCCCCCTTCATGTTCCCAACCGTCACCCCCCTGGGCTCCCTCCTCAGCCCGGTGCAGGGCCCAGGGGACCCCAGAGTTGGACTGGGACAGTGGAGGGGGCAGTGCACCCCAGCTCCTTCCCCCCGTGCTGAGCTGAGCCAGTGTGGCAGTGCCCTCAGCAGCCTTGGGGTCCCAGCAGTGCTGTGGGTGGGCATGGAGAGGTCTGAATTTGCCCCTTGCTCCCCCCCCCCAGCTGCTCCCTGCCCAGCGGAGATGTCCCCAGTGGGGGACAGAACCCATAGCATCTCCCCTGGGTCCCACGCAGGATGGGGTGACAACACCCATGGGTGCTGTCAGCTGCAGGTTCCCACCAGTGGCTCCATCCCATAGCCCCACGTTCCCTTCCCCAGCCCACCAGCACCCTACCTGCAAGCCAGGGCCCAGCTGCATCCTTCCCCTGACTGCAAGGTGCCGGAGAGCAGACGTGGTGCACCAGTGCCAGCACGCCACCGGCCTGGAGAGCAGCGGGGGCTGGCAGGGACCACTGTCCCATCGTGAGGACATGGCCCCTGGACCGACCCGGGGTGCCTGGCGCAGGCAGTGGGATCCTCCTCCAGCACCCCACCACCCTGCCCGCACCCAGAGCCTCCTTCCCTGGGGCATCCCCACTGCCCACCGTGCCAGGAGCTATTTTGGGGTGAGAGCTGGTCCCAGGAGAGGGCCAGGGCAGGGGCGGGGGGGAGCAGGGTCCCAGGCTTCGCCCCCGTCAGTTAGCAGCTGGAAACAATAGTCCTCCTGCGAACAGAAGCTGCGTCATGATAACCCGGCGGGTTCAAGGCATCCGGAGAGGCAGGAAGGAGCCCAGCAGAAGGAAATATTAAACAGAGCAATATAAACACGCTGTCGGCAGCCAGCTCCGCCCCGGCGCGGCCCCCTTGAAAGGGGGTGCTGTGGGGTGGGGTGCGCAGAGCGTCGCTGGGATGGAGAAGAGCAGCTACGCCATGGCCAAGTTTGGTCTGGAAGCCAAGGAGGTGATACCCAAGCGGGACTGTGGTTTCTACGTGAAGTACATCTTCCTCTTCATCTCCCTCATCCAGTTCCTCATCATCCTGGGGCTGGTGCTGTTCATGGTGTACGGCAACGCGCAGGCGGGCACCGACACGCACCTGCGGCTGCTGGAGGACCAGCTGCAGGACCGCTACAGCAAGATCATCACCCTGGGCGGGAGGAACATCAACCTGACCCGCACCCTCAACGCCACCCTCAAGGAGAAGCAAGGGCTGCAGACCCTCCTCCAGAAGGTGCAACGGGACCTGGATAAGTGCAATAGCACCCAGACCCCCAACCCCATCCCCAAGGTAAGCTCCCCCCACCCCCGCGCTCCTATGCCTGGAGCCAGCAGGGAGCTGGGACCTTGCTTCAGCCTCACAAGCGTCAGCACGGGGGGAGACAAGGAAGGGGGGGTGCAGAGCGCACTGGTGATGCTGATGTGCACCCCTCCAGTGCTGGGGGGGATTCTCCTTGCAGCTCTGGCATCTCAGAAGCAGCCCCTGGCTGAGGGGGTTCCAATCTTGTGGCCCCTGCCCTTGACAGCCCCAGCACTCTCACTGCTGCCCCAGGGCAGGGGGGCAAGGTGATGCTATCGGGTGGGGGAGGGGGGTGGGGGGGTCCTTGCAGGGTGCTCTGATTCCCCCTTTCTTCTTCCTCCCTCCATCTCAGCTGCAGGAGATGTTGAGGATCATCTCCTACCAGAAGGCCAAGCTGGATGAGTGCCACATGACCATCAGCCTCATCAATGCCAGTTGCAATGGTAAAGGACACCACCCCCACCACCCCCCCATAGGCACCCCCTGCCACCCTCCTTGGGACCCCCCCAGCAACCCCCAGAGACCCACCACAGCCTCTGCAAGGGCATCTAGGCAGGGGTTTCACCCCGAGGTCTGGTGTGGGAGATGGGCTGAGGGGAAACCACACACCCCAACCCTGTGTTGTGCCCCCCCATGCAGCCAACAAGGCAGTGCTGCAGAGCCAGCTGGACCAGGCAGCTCTGGCCAAGAAGGACCTGGATGAAAACTGCCGCAAGTCAAGTGCCATGCTGAGCAAAGCCACCCAGGAGCAGGAGAACTGCCAGCAGGACCTGCTCACCACCAAGACCATCTGCGAGTCCACCAAGACCAACCTGGAGCTGCAGAAGCACGAGTGCAGCTCCCTGAGGGCCGACATGGGCTACACCTTCCAGCGCATCAGGGACAGCAGCTACGGCTGCAGCACCATCCACGAGCAGCTGCCCCTGCTGATGCAGCGCACGGAGGGGCTTTTCCTCTGGCAGCAGGAACGGGAGACTAAGTACGTGGGGAAAAGTGTCTGCGAGGTGACCCTGCTCCAGTGTAACCTCAACTGCTCCAGGGAGAAGCAGGTGCTGGAGAAGCGGCTGCAGGATGCTGAGAAGCAGGTTAAGGGTGGCCAGGAGGAGAAGAAGAAGCTGGTGGCGGAGAAGGAGCAGCTTGGCAAGGAGCTGGAGGAGAAGGGCAAAGCTGCTGCGCAGGCTCAGTACTTCAAGGACCAGCTCAACATCTGCATGGGCTCCAGGGTGAGGGAGCTGCACCAGACATCCCCGGGCACCGAGGCTGAGCGTGTACAGCTTTGCACACCCAGCTTTGCACAAGCACTTCTGCACATGCCCCTTCACATGCCTGTTTCTTTTCACATGGGCACCTTTGCACACACGCTGCTGCACGGCCCTGAGCACAGCCCAGGCAGGGACCAGGGACCTCAGCCTGGAGCTGCCGCATTGAGAGATGCGGCAGCGCCCGCGCTGACCATCCCCACCCACCCCCACCCCCACCTCCCCCATCCACCATCCCCACCCACCCCCACCATCCCCACCCCCACCTCCCCCATCCACCATCCCCACCCACCCCCACCATCCCAATCATGCCCATCCCCGCCCGCTCTCCTCCGCAGATGGACACCTTCTTCGACATCACGGGCTCGCGGGTGCCGGGAAGCGCCGTGCGGCCGATATCCTTTGCCAGCACAGGCTCCTACGCCGATGCTCTGAGGAACCAGGGCATCTTTGGGAATATGGGTGAGTCCTGAGGGGGTGATTGCTTTGGGACCAACCTCCCCACCCCAGGTATACTGGGGGCCACCATCCCACCCAGCGCCCAGCCCGGCTCAGCCCCCACTGCTCCACCCCACCAGGCAAAATCAACACGGAGGAGATCGAGCGGGCAGTGCAGAAGATCATAGATCAGTACACGTCCACCAAGAACCCCAGGTGAGGGGAGGGGGAGGTGCGAGAGACCACTGGGTTGGGGGTGTGGAGGGGGCTGGGGGTACTAGGGGCAATCAGGCCTGATCCTGCCCTCTCCACAGCGGCTAATGGCCAAGCAGTGCACAGCAACCAGGGGCGAAGGGCTCAAGACAAGCCCGGGAGATGCTTCCCACAGCACGGACAGCAAACGCCAACTGGGATTGAGCATCTGGAGCTGCCACTGCCCTCTCCCCACCAGCATGGTGGGGGTCAGGGCCACCATCCCCCCAACCCCTTCCCTGAGCCCCTGTGCTCATCCCTTCCTGCACGCTTGTCTCCTCCCAACTTGTACCCAAACACTTGGAGACACAGCTGTAAATACAGCCAGCTCTGAGCACCAACAGCTCGCTGCATGTGTGCCTGGATGCCTATGGGGGGGCAGGGGGGTGCATGCCAAGGCAATGGACAGGACAGGGAGCAGAAACACCCCACCCCAGCTTCACATGGCCCTTTGAGGGGGCTGCAATCACCCCCCACCAGAAATCCAGCCCCAGCAGCGCAGGGTAATCCCCAGCCACGGGCTTTCCCTCTCCTCGCTCACGGGAAGCGTGCGAGGCCAAGCAAGCGGGAAGCCTCCAGCCACCCAGCCCCGGCAGCCCCATCCTGTCCTGGAGCCTCTCTGGCACGCCAGGCTGTGGGGCCAGGGCGCAGCGGCGGGTGCAGGACTCACCAGCCACCCCTTGCTGATTTATGACCCTGCTTCCTGCTCCTTCCTGTTGAAAGAGCCTTTCCTGCCAGTCTGGCTGCCTACACGACATCCCCAGCCAGCACCTCGCCAGCAGCATGCAATGCTCCGTGCATCCCCATGCCCCACCAGCACCCCCAGGTCCCATTCAGGTACCCCAGAGGCCCCACACAGGTCCCCCAAACAGCATCCCTCCCAGGATACAGGCAGCTGCATCCTTCCTGGGATACTGGCATAACCCTCAGCTGCCCAAGGACAGGGACATTGCCAAGTCCCCCTGCCCCTGTGCAGTCCTAGGGTGGGATCGGGGTGATGGAGGGGCTCCTCTGCCACCCCTCTTGCTGCCCAGCTGGGATGCAGGAGGACCTGCTCGCTGCCAGAGGATTTCCTGGAGATCCTCTGTAAATAATCCTGGAACACCAGGTGCCTCCGGAGCCCCAGCCGCAGTGGGTGGGAGGGCAGGGGGTCCCCAGGGAGCCCCCTCACCCTGCTTTGGGGTTGCAGATCCCACAGCTGCCGGTTGGGTGCAAGAGTTGGGGGGAGCCCACGGCTCTCCAGGCTGGGGCTGTATGCTGGGGATCCCTAGACACCCACGCTGTGTTCCCTGGGAAGGGACACCATGCTGGACCCTGTGAGGGTGCTAAGCCCTGCACTGCCCACGCGATGGAGCAGAGGGGGAAGCCCCAGGAGGGGCAGCTTGGGGTGGCTTTTCCTTTCTAGCTCCTCGCTTCCCCTCCTGTCCAGGAAACAGGGCCTCTCCCAGCGGACTTTCCCATGGCTGGGGCTCAAGACACGCTCCCACAGGCCAGGAAAGGACCACAGCCCAGCTCAGGAGCCCTGCAGCACCGGGGAGAGGGAAGGATGCCAGAGCTGCCGAAGGCACCACGGTTTAATCCCAGCACGGAGCCACCAGCTCCCCTGCCCAGAGTCCTGGAGGCCGGCGGCCCTGCAGCCGGGAGCCCTTCCCTCGCCGTGCCCCTCACTTGCCCACGCAGAAGTCCCTGAAGATGATGTCCAGGATGTCCTCGGCGCCCACGTGGCCGGTGATGCGGCCCAGGTGCCGCCGCGCCACCCGCAGCCGCTCAGCCGCCAGCCCCAGGTCCCGCCGGCGCTCCAGCTCGTAGCGTGCCAGCGCTGCCACGCAGCCACCCAGGTGGAGGCTGTGCCGGCTCTGTGTCAGGGTGGGTGAACCGGACAGGGGGTCTCCACACCTGGGGGTTGGAATAAAGCAGCCTGGAGCACCCAGCCCGAGCCAGAACAGGGTGGCCGGTGCCCCCCCCCCCGCCGTACACCCACACTCACAGCCGTGCCAGCTGCTGCGCCAGCAGCTCCAGGAGGCGCTCGAGCCCCTCACCCGTCTGGCAGGAGAGGAGGGTGGTGGGGGGCAGGGAGTCCCCGCAGGCACAGGTATCGTGCAGGGCCCCTCTGCTCCCCTGCAGCAGGTCAGCCTTGTTGAGCACCAGGATGCATGGGGGGGCCGTGGGGGGCAGCAGGGACCCCAGGGTAGCCCCCAGCCCGGCTGGCTCAGTGGGCACCGCTGCAGCATCCAGCACAGCCAGCACCAGGTCTGCTTGCCTCAGCCTGGGGGGAGGCAGCATGGTAGAGCAAGGGGCCACATCCTGCCACCCCCCATCTCTTCCAGCCCCAGCGGTGGGAGGTACAGCCTGCCCCCCTCCCAGCCCCCCAGCCTCACCGGTCCCGTGCACGGCTGACTCCTTCCTGTTCAACAGGGTCGGTGGCGTCACGGAGCCCAGCCGTGTCGCTCAGCACCAGGGGGTAACCACTGATGTTCAGGGACACCTCCACCACATCTCGCGTTGTCCCCGCCACTGGCGACACGATGGCTGCAGGACGCTGGCCTGGGGTGGGCACAGGCAGCAGGGGTGATGTGACACAGGGGATGATGCTGGGAACACCCCCCATGCTCACGGCTGCTGTCCCTGGGGAAGGGCAGCCCCCCTGTGCACCACTCACACAGCAGGTTGAGCAGGCTGCTCTTGCCCACATTGGGGGGGCCAATGATGACGGCACGGACACCCCCACGGAGCAGCTCCCCACGGCGCCCATCCCGCAGGTGGGAACCAATCTCCTGCTCCAGCACCCGCACGGTGGCATCAACTGCAGGGAGAGAGCAGGAGGGGTGCTGAGGGGGGAGAGGATAGCAGAGATGGTGTGTCCCACCCCCTCTCCACACCCTGCCAGCCCTCACCGTGTGACAAGACCTCTTCCTCCACGTTATCATCCTCGCTGAAGTCAATGTAGGCTTCAAGGTGGGCAAGAGCCTAGGGACAAGGGCAGGGAGGGGGGGTCAGTGGGGACAGCCCATCCCCATATCCCCAAGCCACCGGTGGAAGAACACAGATCTGAGCCTGCACCCTGACAGCCTTACCTGGGTGAGGGTCTCGCTCCAGCGCTGGTAGAGCCGTCCCAGCTCACCGTCCATCTGCCGCAGCGCCTGCCGACGCTGGGCCTCTGTCTCTGCCCGGATCAGGTCCCCCAGCCCCTCAGCCGCCGTCAGGTCCAGCTTCCCGTGGTGGAAAGCTCGGCGTGTAAACTCCCCGGGCTCAGCGGGACGCAGCCCGGGCAGCCGCCCTGCCAGCCCCAGGGTGAGCCCCCTCCCCAAGCTGGGGGCACCCTCCAGCAGCAACCCAAAGGGCAGGACCCGAAGGGATGGGAGGAGGAGGGATGGGGGGACCCTCACCCAGTGCCTGCAGCACCCCGCTCACCACCGCCGGCCCGCCATGCACGTGCAGCTCAGCGCAGTCCTCACCGGTGAAGCTCCGTGGACCTGAAGAACCAGGACACGGCTGGGATGGGCAGCAGCTGAACCCACCGCCATGAGCCCCCCACCCTGAGCCAGATCCAGCACATCCTGTCCCTTCCCCTCCCGGGGCAGAATGCATGCCTCCAACCCCCAGGAGGGTTTTTGGAAGGGCTTAGGAGAGACACCCCCCTACTAGCAGCTGTACAGGATCAGTGCCAGCACCATGTGCAACGGCACCCACGCTCAGCTGGCTTCAAGACACCAGCGAAGCCAAGAGGGGCTGAGCCCCCCGGGTCACTGAGACCCGACACCAGCCCCACCTGGGAACCAGACGATGAGGCCGCGGTCCAGGGCTTCGGCAGTGACAGGGTCGTGGATGCGCCGCAGAGCCAGGACACGGGGTGGGGGCAGCTTGGGGTGCCCGGTGAGGCTCCGCAGGGCCCCGCGGCTGCCCGGCCCGCTGGTGCGGATGACGGCCACCCCGCACCGCCCATGTCCCGAGGAGACGGCGAAGATGGTGTCCCCCCACGCCGCGGAGCACAGGCGCTGCTGCGCCCACCTGCGATGGGGCAGGCAGCCTGGAGAAGGGGTGCTGGGTCCCCTCCCGCCCCACACAGCCCAGACGGGGCACAGAGGGTTTAGGGATGCACAACCCCTCGGGCCCCCTCCCCATGCACCCCACAAACCCAAGCGGGGTCCCACTGGGCGCTGGGGTGCAGACCCTTCCTCTGCCCCCCAACAGCCCAGGGGTGCAGCCCTCCTTTCCACAGCCCGCAGCGCCCCCCGGGCAGCCAGGCAGGGATGCGCCCCTCTCCCGCCGCAGCCCCCCGGTCCCGAAGATGCAGCCCCCTCCCTGCACAGCCCCCCCGCTTTGGGGTGCGCCCCTCCCGCGCACACCCTTTACCACGTGCGCTCCCCACCCCTCCGAGGGTTCGCCCCACTCGCCCCCCCGGGCACCACCGCTACACCAGGGCACCTTCCCCCCACCCCCCGCGCCCCCCGCCCCGGGGAGCCCCCCGCCCCGGGGAGCCCCCCGCCCCGGTGTCCCCACCTGCGCCCCGCCGCGCTCAGCGCCCGCCGCAGCGCCATGAGTGCCCAACACGACCCCCCGCGCCCCGCCCATCCTTGGACGCTCATTGGTCAGCGCGCCGCGGAGGGGCGGGCTTTATACCGCGGATCCCAGTTCTGATTGGTCAGCTGCCCGGGGATGACGCCGGGCCGCCTGAGGCTCCGCAGGAGCTGGTTGTTTCCGCCCGGCGTCGGGCGCGGAGCTGGGACAGGGTCCCCGGCTGGTCCCAGCGGCCTCTCCGCCCCCTCCCCCGGGGACCCTCCCTGGCCCCACCGGGTAGGCAGGGCTGCCGGGCTGCGGCCCCGTCACCCCGGTGCCCCGAGGCCCTGCGCTCCGGGTTCTGCCCCTGCGGGTTGCAGGGTGCGGGGGGCAGCGGGACCCCCGGGGGTTCCCCCAGGTATCGCGGTGCAGCCCCGCGGGAGCCGGACCCCCGCGACCCCCGCCCGCACCCTAAAATGAACGCTCAGCGCCAGAGAGCCCTGACCACGGGCACGGGGGGCAGCACCCGTGTGTCCCCCCTCCCAGGGCAGACCCCACCCTGCCTGGCCCCTGGCCCATCATCCCCCCTGCACCCTCGGGAGTGGGGGTTCCCGTGGCACCCACCCCAACACAGGCTGCCCAGGAGGGTTTGGGCTTTTTGGGGAACCCCTGCTCTCCACAGGGGGGGCTGTCCCTGCGCTGGGTACCCCCAGGCTCTGAGGCAGCTGAGCCCCAGCTCTGCACTCAGCCAGGTTGGAGCTGCTGTTCCCCCAGGGAAGCCCCACCACGTTTGGGGCGGGTCTCACCTCGCCAGCGGTGGCTGCAGCTGACCTCTGGGCTGCAGGGTGTGGGCTTCCCACAAGCTGTCCCCAGGGTGTGTGCCGGGAGGGGGCCGCACGCTGCTCCGTGAACCATAGACGTTTTCCCCAGGCAGCATCATGGTACCCGCTCCCCATCGTGCTCCCCGACCCTGCCCAAGGGTGGGGGACCCCATCCCTCCCCCAGCCCATCCCTTCCTGCCAGGGCCTGAGGCTTGTTCGGGGGGGGGCAAAGGGCGGGGGATTTCAAAGCAGCCGGTGCGCAGGGATCGAGGTGCATGCAGCTAAGCACAATGGGGTACCCCCGGCTTGGGGGTAGGGGGGGCCTCCCCTCATGGTCCCCACGTTCTCAGCTCAGTTGGCAGCGGTTTTGAGGCCTGGGGAAGGCTGCAGGCTGCTGCGGTGTTGGAGGGAGGGGGAACAGGGGGACAGCCATGCAGACAAAGGCGCTGGAGCAGGGAGGAGCAAGCAGCAGCATGGCCGGGATGCTGGCCAGGATGCTGTCAGGGATGCAGGCAGGGATGCTGGAATCCCCGGGATGCTGCAGACCCGTTAATGTCACCACTGTGCAAAATCACTACAGACACCCCCAGCCCCCCTGACACTCCCATGCTCCGGGGACCAGAGGAGGGGGAGCCCAGAGAAGGAGATGCAGCAGAGAACACGGGCTCTGGGGCTGGGGGTTCTCCCTGGGAGCTTCAGGGTCCTCGGGTGCCCACACCCCACACATCCCTGCAGTGTTCCCGGGCAGAGCCTGTGTGACCAGGCCGACCGGGACTCCCTCCTCACCCTGGGGTGCAGAAGCTTCTTCTTGTGCCCCCCCCCTCCCCCCAGCCCCGCCAATCCCCATCTCTGAGCAGCTCAGCCTTCCCCCCTGCCCCCCCCCGCCCTCCCCTCCAGCATCTAGTGGGGGTTTGGGCTCTGCCAGACCCCCCTATGCGGGAGGTAGGGCGTATCCTGTGCCTGGCCAAGACAGGGCCGGTGGCCAGGCCTGGCCTGGGAGACGTGCCAGCCTGTGTGTCCCCCCCTCCAGCTGCCGGCACAGAGATGCCAGAGGAGGGGACGGCTCCTTGTGGCACCGCTCATCAGTCCTGGCACCCAGCCCCTGCCCCAAAATAGCCGCGGGTGTGCGCCGGGCTGGGGGGGGGGGGCAGGCGGGACCTGGCACAGGGGTGTCTGTCGTGTTGCCCCCCCCCCCCACCCACCGTGCTGCCGGGGGAGGGGGCTCTGATCCGGCCGGGCCCCACGACCCTCCGGCCCTGGGGTCCCCCCCACAAGCGAGCAGGGACAGGTTGGCGGGGGGGGGGAAGGGGGGGGGGGGGGGAAAGGGGGCAGGGAGGGCTCCAAAAGGTCACGGAGGCAGCGTGCAACCCCGCTCGGGTTACCCCCACCCCACCCCCCCGGGCGCTCCAGGGAACAGCCTGACCCGCGGGGCTGGGCGCCGTGCCGGGATGAGGGGGCACGGGGGGGGGGGGGGGGGGGGACGGAGAAGGGGGGTGGGGGAGGATGCGTCAGAGACCCGGGGCAGGAAGGGTTGGGGGGAGGGGGGGGTGGGGATGGAGGGGGCAGCCTCGATGGGGCGGGGGGTCTCTGGGGACGTGGGGCAGCCTCGGAGGGGGTCTGGGGGAAGCAGCTCTGGGGGTGGGCAGGGCGGGGGGGCGGATGGAGATGTAGATGGCGGGGGGGCATGCTGGGGCCATGCAAGGCCAGCAGCTGGCATGCTCCGTACCCCCCCGGCGGGGCGGGGGTACCACCCCACGGGGCGCGGCCGGACACGCGTGGCCGGTGCGGGGAGACGGCGGCCAACCAGACAATTAAAGGGGCCGGGAGCGCGGCGCTCCGCTCCGCCGCCTTTGTCCCTCCTCCCGCCCGGCGGCGGCGGCGGCGGCTCGGGCGGCACCGGCGGCATCAGCGGCACCGGGCCGGAGCCGCGGTAGCGGCCCCCATGCACCGGCCCCCGCCGCCGAGCCGCCGCCGAGCCCCGCACCATGCCCGAGCCGCCGGTGGTAGCGCAGGACGGAGACCGGCCCCGGCGGGCCCCGGGCGGAGAGGACCGAGCGGAACCGGCGGCCCCGACCGGCGTCCTGGGTAAGGTGGCACCGGGCCGATGCGGCCCCCGGGGTCAGGGTCGCGGGGGCGGCTGCAAGGCGGGGATGGGGGGAACAGCTCCCTGCGGCTGGATGCGGATGTCGGCGGTGCTCAGCCGGGATGCGGCTGCCCGGGGACCGGGACGAGGGGGGGGTCCGTGCCCTCGATGCGGCCGTGAGCACCCTCCGGAAGAGCTCGGTGCGCCCCCCCGGACAGCTCCGCGCCCTCTCCCCACCCCACCCCCGGTGTCCCGTCTGTGCACCCCCAGGGGGGTCTGTGGTCCTCCGGGGATTGCGGCCGTGCGTGTCCCCCCCCCGCCCCGGGACTGGTCCATGCCCCCCTGGATGGGGTCTGCGCACGGGTCTGTGTGCCCGAGAATGCACCAGTGACCTCCCCCCGTGTCAGCACCAGGCCATGCAGCCCCCCGGGAAGGTCTGTTTACCCCCCCCTCCCGCCCCGGGACAGGGTCATATTCCCCCCACCAGTTCCATACCCCCCCCGGGCAGAGCTAGGCAGTGAGTGCAAGATGGGAGCTTTGATTTGGGGTCCTCCAGCTTGGGTTGGGGTTCCCCCCCAAGCCTGGCCCTGGGACCAGGTGCCATCCCCGTGGCCATGGCAGGATGGGGGTCCCCAGGGCGAGGCAGTGCAGGCAGGGCTGCTGCCTGCGGGAGAGTGACCCACTTAGTGTCCTCCCAGGACGCGGTCGCCCATGGCAGGCGGCATCGCTGCTCCCCAAATGTCTCCTCCCCGGCGGCCGCAGGCTCCGCGCGCTGGCAGGGCAGCGGGTGGCGTGCCCGTCACCGGCACGCTGCAGCTCCCGTGACCTTATCCCGGAGACACAAGGTGAGCGGCACGGCCACGGTGTGCTGGGGGCGCGGGTGGACGTGGGGGACAGATCTTGCGCATGGGCCAGGATGGTGCAGGGCTCCATCCCCACCCTCTGCCCAGAGGACCCCCTCATGCGGATTTGGTGATGGCACCGAGTGCTGTGAGGGGGCTGGGGGCCGCTCTCACGGGCAGCGGGGTGAGAAGGACCCCATGGGGCAAAAGCAGGGTCCAGCACCCCATGGCCAGCCGGGACTTTGGGGGTAGCAAAAGCGGCACTGGGGACCCCTCCACACCTCGGCCACGTCTTTTCCTGTGACCTTGGGCAGGAAAACCCCTCCTGCACCCTGAGCCAAGGACTGGTGGTGAGTGCCCACCCCATGTACTGCCCCGGTTTGCATGCTGGCGCACACGCATGTCCGAGCTCTGCCGGCCGCTGCTGCCCGGCTGTGCCCGCTGGCTGTGCCCCCCCGCTGTGCCCCCACCCCGCTGCCCACGCCGCCGGCTGGACCACGCCGCTGCTGGCAGGGCGTAAATAATTCAGGGTGGGTGAACTCACCCTGCCAGCGTCACCTGAGCCACTGCAGGCAGCACCGTCACCCACCTCAGCACCCCAGCGCTGGGCCCGACATGGGGACTGTGCCCCAGGATGCAGGATCGGCCCCGCTCCGGGGGTGGTGGCTGGCTGGCAGCCTGGCGCCGTCCCCAGCTTTCGCCCACGGTGCCAGGACAGGGAGGCCTTTCAGAGCCTGGCGCTGCAGCCCCCTCCCGACGGCGGCTCAGGCAATGAGTTTGTCAGGTCTCAGCCCAGCTGGTTGCTGGGGGGAAAGGGGACAGGGATGGAGAATTGCTCCGCTGCCCCAGTCCAGAGGGGTCTGGGTGTGCCCGGAACTGGGGTGCGTCCCCTGGGATGAGCTGCCAGGGCAGGTTTGGCATTTCCTGTTTTTTGGAGCGGCAGGTTCCCGTGTGGGCAGCGCTTCAGCCCGGGGACCTTCCCAGCCCTGGGGCTGCCCGAGAGGCCACGACATCCCCTGGGCATCGGTCCACCCATCCTGTCCTGATTCTACTGTCCTGGCTCAGGAGGGGAAACTGAGGCAGGGAGTTAGCTGGGCATGCTGCCGGTGTGGGGCAGGGAGAACTGGGGTCCTGTGGGGGATCCCCCCTCTCTAGCACAATTGAGGACCCTTGTTCTGCCAGCCCTACTGGCTCTGGGCAGCATTTTGGGATGAGGCCGGTGCCCATCCACCCTGAGAGGCACAATGGGGATGGCTGGGCACAGGGACTGCACCGTCCCCATGGCATGGACACCCCGCAGCAGGACAGGGGCTGTGTCCTTGTGCAGGACCCAGCCAGGTGGTGACAAGGGGACCCTGGGGACCGTCCCCATCCTGCCTCCCAGCAGCAGAGCAGGGCCTCCCCGGGTTTCCATGGATACCAGCTGCTTTTTTCGCTCTCCCCATTTTTCCTGCGGTTTCCCATCTCCCGGAGCCACAGCCTTCCCAGATCCCCCGCCGAGGGGCTGCGGGCAGAGGTGAGCGGCTGGGGGGGGCTGCAGGGGGGCATCCCAGGGCATCCTGCAGTGGCCAGCACCCCAGGGGTGCCAGGATGCGCCACCGGCCCCTCCCCAGCAGCTGTCGGGGCCTTTTTGGGCACCCTGAGCTATCGGAGGAGAAACCTGAGCCACAGCCAGCGTCACCACGAGCGGGGCCGTGACCTGCTGCCACCGCCGCTGCTGGGGACGGCCACTGCCGGTGACGCGCCGGGGGTCCCCGCATCCATCCCACGCGCCGCTGGCTGAGTCGTGGCTGTTTCGGGCTCCGGTTCCCAGGGCTTCAGGTGGGAGATTCCCTGTGGGGTCTTGTGGCCACTCACACCTCCCTCCCTCCATCTCTCCCTCCCTCCCTCTGGCAGATAAACTCTTTGGGAAGCGACTGCTCCAGGCTGGGCGTTACATCATGTCCCACAAGGCCTGGATGAAAACGGTGCCCACGGAGAACTGTGACGTGCTCATGACCTTCCCGGGTAGGGGGATGTCTGGGGTACCCAAGGCAGGGGCTGGCAGTGCCGGCGTGGAGCACTGGGCTGGCAGCATGGAGCTGCCATGGGGATGGGGGATGTGATGAGGGATAGGGACTGGGGGAGGGCTGTGCCGGGAGACGTGGGCACCCCAGTCCCTGCCATGGTGCTGACTGCTGCCGCCCAGACACCACTGATGACCACACGCTGCTCTGGCTCCTGAACCACATCCGCCTCGGCATCCCTGAGCTCATCGTCCAGGTCCGGCACCACAAGCACACCCGTGTCTACGCCTTCTTCGTCACCGCCACCTATGAGAGGTAGTGTCCCCAAGCCGCCTCCCCAGCCCCCACCACATCCCCCGCCGTGTCCCCAGCCCCGTGTCCCCTCGCCCTGCAGTTTGCTGCGTGGTGCTGACGAGATCGGGCTGCGGAAGCCGGTGAAAACCGAGTTCGGCGGCGGCATGAGGAGCTTCTCCTGCGAGGAGGATTACATCTACGAGAACATCGAGAATGAGCTTTACTTCTTCACCTCTCAGGTGGGATGTGGGGGGATGCGGGGAGGCGGGGACCTGGGGCAGGGTCCTTTCCCCCACCCAGTGAAAAGGGGATCAGGGAGCCCCAGACCAGTTGGGGACTGATCCAGCCATCCCCCAAGCTGGGACAAGGAGGGTCTGGGGAGGGGACCGGACAGGAACAAGGGCTGGGGACGTGGCCGTGGCAGAAGGTGGGTTGGAGGCCGGGCAGTGGGACCATCACTCCGCTCTCAACTGCACTGCGGTGCCGCAGGAACGGCAAAACATCATCAGGTACTGGCTGGAGAACCTGCGTGCCAAGCAGGGCGAGTCGCTGCACAACATCCACTTCCTGGAGGGACAGCCCATCAGTGAGTATGGCACAGCACCACCAGCCCACCGCCCCACTCCCCTGCCCAGCACGTGCCTGAGCTGTGCCAGAGGATGTGAGCCCAGCAAGGGTCCCCTCTCAGCGCGTGTCCCTGTCCCCAGGGGCAGTGGCCGTGCCATGCTCTGGCTGGGCAGTGCCGGGGTTTGGCACAGAGCCCTGATGTGCCACGGCCACCCCAAACCCCACCATGCCAGGGCCACCCGGGGACACGCATAGGGACACCAGGGTGGGCTGGCAGCATCCCCACAGCCTGTGCCTCACCCTGTGCCCCGCGGCGCAGTCCCGGAGCTGGCGGCCCGCGGTGTCATCCAGCAGGTCTTCCCACTGCACGAGCAGAGGATCCTCAAGCGGCTCATGAAGTCCTGGGTGCAGGCGGTCTGCGAAGCCCAGCCACTCGGTGAGGTGCTGGGGTGGGGTGGGTGGCCTGGGAAGGCGGGGGGTCTGGAGGATCCCGGCCCCACTCATGCCCTCTCCCCTTGGTCCCCGCAGATGAGATCTGCGACTATTTTGGGGTGAAAATCGCCATGTACTTCGCCTGGCTGGGTTTCTACACCTCAGCCATGGTGTACCCTGCTGTCTTTGGCTCCATCCTCTACACCTTCACCGAGAGCGACCAGGTGAGAAGGGCTGGGAAACGGGGTAAGTCCCAACATTTGGGGGCCCTGGGGGGAGTTCCCATCCCTCCTTGCTCCAGGTCTTCCCAATGAGGCTTTAATGCTGTAATTGAGGCTGAGCTGGGATGCTCCCAAGCCCACGGTGGTGGGGGCCAGGGCAGCACCATGCAGCTCCCCAGGGCTGGAAGGGTGTCAGGGATGGAAGAGGACCGACCCCAGTGCAGTTGGTGACATCCGTCCCACAGACCAGCCAGGACATCTGCTGCGTGGTCTTCGCCATCTTCAACGTCATCTGGGCCACCCTCTTCCTTGAGGAGTGGAAGCGCCGTGGGGCCGAGTTTGCCTACAAGTGGGGGACCTTGGACACCCCGGCCGAATCCATCGAGGAACCCCGGCCCCAGTTCCGGGTGAGCCCTGGGGAGGGGGTGCCCATGTTTGTGGGGGGTGTCCCTGGGGCTGGGGTCCAGCTGAGTGGCCCACCCGCCCACCGTGCCCCCAGTGAGCCACCAGGGCTCAGTGCAGAGACCCGGTCCCTTTGTGACACCCCCTTCCCCTGCACCCCGAGGAGCTCTACGCTGGGTCCCACCAGCGCTGGGGTCACAGGGGGATTCCCCACTATGGGAAAGTCACACACTGCTGTTCCCCCCACAAACCCTAGGGCATTAAGAGAATCAGCCCCGTGACCAGCGCAGAGGAGTTTTACTACCCACCGTGGAAACGGCTGCTCTTCCAGTGCCTGGTCAGCCTCCCCGTCTGCCTCGCCTGCCTCTCCTGTGTCTTCCTCCTCATGCTGGGCTGCTTCCAGCTCCAGGTGGGTCCTCATCGTGCCTGTGCCAGGCTGCCAGCCCCACCATCCCTGTCCCCATCCTTGTCCCCATCCCTGTCCCCATCCTTGTCCCCATCCCTGTTCTCATCCCTGTCCCCGTCCCTGCAGGAGTTTGTGCTGAGCATCCAGGAGCTGCCCCGGATCATCCGCTTCCTCCCCAAGATTGTCCTGGCCGTCATCGTCACCGCCTGCGACGAGGTTTACAAGAAGATTGCGTACTGGCTGAATGACATGGGTGTGTGGGGGTGGCACCCGGGGTGCTCCCAGGGGGAGTGGGACACCCCCCCGACCCCCCCTCCTCTGCTTTGCAGAGAACTATCGCCTGCAGAGTGCCTACGAGAAACACCTCATCATCAAAATCGTCCTGGTGAGGGGGCAGGGGCAGCCCCGGGGGGGGACAGAGTGGCTGGGGGTGTCCCAGCAGCTGCCCTGCGCTCACACCACCCCTTCTGCAGTTTCAGTTTGTAAATTCATACCTGAGTCTTTTCTACATCGGTTTCTACCTCAAAGACATGGAGCGGCTGAAGGAGGTAAGGGGCTGTGCCGGGGGGCAGCGGGGCTGGCCTGAGCCCCGCCCCGGTGTCACCCAGACAGACGGACAGACGTCCTCATGTCCTCGACCCACCCGTGCCACCGATTCCCCCTCACCCTCCCTGGGGGCCGGTGTCCCCGTGTGCCCCTGCCGCAGTCCCTGGCTGCTGCTCTCCTGGCTGGAGGCTGCGCCAGATCCCCAGCTCCTGGTCCTGCTCACCGTCTCTCTCTGTCTGTCTGTCTGTCTGTTCTTCTGTCCCTTCCGCAGCTCCTGCTCATCTTCTCTCTCTCCCAAAGCCTCGTGCGTCAGCTCAAAGAGGCTCTCCTTCCCTTCATCCTCCTCCACCTCCACCTCTCTCTCATCTTCTTTAAGGGCCTCCTGGGCTTTTGCTGGAGACTGGGAGTATCCAAAGTAGGAGCGGGGAGGATGGGGGGCCGGGCATCCTCCTGCACCCCACCCTGGGACCCCTCCACTGTCCCCAGGAGGGAGACGGGTGTCCCTAACCCTGGCTCTGCTCCAGCTGGCGGTGGAATGTGTGGCCACAGCACCACAAGGTCCCATCCCATCAGCTGTCACCGACTGGGGGTGGGGGAGGTCACAGGATGGGGGCGGAGTGGATACATGACACGGGGTTTGGGTGTCCCACTCTGCCAGCACGGCCACGGGGAGGAGCAGGGACCCGGCAGGGTCTGGCGATGGGGGTGCAGGGATGCAGGCACTCCCCCCTCCGTGTGATGTCATGCGTGTGCCCCCCCAGCCCTGTGACAGCGTGGGCTCCGTGTCCCCACGCAGATGCTGGCCACGCTGCTCATCACCCGCCAGTTCCTGCAGAACGTCAGGGAGGTGTCGCAGCCCCACCTGTACCGGCGGCTGCGCCGGGGGGACCTCAGCCTCCACAGCCTCCGCCAGCTCAGCCACGCAGTCCTCCGCCTGCTAGCCCCCCGCCGCCACCCCCCAGTACCCCCTGAGGGGCTGCGTGGGGAGAAGTGTCTGAATGGGGGTTGCGGGGTGCCGGAGGAAGAGGAGGAGGAGGAAGAGCAGCACGAGTCGGATTCGGAGGAGGAGAGCGCCCTGGACTGCGGGTTGAAGCTGAAGAAGGTGAGCTTCATCGAGAAGGCGGAGCGGCGCGGCGGGGAGCCTGGCGGCCCCGAGGAGGAGAGCTTCCTTGAGGAGGGCAGCCCCACCATGGTGGAGAAGGGCATGGACCCCAGCTCCGTCTTTGAGCTGTGCGAGGATGAGGAGGAGGCTGAAGGTCCCCCTGGCAGCCCGGTTAAGGTAGCAGACCCAGCAGTGGTCCCACGGGCCGGCCGGAGGAGGCGGGCGGCTGAGAGCCGGGAGGAGGAGGATGGTGAGGAGGAAGGGCGGAAGCGCAACCGAGCATCGTGGATCGACCCGCCGGAGGAGGACTACTCCACGCAGCTGACGCAGGCGGAGGTGGAGAGCTGCATGAAGAAGTATGAGGTGAGCGGTCCCGGAGGGGACACAGGGCTGGTGAGGTGCAGTGTAACCTCCCCTCTGATGCCTTGGAGGTTACACTGAATCACCCTAGCCCCATTGCAACGCGCTCCTCCTCATCTTCCTCCCCAGGACACCTTCCAGGACTACCAGGAGATGTTCATCCAGTTCGGTTACGTGGTGCTCTTCTCCTCTGCCTTCCCCCTGGCTGCCATGTGTGCCCTGGTGAACAACGTCATCGAGATCCGGAGTGACGCCTTCAAGCTGTGCACGGGGCTCCAGCGTCCCTTCGGCCAGCGGGTCGAGAGTATTGGGCAGTGGCAGGTGAGTTGGGGGGAGCTTGGGGGGTGGTCTCGGCTTCCCATAGGCTCATTCCTCGCACCATCGCTCTTGCAGAAGGTGATGGAGGCCATGGGCGTCCTGGCCATCGTGGTCAACTGCTACCTGATCGCCCAGTGCGGGCAGCTCCAGCGCCTCTTCCCCTGGCTCAGCCCCGAGGGAGCCATCATCTCCGTGGTGGTGCTGGAGGTACTGGGCTCGCGCCCGCTCCACGACTGTCTGTCACTGTGGGGGTCTCCTGGTGCGTGATGGGGCTCAGGCAGCCAAGGGCTCCTGCAGGCCATGCCCCACCCCTGCCAAATGGAGTCCCACCCCTAAGCCTTCTGCTCCAGCCCCAGGCAGTGGGTGCTGCCAGGCAGTGCCATGGTGCCCAGAATCCCCCAGGATGTTATTGTAGGATCTCTCTGCTCCTGCCCACCCATCCCTTGTGGGGTGCATTTTGGGAGGGGACAGTGGTGCCCGTGGGGCTGGGGTAGGGTTACTCATCCCACGCTCCTCCCTGCAGCACTTTGCCCTGTTCCTGAAGTACATTATCCAAGTGGCCATCCCTGACATCCCTGCCTGGGTGGCCGAGGAGATGGCCAAGCTGGAGTACCAGCGCCGTGAGGCCTTCAAGGTAGGTGATGCCATGGTGGGACCACCCCCCACCCGCCTCAGGGCTGAGCATAGAGCCGGGATGCCCTGTCCCTGTGGCCAGTGGGGGGTCCCCAGAGCATCTGAGGGCTGACACAGTTTCCTCGTTGGCAGAAGCACGAGCGGCAGGCGCAGCACCACTTCCAGCAGCAGCAGCGGCGCAAGCGGGAGGAAGAGGAGCGGCAGCGACATGCCGAGTACCAGGCCCGGAAGGAGCGCGAGTCCAGCCGCGACGAGGCCAAGCCCGAGGCTGCCGGGCAGGACCCGGCTCATGAGAAGAGCCAGAGCAAAGGGAAGGGCTCCGGGGGCTCCTCACATGGCTCCGACAAGCCCAAGCGACCCAGCTCCCTCCTGGCCACCAACAACGTGATGAAGCTGAAGCAGATCATCCCTTTGCAGGGCAAGTTTCTCTCCGGGGGGGCCGGGACCGGCAGCACCACCACTGCCAGGTCCCCCCAGTCCCCCACTGGCAGCGAGAACAAGCTCCCCGGCTTCCTCAGCTTCAAGTTCCTGAAATCCCCTGAGACTAAGCGGGACACGGGGACCGAGAAGGTTCAGTCGCCCACCAAGCCATTCAATCCCGGCAAGCTCTTCAACTTTGGCAAGTCCGAAGGGGCTGGGGGCAACGGTGCTGCGGCCACCGCCTCACCCCAACCCCGACCCGGCCCTTTGGCGGATGCAGGAGAGCGGCCAGTCTCCAGCAAGTCCCATCTCAATGGCGTGCCAGAGGAGGGGAGCCGAGAGGAGCCAGAAAGCCGGGCAGAGGAGGAGAGCGGCGGCTATAAACTGTAACTGGAGCTTTTAGGGGAGCAGGAGCGAGCGGCGCTGCCCATTCCCCCCTCCAGGCAGCCAAGGGGATTGTCACCCTCTCGCTTCCCCTTGCCATCCCCAGCCACAGGGAGCAGAGGGCTGGGCTGAGCTTTGGGGGGGACTAGCGCTGGCCCTGAGCTCTGCACCATCCCTCTCTGCTGCGACCCCTCGTGTCCCTTCAGCCCCTGCTGGGACCCACCGATGCCCTGGCTTGGCTCTGGCTGCATCCTGCACCAAGGACACCTGAGCACAGCGCTGTCAGGGTGAGCAGCAGCGGGGTCTGGCCATGGCTTCGGCTCAGAGCATCCCGGCAGGTTTCCCTCCCGTGCCCCTTCACACGCTCGCTGAAGGGAGGCGTCCTGCTCTGGCTCTGTGCCATGAGCCTGGCGTCCCAGCTGCCGGCACCAAGGAATCGGTGCGAGGAGACGCTGCGGTCCAGCCCAAGGACACACAGGGGAGCTCAGCGCTGCCAGACCCACCAGGACCATCCCACCGGGCTTGGTGCCACGTCTCCGACCATGTGGGAGCAGGGCCAAGAGGAGCCCAATTCACCCGTGCCTACAGCCTCTGCCATACAGCCATCGCCCGGGTCCCGCCAGCACCAGGCCTGTGCCCTGCTCCATCCTGCTCCTGGCAGCCTCTGCCTGGGATCTTTCCCAGCACCAGGCCCTTTTCCTGCCCAAAAACCGGATGGCTGTGAAGGGGCGGGGGGGGGGCGAATGGTGAGCGACACCCACCTGGATCCCCATGCATGGGCAGCATTTCTTGCACTAAACCCGAAAACAAAACCCCATGTGAGTGACTCTTCCCCTTCTTCGCCGCCGGCTCGAGGTGGAGGAGACCAGCGCTGGCTGCTCAGCGACCCAGCGACTGCTGTGCCAGCCGGGACAGCCCCTGCCCCTCTCCCCTTTCTTACGCTGTGGAGTTACTTCGCAATAAGGGCATGCAAGGAGCCGGGGAGAAGGACCGGGGTTTGGGAGGGGGGGTAAACACAAGCTCTGCACAAGGGCAGGGTGGGGGGGTGGGGTGTGGGAGCAGCTTCGCTTCTGCTGGGGCGATGGCTTTGCTGTCGCTGGATCTAGTCCTAGTGCTTTCAGAGCCGCCATCCTCGCTCCAGCTGCGTGGAGAGGGGGCTGCCATAAGGCTGCTCCTCACTTTTCAGCAGCTCTGCTTGGTGCTGCTTTGCTTTAGGGGCCAAGACGGGGCAGTAACACCCCAAAGCAGCACCCACGGGTGCCTCGGGTGGGCACAGCCAGCCCCTCCAGCTCCCTCCTGCCCCTTGCCACCAGCTCTGCTCTCTGCCCACCAACCATTTCCAAAGCAAGCAGGGGAGAGGTGGGAAGGGGGGGCTGCAGGGCAGCCACCCCATCACTGTGCCTGCTCCAGGCCCGGGTGGTCAGGCGGTGGCTGTGCACCCCTCCCTCCCCAAGGCCTGAGCTGTAGAAGATGTCAGGTTGTTGGTTTTTTTCCCCCACCCTCTTTCCCTGCATCACCGAAGTTGTTTTGGGTCTTTGAATCAAGCCATTTTATTGAGCAATAAGGGCAGGAGAGGGCGATGACTCCGTCTGCTGGGAGCCAAGGGGCTACCAATGCTCCAGCACAGGCAGGGAGATGCTCTCCAGGGCCAAGGGCACTGTGTCCCCCCTGCCAGAGTGGGACGAGATCCCCAGGACAGCCATGAGCTTTGCTGTGCCCAGGACACCAAGCTCCCCAGAGAGCTCTCTTCTCCCCAGGGAACAGGGGGCTCCTGGTCCCCCCTCGTCCTCCCACACCAGCCAGGAGCAGAGGAAAGATTTCTGGGGCAAAGACATGGAAAAGGGAGAGCTAGGAAACTAGGGCACGCAGGTCCTGGGCAATCCAGCGAGACCAGCACCGTGCCCTGGAGCAGCAGCACCACATCAAATGGTGGAAGAAGCCTCCAGCCTGGCTGGGGACAGCCCAGGTAACCCAAACCGCCTCGGCACCCTGCCTGCACCCACCCCAGCTCACCCCCTGGCTCTCTGCCTGCACACCCCCTGCAGCAGGCAGAGCTGCGGGCAGGGACACGGGAAGGGATGCGGAGCGCTCTCCCTCTCTCTGTCCTATTTCCTTTTGCTGCTGGGTGGTCCAGCTTTCATCTCCACCCCTCCTAAACACACAACCGGGCTTAAGAGAAGTTTGTTTTAGCCCATTTCCCTCCTGGTACCATCTCTCCCCTCGCTGGGGAGGGCAGGGCCCTGCTGCTGCCCAGACCCTGCAGTCCAGGGCATTTTTAAACATTTCTCTACACAAAGTATTTCTACCTGTCTGGTATCTCCAGCTTCCAGGCACTTACCAGACAAAGGAGGGAAGAGTTCAGCTGTTTTGGTTTTGTTTCTCTTGGGTTTGGGTTTTGTTGGGTTTAGGGTTTTTTTTTCTCCTTGCTGTGTTTTCTTTCTTCAGAAATTAAAAGAAATGAAGTGGGTTAATTTATTTCTTTTTAATTTATTTTGTCATATTTTTGTAAAACCTGCAGAAATGCAATAAAAATATATTTCAACAAGCCTGAGGCATGGGGTTTGCGTGTTGTGGAGGCTCAGGGGAGAGGTCTTGGGTCTCCCAAGCCCTGGGGGAAGGGGACATTGGGGACATTAGGGGCAGTGTCACCCACCCTTCACAGTCATCAAACACAGCGACACAAGGAGGGGCCCCAGCAGCAGCCACACGACAGCTCTCGGATATATTATCAGGTAGAGGAAGAACAAAGAAAGTTATAATCCTCTAAATTCTGCAAATTTATTATACACAGTATCAAACATGGAATAGTTTAAAAAAGAAAAAGAAAATAATCCAATGGGCATGACATTGAGCCGACAGAGTTTACAGTCGCCCCACGAGGGCAGCCCTCCCGCCAACACGCAGCTTCCCAAGGGAAAACCACCTTCTCCCAGTCCCACGAGACTATTTTTGCAAAAGGAGGAAAATTCACATTGCAAAGACAGGCTGGGAGTTACACAGACTCACAGGCTCCACACCGCGCTGCAGAGAAACAAACCAGCCCAGGCTGGCAAGTGCCACAGGGACTGGAGGGCTGCGGGTGGCAGAGCTCTGAGCCGCGCTCGGACGGGCGCCGAGTGTGGGACTGGCCCAGCACAGGCTGGTTTAACTGAAAACACCCAACAGAGCTCATTAATGGCACACTGATTAATGAGAAATGAACGCACTTGGCAACCAGCATGGCCGTAGCACCGACTCAGCTCTGACCACCCGCTGGGGCTTCATGTCGCTTCTCACAGCGGGGGGGTCAGTCACCCTGCGCCCCTCTGCCCCCCAGAGCCAGCGCTGCTGCCCGGCCCGCGCCCTCCGTCGCGCTCACCCACCGCTGACCAAAGTGAGGGGAGAGAAGGTGACCTGCTCGATACCCCACACCTCAGAGAATAAACCAAAAGCAGGGCCCATCCTGGGCTCACAGCGCTGCGATGGCACCGATGAGCCCACAGCCACGAGCCGCCCTGGGGACGTTCACAGAGCTGAACCAAACTGTCACTGCCAGTCGGTGGCCAGATGAAGTTTGCTTTGGTCACAAGGACGTTCAAAGGAGAGGTCTAGGAGGAGCAGCACCCATTGCCACCCTCCTAGCAGCAAGGCAAGAGATCAGACAGGGAGCTGCAGAAAGCCACGGGCAGCCACCCACCCTGCTGCACCCCCTGACTCAGCCACTCACCTCCCACATAGAAACAAATAAAAATTAAAAAATCCTGACTTGAAGTTGGGTCAAGTTTCACCAGCGCTGCCCTTCCATTTCCCCAGCTGAACACGTACTTTTGGGTTTACACCAGAAAAACCTGGAACTCTACCCCAAAGGTTAAAGCCACACAGACCCTTGCCAAAATATTTTTGATTCCTAGAACAACCCAGTTCTAAACTCACACACAGGGAGCCTCAGTTCTTCTTATGTGGGGACACACTAGAAGAGTTTTGCCTTTAAAACCAGTCACAGAGTTAAAGAGAACATGAAAGCCAGCCTTTTGCTCCCTTATTTCAGTTACCAAGACACCCCTCTTGCTGCAGGGAGGGTGCGGCCTTCTCAGGAACTCAACTTACACTGTTTTCCCCCATAGTTAAAAACCCCAAACCACAAGGTTCTACAATTCCTATCTCCCAAGTCATCCCAAGCCAGTACACCAGTACGCTGCTGGTGCTGGGTGTCTTGCCAGGGCTAAGAAAACAAGTCACATCTACCAAAACGATCCTCTTCATGAAATAAAAACCCCTTGTTGTCCACCTTAAATACTCCTGTGTTGAAGAGTTTAAAGCCACAAGAGTCCTGGTGCAGGCTGCATCACAGGCTCTGGCAGACGGGGAGCCCAGCAGCTCCCTCCCTCCTCCTCTCTTGGTCTGGATTTCCATCCTGTGGCTCACTGTTTTTTGTGGGTTTGGGACTTGCAAACTCCCCAAGTTCCACTAACAGCCTTCTGCAGCTCTGCCATACAAAACCAAACCTGATCTTTTGCAGGTTTATGGGCTGGAGGGAACCCCAGGAAGTGGCCTCCAGCTTCCAGCTCGAAGCACAGGCGATGCTGGTTGCTCAGGGCATCGTTACAGGCTCAGGAAGCTCCCAAGGACAGAGAACTGGAAACACCTTGTAAGCTGAACACCCCAATGTTACCTGAGCAAAGACACTCTGACCAAATAACCTGAGCAGCAAACCCCAGGAGCCACACACCAGTGCAAACACACTGGGGCACTGCTGCTCAGATGCAGTGACCCGTCCCCTCTGCTGTAAACTCATGGAACATGTGAAAATCTATCACTTCTTCCAACGTTTGCACACCTCTACCTCTTCAGTGAGAAGGTTTTTTACTATTTCTCCCCTAAAAAATAAAAAGTGATCACATATATACTGGTATAATGAATTAACCTAAAGGAAACTTTAGTTTCCCTGCACATCAGCCACTGGCCTAAGTTTAATGCTAGGAAAAGGCAGTGCCTAAAGTTTAAATATTCTAAACATGCCCAGCATATATCAAATCGTGTTGGGCACAAGCTCCAGTGCTGTTTAGTACAGGACAGACACCCACGAACAGGACAGTCTGCTGGAAGCCAGGCTGCTCTCCGCATCCCCCAACTACAAGAAAGATCTTTCTGCTGCTTTGACTTTTGAGTGAAGATGCACAATTCAACTAAAAAAACCCCAAAATTCTGATCTCTGACAAGTATCTCAAGTTTTTACGGAAAAGCCCCAAACCTATAGCAACAAACAATAAAAATACTGCTATGCAGACAGGTACAAAAAACCCCTGAGGGTCACTACATCTCAGTCACTTTGTAACGAGAATTGGAAGTCAGAGGAGCTCGGTATTGTACAAAGAGTGCGGTCAGCAGACCCCCAGGGTTTGGGGGTTTCAATATGTTTTGTTGCTGTTTTCAATGCACTAAGGCACCAGGAGGTCACAGTTAGGCAAAGATCTTCCAAACCCAGCACACTTGCCGTGCACAGGGTTACAGAGAAGTGAATTTAGGAGTGAAGAGCAAGAGCTGGAGGAGCTCCCCACAGCAGCACAGAGAGCAGGCGGAGGAGGAAGAGAGCTCTCGCTTCGTGGGGTTTGTATCAGAAATCTGCTCTGCCTGTACACAAAACAACTAAACCAAAGGACCCAAAACCCAAACAACCAACCAACCAGTGCTGCCAAGTCGTGCCCCTTTGAAGACTTGTTTCTGCATCGCTTCAGAACTACTTAAAAAGGCAACTTTAACCTCCTAAAAATACCTGAAATATTTCAAAGGCTCCCATCACCAACAAGGTAATTTTTTTTAAGAGACACGGTGGGAACAAAGACAGGGGTTACAACAGAAAGGAACTGCCAACTCTCTTTAATAGTACATCACTCTGTCTAGCAGAGAAGTCAGCAAAGCTCAAACCTTGCCATACCAGTCAAGAATTATACAGCATTTTACAACTTTAAAGCACTGTACAAACATTACTGCAAGGCTGCGGCTCTCAAGCTTTGCTAAAGACACGGATTGGTCACACTTTACCACCAGCTGCACGTCCGTTTCCTCTTTCAGTATCTCACAGCTCTTCAGAGGATTCTTCAGTTTCAAATAATCCCCAGTCAGCACCGTGCACGTCGCACAGAGCACTTTTGGGCGGCGGTAACTCTGGGAACAGTCCCTCTGCAGTTGCCAGAAAGTCACGTGGAAACCCAAGTATATTTTATCTTCACCAACACAGTTGGCATTTTCAATGACATTCCAGTAATTTGGAGGTTACTGACGTAGGAAAAAGGGTTTTTGAGGCAGATAGAAAGTTCTAAACTACTCAGTGTGAAGTTAAAATCACTTGCTGCATCAGAAACTCGGTGCCTAATGTACATTTAGAAATGCACCGTGAGCTGCGCTCTGCTCCTCCTAAGGTTCTGCCTGGCAACGCACGGTTATCAGCAACAGTTTATCTCCCTCCGTGTGCCCTTCACTCCCAAGCCTGACTGTGTGGCACCCCCCAGCCGGACAGGGACACCGTGGAGAAGGGGAGAGCACAAACCCCCAAAGCTCGCAGCCACTGCAGCCGCTCAGAACCAGGGTCTGTCCAGGATCTCTGGAAAAAAAACAACATCCGTGCGGTTTCTTGGTGTTTAGGGTTTGTGAATGAGGAAAAAACAGCTATAAACGCAACGATTTAAACTAACACAGTGTGAAGTCAGCTTCTCACGGTAAAGCAGACAAGACATGGGTACTAAGCTACACCTTTCCTGTCCCCGTCAGGTGATGATGCTCATTTCGGTTTAGTCTCTGCACCTCCAACTCCACCCAGACGACATACAGGACTCCATTCTGGCTCTCACTGAAGAGTCAGCGAAGGTTTACAGGCAACAGGCACTGAACTGTCACAGTCCCAAAGAGATGGGTCTTTGACAGAGACCATGGAAGCTTGCATTTTGATCAGCTCCAAGTCCCGGACTCCGCTGCAGACACGTCGCTATCACAGGGAAACACAACACCCCGCTACTCAGAGCCAGCGGGTGAGATCTGGTCGCTGAGGTGCTTCCTGACTCATCCAGCCAGGCGCTGCCCACAGAGTGCCTACCCAACTCCACTCCGTCAGCCGCTGCTCAAACACACTGTCGATCAGATACTCAGAGCAGGGTAAGGCTATCCTTTTATTCCATCGGAGAACTTGCACACATCAGTCCACTCAAGACCAAGAGACGGTTAGAATTTAAGGACAACAAAAGCAACACACCTTTCACTTGCATTCTCCATGACCACTGATGCATGAGAGAACGTATGCTGCCCAATGACTGTGGCCCTTACAGAACAGGCCAAAAAAATACAACTGATATATCAAGTTGACAACACGTTTGCTAAGATCAACAGAACCCTAAAAGGACACCCAGGATGAGGGGGGTTTGGTGGGGGGTTTTTTTGTTGGGCTTTTTTTTGTGTAGTGCCAGTTTCAGAATATTTGAGAAAAATTGTGAGGCCCCACACCTAGGGCTGGGCATGTCCAAAGTAGAGTTACCCACCTGTAATACATACGTTAATGGGTACATGAACTGGAAAGCCTGTCACCACCCAAGGGTTCTGTAAGAACCCACATCTCCCACCTAGGCTCCCGTAGTTAGATCTGGCTGATTAGGTAACAGATTCAACAAAACCTGTGGAAGTGACAGTGTATATTTTTAGCAAGGAGGAACTAAGGTTGTACTACATCGTTTACTGAATTGTTCCACCATCGCTCTGTAGGTTTTACGGCATAAATAAAAAATGGAGGGGGCAGGGAGGGGGGAAATAAATACATTGGCTCCTACGAAGTCAGAAGTGGTTTGGGCTGCATAGTGGAGGGGTGAGAGATGGGGCAAAATTTACACACTTTGAGACAAAACAGGAAGCGCCTGCAACACAGTAGAGGAGAAAGGCAAGAGTTTAAGTGTCCTCGTTCATATCCTGGCTGTCTGTCCGAGCGATTTTCCGTGGTGGCGCCGAATTCTCACCTTCTATTTCAACTTGCTCTTGATCTCTCTTCTTTGCTGCATTCTGTAGGGACAGAGAAAGTCACAGTGAAACTGTCCAAAGCCTCAGCTGCTGGTGGGAGCTGGCGTCAGTAGAAGGTTTTGTTTGTGAACATTTCTGGATGGAACATAGTGTCACTCGACACACCGGACAGACACTGAAGAGGATTTTGCCCAAAGCCAAAAGGTGCTTGCGCCTTCTAGGCTGTTCTTTGAATTTGAGGGTGGGACTAAACCACCAATCATTGATCTCAGACCCTTTTATTTATAGATCTCAAATACTGCGTGAACATGAGTAAGATGCTCTTTCCCATTGCTCTGAGTCAGTCCCTGAACTCACCACAATCTCCCAAAGCCTCCTGTCACAGACAAGACACCACCTTTTCAGCTTTGAGGTTCTTTATAACTTTACCTCTCTGTGGTCCCCCACAGCCTCTGCTCTGCCTGTGATCACACTCGCAACTTCCACATCTCTGCAGCTGAATCATCGCCTTGTTCAGAGTCCTCCCACCCCACATACCCCAGCCTCAAACCCCAGCTAGAGCAGACTGATGGGTGTGCTCCTCATACAAGAGCTCAAATCTTGTACCCAAAGCGCTCACACAGCCTCCTTAGTGCATTCCCGTTCGGCACAAGCTCATCTGTCTTCCCCTAACAGGCCCAGGAGGTAAGCGCAGCTTTACCCCAGCTGTAAAGCAGGTGCTGAGGCACAGGGAGACCCATTTCCCAAGGTCACAGAGGGAAACCACAGTAAGCAGGAGACGTATCTGCAGCCTCCAAAGTTCCAGACTAAACATTGAGTTAAAATCCCTTAAATTGAAAGGGAAGAAAGAAATTGGTGGTGGTTTGTTTATTTCTTTTTAAAGAAGCGTTGTGCAGAGTCAGAGCATCCTGACACCATCTTTTACTGAAGCACACTTCGCACTTGCTTTTAATTAATCTCCAATATTTTGATTGTGATTAATATTCAGCTCGATTAACCCGAGTTAGCAAATCAAGACAAGATACTAAGAAAACACAGCCATACCTTTTTGTCCCATTGCTGATGTAAATAACGCAAAAGTATATTTGTCTTTTCTGTTACTATGACTGCAAAAAACAAAAAAAAAAGACACATTTTAAAGACAACTTGTAGAATGCTGCAGCCATCACGTTACTTCACATGCTAAGCAGGGTCCTGTTTAATCAAAGGGCAGGGACACCCATCACTTCGTAAGAAAGAAAACCCAAAAGCTAGACCAACGTGGCGGTGACAGCGCAATCCTATCAGTTGATCTGAAGTTTAAAACATGAGACATTCTGCACATGCCAGATTTTTCATATCAGAACAGAATAAAGTTATGAAAGCACAGACTTTGGCAGGGCAGACTTACTTTGTTCAGATGGATATTCTCTCGTGGGAAGATATACCGACGGTCTTCTGTTCTGTAGAAGAATTAGAACTGTTAGTGATGGACGAGCGCAAAATGGTGATTTTTAACCCAAGCACAGCTAAACCACTCCAAAACCCTTCACTAACGCAGACTACAGGTGCACGGTGATGTTCTGCCCTGCTAGGTGACACTGTGTGGCTGCAGCTTTTTCAGAACACACATATAGAGGAGGAAGTCTGCTTTTCTTACGTTTTTCAGGGCGTAAGGCTGCTATTAAAGAATGCATACATACAGCAAACACCACAGATGTAGTCTGGCTGATGCCAGGGCACATTCCTCATCAAAGCAAGCAGGAAGCTTTCCTTGCCAATCTCAGCTCATGAACTACGATCTTACAGGGGTGTTTTAGAAAAAAAAAAAAAACCCAACAATTCATTTTCAAGTTTCTTTCCCTCTGGCATCCTTTGAGCCACGCAAAACCAACCCAAACAAACCCTCCCCCGAAGCACCCAGCTGTGGCAGTACTTACTGATGCTTTACATACAGAGTCCGCATGGAACCTGCTGAAGTTGCTTTTGTTGTAGACTGGTAATCCTTTCAAAAAATCTGCCTGAAGAGACACAGAAGTAGGTGAGGAACGAAAGACTGATGTTCTGGTTGTTTACTTTGCGCCAATTCTTGAAGGAGTCAGCCGTGAAGATAAACTGCAGGACCTGAAGGATGCTGGCAGGTCCCAGCTAGCGAGAAGGGGAACCACCACTGACGCAGCAGACCAGAATTCACAGCAATTTACCAGCACAAACCATGACATCACGTGAAAAACTCTGGCTGCACTGACACATGAAGCCCTTAAGCATGATGCCGTATCAAACCAGTCGCTCTTTCCACTTCCCAATTAAAATTCTTCCTCACAGATGAAGGCTGGTTCCACTGAGCAGTACAGCACCCAATCCTTATCTCATGCTTATCAGCCCGGCCCAGCGTTTTCTCTCGAGTTGGGTGGTTGTTTTTTTTGAAGGATCACACACCCTTAGTCAGGGCTACTGGTACAGAAATAAAACAAACCAACCCAAGTTTTGACTGAAAGTGGTTATATCACCACTCACAACAAAGCTGTTGATCACACAGGCCAGCAAAGGTATTTGCTAAACTTCGGCAGGAACCCCACAGAGCCTTCTCCATTTAATTAAGCTGTAGCAGAGTGAAACAGGAATTTCTTTTCTCCAAAGAGAAAAAGGAGGGTGGGAGGAGAATATTACAGGGTCAGAAGAGAAAAACTTAGAGCAGAGATAAAGAAAGATGCCCAGCAATGTCTTTAAAGCAAAAAGAAAATGAATAATAAATGTCAGATGTAGCTGTGCGATAAGCAGGAGAGAGAGGCCCCAAGACAGTCCCTTCCAAGGTGTCAGACCCCACCTGCACTGTAACCATACTGCCTTAAAGATCCAGGGTCTGTTCTACCCAACACCCCAGGACATCTATCGCCTTGTTTTTAAGCAGTTTGGAAAGGACAGTGAAGCAGCAGCTGGAAAGTCTTAATTTCAGTGTTGGAAGCAACAAACAGACACTACTGCTAGAGAGCTATTAGGCCAGGAGACATTGTTTTCATTTAAACAGAAGTTATTATTTTTATTAACACTGCATCTTTAGCTCCAGACAAAGAGCTATAATTAGCCAAACCAGATTATATTGTTCATACTTTTGTTCTTACTCTACCCACGTTCTAGTTTCCACATCCCAGCCTTCCTGTGTGCCTGGTTTTAGAAATAACCTGGTTAAAATAATGGACCTGGGTTTAAACAGCAAGCTTCAGATTTCTCTTGCCTGCCTTAACCCACACAGCACCAACCCTGTTTTGTCATGCCCTCACACTCAAGTTCTCCAGGACAGTGCCCACAGCTCACAGCACAGCTGAGCTCAGGAATAAGGCAGGATCTTCCTGCCATGCCCTAACAGGGGTCCCAGGTTGTGCTCTCAGCTCACCCCTTCCCACACCTGCCCCAATGGGTTTTTCTCTGTTCATCTCTTCTCACTGACATGCACACTCAGTAACCCATTTGCTACATGAGGATTCACAGGCTGAAAAGGATGAGGAACCTTTTAACAACTTTAACTGACAGTGCCAGACAGAGTTTCCTCCACATAGCCCAGATTTAAGAATTACTAATTGTGTGACGCGGTTTAGAAGGACTGAGGAGCTTTAAAAATATCTCTTTATGTTTCAAAGCATCTCGCCTTCCCATTGCATTAAATTTGCAGGCTTTTTACGACAAAGTAACCTGCTCTGCTACACCAGCTTCATCCAGGGAGAGACAGACACCTCCTCCATTTCTTTTATTGCAGGAAAATCCTAACAACTACTTGGTCTTATTATTGCTTACAAGAATGGAAAATAACTGTTCTCATTTAGGCACAGACAAGAAGTATCTCTGCAATAAGCTGCAGCTCACCTCAGGTTATTCCCTACTTTCCAGCCAGGGATGTGGTCTGGCAGAGCCCATGTTTCCCTGGAAAGAGGCTGGACGAGCTGGATTGCAGGTCTCACCAGGTACTCTGTGGTCTTTTAAAGGACTTTTTGCCCAGCAAGTCGTAAAAATACCATTAAAGTTATCAGTCAAAACATGGTTTAAAAGGTCAACGTGTGGGTTCCGTCCCGCCCCCCCCCCACCTCTCTACAAAATAAACTACTGAAGCAGGATATACACCGGCTCAGGGCACACCAAGCAAGCAGGATGGTTACCACACTCACACAACACCTAGAGACCTCAGCTCTAACAGCCACGAGCATCCCTGGCCCTCAGCCACCACCTTTCCTTTCCTCAGGCCACCAGAAGTGCCCAGCTGGCCAGCCGTACCTTAGCTAGAGCAGAACAAGAGGGACACTAAAACACCTGAGAGCACCAGATGGACATTCCTCCAACCTGGGCTCCAGGCAGCACGTTAAGGACTCGCCCCCAGCTTGACTGAAAAGCCTGGTTGCTGCAGACACACACCACACGTTACAATAACCATGCCACACAGCCGTTTCCAAGGCTGCGTGCTGACCCGACCTCAGAGAGCACCGAAAATGCCCCCTCGGGGGGAACCACCTGGAGTCGCATTGCTGGGTATTCAGAACCAGACAATACTCCAAGTGCAACGATCCTTATCTGCTCCGAGGGCACTAGGGAAATAAGCCACAGCAGGTCACTGCCGTGTTTACACACCTACAGCACAAGGTGCACCAAATCGTGCCTCCCATGGAGGGAACATTCCCCCCACCACGTGCCTTCTGGCACTGGTTAACCAGGGAGAGCGCGCCCCAGCCAAGCTGATGCAGCGTTCTGTGTGGAAGTGAAAAGCCAGCGCTCAAAACCAGAGCAGATACCTCATTTCCTTTGGGGAAAAAAACCCACCCAAACAAACAAACAACAAAACAAATGTGACTAAGCAACCTCAGAAGACAACGCTGGTTCCTTCTATGATTTGGGACATGACGTAGAGATAAGACGCTCCTACTTTTCCTGTGTCAATAAGGGGGCACTCAGCTTCCTAGGAAGAGGAGAGCCCTCATCTAAAAGCAGAAAGGTAAGATAATAATAAATATATATATGCATCCAGTTTTCAGCTTTTGAAAGGAACTGCAGCGAGACCTCTCAGCAACACGAAGCCTAGCACACTGTGCTGAAAGCAGAGCTCTGTCCCAGCACAATGCATGCACGCATGGATGTGGGTTGGAGGAAAACCACTAGCACTGGCTTCAGAACAAACACCTAAGCTCTCAGCCACTGTACACCCGTACATGGAGACCACAGGGACACCACTGTTTTTCCCTTAGTTATGGAGCTTGTGGAGGCACAGAAGGAAAACCCTCCTCCAAAAATTGTTACATCGCTAGAAAGGGAGGGAGGGAGACTGGAAGCCTCCTGGCTGTGACAGCCACTGCCAAACACTCAGGCACCAGACTGTCTGCTGCTGCTTGTGGGGCAGAGGAAGGACCGAAGACCCACCTCACCCCCAGGGACAGGGAAGCACCCGGCACCTCACAGATGCTCCAATTTCTTCTTTATGCTCCCCAGCCTTGGGGGTGGAGGAAACACCCCTGGCAGTGCCCCAGGTCCCCATCCCTGAGGGTGGGGAAAACCCCACGCCCTAGGGGAGCCCAGGCCTTCCCTCGTGCTCTCCAGCCAGTGCTGAGGAACAGCCCAAGCCCTGAAGTACCACAGCACACACACACCCGTCACTAGAAGAGGAGACTTCCCCAGTTTGGGGTGCCCCACCCCCCCTCATCCCTCCCGCCCTAAAAGAAGGGGCACACGCCCAGCTTACGGCGTCCCTACCGTCCTTACCCCCCCAGACCCTGCGGGTGCGGAGACCCGCCATCTCGGGGTGCTCCAGACCTCCGACCCTCCCGGCGGGGGACACCGCCGGCTCGGGGCGCAGCAACCCTCCGCCCCCCCGTCACTAGGGACGCGCTACACCCCCGTCCCCCGCGCCCACCCCTGTCCCAGATGGCAGAGCATCCACACCTCGGGATGCCCAGCCCTCAGCCGGGGCCCCCTCCGCCGCGCCCGCCCTCCCACCTCCGCCGAGGCCCCGGGCGTGGACGCCGGAGGATGAGGGCCCCGCAGGGCCAGAGGCGGCCGCGGGCCCCGTCCTTCCCGGGCCTGGCGGGGCGGCAGGGCGCGGCCGGCGGGGAGAGGCGGCGGGACCCCGCTCCCCTCCCCGGGCCGGGCCTGCCGCGCCGCCATTTCGGGCGGGGGGCGCGAGGCACCTACCATCTTCGCCGCCGCCAGCCGTGAGGAGCCGCCCCTCCCCCGCCACCGCCGCGCCTCAACCCTCCCACTATCGCCACCACCCGCCCCGCGCCTTCCTATTGGCCCGCGCCTCGCCGCTCTCGCTTTCCATTGGGCCCTGCGCCCGCCACTCAGCGCGGCGCTGAAGAGCGTGGGGTTAAGCCGAGGCAGGAAATAGCCGCTCGGAAGGCTCGGGGGGATGCGCGCGCGCGCGCGGCGGAAGGACCCGGATGCGGAGGCGGCCGCGGAGCTCGCCGGGAGCTGTAGTCCAGGCCCCGCTCGCCCGGACCCTCGCTGAGCTGTGACCGAGCAGCGCGCAGGGCGCTGCAGGCAGCTCCTCCACGCCATGCCGAGCCCAAGGCCGCAGCCGAGAGCCACGACCCCGGTCCTGAAGCACCTCGGGGGCCGGAGACGCGGAGCGGGCAGTTGCAGCATCCGTGGGCGATGTCAGTTAGCAATGAAGTTCCCTCCCCCGTCACCCTTCCGAATGCTCCCCAGCAGCCACGATACCGTGAGCAAGACCGCTTCCCTTCCCCCCCACCCCCCTTAATTTTGCATTAACGATTAGTGCAGGGAGTTTGAGGCAAGTTGCTGGGTTTTAATTACAGCTCATGTTTTCGCAAGTTTACCTCTGCATTGCACAAAGCGTCAATAATTGTACAACTTTCAAAGCAGCCATTAAACAGAACCCTGGGAGGCCACCCTCAAGCCTGTGCAATTCCTCACACATTCCCAACATGAGAAGTACAATCTCCCTTAGCACAGACACTCAGACTGGGTCTCCCCAAAGCCACAGCAGCTCCAGGGCTCCATTTTGGCTGATCCAACACCCAATCCATCTCCCTGGCAGAGCCCTCAGTGGGTCAGAGACTTCCTGCCCTTCAGCATACGCCGGAGGATAACCTCAATGCCGCCAGGTGTGCTGATGCGTTTGATCCAGCCGTGGGTCCGTTTGCGCTTGCGGTTGTTCGGTTGATACTCGTTCCCACGTGCTTTTGTACGGATCTGCTGGTGGTTCCAGGATGACACCAGGCCGGGGCAGACGCCTGCGGGCTGGAAGCAAAGATGGCGCCTGAGAGGCAGCTCCAGGGAACCTGAGAAGAGTGAGGCTGTTCGGAGCTGGAGAGGACACGCTGCAACTTGCCAGAGTGAAACAAACCTGTGGATAAAAGCAAAGCAAGGGAAGCGAGAGGAGACACCTCGGCGCCGCCACCGACGGGAAAACAAAGGGCTTCTCCACAGCACTGAGGGACAGTGCTGACCTTGTCGCACCCCCCGTCCGCCACCATCCACCCCGGGGGGTAACACCACACCCCGCCCGCTGCCAGCCCGCCCCGGGGAGTCGGCGGCCGCCGTTACCTGGCACCAACAGCCCTCGGCCAGAGACAGCCCGGCCCCGCCATGACCCTCAGCCCGCCCTGACCACACCGTCCTATCAACAACGTCTCTCCCTATTGGTTCTCGCCGCCCGGCCAATCGCGGGCGGCGGTGAGGGCGCATGCGCACAGGGACGCGCAGAGACAGGCACGTACGGCGCAGTGTGCCGCAAGGCCCGATGGGGTTTGTAGTCCTGTAGAGGCCGAGCCGTCGCGCTGTTACCATGGCAACAGCCGCGGGCTACGGCCGCGGGCACCCCCCAGCCTTTGCAAGCGCCAAGGCCCCCTCCGGTGGGGGAGGAAGGGGGCCAGGGGGCTGTCCCCGTCCCTGTCACGAGGCACTAACAGTGCAAAAGCTGCCTGTACAACTGGTTTATTCCTCACGGGGATGGTTCTGCCAGGGCTGCTGTTTGGGCCCCAAGGCCCAGGCCAGACCCAGGACCCTGCCGCCACACCAGGCTCGTGCTGCAGCCCTCCTGAGGCTGTCCAGCCTCCTCACCCTGGAGGATGTGTGCTGGGCTGCCCCCAAACCTGCAAGGACTGACCCCAAAACTGCCACAGCAAGCAGTGTTGTGCACTGGCATCCATCTTTGGAAACCTTAATGGCACTGTGAAGGGCAGAGGGGTCAGGCACCGGACTCGCAGATCGTCTTTGACCTCTAACATGTGTGTATATATATATGCAAACAGAGCAGCAGCACGTAGGATCGTTGAGGTACTCACAGAAGGGTTCAGCCTCTGCCCGCTTCCGAGTGAGTGTGCTTATCTGTGTTTGACAGAGCAGCAAAATGAGGTGCGGGAACAGGCAGAGGAAGATCAGCTGGAGGTTCACAGGGTGAGTTACTGGTGACCCCAGGATCTCGGTCATCTTTGCTGTCTCCTCTGATCATCAAAAAGATCCTTCAAATTGCTTCACTGGAGCCAAGCCCAGCCGTATTGGAAAAACAGGCATCAGCTCCAGGCTTTTTCTGCACTGCTTTGGTGTGTCAGCACTAGAATTCAGCCCATCAGGGTGAGGGGACGTGACTCTAGCCTTCCCAAACCCACGGCTCTGAAAATACACCCAAGAAACATTCATAGTGGTATGTTTGTCCTCCTGTCCCAGCCCCTGGGGTCCAACATGTTCATGTTTTCAGTACATGGCCCCCCTGTTGAGCTCGGACATGCTCATGGCACTGACACACTCATGACTCCAGCAAAGCCACAAATACCAGAATGGGGAGAAAAAGGTAAAAGGTAAAAAAAGGAAGTCAGTAACACATCCCACTGGAAGGGGCACAAATCCAGGACGACTCCTCCAGCTCCCCCAGCTCCCCCAGCTCCTGGCTGGCTCCCCATGGGCGGGCGGAGGGGGCTGTGCTGGGTCTTGCTTTGACTGGCAAGTCTCCTTGTCTGTCACGCCGAGAGCCCTCCTCTTTAGGAGGGATTTAAGGGGCTTTCCATGGCTATAGACTACAAGGACAAATAGCACCCCAAACCCCAGAGCTCAGTTATGAAGCTGCTCATGGGGAAAAGATGGAAGGAGAGATTTCGGTCTAAAGCAAGATGAGCTGAGCTGAAGGCATTGCTCCATCTTTCCCACCAAACAGGCAGAAAAATGTAATCGGAGGAGCTGAAAAGCTGAGCAGCCTGCCAGCGCTGGCACCCAGCATCCTGCACAGGCTCCCACCGCCTCGGGCATCTCTTCCTCTCCCCCTTTGCCTCCTGCAAGATTAAGCCTTTCATTTGCAATCTCGACTCTGACAATCCTTGTCAATAAATGAGGTGAGCATCCTCTCTCTCTCTCTCTCCCCCCCACTGTTTCTTTGTGCCGAGGATTCAGAGCACAGGCTGTGTTGTAGGGCAGGAAGGTGCTGTGAGCGGGGAGCAAAATGGCCAAAAGATGTGGGGTTTTTGCAAAGCTGATGCCAGGAAGGGATGTGAGAGGCGGTAGGTGGGATTGCGGGGAGAGAAGGGGAGACGGAAGCCTGGCAGCGACATGGCATTGCCTCTGCCTGAGCAGCCCTGTTATGCTGAGCATGCTTTGAGCACAGGATTATAAAAACCTGCCTGGCAATAAAACTTAAGGGACGGTTTCTGTTGTGATGCAATTGCAGTAAATGATTGCCGGCTGTGACTGAAGACCTGCTGTTGCTATGTGTGTGTCAAATCTGCTTGGATTTTCGGTTGGAGACCGAGGGGGCACCTGCACGCATCGCTGCCCGGCGCAGGGGGCAGGGTTTGCTTGTTCTCCTGCCTCCTTGCAATGGTTTCTTCCAGCCTGCTGCTGGAGGAATCCAACTGGCTTTTCTGCAGCTATGAGGTGGGAGAAGGGGAAGAGTTTTTACCCCTTGGCAATCCAGGCGGCTTGGGAAGCGGAAGGGGTTAAGCGGGATTTTGGTGGCGGAGGTCAGGCACAGGTTACTCCGTTGCATAATCTTTTGTTTCTCAAGGTCTTCTTCCTTCCTAAAGAGACGTGTGGCAGGCAGCCAGCTGCTGCTCCGGGCTGCCCTATGTCTTGCAGACTCTCTGCTTTCCCTGCCATGCCCGGTTCTTGACTGAACACAATTTGTTTGCATCCTGCGGGGCCCTCTGTGAAGTCACGGGGAGGACCCCTCCCCGTCCTGCACCCCTGCCCGGGGACCGCCCCTCCCCGTCCTGCACCCCTGCCCGGGGACCGCCCCTCCCCGTCCTGCACCCCTGCCCGTGCTGAGGATTCAGGGCTGCCTTCTCGCTTTTCTGACGAAGCCTTCCTGCCTGTTTCCCCCTGTCTGCTCTGATGAAGCTGCTGTAATTGCATCAGGAAGGGGAAGCCAGGCGTAACAGAACAGACCCAGGTGCTTGCCACCAGCTGAAGAGGCTTCTTCACGTCCCACATGTACTCTGTGGGACCAAGAGTAATGCGGCATAAACGTTTTCTGTGTATTTGAGACTGGTGCTTAAAGAGACATTGGCCTTACCTGCTTCTTGGCACTGCAGTGCTTCTCCAGGGTGCAGAGGGTGAACGGCTCGGGGGGCAGGAAGAGCAGAACGACATTTGCCCATTCCTCAGGAGTGTCGTGTGTCATTAATACATGTGAGCCCTGGAGGAAAGGGATTAGAGCTGAACAAATTGTTATGGCAGGTGGGATTCTGGTTGCAGCACGTCTCCCTGGCACCTCTCCACTGAGGCTTGCAAGGAATTAGCAGATATCCAGTCCCTGCTACTCCCTGAGAGGGTCCAGTGCTCTGTGCTGGAGGGGGATGGAGGTGCTGAGCAGTGATGGGACTTGTTGGGTTATGGGGGAGGTTTGTGGCTCTCCGCTCTGGCACCAAGTCCCACCTGTGCTGCCCCTGCAGTAACCGATGCTCTCGGCTTGCTCACTGAAATGTTTACCTGGGCTTCTCTCACGGCTGTGCTGGGGCTCTCAGGGATAAATGTGCTCTCCTTTCTCCTGCCCAGAATTCAAGGTCTCCCCAGACAGGATATTTTTGTCATTCCCAGCACCCTGGGTGTTTGGGATATCAGCTGTCCCCAGCAAGCCAGAGGGGATGCTGGCTTGTGGGAGCCTGTGGGAGGCAGGAGAGGGGGCTGTTTGGGGCAGGGAACACACTATTGTCTGCAGGGATGGAGAGGGAAGAGCCAGCTTGGCTAGCCCATCCCAGCATGGGCCCATCCCATAAGCAGGCACACATTATGCTGTCGTGGCCCTGGAGCAGATGTGGTGTGAGCACTGCCCTGATATACCACCCCAGGGGCTGTATGTCAGCCCTGGTTGGCTGCCTGTCACGTTCTCTTGCTGGGCTCCCTGCCCTCCACCCTGCCACATGGCATCTTGTCCCGTAGTTCTCTAGCTCTGATGTGATGCCGTCGCGTTGTATAAAATCCGAGCTGCTGCAGCCCAAAGTAGGTCAGTAAGTTGTTTTTTTTTCCCCAGCCGGGTTGTTCATCATGGTGGTGAGGAGGAGGGTGAAGCTACAGGACTCTGCATGGGTACTCCAGGATGAAGTCTGGGCCTGGGCAACAAATCACCCTCCCAGGATTAATCCCCAACATCCCTTGAGCATCCTTTGTCTGCTGGGAGCAGTTTCCTGGGGGCAGCTGGGATTTTGGGAGGGGACCGGGATGCGGGTATCAGCTCGGGGTGATGCTGTGTGCCTCCCCAAGCCTGCGCCCCGTCTTCATGGGACACGGGGGCTGGCAGTGGGTTCGTGCTGGGCATGACTCAGTGTTGTGCCTGGCCTTATGTAACCAGTGCCGAAATCTCGCTCTGCCGGGGGCGGCGAGGGAAGGGAGCCAGTGGGGGGTGGGGGCAGGGAAGGGAAGAAGCTCATCGTCATGGTTACCAGCATCTTTGCAAAGTTCTTCACATCCATCTGGTTTCATTTTCAGCCCTTTTCATCTCACGGAGGGAACATCCCTTGATGTTTCTGGCTGCATCAGCCGCGACAGACAGTGTGGTGGGTTAGAGGAGGCGCGTGGGAGGTGGGAGACGGGTGTGATTCGCCTCCCAGTCCCTGAGATGGAGCCTGACATTTAGTCGAGTCGCTTAACCTCCTGCCCCCCATTCCTCACCAAGCCACTGAACAGCTCGGCTGGGATCTGCTTTCTGATGGGGTTTTGGGTGGCATTTTCCCAGTTGGATACCCAGCAGGGATTTCCATGGAGACATCTCTACCCAGGGAGCCAGGCCTTGCCCCTCCTACCTCTCTTGCAGCCGGATCCGGGCTTGTTCCTAGGCCCGATGAGGCTGGAGGGTGGCTTGGTGGCCTGAGTCCAGACCCCTGGATGTGCCTGCAGAGCTCCTGACTGCCAAAGCCTCCCAGGAAATCAATTCTGGAAATGAGCAGGATGGACTGATTGAGTTAATCCTGAGAAGTTAATCAATGTCAAGGCAGTTTGGCCAGAAGTCCTGTTTATAATCCATACAGAGATCATTAATACCCCGTGAAACAGAGACACGGTGTAAAGCCAAGCTTTATGGAAATCAGAGGCAGAATCATGTCCAGGTTCCATAGGCTGAGCCCAGGAGACCTGTACCCAGTGCAAGGGCAGGATGGGACCTGCCAGCCACAGGCAGAGCTTGCAGAGAGCTCGCAGTTGTGCTCAGGGGGACTGTGAGGCTAGGGATCTGTCTGGGTCCCCCTCTCCCCCCAAGTTTTCCGGCTGCTCCATCTTTCTGTTTAGTATTAGCAGCTCAGAGCTGCCTGGGGATCAAGACCAGCCCAAGCCTGGCACCAACCTGGTGCTCAGAAGCATGGCAAGAGCAGCAGCACGTCTGTCCCAGCACAGAGGCAGCTGGGGATCCTCCATCCAGGGCTCCAGCCAGTCTGGGGCCCAGCTCCTCGAGCTCATCACTGGTCTGGAAGTGTGGCTCAGCAGAGTGGACTGGTCCCCCTGCCAGTGTGGTCCAGATTTGGCATCTCCTTCCCAGGGCTCTTAGACCTCCTGATCTTGCTTATCACCATGGATGGGTCCTTTCTCAGGGAGCTCGGTGGTCACACAGCTGTTCAGCATGGTGCTCCACCAGCCTGCCAGGAGCAGGAGGATGCTGGAAAGCTCTTCGTGCTGCCACGTCCTGCATGGGTGTCCTTGTGTTCCAAAGAGAGATTGCCAGGCACCAAAGAGAGCTGGGACTGCTATGTCCCGTGTCAGGGGGAGACCCCCCACCCCGGCCAGCAGCAAGGAGAAGGAGCCCCCCAGGACTGGATTTGCTGCATTTCAGCACCCAGAGACTTACATTGTTTGAGTGGGTGTCAGGCCACTGGTCCTGGCAGAGGCGGGTGAGAATCCAACACTGGCTGCTGTCCCAGAGCTGGCAACGCTCCCCGGATGAGCCGCTCCAGCTTTGCCAAGGAAACTGCTACCCAGGTCGCGGGCCTGGAGCAAACAGGCTGGTTTCTTCCTGGGGAAACCCACGAGCCATGTGGTGGGCTGGGACTAGAGGCCCTGTGCTTCTCCCCTCTTCTCTCAGCAGAGCCTGTCGTCTCCGGGAGCCCGTGGAGGTCAAGCTGGGGGTGCTGGGGTGCGTGGGGGGGTCTCTGATGAAGGCACGGTGTGAGCTTCCCCAAATGCAGCGAGTGATGGGAGTCGCAGAAGGGCGGCCTGTGCCTCCCACCCGCCTCCGTCCCTTGCTGTGCTCTGCCAGCAAAGCGGCTGTGGTGCTGCTGGGGCTGCTCGGGGAGCCCAGCAGGCTGCTCCCCACGGTGTCGCTGCAGGTTTGATGTTTAGTTCACCTCTGGGAACACGCTTTTCCTTCTCCACAGTGGGTGTCATGGTCAGGCCCTGCAGCTGCTGCCCACGGGCAGGGGGCAGCCAGGGCCCCCTCCTGCAAGGGGTGCAGGGACAGCCCCTCTGTGCAGCACCTGCTCTGGCTCTCTCTGCCCATCAGCATCAATAATTCACCGTGTTTAGTTTCATCAATAATAAATGTGCATCAGGCTGCCAGCCAGAGGAGGCAGGGGACCTCAGTCCCCTTGGCATCACCGGGCGGCATCAGGCTCCAGTGCCAGCACTGATACCCCTGCTACCATGGCCTTTCCTACTTTGCATCTCCCTTTGCTTGGGTCTGGCTCCGCTCTCATCCAGACTTGGTGATCCCCACGTTCACACCCCCCTCCCATAGCCACCCAAGCTCATTTGGAGGAGGAAACCTCAAGGGATGAGTCAGACAGGGCCGTGTCTCCCCAGCCTACACAGTGCGGGGTGGGATGTGGGGAGGGGGTTTCCCACTGCCTACCTCCAGGGTTCTGCCGTATATTTTCAGCCTCAGTTTCCAGAGTGACTGTAACGAAAACCTTCATCTCCAGCCCCTGTAATTTCCATCTCTCACCATTTCTATTGGTGGTTTAGACTGGTAATAGACATACACTTAATTGGGATAATTAATGCACCTTCATACCTGACTCTTTCCTTAGCCCCAGAGTAGCTGGTGCCAGAAATAGCACTTTGATTCCAAACAGGCTTTTCTTGGCATGTACCTGCCCTCAGCCAGAGCAGATCCCTTCTCAGAGGCCCACAGCTACGTGCCGGGGACCGTGGGGCTTTGCAGCCATTGTAGTTCATCACTGCCGGGCCAGCACATGTCACACGGGCTCTGTGACAGGGACACGGCCCAGACAAAGCTGGACAGGGAATGCTGGGTCCATCTTTGATCTGAGACAGGAGCCCATTTGATGGTGGCTGAGGTGGGCTGTGCATCAGGGGAGCACCATATTCACCCCCTGATGCCTCCCCTGGAGGCACATCCTACTGTGGGGGCTGGCAGCAAAGGGGGGGGGGGGGGGGCGGGGCTGTCCCCACTCCCCTTTGCCACAGCCAGGACCCCCAACAGGTCCCCCTGGGTGCTGGATTTCACGACTAAGCCCCCTTCTTCCTGCCCCCCTCCCCCCCTTGCCTTCACTGCAGGGAGCATAATGCTGAACAGCATCACGGATGGGTTCCTCTGCTGCCTGATGGGCAAGACAACCAACGCCGTGGGGCCACTGGACAGTGTTGACTCCACCAACGGCTACAGCTTCATGGAGGTGAAGCCGGGAAGGATCCTGCGGGTCAGGCACAGCATGCCCAACCGCCCGGCCCTGGAGGGGCCTGAGGAGACCCAGCCTGGGGGGCCGGAGCGGGGCACCGTGCACTGCAAGCGCAAGATCACCATCTACCGTAACGGGCAGCTGGTCATCGAGAACCTGGGGGATGCCGTCCGCTCCGACATCCTGCACTGCCAGAGCAGCTCGGGGGAACCCAGCAGCACCGTGGAGCTGGAGCTTTCCGACGTGGGCAGCCAAGCCCAGGGTCCCGCCAGCACACCGGGGTGCAGCACGCCGGGATGTGGCGCACGGGAAGCAGCCGCCACCCCCGGTAAGCGCCGGAAGCGTAAACCCAAGAAGGTTGTCAACATTGACTGCAAGAAGCAGATCACGAGCTGCAAAGGGACGCACAGCGACGTGGTCCTCTTCTTCATCCACGGCGTGGGCGGCTCGCTGGACATCTGGAAGGAGCAGCTGGACTTCTTTACCAAGCTGGGCTACGAGGTGGTGGCTCCTGACCTGGCAGGACATGGCTGCAGCTCAGCTCCTCAGATCGCTGCTGCGTACACCTTCTATGCGCTGGCGGAGGACATGAGGGCTGTCTTCAAGCGCTACGCCAAGAAGAGGAATATCTTGATAGGACACTCATATGGGTAAGGCACCAGGAGGGGGGATCCCAGGAGGGAAGGGGTGGATTCACCCCTCCCATCCTCTCCTTGGCAGTCAATGCCCAACCAATCCTGCACGTTGGGGGCTGATGAGCAGAGGAGGGGGTGTAGGGGTTTCCCATTCTGGGTTTATCCCTCAGCTCTGATCTCCTACATCCTCTTGGTGTGTGTCCCTGGGTCCAGCTAATCCCAGAGCCTGTCCTACAGCAGGGAAGCTGGCAGAGCACCACCTATAAATAGAGTAAGCCCGAGAAAGTCAATTAGATGGAGACTAAGCAGTGCAGAGAGAAGCCCTGAGAGGGCAGGGAGCTGGAGCCAGGCTCCAAGCTGCACAGGATTAGATGAGAAGGACAAGGTTGGTCCAGGCTGGCGGGCACCCAAGCAGGTCCCAACACCCAGCTTTGGTCTGTGCAGGAATGAAACCCGGAGCTCAGCAGGGCACCTGCTGCAGGGTTGGACTGGGGTTACCCTGCCCCAGAAAGGGGGAGGGTGGGTCAAACCAGGGGGTGTAGCCTGGGCTCCAGCCCAGATCTGTGGGGTCTACCTTGGGGCGCAGCCTTCACCTGTGCCATGGAATCAGAGCGTGATCCCCACACCCACCATTTCTCCTCGCAGGGTCTCCTTCTGCACCTTCCTCGCCCACGAGTACCCGGACCTGGTCCATAAGGTGATCATGATCAACGGAGGGGGCCCGACAGCACTGGAGCCCAGCCTCTGCTCCATCTTCAACATGCCCACCTGCGTGCTGCACTGCCTCTCCCCGTGCCTGGCATGGAGCTTCCTCAAGTGAGTGGCTGTCCTGGCACTGCAATGGGTGGTCCCCAGCCACCATAGGGACCCCCAGCACTGCCAGGGACACCCCCACGCTCCCATTCCCCAAGGTGCTGTGCTGGGCTAACCCTCTGCCCACGCCGGCTCCCTCCCACAGGGCTGGCTTCGCTCGCCAGGGTGCCAAAGAAAAGCAGCTGCTGAAGGAAGGCAACGCCTTCAACGTGTCCTCCTTCGTGCTGCGCGCCATGATGAGTGGGCAGTACTGGCCCGAGGGTGATGAGGTTTACCACGCAGAGCTGGCTGTGCCCGTGCTCCTGGTCCACGGCATGCACGACAAGTTCGTCCCAGTGGAGGAGGATCAGCGAATGGCCGAGGTAGGGAACCAAGTGGGCCTGGGGAGGGGTGGGTGAGGGCCGGGGCTGCCTGCCAGCTCACGGCGATGCAGGCAGGGGGCTCGTCCTGGTGCTGACACCTGCCGCTGCCATCATCTCCCTCCAGATCCTGCTGATCGCCTTCCTGAAGGTGATCGACGAGGGCAGCCACATGGTGATGATGGAGTGTCCCGAGACAGTGAACACGCTGCTCCACGAGTTCGTCCTGTGGGAGCCCGAGACGCCAGCTGGGGACGGGCAAGACGAGAAGAAGTAAGGCAGCAGGACACGGTGACCGGGCTGCTCCGATGGGAGAGATGTTTTGGAACAGAGAGGGGTTTACGAGAGCGGAGGGGTGCTGTGAAGGCTGCCCTCTCCGGGAGCTCAGCCCATTTTCTTTCCCGGCCGCCTCAGAAGCCGGTGGCGGAGCATGGAGGCCCCCCCAGGCAGGGGTGCACAGGGCCGGCAGTGGGAACGTGGCAGACCCGGTCCCCGTCCCCTCGGGGATGGCACGGCAGCCATTGGAGTGTCTTCATCCTGTTTCTTTGTAGTATTACTTTCCTCGCACAGTGACCTCCCCGGGGACGGAGAGGAGGCAGCTGCAGGGAGACTGGTCCCACCTGCAGCCAAGCGGGAAGAACTCAGAGGGATTCCTCCGGGGAGGATGCATCGGCGTGAGCAGCTTCCCAGCCAGGGCTGGAGGAGATGAGCCGGGATTGCTTTAAGGGGAAGCCAAAGGCTCCTTGGCCTCAGGAGCAGGATTTGCCTCTCTGAGCCTCGCTGTCTGCGGGAGGACAGGGCCACCATTATTGCCAGCGGCTGTGCACGTGGCATCCAGCAGCTCCTGCCTGGTCTGTCTGCATGGCTTGGCTCTGCCTGGCCTGGAGATGAGGACAAGGAGGTGGTCTGCTCCCATGGGCACGGCCAGAAGAACCGTGAGCCCCAACTGTGGTGGGGAGGACAACGCCCAGTCTGAGCTCTCCTGCAGTCCCCGGTGCCACTGTCTGTGCAGTCACATCCCTGACCACCATCACTTTAGGTACTGCAGCGCTGGCTTCTTCAGAGCCCTCTGCTTCCTGCCCGTTGCTGCATCCTTGAGCTCAGAGCCATCACCACCACGCAGCAACTCCCACAGTGTCCGATCCACTTGCCCTTCACAGCTTCCAGCTCCTCCACGAAGCCAGAACCCACCACTCACTCCTGGACCACATCCCTGCTGGGACTGCACCCATCCCTCATGCACCGGGGGACCAGCAATACACCATCCCATCTCCTCTGTGTCAGTCCCTGCCCACCGCTCCCGTACAGATCTGTGGGGTCTCAGAGCAACGCGGGAGCGACGAAGCAAACCAGGACCATCCAGCCATGATGGACAGCAGCTCATTACCTGCCAACGCCGGTCTGTACATAACCCACCATCATCTCCTCCCCTCTGCACTTCACATCCCGCTGCCAGGAGCCAGGCAGGACTGAGAAGGTACATGACAAGTGTCAAGCGGGGACCCAGGTGCTGTCGTGAGGTCTGGGGGGCTTCCGGCCACACCGGGATGGGTGGGAGCCCAGGCAAGCCGGGAGGACGCTGTGCTTGTCACAGCCATTCTCCAGCCCTGTACCCGCACGCTGGGGACTGCTCCAGCCTCCCTGCTACTCCAAAGAGTGGAACCACTCCCTGCTTTGTTTCCCTCTTATTTCCCCCCATCTAAACCAAAGAAATCACCAGTCCCACAGAAACCTCACCCTTGGCCCACATCCTGCCTAGCACCCCTCTCGCCTTGCCCCAGCTGGGGCTGGCACCGCACCCAGGCACCCCAGTTTGGCTGGAGGGACTCCTGGCTCCAACCAGAGCTGGCACCCACCTGCAATACACCTCTCCTGAGGCCGAGGCCCATCTTTCTCCCAAACCAAGCGATGTAGAAGAGGAAGGGCCCTTTGGAGCCAACCTGGGGGTTATATTAGGGACCCCAGCATGATGGTGACCCCATCTGAGTGTTCCTGGGCAGCTCCCCTCCATCCCAGCACTGGGGTGCTGAGCTGCCACTCTGCTGGCGCCTGCCCCTGCTCACTGCTGCAGCAACCTGTCTCATAATGAGAATTTTAACGACTCTGGGTTCAGATGGTTTCCACGAACCTTCCCCTGCAACACCCCTCCCACCCCATCCTGGCCAGGGGAGACCCCACAGCACAGCCGGAGTCTGCAACAAGGGTACCCAGAAATAGAACTGTACCCCAAAAGGCAGCTCTACCCCCTGCCGTAACCCCCCTCTCCACCCCAGCCAGCTCCAGGTCGGTGCCCGGCTGCGGGCCACGGCTCTTCAACCTCTGTTTGCCACGGAGTCCATGCTGCTTGTATCCACATCGCTTGTGCTAAGGCGAAGGCAAACTGAGCCCCGTAACCCCGCTGCTGAGCCACACGCCGTGTTAGTGCCACGTCACACAGTAAAATATTGTGTTATATTCTCAGTCGCCTCCAACTCCGTGATGGGGAGAGATGCGCCAGGCATGGGAACAGGGCAACACGGCAGAGCAGGCAAGGGAAGCCAGACGTCACACATGGCCTGGGTTTCTTAACCAAAAAGAGGGGGGGAAAGAAAAAAATGAAAAAAGGAGGGGGGGGGGAAGGGAAGAGATCTGCAGTGATTTATTTAGCACCCTTTAGGCAAACAGAAAAACAGAAAAATTCTCAACAGTGATTCCGACATAAAACCCACACCCAGAGCTCAGCCACATCCCAGGACAGGGCAGAGGGGAGGTGCTGGCAGAGGGGTGTCCCCCCAGCACCCCAGGGTGCTCAGCGCCCACCCTGGATGTCCGCTGGCCGGAGCTGCCGCTCACCCTCAGCCAGGAAGATGCGCATGGCCCTGTGCAACATATGGACACCCAGGAGCCGGCGCCGCGCCTCCGGCCAGCTCGCCACCATGCCGTAGCAGTTGCCCTTCCTCTGGTTGGTAATGGTCTGCAGCCCTGCAAGGACAGGGTCAGCACCCATGGACCCCCACTCCCCGTCAGCACCCACAGCCCCGTGGGGACAGGGTCAGGCCTGCGTCTCCCACCAGCACCCGCTGCCAGGCAGCTTTTCCTGCAGGAGATGGGGGCTTAGGGGATCACATCCAGACCCTGACCCAAAGTCCCTGTGTGCCCCAGGATGGGCTGCATCCCCTCTACATGTCGTGTCCCCCCCCGACCCAGTCCTGCCTGGGGTGGGAGAGAGGGATGCAGGGAGTGGGAACAGCAGCAGAACCAATGCTGGGAGCAGCAGAATAGGACCAGGGCAGCACCATGTCCCCTCCCTGGTCCCGCTCACCCAGAGCCTCCACGAGGCAGCCCTCCCGCGTGTAAGCCTCCGCCGGGACAGTGCTCTGGAAGCAGTGCACGGAGATGACACCATGGCCACCTGCCCAGATCTCCAGGATGCGCCGCACCTTGGGGCAGCCCTGTGAGACAGCACGTATCATCACCACAGCCTGAAGTCCCCAACCCCACACCCACTGCCACGGCCCCAACCCTCCCAGACCAGCCCAGCCCACCTTCTGCGTCCCGGCGCGGTGCTGGCTCAGTGCCTCGGCAAGGTGGCAGTATGGCCGCGCACGTGTCCCCTTGCCCACGTAGAAGATGGCTTTGATGAAGGTCCTGAAGCACTCTGCCGGGCTCAGGTGTTGGGAGCGAAGCGGCAGGTTCTGGGTGGTCCTGGGGGTGCAACCCCCCGGTTTTGAAGCTCAATGCCTCCCTAGGTTCCCCCCTCAGACCTCCCCCTGGCACAGGAGACATACAGGGCAGTGGCACAGCCCTACCTGGGGTCAAGGAGGAGGTAGTTGAAGCTGGACTTGACCAGCCCTTCCCGCCAGCGACAGCTCCGGTCGGGGCAGTCAAACTGCTGGACGAGGACCAGCTCATCCTGGGTGCAGTCAGGGACACAGCCGGTCCGCAGCGCGGCCACCAGCTCGGGGCTGTGTCCTGGGGTGGCCGTGACAGCATCAGGGAGCACGGTCAGCCCCATGCTGGCACCACAGGGACCAGATAGCCAGGCAACGGGGGGCGGGGGGAGATCCCCAGGACTCACCTGCCTGCATCCCTCGGGGTTTCCTCACCAGCTCCTCCAGCCGCCGCAGGTAGAGCCGCCTGGTGAGCTCTGTGACGGGCCCTGGGTCGTCCCCCAGCACCCGCAGCTGCTGGCGCAGGCCTTCATCCGAGAGGGGCCACGCTGGATCGGAGCACACTCGCCCATCCTGGACCACAGCATCCTCAGTGCTGGCCTCCACACCGGTGCCATGCTGCTCGTTGGGTGCCTGTCCCTGCTCCCCATCCTCGAGGTGCTCCCCAGTGTGGTGGGTGCTGTGGCTGGCAAGCAAGAGCGGCACATCTGGGCTCCCCAGCTCCACCACAGTGCTGCCCGGCTGTCGTGGGACCCAGTGGTGGTGGAAGCTCCGGTGGGACCATGGGGGCTGGGGTGTCCCCAAGGGTGAGGGGTCCTGCCACCCACTGTCACCCTCCAGCACCCCAGGATTGGAGCTGCCGGTGGCGCAGAGGGAACCTTGAGAATCAGGTGGGGAGATGTGAGGATGGTCACAGTCCCCAGGGACCAGCAGGACCGTGGGGCTGGAGTCAGGGGAGCCCTGAGCATCTGATGGGGAGTTCTGGGGGTGGCCATGGTTCCCAGGGACCACCAGGACCGTGGGGCCAGAGTCAGGGGAGCTGCTGGTCCCCAGGGGAGAGCTGGGCTCCGGGGAGGCTCTGGGGAGGAGCTCGGTGTCATCCAAAGAGCCTGTCCCCTCTCTCTCCCCGCTGCACACATCTTCACACCCCAGGGTGATGCAGTGCCCTGGGGTGAGGGCAGGATCCCTGGGGACACTCCAGGGTGCTCTGAGCCTGGGGGGCCTCCAAGGAAACTCCAGCGTCTCATCGAAGAGGGAGGAAGAGGAGGCAGTGAGCCGCGCTGCAAAGGCCTGGAGGCGGCTTTTGGTCCTGGGGGTGACGTGGAAGTACCTGGGGGGCTCCTGGTCCTGGGGGGTGACACCCCCACCCCCAGCAGTGGTGCTGGCTGGGCTGCAAATGTGTTCTGGGGTGCGGGGGGGAGAACCCTGGAGCCTGCACCCTTGGAGCTGGGCAAGCAGCTCCGAGACATCACCTGCATCTGAGCCATCCTTGACACAGGGAGCTGCCCTGGAGCCCCCCAAAAAAGTCTCACTCTGCACCTGCCCCAGATTTGGGGAGCTGCAGGGGGACAGCTCCGAGACAGCAGCACCTCTTGGGGAGGGGCCTTTCCCCAGCTCCAGACCCCCAGCTGCCCTATGCTGGGGGGAGCAGCGGTGCTGAGCCCCTGGGCACCCCACAGCCTCGCTGGGCTCCAGGGTCTCTACAGCACTGACGAAGTGGTCACTGGCACTGCTGCTGTCCCCAAGGCTGCTGCGGTCACAGCCTCCATCCTCCACCTCCAGCACCATTGCCCCCAGGTCCGGGGCAGCTGGGGCCACGATGCCCAGCCCTGCCCCGCCCATTGGTGGTCCCCAGGGGATACAGGGACGGTGCTGAGCAGCAATGCCCACTGTGTCATTGTCCCCAGGGCTCTCACAAGCTACAGAGCAGTTGATGGGGGCACTGCAAAGCAGGGGAGTCCTCGGGGATACCCCATGTTCCCCTGGCACCCTACAGTATTGCCAGGGCTGGGGGGAGCTCAGGCATCCACCGGCACCAAACTCCTGCTGCGGAGGGGGGCCAGGGCCGTGCCTGGTGGGACCCCCCATCTTTCCCCTCAGCGTCCAGCTCCGGGGTCCCTCTGTGAGCTCATCCCCAGCCCAGAGCAGTGTACTAGAGGCGAGGGGCTGGGGGGGCCCTGAACCACAGCTGCCCTCCAGCTCCTCCAGCTGGGACCTGAAGGTGCTGCTCAGGGGTCCGACCTCGGAGGGTTCAGGAGAGATGCTGCTGTCGTTGCCATCGTCGGTCAGGAAGGACAGGGAGCACCTGGGCCCCCCTGGATCTGGATGCAGAGGGGTGAGTCAGTATCCAGCCCGAAGCAGGGGGCTGCATCAGGCCCCCACCCCACCTGGCTGATGGGGCACCCAGGGACCTCACCTTCTGCAGGGGTCCAGTCCCAGCTGTGCTGCAAGTCCCAAGGTCCCTGCACACAATGACAGTCACCCAGCACCAGGTCAATGGCTCGGTTCCCATGCTGCAGGCAGGGGACACTGCTGTCACCACTACCAGGGCCACCACAGAGGGACATGGCCCCGTCAGGGCCAGGCAGACACCCAGCACAGGTAGCATCTCCAAGACACTGTCCCCATCCCCAAAGCTGTCCCTGCTCACCAGGTCTCGGAGCTCTGGGTCCCTCTGTTTCTTCTGCAGGAGCTCGAGGCACCTGCTGCCCCCCCAGGACGCGGTGACATGCGGTGACATCAGCTTCCTGGTGCCCCTGAAGCAGGTCGAGGTCCCACGAGTGCCACCAGCCCCGAGGCTAGGTGCTCTGGCGTCACGGGGGGTGGGGCATACTGGGTGCTCCCCGACCATTACCTGATGTTGGGGTTCCCATCGCGGCGCAGCAGCGGCCCCAGGCAGCACCTGCCCCCCGCCCGCTCTCTGCAGGGGTACAGATGGATGGGGGTGAACCCCCGGGAGCAGCAGGTTGGGGTCACCCCCCTGCTCCAGCCAGGCGTGGTCAGCGTGGGGGATGGGGCAGGGGGGCCAGCCCACAGACCCCCGGGGACACTCCCGGTGCTGGGCAGTGCCCCAGCCCCTCCGGGTATCGCCCCCCCTCGGGGTTGGAGCCACACGCTGGGGCACCCAAGGCGGGACCCCACCAGCATGAGGACAGCCCTGTGCCACCGCCCCCCAGCAGCGCCATTCCCCTTCCCACGCCGCGCGATGCTCCCCAACCCTGCGCAGAGCAGCGAACGTATCCCCGCGCCCCCTGGGCCGCGCAGACGCCCTGCAGCACGTGTGCTGCACCCAAGGGCCGCCCCGACCCGCAGTGAAACCTCCCCCCGACGCTGCAGCGGTGCAACACGCCCCCCGCCCGGTTCAGCGCCGGTACCGCGGGTCCCCCGCCTGTTGCCGGTACCAGGAGCCCCGGCCCCGGCCCCACGTGTGTCGTGTGTGCTGGATCTCGGATCCCGATCCCGGCCCCGATCCGGATCCCGATCCCAGTCCCAGTCCCGATCCCGATCCCAGTCCCGATCCGGATCCCGATCCCAGTCCCAGTCCCGATCCGGATCCCGATCCCGATCCCAGTCCCGATCCCGATCCCGGCCCCGATCCGGATCCCGATCCCAGTCCCGATCCCGATCCCAGTCCCGATCCGGATCCGGATCCCGATCCCAGTCCCGATCCCAGTCCCGATCCCGATCCCAGTCCCGATCCCAGTCCCAGTCCCGATCCCAGTCCCGATCCGGATCCCGATCCCGATCCCAGTCCCGATCCCGATCCCGATCCCGATCCCAGTCCCAGTCCCGATCCCAGTCCCGATCCCGATCCCGATCCCAGTCCCGATCCCAGTCCCGATCCCGATCCCAGTCCCGATCCGGATCCCGATCCCGGCCCCGATCCCGATCCCGGTCCCGATCCCAGTCCCGATCCCGATCCCAGTCCCGATCCCGATCCCGGTCCCGATCCCAGTCCCGATCCCGATCCCAGTCCCGGTCCCGATCCCAGTCCCGATCCCGATCCCGGCCCCGATCCGGATCCCGATCCCGATCCCGGTCCCGATCCCAGTCCCGATCCCGATCCCAGTCCCGATCCGGATCCCGATCCCGGCCCCGATCCCGATCCCGGTCCCGATCCCAGTCCCGATCCCGATCCCGATCCCAGTCCCGATCCCGATCCCAGTCCCGATCCCGATCCCGGTCCCGATCCCAGTCCCGATCCCAGTCCCGATCCCGATCCCGGCCCCGATCCAGATCCCGATCCCGATCCCGATCCCAGTCCCGATCCCGATCCCGATCCCGGTCCCGATCCCAGTCCCGATCCCGATCCCGGCCCCGATCCGGATCCCGATCCGGATCCCGATCCCAGTCCCGATCCCGATCCCGATCCCGATCCGGATCCCGATCCCGATCCCGATCCCGGTCCCGATCCCAGTCCCGATCCCGATCCCAGTCCCGATCCGGATCCCGATCCGGATCCCGATCCCAGTCCCGATCCCGATCCCGATCCCAGTCCCGATCCCGATCCCAGTCCCGATCCCAGTCCCGATCCCGATCCCGATCCCGGCCCCTCCTTACGGCTCGCGCCGCCCGCCGCCGCTCATGCCGCCCCGCGCGTGCGCACTGCGCCCCCGTTCGAGCTCCCGCGCCGCCGCTCATTGGCTGGAGAAGCGGCCAATAGGAGCCGGTCCCAGGCAACCGCGCCCACCCCGCGGCTGGAGGGGCGGAGCCAGAGCGACCCGTGCCCCGCCCCGGTGCTCGCAGCGCCCCCCAGCGCCCCGCACCAGCACCTCCCACCAACTGCCCCCCCATCGATGGGCAGAGCCACAGGCCCCGAGCTGCCCCTTGGGGTCCCCACACCAGCACCAGCGGGAACAAGCCCCCCCCCATTCCCATGGCTGCCGGGGGAAGCACAGGGCTGGGAGGGGGGCAATGCCACCCCCCCGTGTTTCTGACCCCCAGCACAGGAGCCGCAGCACCAGCATGACAACCACTTGGAGAAACACATCTCTCTTTCCCCACCCCACTGGTAACCCCGCAGCCCTTTGCTGATCTCCATCCTGCTCCCTGCCAGCCGCCCCCACGCCCTGGCTCAGACAGTGGCCTCAATCTCGGGGGGCTCATCCTCCTCCAGCAGACTGTACGCCGCGTGGGTCTGGAAAGGCCGCTGCAGCGGGTGCGCCAGCAGCTTGGCCATGCAATTGTGCAGCTCCACAGCTGGCCCCGTCAGCGACACCTCGTACTTGTAGTTGGTGCCTTTGGTGTCCAGGCTGCTGAAGAAGGTGTACATCTCCTGCGGGGGACACACACACGACACAGGACGGGCAGGGTGGATCACACAGCCCACCCGTCACCAGCCGCGGCGGGATGGGGAGACACATCCCATCCCATCCCATCCCATCCCATGTTTACCTTCCAGCTCGTCTCATCGTCCTTCTCATCTGCCCCGTTGTGGATGTAAACCACGTCGAAGAAGAAGTAGGGGCACTGCAGCATCTTCTGCAGGATGAGAGGCCAAAGACTCACCCACATGTGAGGATGGACCCGGGGCATGGAGAGGGGATGGACACAGACACACCCCCCCACACACACACCCCCACACACCTTCATGTGCTCTGACATGGAGAACTGGGGCTGGCAGCCCGGGCGGCCAAACACCAGGATGGTCCTGACCACGTAGGGTGGTGGGATGGTCTGCACGTTCTCCGTCACTGGCAGTTCAATCTTCTGCTGGCTGTGTCCGAAGGACAGAAGCTGCTCAGGGACACTGCCCCCCACCACTGCCTGTGGCCTGGGGACAGTCTGGGTGGCCCCCACGGTTAAAACTTAATGACGAACTTAGAGCTCTGGGATGCAACTGGGAAAGCAGCACCCACCCCAGGTGGGAGCCCTGATATCCCACCCCCCACCCCATGTCCCTCCCAGTACTCACATCAGGTTGAAGAGTCCTTCCAGATCTGCAGCCCCAGGTAAGGACCAATCCATGCACAAAGACCCCTGCCTCCCCCCCCTCCAAGGACATCCTGCTCCCCGTCCCAGGGCCCGGCTGGCACTGCAGATGGAAGTGATTGCACCAGGATGGGCCAGAAAACATTGATAAATAGGTATCTGGTGGGGCTGGGGGATGCAGCACTAAACCCTGTCTTGGGGGATTCAGGGGTCCAGTTGGTAACGCTGCGCTGTGCCACTCTGCACTGGGCATGCCAGCAAGGCCGTGGATCTGCTGCCATCTGCAGGCAATGGGCCTGGAGGGTCCCCACATACCTTCAGGGGTCCTTGTGTGCACTCAAGGGACCCCGTGGAGTGCCACCCCCCCATCCTGTCCCCACAGGCGGTGGGATACTGAATGACTTGCAGACAACGGTCTCCAGGTCATAGAGGCAGCTGCAGACCTCGCGGGGGTCCGAGGTGAACCCTGAGAGCTGAGAGGACCCAGGGTGAGAGGGGTGTGGAGCCATCCCCATCCCTGTCCCCATCCCTGTCCTACCGCTCACCCATGTGGCATCATTGTTCACCACCACCAGCGCGAACTCGTGGCACTTGTCGATCTTGTGCTTCGTCCTCACGAACATCTCTATCATCTTCTGGGAGATGTTGAGCGCGTTCGTCTTGGACCTGCCGCAGGGAACAAAGCTCAGTGGGCACCCCCACTTCCCTGCTCCTCAAACGCAGAGCAGGGGAACAGAGAGCAGAGCCGGGGTCCCCGAGGGGTCCTGGAGCAGCCCCCAACCCTCACCCATTGAAGGACTCCAGTTTGGGCAGAGCCATCTCCTCCGCCAGGTCCAGGCAGATGATCTGTGGGAAGACAACCACGGCTGAGCTCCCTACACTGCCACAGCCCCTCAGTCCGGCATCAGGGCTGCACCACCCTCCTTGCAGACACTCACCACCTTCTCCGGGCAGTTCACACGTGGCGTCTTGACCTGCACCTCGGTGGGGGGCACGGGGCCGGGCCAGGCGGTGCCGTCGGGTGCGGCGGTGCCCTGCGGGCTGTCGTCAGCGCTGGCCGCCTCGCCTTCACCCTCGCTGCGGTTGCCAACACTGGCCTGGGCGCTTAGCGCCCGGTCCTCAGCCCCCTCGGGGTTGGAGCGGGTCCTGGGCCGTGGCTCTGACGCCTTCTCCTCCTCTTCCTCGGCGGCACTGCCCGGCTCTGACGTGTCCATCACGCAGCCCCGCTCCATGGCAGCTGCCACTGTGCTGGGGCCGAATCTGGGTGGCTGTGGGGCGTCAGTGCCGCTGCGGCCTTGCGCCCGCCCCCCACTCAGCGCAGCCCTTGCTCACATGGGTCGCTGCCCTACGATCCTGCAGCTCTGTGCACCCCTCGCTCACGCCCCCCCACTCCCGCACCCCGCGCTCACACCCCACCTGCCCCCCCCAAGCTTCTCCCCACCCCCTCGCACCGCTCGACCCCTGCCCGAGCCGCGTGCCCCCCACATCCCCCAGAACCCCCGCACCTCTCCCGCACCCGCAGCACCCCCAGCCGCCGTCCAGCCCCGCCCCGGCCCCGCAACTCGCCCCCCGCCCCGGGCGCGCGCTCACCGGCTCCCGGCAGCACGAGCCCCGCCCGGTCCCGCCCGGAAGCGGCGTCGCGCGGGGGCTGACGGGATTTGTAGTTCCCGGGGGGGTCCCGCCGGGCACGTGCGGACGGGAGGGGGGACACCCCCATCCCCCACCTCAGCCCCCTGCATGCTCGTGCACGGCACCCCGAACACCCACGCGCCGCCCCCTGCACCCTCAGCACACCCGTACCCGCCCCCCAAACCCTCACCCAGCCCCTGTGCCCACCCATCCCCCCGGCCTCCCAAACACCCGCGCGCCCTGCTGCACCCCCCGCCTGCACCCCCGCACCTCGCGCACCCCTTCACACCCCGCCGCATTGCTCTGCACCCCAAGCGCCCCAGACAACACCCTCCAGCACCCCCTCTGCACCCCAAATACCCCTTTGCACCCCTCACACCACCCTCCAGCACCCACAAACACACACCGCCCATGACACCCGCCGGCTAGCGGCCTCCTGGCCCCACGCGCCCCAGCACCCCACGCAACACCTCCTAGCACCCCAAACGCTTGCACACACCCCTGCACCCCCAAATTCTGGGTGCTTTCCCCTCTCCCCCATATGCTCACAGGGGGATGCTCAGGGGTGTGAAGCTGGACGCACCCTCCCAGTGAGGTGCGAGGGAGTGAGGGCACAGGGAGAGTGTCCCAGTGGGGCTAGGGGGCCGTGGGGCAGAGTGGGCAGGGACGGTGGAGCGACACGGTTAAGCGCAGGAGGCTGCGCCAGCACTGCAAGGAAGAGGAAATCTCAGCAGGAACAAGGACTGGGACAGGCCCAGGGCAGGGGCCAGGACGTGCCGGGGCCATAGAACTGGAACGAGCCCCCGGGAACGGACGCCGGGCAAGAGGCTGCCGAGATGGAGAAGGCAAGTGGGGTGTCCCGTGGGCTGGGGCTGGTCCCACGTGGCTGGGGGCTGCCTTGTGCTCCATTGGCATCCCTTGGACACAGGCATCCCTGGTCCTGGTGCCAGGCTCTGGCACATGGTGGTGTGGCAGTGCTGCATCCTGCCCAGCCAGTTGGCTGGTGGCCAAAGCTGGTCCCCATCCTGACAAAGCCTGGTGGGCATCAGCCCCAGTGTCCCCCACTGCCGGCCAGGGCTGGGATGGACGGACAGACACTTCTGGTTCTGGCAGCTCCCACAGCCCCCACCGGATGGGCAGGAGGATGATGAAAAGAAGGAGGATAAGGAAGAGGAAGAAGATAAGGCTGCTGAGGACATGGCAGGAGACGCCGAGGGCATCCTGCGCTTGGAGGAGTGCATTGCTGCGCTGCTGGAGACAGTGTCACGGCTGCACCAGAGAGCCGAGCAGCTCCAGCACCGCACGGGCAGGTACCAGCATGCAGCAGCCATAGGGCACGGGGTGCTGCCACCACCCATCACCTCCCATCTCTGGCCTTCACTGCCCCACAGGGAGGATGAGGAGGGCTGGAAGGGTACCGCCAGCCTACCCACTGCCAGCCTGCATCCCCAGCACCAAAATGGCATGCTTGAAGGTGGGTGCACCACGCTGTGCCGTGTGGTGCTGTGCCGGCGCCTCACAGTCTGCTGTGGGCTCTGACCACACGCTGTCCCCCCAGCCCACGGCCCCGACCTCTTCGCTGAGCTGCAACACACCGTGAGCTCTCTGGAGCGCACCGTCTTCTCCTGGCACCGGCAGGCACCGGCGTGGCCTGCGCCCAGCGAGGAGTGGGCACGGGCAGCCAAGGTGAGCTATGCCGGCACGCTCAGCCCAGACACCAAGGGGATGGGCACCGGCTGATGGGCTCCGTACCCCCAGAGCCTGGAGGAGCTGGACCAGATGCCAGGCTGGGCTGGGAGGGTGACGTGCTGGAGCCCCGAGGAGGGACTGGGCAGGGGGCTGCTGGCAGAGGAGGCTGAGGTGGTGGCGACAGCGGCGGCAAGGAACGCGGCATTGCGGGCGGCCCTGGGGCGCCGGGATGAGGAGCTGAGCCAGGCCACGGCCTCACTGCAGGCACTGTGGGGGGAGCGTGACCGACTGCAGGGGAAGGTGGGTGCCAGAGGCACAGCACAGGGTAGGGGACTCACTGCCCCGGTGCAGCCCCCCAGGGTGGCACCCAAGCGTCCCCCAGGTCTCAGCCCAGTGCTCGGCACAGGTCTGGGACCTGCGGGATGCTCTGTCCAGGCTGGAGGAGCCGGGAGGCTCTGGCAGCAACACCCCAGGGCTCAGCTGCCCCCCAGGGCAGGGGCAGCCCAAACTGTCCCAGGTGAGTGTGAGGCTGGGGCTGTGGCTTGGCGGGGCTCAGCAGGTGGGATTGTGTCCCCGTGCTGGGCTCTGCCTGTCCCCTCTACAGGACCTGCCCCAGTGTGCCAATGGTGCTCAGCCCCACGGTGCGCAGCCCCACAGCCACCTCTCCACCCAGCTCTCGGAGAGTGCCAGCCAGGAGCAGGAGCAACGGGTCCAGGAGCTGCAGGGGTGAGTTCCCCTCAGCATCCCAGCCCCAGGCTCTGCTTGTGGGGATTACTGAGGCCCAACGCTGGGCCCTGGCTGTGCGGCTAACTGCGGTCGCCCAGGCACCTGGGGAGGCTGCAGGAGGTGAACCGGCAGCTGGCGGCCGTGCTGCAGGAGTGCAAGAGTGATGCAGAGCAGCTCAGCATGGTGCTGGGCCAGCACGAGTCCCACAGCACCGCCCTGCGCCTGGCCCTGCGCTGCAGGTGGGGATGGGGATGGGGATGGGGACGGGGGCACGGGTCCTGCACTGCCATGCTGAGCCCCTCTCCCTGCAGCGAGCGCTGCGGGGGGTCCTACGCTGCTCTCCTTGACCTGATGCAGGTGAAGCTGGGCAGGGAGGAGGATGGTGCCCGTGGTGGTGAGTGCCAGCCCAGGGTGCTGCAGGGGGTAGGGGGTACCGAGGGGTGCTGGGGAGTTTACAGGGAGGATGCTGGGGGGATGGAGGAGGAATCTTGGCAGGGTGTCAGGAGGACTTCGGGCTGCTGTGACCAGACATCAAGGGGGTGCAGGGAAGGTGCTGGGAGGGTTCTGGACAGATGTTTATGGATATCAGGGGATGAGGGAAGGATGTTGGGGCACCCCAGTCCCCAGCACATCCCCAGCAGGCAGGTACCGGGCACAGACACCCGCCCGGACACCACTGGCACCGTGCCTAGAAGCTGCAGGGGAGCAGAGCCCAGTGCATGGCCAGGGGTCCAGGCTCACGCAGAGGGAAGGGCCACAGCTCCTGGGCCGAGCAGAACCAGACAACCAGGAGGAGTGCTGGGACAGCAGCTCTCCCAGGCTCCAGAGGTACGGGAAAAGGGAAGAGAGGGAGGGGTTGTGGGTGCCCCCAGGGGTGCCACTGTGCCCCTATACCAACCTCAGCCGCATCCCTGGCATCCCGCAGCATCCCGGCACCCCTCGGGATGGAGGAGGGAGCCTTGCGTGAGCACATTCGCCAGCTGCGTGCGGAGCAGGCGGCCGTGGAGGCTTCCCTGCACAGTGCCCCAGCACCCCCCAGCACCTCCTGCAGTGAGGGTGCCCGAGCCTGTGCTGAGCGGGTGCTGCAGGAGGCCAGGGCTCTCCTGCCCGGCTGGAGGCGGCCAGAGAAAACAGAGCTTCTGCAGGACTTGGCGATGCTCAAGGTGAGATGTTGGAGGGGGGGTGAGGGGGGCCAGACACCTGAGTGTCCTCCCCCAGCTCTCCATGAGATCCTGGCTTTGAGCGGAGAAGTGCTGGGGTGATGCACAGCAGGAGGAAGCATGAGGCCATGCCTCAGTTTCCCCACACCGGCGGTGGCACCCTTGCCCTGCCAGGAGGCCATGGCTGACCTGAGGACGCGGCTGCAGCTGGTGGAGAGGCAGAAGCAGGGCTTGGAGATGCTGGCGGCCGGGCAGGGGCCACGTGAGGCTGCACTGAGCCTCGTGCTCCAGCATCTGGAGTGGGAGCAGAACAAGGGGCCCAGCTGCCCCCCCAGCCCTCCCAGCAGCTCCAGCAGCAACGAGGAGGTAAGGATTGCTCTCACCTCCCCATGGGGACCCTCCTCAGGGCTGGGGGTCTCCCCAGGGCTGAAACCCACACCCAGCCTTTGCAGGATGCCCAAACCAGCCAGGTGGGAGCAGCAGCTCCCCAACACCCTCCGGACCCAAAGATGATGGGAGAAGAGCTGCTACGTGCCCTGGCCCGGTAAGAGACCTCAGCAGCATGCCTCAGCCCTGCCACAGAGAGCTGTGCTGGTGCTGGGCAGCACGCTGGGCTGGCTGCCATGTGGGTGTCCCCAGGGTGGAGGAGCTGCGTGCCCGGGTGCGGGCGCTGGTGCGGGCGCTGGAGCAGGGCAGTGCCGCCAGCCGCATGCAGCAGGCACAGTGCGTCGCCATCACCGCAGACTTCTTCCACGCTCACAGGTGGGCAGGAGGCGTGGTGGGTGGGTGGTGGGTGCAATGCCCCTCCCCAACACACCCCTCAAAACACAGTTCCATCCTGCCTGCGCATCTCCCTCTGCACAGCCCTCTTGCACACCCCAAAGCCACGGTCCCACCTTGCATGCCCCTGGCCTGCTGTCCCTTCTTGCACACCCCAAAACCCACGATCCCCCCTGTCTGCACGGTCCGGTGCCCTGGGTGCCATGGCCCTGCTGGGAGGCTGACGTGGTGCCCGCAGCGCGCTGGCCCTGGCGTACCGCGGTGCCCGGCGGAAGCAGGCGGCCCAGCTGCGGCGGCTGGAGGCACAGGCGGGTGCCCTGCGCAGGCAGCACGCACAGCGGGTGCAGGCGCTGGCCCACAGGCTGCAGACCCTGGAGCAGGGGATGGCTGGCAGCGAGACCAGTATCTAGGGACCCCTCCTGCATCCTCTCCATCACCCCACGAGACCCCCTGTGCCAGGAGGCTCCTGCTGTATCCCCATGGAGAATAAACCACTGATGCTTGTGGCTTCACCATGCTTTGGGGTTGGGGGTGGGGGTGGGCTCAGGCAGCCAGACCGCCAGCATGGCTCATCCCAACGGGGCCGGGAACAAAGGTCATACCCCCCCACCGTCCCTGCTATCTCCCGGTGCAGATGAAGCTATTTTGTTATCCCTGACGTGGGATCAAAGGTGATGGCGGTGGCCGTGGCAGCCGGGGTCCATGCATATTCAGGAGGGAAGAGGAGCAGTGACCCCACGCTGGGGGCATCCTCACCATAAGAGGGGAAGGGGGGGGCGGGGCTGGCAGCGGGCCGTGCCCGGGGGGCTTCTTCAGGGAGAGGGGAAGCTAAATCCAGCAGCCCAAATGCCAGCGTGATGGGGGTCTGGGTTGCAGGAGCTGGGCTGAGCGTGGCTCCGTGGTGGGAGGATACACAGGGGTGCGGGACATCCCAGGGCTCAGGCACAGCATGGGGTGGAAGGGAAACTGAGGCATGGGGCTGCTGCATGGGCTGAAACGAGGCTGGCATCTCCCTGGGCAGTTTCTGCAAGAGAGTTCAAGGCTCAGAGGATCAATATCCAGAGCTGCAGCGATGGAGAGGACAGAGAGGGCTGCAGGGGTGCGAGAACGCCGGGCTGCAATGATGCTGGATGTGGGGATGCAGGGATGCAATGATGAGGGGTGCAGGGATGTGGGAATGAGGGCATGCAGGATGTGGGGATGAGGGAATGCAGGGATGGAGTATGGACTGGAGGAGAATTTCCCCAGGCTGCGGGGAGCCATCCCGGCATGAAGCAGGAGCACAGCACCATGGAGCCCAGCCCCGACTGGTGTGACAGGCGCTGCTGCGTGCCCAGCATGAAGTGGCAAGTCCTGGCACCCAGATACTGGAGTGCGGGGGCTGCCCGTGCTGCCTGCTCCCAGCCCCTCTCCCTGCCTGCACCTCTTGTTCCCGGCTGCAGTGCGGACCATGGCACATCTCTGTCCATCCTGGCTCACAGGGGAGCCCGGGGGCCGGTGGCATGGAGGGGCTGACCTGCAGGTTGAAGGTCAGGGCTCTGGCTCAGACCCCTTTTCAGATTCAAATGGACTCCTGGGGGCTTTGTGCAGGGTCAGGCTCCACCAAGAGCCGCATGAAAGGGCTGGGGCAGCCAGGAAGGCTTCAGCCCTGGGTGCTGGGAGGAGGGGGAGGGCAGGTGGGACCTGCTGTCACCCACACCCCAGCTGGAGAGATCCCCCCACTGCATCCCGCTGACCCCAGAGCCAAACCAGGTCCTCTCCGGAGCACCAATGAGGATGTGGTGCCGGAGGCTGCAGCCCATTCATGATTTGCAAGGTGCTGCCATTCTGGCCCACTCCCTGCCTCAGTTTCCCCACTAGTGTCAGCTTCTCTGAAGCCGAGGGACCACAGAGAAAGCCCTGGTACCCTTGGGGAGCAGGGCCCAGAGTGGGACTGCACCCTGTCACCCGGGGGTGGGGGCTGCAAAACACCATCCAGGTGGGCTCACGGGAGCAAAGGCTATCAAGCAAGCAACGACTGAGTGGGGAGGGCACATGATTCGCACCCCCCGGGGGAAGGAGCATTCGGCCAAGCTGTTTAGGGGCCACAGCATGGATCTCAGGGCAGGAAGCAGCACTCTGCAGGGAAGGGGAGGCTGGGGGACATGAGGTCTCCCTTGGCCGCTCTGCAGGGCTGGGGGAGGCCGTGGGGGGCACATGGGAGAGTGACCCCCACCCCAGTTTGCATACGTGTGTGCATCCCCATGCGTGGGGCTGTGTGTCCCTTGCACACACGGATGTGCCTTCAACTGAGACACACCTGCCACACACACACACCCCGGTGCTCCCTGTGCTGTGCCAGTGCCCACCCCAGAGCAGCTGGGGGGCAGCCCTGGGGGTAGGAACGTGGGGAAATCCTGCCCAGGGAACTGAGGAGCTGTGCACAGCACGAGTGGCCCTGGCCTCCCTTTGTCCTTCGCCTGCCGTGGCATGGCCATGGTTTAGCCCTGCAAGGTCACTGCTCCCATGGCTGGTTGGGACCCCCCCAGCCACAAAGGTCCCTTCGCCCCTGCACAGCTCTGCAGCAGCCCATGCCTGCCCTGGCCCCCCACGGCACACACACAGGTGCCCACCAGCAGGATCTGGTCCCAGGAATGCAGTGACGAGGAGCCTGGCTGGGGCTCAATGCCCTCACCAAGCTGCTCTGGTGCAGAGCAGGGCCAGATCCTGCCCGATGGCTGAAAATATGGGGATTGACTGACACCCCTCTCTCCCAGTCTGCCCACGTAGAGCCATCCTGGGGGGGACACACAGACAGACAGATGGACAGGGTGATATCCACGTAAGCCCGCAGGGAAGCCTTGCTGCCAGCAGCTCCCACACGTGTTCAGGAGAGGGCACGGCTGTCCGGTAGCCCAGAGTAGTGCTAACCTGGATGCTGATAACTGGGTCAGGGATAGTGACACCAGCATCTGGTGGTGCTGGCACCCAGCTGTGCACTAGTACTGGCACCCAGCTCCCCAGTGCTACTGGCAACAGCTTTGCAGTGGTGCAGACAAAACCCCAGCCCTGCTCCTACGTGTTCTGGCAAGCATCAGTTGATCCTCCTCCAGCCCAACAGCTGCAGAGGAGCAAGTGGACAGTGCTATCACCCATCCCTATGCTGGATCTGGGTCTGACACTGAGCCTGGAAACTTCCCTGAGCCCAGCAGGCGCCTCTGCCATGCCAGACCCTTCCCGGGGGCGTCGGGGCGGCACGAAATGCACCGGCAGCTCCCGGCTCCTGGGGGCCCTTTTGTGCAGCAGAGTCAGCGGAGCAGCGAGGGGAAGGAGGAATTCCTCTGGAGATCAAACGCCTTTGCCAACTGGACACCGACCTCAAAACAAACCCAGCTCCCACCGCGGGGCTGGGAGCTGCGCGGGGGAGAAGATCCAATTTCCTCCTTTGTTCCTGGATTATTATTTTTTGCAGGGGGCGAGGAGGCGGGGGAGTGGCAGGGAAAGGGCCATAAATCATGACAGAAGAGAAAGGAGAAGCGGGACCGGCTGCAGGTGGGGTGACACCCCCCACTCCGCCCTGGCCTGGCCTGGGACCCCCCTGCCCTGATCCCAACCTCTTTCCAACCGGCTCTGCTGGGTGCTGCTCCCTTCCCACAGCAGCCCTGAGGCATCTATCCCTTGCCGGGCATGCCAGCATGACTGTGTTAGCAGGTACCCAGTGAGCAGACAGGAGGAAATGGAGGTTTTATTTATGGCCAGAGCTGTAATCCATCCACCTCTGCTGCACCCCAGCTCCAGGCTTGGTGCTTTGCTGGTTGGGTTTTTTTTTGTATATCCAACCCGCTTGGCTTTTGCCTTTGCCCTAATGGAGACGCCCGTCCCACTGTGTGGGTTTGGAATGCCAAGGATGGTGGCAAAAGGTGCTGCAAAGGTCCTGGCAGCACTTGGTCCAAACCTGGCCCCACAGCGTGGGCATCACCAACTGTGCTGCTTGACACCAGCATCCAAACCGGGACCACGATGTGGGATCCCCCATGGGTACAGCTCTGTCCTGGGGACACACTGGGGTGCATGGGGGGGCACAGGGGGGTGCATGAGGGGCACCCAGCCCGCCTGCACCCCAGCTCCACACCCTGCCCAATGGACTTTGCTTCTGACGTCAAGATGAACAGCACGCTGCTGGGAGACACCGGGGCCGCGGCGGCACGGCCAGGAGGAGAGTTTGGCCCCCAGGTGAAAGGCGAAGGCAGGGCGGTGTCGCGGGGCTGCTCCCAGGTCAAGCACCTTTCCAAACAGTTGATTTCTTCGTTAATGATTAACAGGGTGGCAGCAGGCAGGTGGTGCACATCCATGGCTGGCACCCTGGTCCCCCCCTTTCTTGCAGGGACTGATGAGCTTGTCCAGGCCTGGCGTGATGAACCGTTACAAATGGATTTTACAGGGCCATGGCAGCCAGGCCCTGGCCGCATCTAGCCCCCTTTCCCCCATCCTGCATGGGGGCCATGCAGAGTGATGGCATCCAAAGGACTCTGGGTGTTGTCCCCCCCATCCATGGCACGGCCCTGGCCTTCATGCTCTGCGCAAGATGAGGTGCCGTGGCCTCATGGTAATTAAAGATCCTGCTGGGGCTGTCGGCACAAGGAGGGGATTGCCGATGCTGACACCTTGGCCACAGGCCAGGCAGGGGGGGAATCTTTACCCATCTGCCCGCCACGGTTACCCTGCAGCACCACAACCCAGCAGCCGGGCCAGGACTTGGTCCTTGTCCCCAAAGGGGGATGCCGGTCAATCTGCTGGTGGCTGCATGTTGGCGGCTCAGAGGTCGCTTGCCGGGGATAGGACAAGGACTGCGGCCGTATCTGCATGGCCCTGCGTGCCAGGCTGCCGGTGCAGCCATGGGCAGCACCAAGTGCAACTGGGACCAGCCAAGGGCTCTGGTCCCCAACGGGCATCAGCCGGGCCTCATCCAGCAACCCCCGTCGGCTGAACTGCAGCGGCCTCATTGCGGCTGCCAGGCCACGGCATCACCCTGCCCGTTCCCGGCACCGCACCGGGGCCGTGCCCAGCTCTGCCACAACCGGTACCACCGGCCCACGGAGCCGCCCGTCCCCTGCTGTGCCCAGCCCCGGCTCCCGACACTCCCTCCCCGCTCCGGTGTGGTGAGACCGCCCGCCCGGCTTCTCCCCACTGCTCTTCCCAGTTGGGGCCGGGGGGCGGCCCGGGGCGGCGGCGGGGCCGGGGCCGGGGCCGGGGCCGGGACCGGGGCCGGGGCAGGACCCGGCGGCGAGCGGAAGGGGAGGAGGACGGGGAGGAGCATCCAGGGCGGCCACCGCGGCAGCGGCTGAACTTTGCTCTTTCGCGGGAGGCGGGGAGAGCCCCGGGGCTCGGCGGAGCGGGTCCCGCCGGACCCGGACCGGGCTGCATGCAGCAGCAGCGGCGGCGGCGGCGGGGCCCGTAGGGGCGAGGGCGGGCCGGGGCAGCGCCGCCGCCTCCTCCTCCTCCTTCTTCCTTGCCGGTGCCGCGGAGCGGAGGAGCCACCGGGGGCGGGCAGCGGCGGCGGCCCCCGCATGCGGCCGAGCCCCGGGGCGGCCGCCGCGCCCGGAGCCGCCGCGCCCCGCGGGGGGATGCGCTGCGCCCCGCTCCCGCCGCCGCAAAGTTTCCGCGGGGCCCCCCCGTTAACGGGGGAGGGGGGGAAGGGGGAGGAAGAGAGAGCGCTAGGATTGGGGGGGAGAACGGCAGAAAAAACCCCAAACCACAACCCATAAATAGCCCAAACCGGCTGCCACCCCCCAAAAACTTGCTCAACTCGTTCCGGGAGGCACCGGGCGCCCGCGCACCGCTCCATGCCGCGGCGGGGCCGGCGCTGAGCCCCGGGGCCGCGGAGCCATGGCCATGGTGGCCGGCGGCTGGGGCGAGCCCAACGGCGGCGGCGGCGGCGGGGAGGAGGCGGCGTCCCCGGCGGGCGGCGGCAGCGACGCGGAGCACGGCGAGGAGGAGCGGGCCGGGGCGCCGGTGGACTGCGTGGTGTGCGGGGACAAGTCCAGCGGGAAACACTACGGGGTCTTCACCTGCGAGGGCTGCAAGAGCTTCTTCAAGCGCAGCATCCGCAGGAACCTCAGCTACACCTGCAGGTAGGGCTGGGGGAGGTGGGTCGGCAGGGGCGCCGGGGGTGGCAGAGACCTGGGACGGGGGTAGGTCTGGGGGTGGCCCCCGGGGCGGGTCCCCGATAGCCCCCGGCGGCCTCCAGTGCGAACCCCCGGTGCGGGTCCTTGGTAGCCTCCAGCACGAGCCCCAGTGCAGGCCCTCGGTAGCCCCCAGTGTGGGTCCCCAGTAGCTCCCAGTGTGGGTCTCTGGTGGTCCCTGGTAGCTCCTGGTGCAGGTCCCCAACATGGCTCTGCAGTGGCCCCCATGCTGCTCCATGCTGGCCCTTGCCATGGCTGCGCATGGGCTCCACTGCAGCGCTGACCAGGGAGCCCCCAGTGCTGCACAGTGTCCCTCCGTGCTCTGCACCCCACATAAACATTCCCCCTGCTCTAATGCAGTGCATCCGGAGGGATGGATGCCCTGGCTGCCTCATGCCGTGGGCCACAGCCGGTGTCCACATCCTCGTCATCGCCCGGCTCTGCTCTGGCATTAATTGCCGTTCCAGGCTAATGCCTGAAAGCGCAGGGTGGCTGTGAGTCACCTCGGTCACGGCCGCTCTGCCCAGAGAAAGCACCAGTGCGGCAGCGAGTATCATTTTAACCGGAGATGTCAGAAGCCCGTCGTGCTGTGGGCACTGATCTGGTGAGATGCCAGGGAAAGAGAGAGGGACTGCAGCTCCCTCAGGCCCCCTGTGCTCGCCCCAGCGCAGCCGCAGGTCTGTGCCCACCAGCAGGACCAGGACACAGTCCCTGCAAAGTTTGGAACTGCAAATAACTCCAGAGTTTCTATTGGGCTCAAAAGAGGAGTCTGGCTGGCTGGCACAGATCGGGATCCCTGCTTCTGGGCTGTTTCTGGGGCAGGGGTGTGGGGGAGGGGGGCGTGGAAGTGTGTAAATAGGGGCTCACTCACAGGTCTGGCTTCACGTTCAAGTGCTTCCATTAGCCTATGCTGAACCGGCAAGGGTGCTGTGAGGATGGTGCCCACATCCTGGCCATGGGCACCCTGCAGCTGCGCTGGTAACGGGGCATCCCACCTCCATGCTCTTGGAGCTTCATCTTGTGCTGAGATGCCGCGGGAAGGGAAGGGGCAGCGATGCTCCTGTGGCATGAGATGTCTCCAAGCTGCCTTGCTCTCGTTTGGGCGGCCTAGATTTGTCCTCCCCCATGCACAGCTTCTCCTCTCCTGGCAGCTCCCAGCACCAGTGCTGCCGGGTCCCATCTGACGTCAGCTGAGCAGCGCTCGTGGCCATGGAGCTGCTGGCGTGGGGCAGCATTCAGTTCCTGTTCCCCCTGGTCCCACAGCATCCTTCCTGTTGCCCACTCTGGGTGCAGCATCACCCCGGCCCTGCCTCAGTTTCCCCATTCAATCAGCAGGCTCAGCCAAGTGGCTGTTTGGGATCAATGATTTGAAGATGGGGAATACATACGGCTTGTGAGAAATTCCATCTTCCTGGAACAAAAGAAAGGCCAAATCAGAGCTCCCCAGGAGAGCGACAGACTCTACGGCCCAGATGCTGCTGAGGTGCAGGAGTGACGGGAGGTGGGGCTTGGGGGTGTGCTTCTCCTGGGCTTTGAGCATCCGAGATGTTATCTTGTGCTTGTCGCTGGCATCTGGGCACCTACCTCGGGAGTTTGGTGGGGGGTTTCCCCTCTTTGTGCTGGGAAGTGATTTGGTGCAATAGCAAAATGTTGGTTTTCCAAGTAGGGAGTAAAGTGTTGGAGGGGCTGGGAACAATGCTCCCCCGGCAGCCCTGGCATTGGCTTTGTTCGAGGAGTGAAAAGCAGCATCAAGCCAAGATTGCTCTAATTTGAATATTAAAAGTGAGTTGGATTCAGTTTAGTTCTTGCACTAAATAATTACATGTTCTAATTACATAATTAGCACAGTATACGCCTTTTGTATTCTCACAGTTTCCCAGGTCGCTGCAGCCCATCAGTTGGGAAACTCGCTAGGAGCCCCTGGCAGGAGCTGAGATGGGTTTTTTTTGATTTTCCTGGTGCTGGGGACGGTGTCCCGAGGCCACGGTGAGGGTCAGCTGGGTCCCCCACGGGGAGGTATGGCTGTGGGGCTGGCAGCTGTGCCCCTGCCAGGGTGCAGGCGGCTGATGAAGCTGTAATCTGGCATTTTGATTAGCTATCACCTCTCTGCTGGAATAACTTTTTTCTTTATCAGCAGCACGTTGGAGATGTGCTGAGCACAGTGGTGATGTTCGGGGTGAATTAATTCCGGTTTGAGCGCGGCGGGAATCCCTGCCTGTCTTGCCTCTGGAGTCATGTAGGGATGAGGAGATTCATGTCAGGATTCCCAGGCAGCTGAGCTGCTGCTGGACGCCAGCGTGCCACGGCCCTGCCTGCCTGCACTTCCCTGGCTGCTGCTTTAGATGCCTCAGTTTATCGCTGTTTCACCACTATCGCCCTTTCTTGCCCATCTGGGTGGGATGTGAGCCCCCCACCATGTCACCCGAGCCCCACTGCGCTTCTTACTCACACACATATCCCATGGGAATCGGGGCTGGGGGAGGTGCACTCACAGGTGGAGGCCAGACTGGAGCACAGGGGATGGGGGCAGTGGGGGATGCCTGCAAGTGCTCGATGCCCGAGGGGCCACGGGGCAGCCCTGACCCGGTAGGAAATAGTTGAAATTCCACAGGGAGGTCGGAGGCTGCTCCCAGCTTCCTTCCCTGCATGCTGGACATGGCGCTTTGCTCCCCAGTACCCATCTTTGCGTGTCCCCGAGGACAGCAGCCCTATGGCCCCGGGGGTCTGGGTATCACCGTGGGTCTCTCCAGCTTTCCTGCAGCCCTGGGCATTGCTGGCAATGTGAACTGGCAGCCCCTGCGGTAGGAAGTCGCTGTTTCCATAGCATCTGGTGCTGCCTGGGAGCGGCTGTGTGTGTGTGGGGCCAGCGTGGAGAGGACCACACTGGGAGGAGAAGGGCTTTGCCTGGGGATGGTGGGGAGGTGGGTGACAGAAGCAGCTCGATGGGGTGTAGAGACTCCCCCGCCACTACCAACTCTTCCCCCTTGGCGTCGCATCGTTCCTCCCCAGCACCTCATCTGCCCCGTCCTACCTGCAGGTCCAACCGTGACTGCCAGATTGACCAGCATCACCGCAACCAATGCCAGTACTGCCGCCTGAAGAAGTGCTTCCGCGTGGGGATGAGGAAGGAAGGTAATGCCAGCGCTCTGGGCACAGGGATGGTCCCTGAGGGGTCCTGGGGAATCCCACTGCTGCAGCCTGGGGCTGCCTGGTGCTCGCCCAGCTCTCCAGGACTCCTGTTGGCACAGATTGCCCCAACGCTTATTTTTAATACTATTTATTTATTTATTTTCCCCCACCTTGAATTGCCCTCGGAGTGAGGGTGCAGGTGGTGTTTGTTTGGAAAAGCTGGAGCCTTGAGCTGATAAGGTGACACACCTGGAGCCAGGACAGCCCTGGTGTCCCAGGCACAGTGGAGGTCAACCGGGACGGGTTCCTGGTGCAGCCAGAGCTGTGCAAATCCCCAGGACCACTTTCTGCTCGCTCCCCATGCCCAGGGGTACAAACCCCAAGTGTTTCTCAGGCTGCTGCCAGCGGAGCAGAGCCAGCATCTCAAATGTCCCTGTCAGGATGGCACCACACCAAGATGCACGTGGGGATGGAGATGCTGGGGCCCGGCGTGGGCTATGCCACAGTGCTGGGGGTGCTCAGTGGCAGGTGGCATTAATGTGAGGAGGGAAGGGGGGAACGATACTGGAAGCAGGACAGTGATTCCCTCCTTTCCAGAGGAGTCGAGATGGCATTATTGCCACTTAGCATGATTTAGAGCTCTCATCTAAGTGGCTCATGAACAGCCCATAAATTAATTACTAGGGACTGAGCAAATAGTGGGCGCTAATGGGAGGAGGGGGGGAGCTGAAAAATGGCTTTCCCTGAATGCAATTAGGAGGGGGAGTGCCCCAGGGTTAACGATGCTTCCAAGATGGACGTTTTATTTGCAAATAAATGATTGCTGCCATGTGATGACCTTGGGTAGCAATCGCCCTCCTCCACCAATGCTGACACAGGGCAGGCGGGGGCGGGGGGGGGGGTGTGCTGTGATGCTGGCATGGCACCCGGTCTGGCCACTCCTGGGCCAGGTCCTTGCAGAGGGAGGAGGTAGTGGGGATGTGGTCCCAGCCCAGCTGCTGGTTGGAGGCCATGGCAAGCTGCGGCACCGGTCGCCTGGGAACTGCTGGTGAATCACTGGGATGCTAAATGGATTAGTGTAGTTCTTGCAGGCAGCTTGCTGGCGGGCGCAGTGGGTGGAACGCACCACCTCCCTCTCCCCCAGTGCCTGAAAGCCGCCCATTGTTCTGTGGGGTGGCAGGATCCATCCCTGCATGGGGTGCAGGGTGGGCAGGGGGAACAGCCCCATCCTTCCTCACCCTGCATGGGGGACAGAGGGAACACCCCCTTCCTCCCTGCCCTGCCCCCCCACTCCACCTGCCTCGAGCAGGATAGGGGATGCAGCAGGACACGGAAACAAGCAGACACCCCCTCTCTTTCTATCCCACTCCAGCCGTGCAGCGGGGCCGGATCCCCCCAACCCACTCCAGCACCAGCCCCAACACCATGCCCAGCGGGGAATACTTCAATGGGCAGCCAGTGTCGGAGCTCATCTCGCAGCTGCTGCGGGCTGAGCCTTACCCTGCTGCCCGCTATGGCTCACAGTACGCACAGCAGGGCAGCGTCATGGGCATCGACAACATCTGCGAGCTGGCTGCCCGCCTCCTCTTCAGCACGGTGGAATGGGCTCGCAACATCCCCTTCTTTCCCGAGCTGCCCGTCTCCGACCAAGTCGCCCTGCTGCGGCTCAGCTGGAGCGAGCTCTTCGTGCTCAATGCGGCGCAGTCGGCGTTGCCGCTGCACATGGCCCCGCTCCTGGCCGCCGCCGGCTTCCACGCCTCCCCCATGTCAGCTGACCGCGTCGTCTCCTTCATGGACCAGATCCGCATCTTCCAGGATCAGGTGGAGAAGCTCAACCGGCTCCAGGTGGACTCGGCTGAGTACAGCTGCCTCAAAGCCATCGCGCTCTTCACGCCAGGTAGGTCCATGCCCTGCCCTCCACATCTCTGCCCCACAGAGCTGGGATCTAACCTACCCCCCGTCCCCTCTGATTTGGGGTCTGCAGAGTATTGTGTGGCTCTTGGGGGGGTGGCACCTCATGCCCCATGGTTTGCAGCATCCCAGCTTGTCTGTCCAGGCAGGGTGCTGAGTTTTCCCCGGGAGACAGGACAGACCTGCAGGAAAACAAATACCCTCCTGTCCCTCTGTCTGTCCACACTCATTTCATGCTGCAGAAGTGCCCACTCCTTCCTGGAGGGACGAACCTGCAGCAGCCCTTTGCCACTGGAACAATCCAAGAGGGACTGGGGTGGGCGAGGAGGGAGGGTGCCTCACTGAGGATATTGGGGTGCTCCGACCACCGACTCTTCTCCATCCTGTCCCTCTTGCCAGATGCCTGCGGCCTCTCGGACCCGGCGCACGTGGAGAGCTTGCAGGAGAAGGCGCAGGTGGCCCTCACCGAGTACGTGCGCTCACAGTACCCTTCACAGCCCCAGCGCTTCGGCCGGCTCCTGCTGCGGCTGCCCGCTCTCCGGGCCGTGCCAGCCGCCCTCATCTCCCAGCTCTTCTTCATGAGGCTGGTGGGCAAGACGCCCATCGAAACACTAATCAGGGACATGCTGCTGTCTGGGAGCACCTTCAACTGGCCCTACGGGACGGGACAGTAGGGGACAGAGACTTCCCTCCCCTACACTGACCCCGGGGCTGCCCTGGGGAACCCCAGCACCTGGACCTGGCTTTCCTTCAGCACCCCGAGATGGTGCCATTCCCAGGGAGCCCTGAACTGCTCTGGCCCTGCCCCAGCCCTGCAGCTGTCTCATAGCTTGTCTGTCCGCTGGAGCTCGACTCCCCGCCAAAAGCAGGGGAGGGTCACAGTGTTGTCCTAAACACGAAGGTACCGGTTGTGCTGCCGCTGTCAGACACGAAACTTCTGGAAGCGGAGCTCGCGGACACCCCCGCTCTCCCCCTGGGGACCTTGGAGCATCCCCAGGGCTGGTCCCTTGCTCAGCCCCTGTGTCATGGCCCAGCTGGAGGCCGGGGAGTGGGACATGGTCCTCTGGCTGTCCCTCTACATCTGGATCTCAGATGATGGGTAAGCGGAGCTGGGACCAGCTGGGCTGAGGGGATGAGGGGGCTTCGGGGTGCACAGAGCCATTGGCCAGGGTCTCCTGATGGGGGGGTCTCTGTCTCCCTGAAATCAGGGGGGAAGAGTAATTTTTAAAGCCTCTTTACCCCCTGCCAGGGGCTGTGTCTGTCCAACTGTGCCATATCCAGCCTCCAGAACTGAAGCCCAGAGCATCTCTGTTTTGGGACCTGGGCTCATCTGTGCCTGGTCCCAGGCCCCTTCTCTGCACTTTGCACTGAAGCATCTCCACAGTCTGGGCATGGGGGCATACAGGGGAGGGGATGGGGGAAGTATGTGGGCAGCTGAGGGGGCCCATGCGCCTTTGTGGGGTGCAAGGCAACTGGACTTTTTTGGGTGCTGCACAGCACCTTGCCCTTCTCCGCTCCATTCCTCCTGCCTTGCTTGGTGCTTTGCCCTCGCTCGCCCCTGAGCACCCCCCGCCATGGGCTGGATCCAGCACTCACTCTGTCCCCACACTGGGAGATATGGATGCCTGCATCCCCCTGCCCATGCTCGCTATGTTCCTGTGCCTCGTTATTTTTTTTAAGCCAGGCTGGGGGGAGATAACGGACACACACACACACACACACACACACACACAATCTGGTTAGAAAGGGGCGATGCTGCTTTTTTTTTGGGGGGGAGGGGACAGTCCTTGTCCCCAGGGCTGGGCCATGCTGGAGGAAGAGACAGGTGGTGGGGGCAAAGCCATTTCAGAGGGATGGGGAATGCCCTGGCCCCCCGCCCCGGGCTCTGCTTCTCAGGGGTACCCACCATGCAAACAGATGGAAGCAGGATGAGCCGGGGATTTGTCATTTAGATTGATTCACTGAAAATATAATCCTTGTTCAATGATACTAAACAAATTAACTGAAGTCAATAAACGATGTTTCTTACAAGGCTGGGGCTCTGCTGGGGGGGGGGGGGGTGGGGGTGGGGCTGTTTATCCTACACCAATGCTGAAGCCCATCGTGGGGTGATGGGGGAGGAGGGAGCAGAGTGGAAGGTATTAAAAAAAAACAAAGCCAAAACCAATAAAACCAAAAATAAACCCACAACCCCCCCCCCCCCAGGACATCTAAAATTGGATGGATTTTGGGAATCCTTGGGAGGTGGGGGCTGGGGGGGAACGGTGCGGGCTGTGTGATGCTCTTCAGTGGGGTCCAGGCAAGGTGGGGGTTGCTTCAGCTTGGGGCAGGGCTGGAGGGTGGTCCCTGGGGCTGCAGCTGCAGGGTTGGGGGGGCTTACGGCTCCCACCCACAGCTGTGCCCCTCCACCCCCCTGCCCCAGGCCCTTTTGGGCTGGCACAGATTTAAAATCAACAGATACAGTTTATTTATGTAAAAAAAAAGAAAAGAAAAAAGAAAAGAAAGAAAAAAGAAAAGAAAAAAGAAAAGAAAAGAAGACACGTTTCAGCCAGTTCCTTATAAAACATGGTCCCTGCCCAAAGGGCAGCCCCCAGGCACTTGAGGGGGGGGGGTGGGCAGGGGCAGGGGGCGCACAGGGGTCTGCCACCCCCCAACTGCCCCACATGGCCAGCTGAGGGATGCTCTGCCCTGGGCAGCACATCCCTCCCAGCACTGCCTTGGTACCCTGGGACCAGCGGGGGGTTTGGGGGGAAGCTGCAGCTCCCTCTCTCCCCACGCCCTTGGCACTGACATCACAGGGTGGTTTTGAATCTGGGAGTTGGGTGGGAGGTGTAATAACAAACAAAGGTACAAAATGCAGCAAAGTCTTTGGGGATGGGGGAAAGAAGCCCCTCATGCCCATCCTGCGGTGGCTGGGGGGTGGGGAGCACAGGCTACCCCCGCACCTTGTCGTAGTCGCTCACCATCCTTTTGATGTGGAAGAGTTTGTTACGGAGGGTTTTGGTTTCCAGCTTCTTCGTCTGGTAGTCGGGGCTCTGAAAGGCAGTTCGGGACCCACCTCAGCTGTGAGGGGCTGCAGCTGGGGGCCGGGGGTGGGGGGGGCACCGTTCCCACCTCCCCCAGCTCCAGAGCACCAACACAGCCCTGCTGCAGCTGGGACCCGGGCCCAGCTGTGCCCCACACACTCACCCGCTTTAGGTCCTTGAGCCTGTTGTACTCCTCTGCAACATCCTGAAAGGGGCCGGGGGGGGGGGGGATGGGGGGAGGGGTTGCAGAGGGTGAGGATGGCACACCCAATGGGCACTGCAGCCAGGGGCCACCAAGGTGGGTGGCCCGTGGGGACGAGCAGTGACCTGCAGCCTGCAGCATCCCCAGTGCCCTGAAGTGTCCCTGATACCCTGCAACATCCCAATGCCCTGCAGCATCCTGAGGCCCCACAGCACCCTGCATGCCCCACAACACCCCAGATGCCCCACAGCACCCCAGATGCCCAGCCGTGTCCCAGTGGCCCCACAGCACCCATCCCCGAGGCCTCCTGTGTCCCAGTGACCCTGCAGCATTGCTGTGGATCCCAGAAAGCCTGACCTGGTACTGGGGACTGTCCTCAGAGATGCTGTCCAGCTGTTTATTGAGCTGGTTGAGGCGGTCATTGACGCCATCCATCTCAGCGCAGAGCTGCTTGTAACGCTTCAGGTCGGTGTCAAACTCCTGCTTGTACTTCTGGCGGGTGCTGTCGGAGGTGATGGGGGGGTACAGGCTGCAGGAAAGGGGCGGGTCAGGACCCGGGGGGCCGGCTCATGGTGCACGGGTAGGTGGGGATGCTCCTGGGATTCCTGCCCATCACCTGGCCCACTGGTCCTGGTCCCGGTCGTCACCGGACTCCACGGCTGTGGTGTAGTCGGTCTCATACTGTGACTCATCCAGCTCCGGGTTGCGCCGGCGCCGGCGTCCACGGCGGGCAGGGGGCTTGGTGGGCTGCTCCCGCACCTTCTCCTCTGCTGGGCTGGGGCTGACTGCCCGGTCCAGCTGGTCACTGTGAGGGACACGGGGACGTCAGCCAGCTCAGCACCACAGAGATGGGTGCCCCAGAACCACCCCCAGCAACTCACCCTTGGCTGCTGTAGGTCCCAGAGGGGTAGTACCCATTCTGGGGATGGTAGCTGTAGGAGGGTGGGCTGTAGGGTGGTGCGGTGATGGGGCTCGTTGGCTTCTCTGAGTAGGCGATTGTGGCCGTCTCGTCCTGCATGCTGGTCCCACCTGCCACGTTCTTCACCTGAGGCAGGGACAGGTTCTCAGCCACGTGCCATGGGATGGTGGGGACACTCACCTGCCCTTGAGCAGGTCATGGCCTGTGGCCAGGGACAATGGTCTCTATGCCACGGTGGAGAAACCCTGGAGAAGCCACAGGAATCCTGCCCCAGGTGCAGTGGCTATGGAGAGTGAGATGAGAGTGTGTCTCCCTCCCCGACAGAGTGTTTGGGGCAGGGGGAGGCTGCCCAGTGCCACGGCAGGTGATGCTACCCTGCACTGAGGTGGTGGGGGTTCCCATCAGGAGACCAGGACAGAGGGACATAGAGCTCAGGAGGTGGGGGGAGCGTGTGTCACTGCTCCCCCCTCTGCACCCCCAGGGTCGTATGTCCAGGCTTTGCAGAGGCTGTACGCTCGCCCCATCCAGCATCCCCACCCCCGCCAGCAGACCCCCCACGGCTGCCCCAGCACAGCCAGGGCTCCTCAAGGAGGACGTGGGGCATCCGTCTGTCCCTCCCTCCCCCTTCCTTCCTGGCCTTTGTTGGTTGTTTGTGCCGGAAGCTGGTCCCTGCCCGGGATGGCGACTCTGGGGACGTCAGCTGCGACTCTGGCCGGCGAAGCCACTTCCTCTGGTGCTTCCCCCTCACCCTGGCTAATGAAGATGCCTTTAACTGGGGGCTCTGCCAGACCAGGGCCACCAGGTGTAAGAGCCACCAGCGTGGGGACAGCCACGTCCCTGTGCCACGCCAGGACGGAGGCAGCGGCACCCATCGGCTCACACCCACTCGAAGGTCACCCATTTATCTCAATCCTGACCATAAACAGAACAAGATGTCCCAGGAGGTTTTCACACCCCAGAACCTCCCCACAAGCAGAGAAGTGGCACAGGGGGGTCTGTGACACCTGTCTGAGTGGGACCCCCCTCCCTCAAGGGACACGTAGGGTGCATAGGGTTCTGCCTCCTGCTCAGCCCAGCCCCGCACAGGCCAGGAAATGCTTTGCAAGGGAGGGACTTTGAACAAAAAATAAATAAACCAGAACAAAGGTATTCCTGCAAAATGAAAAATAAATATTAGACCTACACAGAACACAAGGGATAGGGACACTGGCGGGGAGCGGAGCTGAGCTCTCTGGGGCTTGGGAACAACTGGCGTGCTTGGACTCCAGGACTGCACTGACAGTTCAAGAGAAATGTGATAAATGTCCCCACTCCAGGCGCTGCGGGGGAGGACCCCAGTGCCTGAGACCCCCTGGGATGCCCTGGTCTCATAGGGAGGGGGATAAGGACGGGACAGGGACAGGGATGCAGCCCTCCATGACAGGGGCACGACAGCACCCCAAGACCCGTGTTCTGGGTGGAGTTCAAAGACTCCTTCCCCACAGGATCGTGCAGGCCTCCTGCTCCCTCCTCAGAGACCAGCTCCCACAGAGACACTGATTTGGGGATCTGCAGAGCCGGGACAGGACCGGGCATGCAGTGGGGCCAGGCTGGGACCAGCATCTCCCGGGTGGGGACCCACGGGATGAGCTGCAATGGGGAGGGCTCCCCAGCATCCCCCACCCAAGGGACACAGGTTCATCCAAAGCCCATACTGTGACGGTTTGGTTGCTGCAAAAGCCACTGAGTCCCTCTGCATCAGTGCTGTGGGGTGGCACAGTCCCACAGAGCCCAGTTAATCATTGCCAAGACCGAAACCAGCCGGTGAAGACAGGCAGCGTCCCGCTGCCAGCGTGCCCGAGCAAAGGGGAGAGGGCTCAGAGCCTTGGTGCTCCTGGCCCCTAGCCCATCTGATCCCACCCTGTTTGTCTTTCAGGGAGTTTGAGACCAGCTCGCCCAACCCAGCACAAAGCCTCACAGAGCTGGGGGGTAATGGTACCGGCTTGGGGAACAAAAAACAACCACAGCACCTAAACGGGGTGACGGGGAGGGATGTGGCAAGCACCAAGTATGGCAGCAGCGATAACGCCGCACCCCGGGAGCTGCCTGCTGCACTGTGCAAACACACACCAGGGTCAGGAACCACGGTGGTGGAAGCTGGAAAGAGGCTCCTGGCACAAAGCCCTGGTGCCAGGAGGAGCCCTGGGGTCCCCAGTTTGTCCCAGCACATCCCGACACAGTGCTGCCTTGGGTGCTTTCAGCCCCTCTGATACATGGCAGGCAGGGAGGATGCTTGGTGTGGGGGTAAGCGGTAATTTCACCCCCACTCCCCCCGAGCCTAGTAGTACCCCCAGCACACCCTCAGACTCACCCATTCCTCCACGTTGGGACCCTCTTGGGTCACTGACACCTTGTCCCAGTAGATGTTGGGTTTGCCGTACTTCCAGATCTTGCTCCGTGTCTTGTGAGCGAAGAAGCAGATGAGGCAGAGCAGAATGACAATGAGGAACCCACACACGATCGCCACAGCCTGGAGGGGCAGAGAGGGGGCAGGTCTCAGGCAGGGGTCCCACAGGGCTATAAAGACCCCACCCTAAAGGTCCAGGTGCCCTGCACCTCCCTGGGGCTGAGTGGGAATTACTCCACTCATCCCAAATGCTCCTGATGTCACCCCCTCCCACCATGGGGGGAGCAGAGCGGCAGAGCCCCTCCATGGCCCTCCGACCAGGGCAGAGCCCATTGGGGGTTCAAAAACTCTGGGCGTGAGCTGAAGCAAGGGGAGGGTGTGGGGTCATTTTTCCCACAGGGGCAGGACAAATTTGGGATCTGGCACCCTTCAGCATCTCCAAGCAGTCCTCTGACCCCGCTGCCGGCTCTGCCACAGGCTGGCTCCTGAACCGTGCAGCCGTGTCACTGCCCAGATGGTTTCCCAAGAGCTGGATCACTGCAGCGGCACTGAAATCAGGGCCAGGCCAGGACAGATTAGGCCACGCTTGGCCTCTACATGGAGGGAGAGCTGTGCGGGTGCCCGTGGCTCCCTTCCAGCTCTCAGCGCAGGAATGCAGCATAGCCGGCCTTGCCGGACAGAAACCGGCAGCACCGGTCCCAGCCCATGTAACCAGGCTGGATCCCTGATGGCCCCAGCTGAAAACAGGGCTGTCAGAGTTTCTTTTGGAGGCTCTCGCGCCCCCGCTGACCTGCCCAGTCCCCCCTGGGCTGGGCTGGCAGCATCGTGGGTGCTTGGGGAGAGGTGGCACCATGACCCTGCACCCATCCCAGCACGTGCAGCTGGCCCCTGCCCCAACCGTGTTCATACACTTTTATGACCACAGAGACCAAAGTACCAGATACTGGGGCTGTGCCGGGATGACAGACCGTCCCCTCCCTGAAACTCCCTGGTGCAGGCAGTCAGCTTGCCCCAGGTCCTCCCACAGCCCTCGTTCCTCCCAGCAAACACCCAGGCTGGGATCCAGCACCAATAGCAGCCCCCACAGCCCACAAAACATTTGCTGATGCTCTCCCTCCCACACTGTCCTTGCTCAGCATTGCATTCGAAGCAGAGCGAGGGGCATGGGGTGGCAGTCTGGCTCACAGAGCTGGGACTAGGGGGAGGTCTGGTGCACCCTCACCTCCTGGGGGTCCACGGTGCAGTAGTGGTAGAGGTACTGGTTCATGTAGGTGTTGCTGCACATGGTCAACAAGGGGTTGTAGTAGTAGCTGCCAGTCATCTGCGCCTGGGGGTTGACTCCCATGATGTAGACAATGGAGGCAATGAGCATGAGGAAGGCCAGCACAGCACAGACCACGATGACTACCAGGTAGAAGCGACGGGAGCGGGAGCTGCTTGATTTGCTGACGCTGGTGACGAAGAGCCCCAGCTGTGCCAGGAAGCAGAGCACGGCCATGGCAATCATGAAGCCATTGGCTGCCCGTGGGTTGGTGACCCCACTGTAATAACCCCCATAACCGTAGCCATAGTTCAACCCGCTGCCGTAGTAGTTGGAGCCGTAGAACCCCCCCAGCCCGTTGCCATAAATCCCCCCAAAGCCATAGCTGTACTCCCAGGCCAGGGTGGAGGCCACACAAGCAAAGATGGCGATGCAGAGCAGGATGACCACGGCCTCCAGGATCCTCACCACACCGGGGGGTGAGGTCCACTTGTAGAAGTGCTGCGGCATGTCCTCGATGTAGTAGGAGCCCGGTGGGGGCGAGCGGGCACCATAGTCATAATCGTAATCACCCGTGGGGGGGGCGTAGCCCATGGGGGGACCGTCATAGGACTTCTTGCTGAACATCGTGGCAGTGAGGTCCGGCACGGGCGGGCAGCAATGGAGAGCCTGAAGGGGAGATGGACAGAGCTGTGGGAGCTGGTCCTGCTCTGGGAGGTGCCAGCACTGGCGCTGCGGCTATGCAAGGTGGCACCACCAGGTTTCTACATCTCCATGTGCCTGGCAGGGACTTTGGTCCCCCATCACCAGCGCAACGGCACCATCAACAACAAACACCCACCCATGCTCTTAACATGCTGCTTGTGGGGAAGCTGAGGCACAGGGGAAGAGTAGTGACTCACCGAGCATCTCCAGCTACCAGGTCACACCACAGCCCTGCCCCACACACAAGCACCTGCCACACCAGCCCCCTCCCCAACCGCTGGACACCACCTGAATGAATTGGATTGTTTAAATTCTAATTAAAACTGCAAAGCTCTTACCCGAGGCCAGCACTAATGCCAAGGGCTCCTCCGTAAGCAGATCTGGCTGGATTAAAAAATAATAAGGACAGAGGGCACATTAGCAACCCCAGTGAAAACTGGCAACTGGCTTTACAAAAGTTTTGGGCCGTTTGAAATTGATGCGGTGACCCCTACCCCCCAGGTCTGAGACCCACCCGCCCCCCCAGCCGCAGCGGGGAGCAGCACAGGGGAAATCTGAACCCTCGTGGGAAACCCAACCTGTCCGTCTGCAGAGACAACGGGAAGGATCAGGCCCCTTGGGGGAAGAGAGGGGAGGTAGTGGCAACCCTTGACCCGCAGCGATGGTGGGTTGCAGAACTTCCCCAGGGCGTCCGCGCCACCCGTAAATCCCAAAACGCACCGATCCCCCGGGGCCGCGGTCCGACCCCCCCCCCCCCCCACACACACCGGGGACACACGCACCTCGCCCCGCCCAAGCGGCCGCCGGGCACGGCAGCGGCGGGGACCCCTCTCGGACACGGTCCGGAGCCGTAACCGGAGCGGCGACCCGGAGATCCCCAGTGCCGGTGGGAAGGATACGGGACCGGGTACTCCCTCGGTTTTCGGGGGGGCACAGGACGAGCAGAGCCGGTCCCGCTCCTCCGAGAGCAGCCGCCGCCCCTCGCCCTCCACCTGTCAGGGCTGCGGCCCCAGGAGCCCCGGTGCCGGTGGGGATCGCGGTGTGTCCCCGGTGTGCGCCGGGGGCGGCGGGAAAGGACGGACCCGTGCGGGATGGGGAGCGGGAAGCCCGGGGCACCCTCCTGTACCGGGTGCTCACTCGCCCCCCGGTGCCGGTACAGGTGCCGGTGCCAGTGCCAGTGCCAGTGCCGGTGCCGTGGGGGGTCCCGTCGGCCGCGGAACCACTCACCTGCCCGCGCCTCCGCCTCTTTGTTCACCTTAAAATGGCAGCCGGGACCGGCGGCACGGCGACGGCCGGGCGCTGCTGGAGACCGGCCCCGGTTTCCGCCTCCGGGGAGGGGTGGGATGAGGCGGGGGGGAGGGCGGGGGGGAAGCCCCGGGGGCCGCTCCCGGCTCTGAGCGCTGCAGCTGGGGAGGCTCCGTCCCGGCGGCTCCGGGAAGGAGGTTGGTTAAATCGGACGGGGTGAAATAAGGGGCAGCCGGGAGCGGGGGGAGCACCCCCGGGTAGGGCATGGCGATGGCTCTGTGGTCCGGCACCTCCCCCGGTTTCCCCCCTCACCACGGGAGGGTCCCACGGGTGCTGGGGACCCGTTTGCCCCAGAGTGCTCTATTAAATCCCCCCAAAAAACCCATCACCGTGTTTTATTAAGGCCAGTTCTGGACACTTCAGCGGCTGCACCCGCTGTCCCCAGCAAGGAGGAACGGACACGCCGGGGGCGGGGGGCTGTGTGCTTTCCCCAGTTTACAGAGGGTGAGGAGGGGGGCACAGCCAGGTCCTGGCTGCCACGCAGGAACAGGCAGCACCCACCGAGGACCCTGGGCAGCTCTGTGGGGAGCAGGGGGCCACAAGGCTCCCCGGGGGGCATGGAGGATGCCAAAACCAGCAGCCCATGGGTTTGCTCTCCATTTTGGGTGGTTTCATATTGGGTGGGTGCCGGCTGCATCCCTGCAGCATCACACACGCACCCCCCAGCACTCAGCCCCTGGGGCCCCCCCTTGGATCACTGTCCCACGGCGTTGGTGATGGCTGGCGCAGGGGCTCAGGAGACAGCGTTGTGGCGGGTGTCACTGTCATACTCCTGGATCCGTGCTTTGATGTGTGTCAGCTTCTTCTTCAGGTAGTCGCAGCGCTGCTGCTTCTCCAGGAAGGCCAAATCCTGCCAGCCAGACTGTGCTGAGCCTGGAGGAACCCTGTCCCAGCACTGGGGTCCTGCGATCCCCTGGGAACCCCGCCACGGATTGGGGATAGGGGGAGGCACCATATGGTGCAGCAGCCCCCTGGGTCCCCAGCATGGGGAGCAGAGCCTGAGCCCTTCACTTTCTCACCCTCTTCTTCCTCATATAGAGGTGCCAGACACACTCACCCTGTTCCCAGCCTGTGTGTCAGAAAGATGCATCCCAGAGCCTTGGGGGCTCAGCCTGGCCCTAACAAGATAACGGGAACTAACAAACCCAGGGGGCTCATGGCAGCTTGTCTTCCTGTAGCACTACATGGCTAAAACCTCGCCCAGGGTGAAGCTGAGAAATGCAGTTGCTCATTAATTTTCTGCCTACCTCTGAGCACAGCTCACACCCTGCAGCTGCAGATCCCCCTCCAGTGCCCGCCCCCCCAAACGCTGCAGCCCCCGGACAGCATTCCCACAGAGACTGGCCAACTCATCACACCCAACACCACTCACAAACCAGATGGCGCCTGCTGAGGGACCCACCGTCCTGCTCCCAGTGTGCTGGGGCAGCTGACCCATTACGGCTCCCAGCTCACCAAGCCTTCGCCACGAGGCACGGACCTCCTGGAGCAGCTCTGTGTATTCCGCCAGCTGGTCCTGGAAGACGCCCTTGTAGCTCTCCCGCTGCCGGCGGCTCCGGATTGCTGGGTACTTTCTGCACCATCACAAGGCCATGAGGATCAGGGTGTGGGACAGAGAACCCGGGTGCTGCCTGCAGTGCTGCCTGCACACCTGGGCAGGTAGGACACTCCCAGTTGGGTCCCCAGACTCTGTGACTTCATGTCCCATAGCCAGCCCCATCCCCAAAAGACTCACACCACATAGTCTGGGATAGCGCATGGCTGATGTGCTGGCCTGGGGGGGGTGGACACGGGTCCTGGCCTCCCCCTGGGGATCCTTCCCTGGGGTCTCCCCGGTGGCACCACTTCATCCTCAAAGATGATGTGTCTGGTTCGGGCTGGGGGACCCTTCGGGACACAAGGGAGAGGTGTGAGGCTGCACGGCCACCTGAGTGGGGAGTACAGGGGGGGGGAGCACCCACAGTTGGCCCTGCTCTTGATGATTGCAGAACTCCTGGGGACCTCGTGCCTCTAGGTCGGGGGGGACAGGGCACTGCCTGCCCAGCGAACAGCCATGATGTAGAAGAAGATGAGAGTGGCTGCTGGTGAGGAGGGGCCATGGCACAGCCCCAGGATGGTGACCAGTCCCCCCAGCCACTTCAGCCAGGATTTAGAGGCAAAGTCGGGCTGAACACCTCCAGTCCAACCTGGGGAGGCTCAGTACCCCAGCACCCGGCGCTGTACCTGGCAGCCCTGGATCTCTGGTGGGATGGGTGGGCTCAGCCATTGGCTCCCTGCAGCTTGGGGGCCACTGGGGTCCCTTGGGCACATCCTGCAACTGCTCCGCTTCTCTGCCTCTGGGCTGAGCCCCGCTGGAGAAGAAGCCCCAAGACAAGTGGGAACAGGAGCAAACCTCACAGATGAGGCGTTACCAGCCCTCTTTGCATGCCCCAGTTCCCAGGTGTCCCTTCCCCCCGTCCATTTATGAGTGGCCACTGGCACAGGAGCCCAGCAGCGAGCTCCAACTGTGCAGCAGGGATGTCACCTTCCTTGTCCCCAGGGCTGTCACGCCATCCTGGCCCGTAGGCGAGTGGAAAAGCACTCACTGGTGCTCCCAGCACCCAGGCTGGGCAGGAGCTGGCACCACCTGATCCTCCTAGGCAGGAGGAGGGGAAGGGTCCTTGCTGCATCACTGCTGGACATCCCCACCACGGCAGACCCTGCAGATGCTGCCAGACTCGTGCCAAGCCCACCAGCCCCGTTGCCTTCCCACCCTCTGTCCCCATGCCAGTCCCTGCAGGACAGCACCCAGTCCCCAAGCCCCCGCCATTACCTGCCCGTCTCATGGTGGGACGTAGCGCCGGGCCTCACCACAATGTCCCCCAGCCACCACCACTGACCATGACAGGCACCAGGAGTTAAACATTACCAGTACCGTGCCGCCCCAAAGCACAACACGGGGCCCTGCGTGGGCAGGATCTGGCCCCTGTCCACTCCCGCCACTCCCTGCCCCAGCACCGTGCCCTGGTTCTGGGTTTGTAAAGCGTTGGGGCTGAGCAGCACTGACACCCGAAGGCTGCATCCTTAGCCCACCCCGCAAACAGTCTCCACCCACTACTACAAGCCCCCCCAAACCTGTCCCAGTTCCAGCAAGAGGGGGGAGCTGCAAGCTCCCAGACCTCTCTGTGTACCACCCCCCGAGGGCCTGGAGTTCTCATGTTGGGCTCATCACCCTCCTCTGCAAGGCTTCCAGGGTGGGGAGAGCCTCTGCAGCGAGGGGACCTGCAAAGATCTCTCCCAGAGCATTCCCCCCTCACTCTTCCCCCCTCCCTGGGACCCCATCCCACCCCTTCCACTGGGCAGGGGTCCCACTGCCATGAGCAGAGAGCGACACATCCAGTTCAGCCTCCTTTAATGTGCACCTCAGCTCCCCCCCCAGCCCCACCTCCACACTGAGGGGCCTGACTGGGTAACAGGACCAACCCCAGAGGGGTCTGGGGCTGTGGGGGTCCTGGAAGAGGGTCCTTGTTCACCCTGCTGGCAGAGGGCTGGGTAGAATACTGCATCCAGGAATCTCACAGCACTTTACAATGGTCTGTACTGTCCCATCCCCCTCCCCATCCCTCCCTCCCCACCCCCCACCCCCATTTTACAGATGGGGGAAACTGAGGCACAGAGAGGTGACATGACTTCGCCAAGGTCACTTCGTGGCAGAGCCAGGAACAGAGCACCCCGCCCCCCGCTCCTCAAGAATCCTCAACCCTTGGGGCTCCACCCTGCTCTCATCACGGGGGAGGGGACTGCCTCCCCCACACACCTCTGCATGCTCTAGGCAAGACTCCAGGCATCCCCCCACCCTACCCCCAACCTCCCCCTCCCACACACACTCCGGGGGGGGAACCCCCAGAACCCCCACATCACTCAGGGCTCCTGGCTTCATCCCCCATTCCTTCCCACCCCCAGGGCTGTTCCATCCTTTCCAAGGGCTGCTCCATTCTCCCCAACACGACTGCTGCACCACCCCCCCAACCCTCTCCCAAAAAGCCCTCCTGGAGGCCGGGGCTCACCTCCCTCCCACCTGGCCGAGGCGGGGTGGGGGGGTGGCCACAGGACAGCTTGTGGGGGGCGGCTCCAGCCTCACGCCAGCACAGTGAACGCAGGAAATTTATACAGGGCTTTACAGAACAAAGCTACTAAAATCAGCCACACGATGGCCAGACATAAAGAGGGGCCCTTGTACCCGCCCCCCAATTACCCACTGTCTGAGGAGGTGGGGGGGGCGGTGGAAGGAGACCTGGGGGGTCGGGTGGGGGTACAAGGGGCTGTGGCGGAGCAGAGACGGGGGGTCCAGCTCCCCAGGAGCTCACGCTGCTGCTGCCCAAGGGCTTGGCTGACCAGGCCCGGCAGCGCCAGCAGACTCAGGCCCAGAGCCTCCATCTTGCTCTCCAGGGCACCCAGTCGCTTCTCCAGGTCCTCGTTACGCTCCTGAAGCTCTGACACCATGTCGTACATGATGTTCTGGGTCTGTCAGAAGTTGAGGGGACACACACACATGACACTGCACAAGCCGTGGTGACGGTCCCAGCAGCCGGAGCGCCTCCCCCCACCCCACCAGCATCACTCACCTTTGCCAGGTCCACCAGTGTGTTGGCCTGATCGTTCAGCTTTCGCTGCTCCATCTTCACACTCCTCAACCTGTGGAGACATAGATGAGCAGGGTCAAGGTCAGCGACACTCCTATGCACAACCCTGCCCCCCTCCCAGCATGCAGCCCCCTCACCCAACCCCACAAGCACAGCCTCTGCCCCTCCAGCTGGGACCCCCCCCACCCAGCAAACAGCCCTGGGGTGGGGGTGCGCCCCACCCCCCACCCTCCCCCCATTTGCAGCAGCGAGCCCATGCAAACGGGAGCAAATTGCTGGGGGGCAGCCCCGCGGGGTGACTTACTTCTGAGCTCTGCAGGGAGGGGCCAGAACAGAGACAAAACACAACAGCAGGTTTAATACCACCACGAAGAGCGCAGGGAGACAACAGCAACCGCAGCACGACCACTCCACCCCTCCTCAGTGTGTGTCCCCACCAAGCAGGGTGCCCCTTGGTTCCCCCCACAAAGCAGGAGGCACCTGGAGGGGTTGCAGCCCCCAGCCCTGCTCCAGGTGAAGCCACATCAAGCCTCATCAGTTGGGAACCCCTGGGGTCACCCCAGCATCATGGGGGTCCCCACTCACCCAGAAAGCAGCCCCGCAGCAGGGACGGGGACCACCTGGCTCCCAACCCAGGGTGAGCGGGTGGGGAGGTCCAGGCAACAGGGGCACAGAAGGGAAGGATGCGCCTGGCTTTCCCTCTGGAGCCACAACAGGGGAACAAAAATAACAAACCTCCTCTTAGGAAGCAGGTAAAGGTTTGGCACTTACTGATGGATGGCTTGGAGGAACTTACGCTGGTGTTTCCGAACTTTGGCATGGTCGATCTTCTTCACCAGCTTGGTGTGTTTGTAAATGAGCCACGTTTCCCTGAGTACGTTGGCAGCAGCATTTTTCACCTGCATGCAATGAAGCACCGGGGTCAGGGATGGAGACTGGTCCTGTGCTATGGGTCTGGGGGGGTAGGGGAGTGTCCTACCCGCTTCGTTAGCTGCGTATCCATCATGAAGTTGTGCACATGTTTCTCCGCTTTGGTGAGCTCTAGCTTTCTGGCCACAACAGCAACAACCAGAGCGGTGCAACCAGCACCCTGCAAAGAGACCCCCATGGTCAGGGGAGTGCTGGGAGTGGGGGGCACAGGAGTCATCATCCCCCAACCACTTGCCCCCCCCGCCACCTCCCTGGCGCTCACCATGATGCCGGTGAGCAGGCACACGCCCTTCCCGCAGTAGGTGTGCGGCACCATGTCCCCGTAGCCGATGGAGAGGAAGGTGATGGAGATCAGCCACATCGCCCCCAAAAAGTTGCTGGTCACCTCCTGCTTGTCGTGGTACCTGCGCGGGGCCGAGCGTAGCTGCCATCACTGCACGGTCCCAGTCCTGGCATGTGTCCCCCCCCAGCCCCCTGCGGTGCTGCTGGCTTCGCCACACAGTTTTTAGCCCCTTTCCCAAATGGCAGATGCAGCCAGGAGAGTCCCCAAGATCCTGGCCGCGCTGCTGGTATGTGGGGGTCCCAACGTGGCTGGGGACCCCCCCCAGGCACGCTTTGGGGACACCTGTTCTGGATGCAGGCACTGGGGAGGAGGAAAGCCCCAGGCTGGCTGGGGGTGGGGTAGGGGGTGAAGAGGTGACAGTTGCAGAACAGCCCCCACACACAGATGGCAGCAACCCCCATCCTCCTGGAGAGATCTCAAAGCACAGGACATGGGTGTCACCACCAGACTGCCCCCCCCCAACCCTGGGGAAGGGACACCCCACAAGCTCCTGGGTGGTCACCTCGACAAGCTGCCCATATGCCCAAGGGCACCGCAGGGGGACTGGGGGACACTGTGCTTTGAGATTTCATGGCCAGCACCGATGCCACGAATATAGACAGCTGTGCCCCCCACCCCCTCCCCAAGGGACCCCTCGAACATGGCTCCCGACGCTTGCTGGGATGAGCCTGGCTGGGGGACATGGAATGGTGGGGTGGAGGCTGCCAAGCTGGGCAGCAGGACAGGGGCATGCAGGGAGCAGCGGGGAGCTGGGAAAAATAGGTGCCAGGGGGGTGAGGAATGGGACGAGGGAAGGTAGGAGTGAGCCAGGGTGGTCTCAAGCGTGCGGTGAGGAATTTAGGATTGCTGCGTCCCTCTGCCCAGCACCCTGCACACAGCCACGCGGTTTGGGCTTGGGGCTTGGAACCTCAGCCGTCACCAAAGGATGCAGCAGGGGGATGCTGGGGGGGGTGTCACTTGCACCCTGAGGTGGGCTGGCACTGTGGTGCGCAGGGGGGAACCCAGCCCTGCTCCCTGCTTGGGGCTGAGCTGGTCCCAATTGGGCTGGCAGCCCAAGGACATCACCTTGGTGATGCTCCCCAGGACGGAGGGCCTCAGTGCTCCCTGCTCCCCTCGTCTTCCCCAGGAGCATGTGAACTGTGAGTGTTGAGGAGGGGAAACACCGAGCAACAGCAACCACCAGAGCTGCCCAAAAACCCTTCGGAGACTCAGGAGAAGCCTCTGTTTCAGAACAAGAAGGATCCAGTGGCTCCTTCCCGGCTGCTCCGGCTCACCTCGGCTCTTTGCCAAGGTTTTTCCCCCAGGGGCTACCCTGGAACTCACAGCGATTCCTGCAGCAAGCCCACCCACCCAAGAGCACCCTCGGAGCCCAGGCAGAGGGACTTAGGCTCTGCTCTTGCCACCCTCCCATCCCTGGCACACTGCAATGGGACTTCCAGCTCATGCCTGAGGCCAGGCTGGGGACAGTGGGTGCCTGGGCTAGGACACATGGGAATGGGGGCGGGATTACGGGGTCGGAAAGCAGCCGCTGAGGTTCCAAGCAGAAAAGGGCTCCAGCCCCTTTCCATGTCCATGGCCTCTTCACCCCCCCTCCAACCCCTGCCAAAACCCTCCCAGCTCCCCCAACCTTGACCCCCGCCCCCCACCCGCTGGCTGCAGCTAATCCTAAATTCTGGGTAGCACAAGCCCGGGGTGGGGGGGACGTCCCGTGCAGGACACGCTCTCGGTCCCTGGGGTGACTCACAGTTTGTCCCTGCGAGCAGCAGAGCGGTCAGGGAGGGAAAATAAGAGCAGTTAATGCATGTCCCAGGGGGAGCAGCCGAGAAGGGGCGAGCACGGGCAGGGCACCGGCACGGGCATCCCGACTCCGGCATGCCAGCCCCGGCATCTCTGTGGGTGCAGCTGAGGAACACGGGTCACATCCTGTAGGAGAGCTCGGTCCTGTCTGTGAGACACCCCCTATCCTGCCTCCAGCTCCTTCTGGCCAGACCCAGCAGCAGGAAAGGGTTCTTGCCACATCCCTGGGGGGCACAAATGGGCTCAGGAGGGGTCTAGGGACAGCCTGGGGGTCCAGATGCCCCTGCCTCACCACAGCAAGTGGGTTTTATTTGGCAAAACCATTGTGGCCAGCACCCAGAGTGCGAGGGTCCCACTGAAAAGGTTCTGCCCAGAGAGCAGGGCTTCTCCAAGTGGTCACGTCTCCTCCCTCAGCTCCTCCCCAGGGTCCACACCATGTGTCCTCAGCTGCACCCTAGCCCCACACCCAGCCCCCTCCCCAAGTCCCCAAAGAGCCCCGTTGGGGAGCACTCCCCCGTACCTCTCGCAGACACGGACTGTCCAGGCAGCAATGATCCAGGAGGAGATGCTGAAGACCAGGAGGACGGTGCCAGGGCAGATGGTCATGAGGGTTTTCATGACAAAGCGGGTGTTGAAGTTGATCTTGTTGAGGGCACCGATGCTGCGGGAGGAGGCGTCGGTGAAGAGCTTGCTGTGCAGCAGCATGACGCGCCCAATCAGGTACAGCCGCAGGAACATGGGGATGGAAAGGATGATGTCCACGTCGGCATCAGCCACCGAGGCAGCATAGGTGAAGGCCAACCGTGCTGTCCAGGTGAAGAGGTACTGGCCGGGAATGGGGTGGATGGCGCAGACAATCAGCTCCAGGGCAATGAAGAAGATGCGCTCGTAGGTCATGGCGATGCGCCAGTCGTCAGCACCGTTATCCACCATGAAGAGCTGTGAGGTGGGAAGAAGTGGGTGATGGATGGGCAGAGGGACCTCTAGCATGTCATGGCCCTGGTGAGCACCCACCCGTGGGTGCCCCTCACCTGGATCTCCCTGGCGTGGTACATGACAATGAGCCCCAGGAGGATGATGGTCGAAAGGCTGATAAGGCATTTCAGTGCAAACGAATACGATGACTCCTGTGCGGGGAGCAGGCAGCGTGAGCCTGGCCGGGACCCCCCTAAACCCCCTGACCCCCTACCTGCCCATCCCCTGCACCCCTGACCTTAGTGTAGACGCCCCAGGACAGCTCTGTCTCCGTGACCATGACCACAATGCCAAACATCCCAAAGATCAGGGCGTAATCGCTGAGGCGCTTCCGCTTCTCGAAGAGGGCTCGCCGGTGCCCCAGCTTGTACCCGATGTTCTGGTTCCTCCGGGGTCCCTGTCCCCGTTCCTCGGATGCATCCTGTCCCGGTGCCACCGCTGATGAGCTGGGATCCGGATGCCCGGACTGCTCTGGCCACGAGACCACCACCTCAAGGCCGGGTGGATGGCGGGGCTGCAGCGGCTGGGTCTCACCCTCCAGCGGGTGCAGGGTGCAGGTGGAGGCGCTCAGAGGACCCCGGGGCCGTGCCACCCCCCCATTGTACCGGCAGCCACTCATGGCTCTGGTGGGGAGGAGGCCGGGTGATCCTGCATGGCTCAGCGGCGCAGGGGGGACCTGCAGGAGAGGGGACAGTGTCGGGTGGGGGTCCCCGGGAACAGCATCCTCATCCCACCCGGCATCAGGCAACATCTGACAGGGCACATGGTGCCCATGTGCCAGCCTCGACCACCGCGGGGATGCGCCCTGCCCACGGGGATCGCGTCCTGCCCACGGGGGTCGGTGCCACCTCAGCCCGGCCGCCCCCTCCGTAGCCTCTCGGGGAATGGGGGGGAGCAGCGAGGACCGGGGGGCTCCGGCCCCACGCTACCCCTGATACTAGCTCCTGCTCGCGGCTCCGGGACGGCCCCGGTAACAGGCTCCAGCTGCGCAATCCCGCCAGCCTCCGATGTCCCCGCCGTGCCCGGGACTCCCGGGGCCCGGTCGCCCAGCGACCTCGGCTCGGCTCAAGCCACCCCTGCCCCGGCCCGGCCCGCCCCGCTGGCCGCTACCTGCCGCCGCGCCGCGCCGGGCCGGGCCGGGCCCCCGCCGCCGCTGCCGCCGCTGCTGCCGCCGCCGCCGCCGCCGCCGCAGCCCGGCTCGGTCCCGGGGGCGCGCGGCGGCGGGACCGGAGCGCTCGGGGGCGGGGCGGGGCACCTCATTGGCCGAGACAGTCTACGCCCCCCGTGACGCCACGCCCGCCACGCCCTTCGCCACGCCTCCTCGCCCCTCCGCCCCCCTCCATGCGGTCCTGGCACCCCCCGAGCCCCCAGACCCCTCCCCTGGCCTCGCACCCCACACGTCTATCCTCGGCCCCCACAGGCCCGCACAGCCCTCACACCCCTGGCATCCCCGCCCCCCCCCGCAAGTTCCCCCATGCACCCCCATGCACCCACTCCCAACCTTCCCCCCCTCTCCCCCCCCGCCCCTATGCACAACCTTCAGCCCCGCAGTGATACCCCCACCCCATGCACGCCCCCCCACCCCCCCCCCACTCTACGATCACTGTGCTGGTCCCCTGCACCCCAAAACCATCATCCTCCATGCACACCCCCCAGCCTCTCCACCCAACCTCCCCAGACCCCTGAGTATGCTGCCTGCAGCATCCCCAGTGAGCCTCCAGTACCTCCCCTTCATCATTCCCAGTGCACCCCCCCAACACCCCAACACCCGCCCCCCGACACCGTGCCACCTCCCTGCACCTGCACCCGCAGCCCTGCCCACCCAGCCCCTTCACACCCCTTACTTGCTTGGGCTCCGAGGGGACACTTGGGGCGTTAGGGGCTGTGGGGCTGGGACTTGGTGTGGAGGGGGTCCGGGGGTCCAGGTGCCATGGGCTTCCCTCCACGCCTGGCCAGAGAGGAGATGCAGCGTTAGTGGGGTCCCCAAACCCCCCCAGCCACCGTGCTTGGGGTGGGGGGATGTCACCCCGTCCCCCCGTCCCCTGTTCGTCTGTGCATCCCAGGGCTGCAGACAGCCGCAGGCCTGTGGGTAGGGGGACTGCTGGTGCAGGACTGAGTCCCCCCCAGCAACCGGGGGGACATGAGCAGGATTCGGCAAGCAGAGCCATGTTTTCGTCTGTGGGTTTGTTACTGGCCTGTGGGTCAGGGGGAACACAGGGTAGTGCCAGAGGGGCACCAGGGGTCCAAGGGCTCCCACAGCCCCCCAGCATCAACGGCCTCCCCCAGCACCAAGGTCCCGACACGGAGCCCATGGTGCGGGTGACACTGGCAGCACTGTCCCGGTCGCACAGCCAGACTGGGGCCAGTTGCTGCACGGCCCCTTGCACAAGGAATCTGGGGGGGATGTCCCTGTAATCTCTGCCCTGGCCCCTGCAGTGGGGCCATATCCCTTGGGTTGGGGGGTGTCTCTCCCTGGATTTCAGATCCCCAAGCACCTGAGTCCTGCTGAAGCCTGGCCTGGTTAAACCCCAAACAACCATCACCGGTAGTCCCGTTGCAAATGCCACCACCATGCCCACATCCCTCCCGCTGCAGGGACATCCAGGAAGGGGCTGCTGCCACCAGCATCCCCCCATCCCCTGGGATGCTGGTGATGACGGGGGAGGCAGCAGGCTTGGAGACCCTTTTCCATCCCCCAAGGGGGATGCACTGGAGCCAGGGAAGATGCTTTCCTGCTACCTATGGCAGCAATGGCTGTGTGGCCAGGCTCCAGCACCCAGCTGCTCCCCGGTGTGTACCGGGGCTGCTGGCTCCCCTCCAGAGCCAGATCATTTTCTCTCCATTCTGCCAAATTTATTGCAGGAAAATGGGCTCCAATTTCCTTTTAATAGTCTGTCAGGGAGAAAAATACGCAGCGGGCAGGAGAGAGGGGAAGTGGTCTCCTGCAGCTAGCTGGCCCCACAGCCACCTTCACCACAGAGGTGTCAGAGATGCCAGAGCCATGCCAGGGCAAGGCAAACTTTTTGGTACCTCGAATGGAGTTGGGGAAGCTACCCCCAGAGCCCTCCCAGTTGGATGACAGTAAATATTTTATTAACCACCACTAACAGCTTCTATCAATGGCAGCATAAATGGGCCTTATTAAATCTTCCCCATCAGGACATTGATATGGACACGTCTGGCGGGATTCACTGCCTGGAGGGTTGATAAAAACTGCGAAGCCCCGAGGGGGTCCCTTGTTCCCATGGGGACACTGGCCAGTGGCTGCATCCGCAGGGGATGCTCAGGTGGGTGCAACGCAGGGGGACCAAGAGTGGTCCTCCGTGGGCACATCGCAGGGATGGGGATGTGGCATGTGACCCCCCCCTTCCCAGGCCAGGGCTGTTGTTCATGGCCACTGTATGTCCTTCAGCAACAGCTCCCAGCGTCCCAGCTCTCAGCAGCTCCCACACCGGGAGGCTGGTGGCGATGCGGCAGCAGGACACCCACCGCCGCAGCCCGGGTGTCTGCATGGCTACCGGGTGCTCCTGCCACCTGCCGCCTCCGCGGCAACGCTCGGGGCTGGGACATGGGGACCCAGGAGGTCTCGTTTCCCTGGTGGAGTTCATGGAGGGAGGCGGGGGGGGGCTGCCTTGGGTGAGCATGGAATGTCACAGGCTTTAAAGAGGAACTGGCTGGGAAGGACCCTCTGCTGGGGGGTGAAAGGCAAAGGGCCTCCAAAGGGGGACACCAGACAGAGCAGCACCCTGTCACCCTGCAAGGAGCAGGGACATGGGCCAGGGAAGGACACACATGACATGATTTAACCCCCACACGGCTGGGCTGCAGCAGGCCCCACTGCCCAGGGGGTGGTCGTGGGGTGGTGGTGGGACCCCCCAGCTCCCCACATGCCCCAGAGCAGCGTTGCTGCCTGGGAGCAACTGCAGAGGAGGAGGGTGCAGCTAAAAATAGAAGCGGGCGGCCGAAAGGCTCCTGACTGGTGATTTATTTATTACCCGCTCACTAATTCCTGCCTGGGAATCGCGGTCCTGGGGAGGGCGGGGCAGGAATTTGGGGGAGCTGTGGTTGCTGTAGGGGCCATGTCTGTGGGTCCCACACCAGTAGCCAGGCGACACGGCCACGGTTTAGTGGGGAAGGAGCTGGGGAACCAGGGAACCACCCCCCATCCACCACTGCTGTGGTGCAGGGGACGGGATGCTCGGGGCAGTGGGACCTGCGGTGGGACCCCTGCCTGAGGCTGCAGGGGCTCCCTGCCAGCTGGCATGGGGGCTCAGGGCTTGCTGGGTGTGTCAAGTGTGTCAGACACCTTGCAGCCCTCCAATGCTCCCAAATTCCCCATGGTGGCCCCAGTTCCTTGGGTGGCCATGGCTCCCACCCCTGCCAAGCCCTGACCATATGTCACAGGCTGGAGAGCACCTGTCGGTGGCGGCAGGAGTCCCCAGCCCCCGCAAACACCCTGCTGGCACAGGGCTGGGCAGGGGGGTATGCCACTGCCACTGCTCTCCTGAGGGAATGGCAGGGGGGCTGAGCCTGCTTTGGAGGGGCAAGAAACCATCTGAGCCCCCTGGGGCTGCCACAAGCACTGGCATGTGGTCCCTGGACTCCCCAAAGAGCACTGGGATGGCTCAGCCAAGCCTGGTGGTTGAGGGACCCCTAGAGATGCCAGCGGCCAGACCCCTGTACCCCACCTCTGTCCCAGTACATCAAGGCCAGTGCAAGGGGCAGGGGGGTGGGCAGAGCCCAGCACTGGGATGATTTGCTGAGACAGGATCTGTCCCATTTCCAGACGTGGGGCTTGCGGGGGTGTCTGAAGGTCCCATGGAACAAGGTGGGGTGGGGTGGGGGGGCACGTGGGCTGGCACATGTGTAGAGACACCCGAGGACACGTGGGACACCAGAACCTCCCTGGCCCCGCTGTGATGCAAGGGAATCCCCAGCTTGTCCCAGGGTCTCCCCTGAGCCCCATTGAGATGCTAGGGGGCTGGACCGGGCCACAGAGAGACAGCAGCAGGAGTAGCACCAGTGTCCCCAGGGCTGGCAGAGGCATCTGGGGTCCCTCCGGCACCCCCAGCCCCAGTGGGACCCCAGCCCTGGCCCTCCCACCTCATGACAGGACATAGGGATAGGCATACTCTACCTGCACAGAGCTGAGTGGGTGCTTGGGGCTGGGGGTGCCGCAGGGTCTGGGGGGAGGTTTGGACTCCCCACAACCCCCCTCCACCACCACCAGTGTGTCGCAGTCCCCAGACAAAGCCACTGCACCGGGTTCTCCTGCCGCCTCCCCCACACAGCTTGGCTCAGCCGAAGGACAAAGCCGATCCGCCTGGCTGCCCCCACCAGGTCACCATAGACCTCCTGCCCGGGGCTGGCTGGGGGTACATGGGTGTCCCTACTGCCCTGGGGACTGCCACAAGCCTCTCGGAGAGGGGAGTCCTCCGAATCTCATGAGAACGTTTGAGGAGCCCCATGCTTGCACTGTGGGGCGGTGGTCCCCACTGCCATGGCAGTGTCACTGTGGTCACCATGGTCCCTAGCTCTGCCTGGGGTGCCTGGGGGGGCCCAAGGTCACAGGGAAGGTTGGTTGAGCCAGGGAGGACCCAGCGCCCATGGCTTTGACAGCTGCACCGTGGCACACCAGGCACTCCCTGGCATGTCGAGGCCACAGGCACTGTGCAGTGCCAGAACCTGTTGGGAACCCCCAGCACCAAGCCTGGAATTTGCACCAGAGCTGGCACAGTGCATGGCCCAAGGGCCCAACTGCCCCTGTATCCCACCGGCTGTCTCAGCATGGCTGGCTCCTGGCGTCACAGCCAAACCGACCCAGGCTGCTCGCAGCACAGGGTCTCCCCGGATTCAGTGAGTGTGGGGCTGGCTCCCCTGCCCAGACCCATCCCAAGGCTGCATCCCCTGCTGGGGCTGTGTCATCAGCCAGACCCTGCCACCAGGGAGCACCCCCAACCCTCAATTCCCCTTTGCAGCCTCACAGCTTCTGTCCCCACAGCCACAGCGACAGCCACGCCAACCCTAAACCCAGCCATGCCATCCCCTCACTCCGGCAACTGCGGATTGCCCAAAGCAGCTCTCCACCTCAGGCGGGGCATCCTCAAGTGTCCCCCCCACTCAGGCACCCAGCCACAACCGGGGGAAGCCATCCCTGGGGTCCCTGCTGCTGTCACCCCCATGCCCGCTCACCTGCCACGGTGCTATGGGGAGCGTGGGGACGAGCCGGGGTGCTGTGGGGGTCGTGGGGACATGGGCCAGGGCGCTGGGAGCTGCAGCTGCCGGCAGCTCCCTGCACGCCAGAGCAGCAGTGGCGATGGCAGGCGTACCCGGGTGTGTGTGGGAGCCGGGGGGGCGGGGGGGGGGCCGGGGGCTTCCCCGCCTCACGCCCCCGCATCCCCCCCCCCTCCCTCGGCGGGCATTGACCTTGAGGCCGCGGCACTGGCAGAGGATGGGGGAGGAGGATATTTTTAGCTGGACAGTCACTCCCATTACGTCCTCATTGTCACAGCCATAGCTGCCTCCAGCCCCCTGCTGCCCCAATCTGGACCCCCCCCCCCCCCCACGCCGGGGACTCTGGGGTACCCAGCGGGTGGGAGCAGGGGCAGCCAAATGTGCCCAGCCTCTGCCCTGGACCACCAGAGCCTCGGGGGCAGCCCCCCCATGGCATCCCCTTCCCAAAGAGCTGCGCTGCCACAGGGCATCCCAGCTCCAACCCCCCGCCTCGCTCCATCCCCACTGCACTGGGCGGGGAGGGGGGGGGGAAGCCTGCAAGCTGGGGGGGGGGTCCCCAGGAGCCGGGGGATCCCCAGGAGCCAGGGGAATCCCCAGTAACCAGGGGTTTCCTCAGCACCAGCAGGTCCCCAGGAGCTGGGGGGGGGGTCCCCAAACCCTCTGCCCCGCCCCCCCTGCCGCGCCCCTTCCCCCCCCCCGTGCACCCACCTGCAGGCAGAACCCAGCCTCCGCTCCCCTCGAGCGCTGCCACCGGTGACCATGGCCCAGCGTCGGCACGTGCCGGCGCGGCAGTAAGCCCGGGCTGCCGAGGGGCTTTGACGGTACAGATGGACGAATTGGGGGCGGGGGGTAGCTGGGTGCCTCGTCTGCGGCCCCACGGTCCCACGTGGCCCCACGCTGCCACTCCGTGCCTCGGTTTCCCCAGCGCGCAGGCGGAGGGCAGCGATGCGGCGGCGTTGCTATTCCGCTCACACGCGCAGCTGCGCGCACCCGCTCCCAGTTCCTCCCCGCTGCGCCGGCCACCGCAGCTATTGTCTGTGGCTAAATTTAGCTGCCTGCCGGCTACCCCGCTGTCATTGCCATGTCTTGCGGGGATGTGGGTGATCACCCGCCCCATGCCTCTCTGAGCACCCACGCCATCACTGTGCCCAGCTCCGTGGTGCCCAGCACCATTCCCCTGGGGCAGTGCCGGTTGTGACCTGGCCAGCGTGCCCTTGGTAGCCCCCCAGTTGCATAGAGTGTCTCCCCACGGCTAGTCCGGCACAGGCATGAGTGTAGGACCCAGCACCCAGGGCAGCAAGGGGAGCACGGGCCCCCCCAGCCCTTCAGCATCATGATTGCCAGTGGTGGTAGGGGGATAGCTCCCCCCCCCCCAGTTAGACCCAGGGTAGGGGGGTGTTGAGCATGCACCCCTCAGCAGGACCCCCAGATTTGGCACCATCACACCCACGCTCACCAGGCTACCCTGAGGTTGCGGGCAGGACAGAGCGGGGTGTGTGCAGGGTGGGCAACATGCAGAGTGTGCTCTGTGGGAGTGGGGATGCTGCCTACCTGCCTACCCCCCCACTTGCAGCCTCCCCCTGACCCCCTTTGTCAAGTCAGAGAACTGTGGGTACCAGCGAGGCACATGCGTGTGCAAACGCCCAGCAGCGGGTGAGGCACACAAGCTTTGCAGCCATGCTTTTGCACAGTGCAGGGAGGCGGGGGGGCCGGGGGCTGCGGTGGTGCCTCAAACAAAGCGCAGTGGGTGCGCACACGTCGGTGGGGGGAGGGGTGTGCACCAGAGAGTGTGCAACGGGGCTGGGTGTGGGTGCACAGGGACGCGTGCAGGGCCCAGATGGAGGCGCTGCAGCGCGTGTGTGCGGGATGTGCAAGGGGGAACGTGCTTCTGCAAGGGATCGCACGCCTGCCTTTGTCTGTGCGTGTGTGCTGGGAGGGCTGCGGCGTGCACCGGGGGGGCGGGGGGCACAGGGGTTTCACGCGGAGCTCCGTGCACGGTGCTGCAGTGTGCGGTGCGGTGCGGCGGGGGGGGGACGTGTCGTGGGAGAGGGTGTGTGTGGCCTGCCAGAGGGTTGGGGGGGGCAGGCACGGCGGTGGCCGGAGGGCTGCATGGTGCAGGGGCGGTGGGTGGTGCAGGGAGGGGGGTGCATGGAAAGAGCGGGGGGGGCAGCGTGGCGCAGGGGGTGTGCACAAAGCGGGGGCTTGAGAGGGGGGCACGGTGCGGAGCGTGCGAGCTGCAGAGGGTGTACACGGGGAGGGGCTGCCCGCTGCCGGGGTGGGTGGGTTAGGGGAGGAGGCCCGTTGCAGGGAGGGAGGGATGGCCGGTGCGGGAAGGGGTGGGGATACCCGGTGCCGGGGGATACCCGCTGTAAACCCCGCGCGGCTGCGCGGGCGTCGCGAGGATCCCGGGGCCGCGTGACCGATCCCCCCCCCGCGCGGGTTCTCCCGCAGCCGAGCAGCCCGTTGCCATGGCAACGTGTGTTTCCCCCCTCCCCCCGCGGGCTGTGCACGGCACCGGGAGGGGGGAATGGAGAGGGAGGGGGAATCCTGGGGGGCGGGGCGGAAAATCCCTCCCCTCTCCGCCGCGCCCCCCTCCCCCGGCGAGTACAGACCCCCCCCCGATAGCTGCTTCGCTGCGGGGAGGGGAACCAGGACCCCCAACCCGCCCTGCAGGTGTTGTGGGGGGGTGTGGGGTGTTGGGGGGTTGTGTGGGGGTGGGGGTGTGTTTTTCCCCGTTAACACCTTCCGTGCCCCGGGGAGCCCATCCTGCACCGAGGGACTCCCCATCCCCGCCTTTGCAATTGGGAGGCGACGTCCCTGGGGGGTACCTCCACTGCCCGGTGGGGTGTCCCCTATTAACGCCGCACTTGCATGAGGGGGGGGGCCAGTTTCCTCCCCCACCCACCCCGGGAATCCCGCCATTAAACCCCACTCTACAACCGAGAAACCCCACCCTGCACTGGAGGGATTCCCCAATACACCCCCCGCCTTTGCAACGGAGGATCCCTTCCCTGAACTGGGGGGGAGGCAGCCCCCCATTTGTCCCCTTCCATCCCATCTCAGACCCCCCCGGGGAGGGGACACCACGGCCGTGCCGCAGTGCCAGGAGGAGGGGCAGAGGGCTGGGCTCTGCTACACAAAGCGGCTCCGAAGGCCTCTGCGCCACGGGGGGACCATGGAGAGGGGTACCGCCAGCCCCCCAGGAAGGGCGGGGGACGGACGGACAGGCTGCAGCCCAGGGGACGCGGGAGCGGGAGTGTGGCGGGGGGCGTGCTGAGCTCAGCCCAGACACCCGCGATCGGGAACACTCACGTGGGCTTCGTATTTCAGCACCGGAGGGGCGGGCGAGGGCAGCGGGGGCTCCAGCAGTGTCAGTCACAGGCAAGGGGCCGGGCAGCCTCCTCCCGGCTCGCAGACCAGCAGTATGCACCCCCAAGCAGCCAGGGGGCGGCACGAAGGGCCCCCCTACCCCTCCCCCGAGATACTCCCCACACCACGTACACTCGAGGAAGGATTTTTACAGATCCCCCTCCCCCCCAACAAGATTTAATTTTTTTCTTTTTTTTTTAAATATTTTTAATGAGGTTCAAACACAACAAACATCTCAGGGAAGGGACACTGGGTGCATTCCTACCTGTCTTTACTGGCTGGGCTGGGGGGAGTGTTTGGAGGGTTGGAACATCAGCAGGGCTGGCTCAGTTCCTTCAGCCAGCAAAGCAGGGTTCAGGGCAGACCCCGAACCCAGCATCGCTTCCTCACACCCCCCCCCATCAAAGTGCAACTGGCTCTGCAGGCCCCCACCACTTGCTCGCAGGGGTGGGGGTGAGATGCTGCCCCTTACCCAGCTCAGAACAAACCCTCAGTGTTTATTCAGTACTGGCAGATGAAACCCCAGTGCGATGCCGTGACGGCCGCAAGCGCGTCTGGGTTCAGCAGCACCGGTTACGCACACCGCTAAGCACCAACATAATGGAGGTGGGGGTCAGACCTCAGGAAGGAGTTTCACTCCCAAAGGTGAGGAGACTGGGGAAGGGGAAAGGGAAGAGAGGAAAATCCAGCAATCAAAATGAGGGGCAGGACCCTGCAGGGGCTCTGGGGCGAAGCCTTTTCAGCTCTGCCACCACAAAGTGCCAAAGAGAGCTCACCCATCTCCTTTGACACAGGCCAATGACCAGAGAGTGGGGTTGTGGCCAAAGAGGAACAGAGACAGCACGGCCAGGGTGGTGCCTCGGGTGCTGTGGCGACAGATGTGGAGCTGACAGTCTCACGTCCTCTTCCCCTGGCCCACAGGGAGCAGGCAAGGGGAAGAAGTGAGGAAGAAGTAGCAGCAGCTTCCATTCTCAGGGCAGTTCTTGGGGAGCATGGGGTTGCAGCCCCTCTAGGAACCCTCCAATCCCACCAGCAGTGGGTAAGGCTCTGGGCAAGGCCACCAGGAAAGTCACACGGAGAAATCAGAAATCTGGCTCCAGCGTCCTGTGCAGACAAGGAACCTCGTGGTGCTGTTAATTCCCCTACTCCCCCTTGAAGACAAAACGTTGGGGTTTTTTTTTCCTCTCTCTCTTCCCCACATCAGAGCTTCTGTTCCAGTCATGGTTCCTCCTCTCCATCTAACATGCCAGCACTCAAGATTGGGAGACACGAGGTGACTGGCAGCAGGCAGGACCAACAACAATCCCAGTCTGGAATCTCTTCTGGAGCATCCCAGCGCTCAGGATGACATGAGGGCAAGGTCCCTTCCCAGTGAGGGTTACAAAAATTCCCCCTGCAGAGCAGGAGGGTGAGGCCAGGGTGTGGCACAGCCACGCAGAGACAGGGACGAATGCAGTTTGGGCTCAGGTCCAGGCTGGGAGCTGGTGCTGGGGCTTTCCTCCCTCAGCAGGCAGCTCTAACATCATGCCTCGCAAACAGTTGCCTGTGCTGAAGATCTGGAAGCGAGTTAGTAGCTTTTTTTGTAAGGTAACAACTGAATTTGGAAGCACGAAGGGTTAGTCTGTCTGGGTTGCTCTGCACCAGCTGCCTGTGGAGGGGTGAGCACATTGTAGCGCAGGGAGAGGGGCCACAGGGGGGATAGGGGGATGGGACAGACAGGCTGTCCCCACCTCGTGCTTATCTTAAATCTGAGAACAGAGAAGAGACGGAAAGCGGGAGCTGGGAAGGGAAACGAGGCCAGGAGGTTCCTTGTGTCTCCTGTTTTCATGTGAGCAGAGCCCTGCCGGTCCAGCCTGCTGTCCATGGGGGACGAGCAGCTCTAGTTCTACTTTTGGCTGTTGTAAGCTTTGTGCCTCTGGTTCATGGGGTTTTCTGGAGACTTCATCCACTCCTTCTTGAGGAGCTGTTTGAGCTGGGACAGGCGCATGTTGGGGTTCTCTTGCTTTAGGCGTGGCAGATTGACCTCTTCGAAAGCCGTAAAGGCAGCTTTCATCCGGCGCTCGGGGTGCCGGTCCGGATCACTGGCAACGCTAGCGGGAAGGAATGTGAAGCAAAGACATATCAGAGACAGCTCCCCCTCTGATCCCCTCAGTGCAACCAAGTGCACACGGAATAGTGCAGGTGAGAAAGCCAAAAAACCCCGTGATACTTCCTCTACCCACTTCAGATACTCTCCACAGAGCAGCAGGGGGTGGGACGTGCCCTGTTACTGCTGTCGAGATGGAAAGTCCTGGTCAAAGCGTAAAAAGGCAGCAGTGCTGGGGAGGGGACAGGTTTCTCCTAAGGAAAGCGACGCCTTCAAAGGAAAGCGTTGCTCTAATATGGCCACGCACCTGAGGACAGCAATGGCATCTTCAATCGTCCTGGCCTCCACCGATCCTTCCTCCAGTACCCTCCTGTTAATGTTCTCTTCCAAGGGGAGCTCCAAGTGAGTCTTCTCCTTCTCCACTGCCATGGGGAGCGGGGGGGGAAAGGCAGCATCATTAATGTCAAACATGCAAAACCCTCAGAAGAGGTACAGTCTTTCCCACAGCACTCTGAAGGAAGTGCTGAGAAAACTCAGCCTGAGTTCAGTCCCCGAGACAAGAATCCCAACTCTGCAGCTCTGCTTCTCCACCTCCCCCCTTCCCCCCATTTGGGTGTCAGACACAGACACCTTGTCCTTCATCGATGGGAGGTGAAAAAAGGAGTGGACTCCCCTCCTGCTCCCCAGCCCCCTCCCCGCAGCTTTCTCTGGCACCACCAGACCTGTATCTGCATTCTCCTTCTGCTGCTGGTCTTTCCTGATTGTCTCCTCGATCTGGGCTCTGGTGACTTTGCCCGGAGTGACCTGCTTGGGTGACTTCCCTTTCAGCTTCGAGTCTTCCTCCTCGAGCAGGCGCTGCAGCTCCTTCTTGCGCTCCAGATGCTCCAGCCGCCGCTTCTCCCTCTCTTCCTGGAAGGGAGAAAGGACTGGGGTCACTCACATCCTCATCCTCGGTGGTGGCAGAGGGATCAAACCGCCCCTTACAGGAGCAGGGAAAAACCCACTGGGACAGGAACAGGCACCTGACTTCCATGGCTAACGCAGCGCTGCCCTCACCTTATTGGGAGAGGTGTCGGCTGGTTCCCCTCCCCAGCTTCCAGCAAGACGGTGGGAGCCTGGCACGTCCCTTCAGAACAATAATTTCCCCCAGTCCCTGCTGCGTCTGCAACCATGCACTGGCTTCCTGTGATGTCCCCACCACAAAACACAACCCTGCTGTGCAGAAGGAGCAGGAGGTACCAGCCAGGACTGCCAGCAACCAGATTGTTTTCCACTTTAGTTTTAGTAAGTGGTCAGAGGTGGAAAGTTCAGCAGTTGTTCAAGACAAGCCAGTCAAGAGGCCCAATTTGTCCTCAGGGCTGGCTCAGGCTCTTCCTAAGTGCCAGAGCAGCCGTTCAGACTGAATCCAAGAAGCAACACAGCTCTTGGAGCAATTTTAAAGTGCTCCAGAAGGAGCTGACGAGCCACTTTGCCCTCCAAGGCCCAGTGAAGAGGGTGACAAGACCAGGCAATGGGCCCCAAGAGGCTTTCAGCACTCTGACTTCAAGTTCTTTAGTTTTATTCCTACTCTTCCAAAACCTGTAAGGGCTGGCAAAAAGACAGACAGACAGAAAGACAGACAGACAGAAAGACAGACAGACAGAAAGACAGACGTGAACATCTCTCTCTGGGGCGGTGGTGTGTGCCACCAAACCATTTGGCATTTCACAGAATCACAAGGTTGGAAAAGACCTTTAAGATCATCGAGTCCAACCATTCACATCCTAAACTAAACCAGATCCCTAAGTACTTCATCTACCCTTTTTTTGAACACATCCAGGGAAGGTGACTCAGCCCCTCCCTGGGCAGCCTGTTCCAGCCCTGACAACTCTTTCAGTAAAAAATGTTTTCCTAACATCCAATCTGCCCCTGCCCTGGCACAGCTTCATGCCATTCCCCCTTGTCCTGTCACCTGTCCCCTGGCTGAAGAGACCATCACCTATCTCTCTATAACCTCCCTTCAGGTAGTTGTAGGTGGTGATAAGGTCTCCCCTCAGCCTCCTCTTCTCCAGGCTGAACACCCCCAGCTCCCTCAGCTGCTCCTCAGAGGATTTGCCCTCCAGCCCCTTCACCAGCCTGGTTGCCCTTCTCTGGACTCGCTCCAGGACCTCAATGTCCTTCTGATGGTGAGGAGCCCAGAACTGGACACAGCACTCGAGGTGCAGCCTCACCAGTGCCCAGTACAGGGGCACAATCCCCTCCCCAGACCATGGCCACACTGTTTTTGATACAAGCCAGGATGCCCTTGGCCTTCCTGGGCACACTGCTGGCTCATATTCAGTCTGCAGTCACCCAACACCCCCAGGTCCTTCTCTGCCTGACAGCTCTCCAGCCAGTCTCCCCCAAGCCTGTAGCACTGCAGGGGGTTGTTCTGTCCCATGTGTAGCACTCTACACTTGGCCTTGTTCAACTTCATCCCATTGGTCTCAGCCCATTGGTCCAGTCTGTTCAGATCCCTCTGAAGAGCCTCCCCACCCTCAGGCAGATCAACACTTCCTCCTAGTTTAGTGTCATCTGCAAACTGACTGAGGGAGCATCCAATCCCTTCATCCAGGTCATTGATAAAGATGTTGAACAAGACTGGACCCAGGACTGAGCCCTGGGGGATGCCACTCGTGACCGGCCTCCAGCTGGATTTTGTTCCATTCACCACCACCCTTTGGGCTCGGCCATCCAACCAGTTTTTAACCCAGCTGAGGGTCCCCCTGTCCAGGCCAGTGGCAGCCAGTTTCTCAGTCAGAATGCTGTGAGAAACGGTGTCAAAGGCTTTACCAAAGTCCAGGTAGATCATATCCACAGCCTTCCCCTCGTCCATTCAGTGGGTCACCTTGTCACAGAAGGTGATCAGGTTAGTTTGACAGGATCTCCCTTTTGTAAACCCATGTTGACTAGGCCTGATCCCCTGGCCATCGTGCATGTGCTGCATGATAGTTCCCAAGATGACCCTCTCCATGATCTTCCCTGGGACTGAGGTCAGACTGACAGGCCTGTAGCTCCCTGGATCCTCCTTCTGACCCTTCTTGTCTGTGGGTGTGACATCTGCCAGGCTCCAGTCGACTGGAACTGCCCCAGTCTGCCAGGATTGCTGAGAGATGATGGAAAGGGGTTTGGCAAGCACATCTGACAGCTCCCTCAGTACCCTTGGGTGAATCCCATTTGGCCCCATTGACTTGTGGGTATCTCACTGGCCAAGTAGGTCGCTAGTCATTTCCTCCTGAACCCTGGGAACTTTGTTATTCTTCCCCTCCCTGTCAGCCAGTTCCTGAGGATGAGTACTCAGGGAATATCCTTCCTTACTGTTAAAGACTGAGGCAAAGAAGGAATTAAGGACCTCAGCCTTGTCCTCATCCCTTGTCACTAATGTGCCATCAGCATCCAATAAGGGCTGGAGATTCTCCTTGACCCTCCTTTTACTGTTAATATACCTAGAGAAGGACTTTTTATTATCTTTTACAGAACTGGCCAGCCTGAGTTCCAGTTTCGGTCAGTTACGTGGACACTTAATTCTGATTCTCATCCATTATCCACAGGGATAACACAACAAACCGACTAGATGTTAACGCAGGGTTTACCCCAAGGACAACAGCCTCAGCAGTACTGCTGCCTTCATCAGTGTTCAAGGAGCAGAATTCCAGGCGTTGGGGCAGGGCTGGTAAGACGGTGAGCAAGGCTGGGGTTTGAGACTCTATTAAACAAAATAACCTCCCCTGCAAACATGAAGTTGCTCCACAGCTCAAGAGGTTAAAGAAAAGCCCATCAAAATACAGAATCGAAGCCCACAAATGCTGAATCAAAACAGAGAGAATCTCTCAGGGAGACAGAGAAGCCCTCAGGCTTCTGTCAAATGAAGCCAGGATGGGATGGGAAGCCTAACTCCACTGTGAGCGGCTGGGGCCAAGGATGGGAAAGAAAGCAAGCTCTTAGAGGGATGAAGCCTTCATTACAACTGGCAGTCTTCAAATTCTTGGTTGTTAAGCACTTAGCACTAGTGCCTTGAGACACAATGCCCCAGCAACCGGACCACACAGGATTGCAAAGTGCAAACTCATGTATTTAAGACACCGGCTTCCCCTGCCCGCTGTTCTCCTGTCAGGCCTCTCCCTCTTCTAGTAAAGGTTGAGTAAGTAAGTCTTCCAGATAAGGAGGGATTTTGGCTGCTGCTGGAATTGAAAGGTTGTCACAAGAGGAGGGGGGGAAGTCTATCTTTCCCCCCTAAAAAAGATTCCTGTGCAGGGATATACTTGAGCAAGAGCAGCAGTGGTGCTTTGCCCATGTTCAGCACAGCTCCAGGTGGGATGTCCAGTTTGGCGCCCCAGACCCTACTTCAGTTTTAAAGGAGGAATGCAGGAGAAATCCCAAAACTGGGGAGTTTAAGGTGCTGAAACAGTAGTGCCACAGAAATCATTGAAGGTCCAGCACTCAGAGTAAGCCCTTTCTTTACATGTAAAGCACACACACAAGAAGCAGCGCTGTGTGTTCAGGATACTGGTGTCATGCCAAGGACAGGGGCTTGTGCAAAGAAACTGTTGCCAAGGACACAGGCTTGTGCAAAGTAACTGTTGCCACACCACTCATCACATCCCTGAAATTTGGGGGGGCAGAACCAGGTAACCCCACAAAGGTGCTGGCACGGCAAGCACCGTGGCAAGGCTGCTGGCACCGCTGCTGGCTGGCCTGAATAATTCAGGAGATGGAGTGGATACACAAGTGCTAACGAAGGGAGCAAGGCGTTTCGGAACTGAAATGTTATTTATAGTTGGAGATTATCTTTTGTCCCTGTTTATCACAGAGCGGGAGCTGTCCTCAAGGCAGCCAGCCTGTCTCACTCTGCTCAGCCCCAGCTGGGAACAGAAATTCAAGGGTAATGCTCTGCTGCCAGTAGCTCCTTTCAAAGAAACCTCTCCAAGAGGACATGTTCACTTGGCAAAGGGGAATCAGAGGCGCAAAGCAGGGTGCTGAGCCTTCCTCCCGCACCACATGCTGCGGAGGACCTCCAGTTACTCCTCTCCCTCAGCTACTGGGGTAAAGCTGTTCCTTGCTGTCTGGCATTTGCAGCTGAGTTTCTATTTGTGGACAGTAAATAAATTGCTGCTGTTACTAATTTGTCACAAGGCCCATGAGATTCACACACTTAGTATTCCCCACAGCCCATGACATCCAGGTTTGTTCTGCATCTTCCATGGGGCTTGGACACAGCCAAGCTGCCTGCTCACTGAGCCTGAAACCCAAGGGGCCAAAAGTTGTAATTTTTAAAGACTTTTCTCAGATCAGGCCAAAAGAAACTATTCCTTTATGAATTGGCTTAAATGTCCTGGTGAAAGAGACACTTGGATTTATTCCACAAAGCTGTTAGAAAACCAGAAAGGAAATGATTGTTTTTTTCCCCTCAGTGTTGCTGGACTCTGCAGGGCTCTGGGAGCACCAGAGCTCCCAGTCAATCTCTTCCCCCAGGAAGGCTGGAGAGTGTGACACCAGCCTGGCAAAGCACACTGCAACTCGCACAGCAGAGGGCAAAGAGACAAACAAACACAAAGAAGATGCAGTCAGAAAGCGAGCGGGGCAAAACCAACCTGGAGCGTGTCTGAGCAGTCATGGGGCTCTCTAAGGTACACCAGAGCTTTGGGATGGGATCAAACCCGCTCCTTCCATGGCTCATAGGCGGTTAAAGCCATGGAAGGGATACTGGAGCACAAGGAGGTTGGTTCTGGGGTCTGAACCCAGCCTGGTGCCGTCAGGTCTCTCTCTGCTCCACGTCTCTTGCCTGCGTCCCTCATCCGAGCTGTCAGATTTCAGCACTGCCTACGTGGTGCCGCGCTGACATCCTCCAAAGAGGGAGGAACACTCATCTGACCCACTGCATTCTATCTGAATAGGAGCTGGTGCTCACGGCTGAGTAATTCTGCGTTGAATCAGAGGAGAGGAGGAAGATAAAGTCACTGCTCACCTGCCTGCAACATCACCACAGCTGAGAGCTGCTGGTACAGGAGCCTGCCAGCTCGTGCCCCATGACTGAGGCTGAGGGGAACAAGAAAGGCATAAAACTCACACCAGAAAGTCACCGCTCCCCTGTGCGCTGTCTGTGCTCTGCTAGCATATGATATTTGCCCTGCATTTAACTTGACTCGTTCCCCAGACCCTTCACATGCGAGGACAAAGCATGTCCTGGCTCCCACAACACCCACACACAGCCTTCCCTTCGCTGCTGCTGCCGCTGAGAGCACTGAGCAAAGCCAGGGGAGAGAGCTCCACAGGCCAGTACTGCCAATGCCATGGCAGAGTGAGCAAAGTGCCAACGGGCTCCGAGCCACTGCTGAACAAGGAGGAACTGCTTTCCTGGCACACGGGCACTCTGCAAATGGAACCCTGAACGGGGCAAAGGGCTTGTCCTCCCTCAGCCAGACAGCCCCGGCTGGGCTCCGAGAGCGTGACGCCAGCCTGGCAAAGCACACTGCACCTCGCACAGCGCTTCAGCTGCATCCTTCCTGCAGCCACCGCAGCTCCAGCAGCCGCCCTGACCAGTGACATCTTCTGGCAGGGCACGGAGTGGCCAAACCTGAGGCTACCAGAGAAAGAGGTCTGGGTCTGGCTTCGAGACTTCTGCCCTTGACAGACAATTCATCACCAGAACACTCCAGCTGATCTAATGGTCTGTCAGCCCTCCAAGCTGCCCGCAGCTTCCCCAGGACACACATGCAGCTGTTCTACCCCCAGACACACTGTAGCTAATTGCACAGAGAAAACGACACTGCGATCATGCTGAGGAGGAGAGCCATGCTCTGAGCTGCAGTCCTCACTCCACATGGGAAGAGACAGAAAGGATGAAAACACCTAAATGTTAAAACAAAACCAGTCACCAAGGTAAAACTCTGAGTCTTTCAGCATGAAAGACGTAGATTTTATGCTCTCCAGGGGAAGGCAACAAGCTGTGACTTGTGTTGAAGTGTCAGAGGAGGAATACAAATACTGCAGGCTGATATTAGCTCAGATATTCCTTTATGCATCATGGAGCCAGCAAAGGAGTGTCATCCTCTGTCAGCAGAGAGCAGCTCTGAAGGTTGCTCTTTAAAAAAACACTCCCAAAGCACAGTGGAAAGCAAACAGGACAGCTCTCTGTTGACAGCGACTCTCAGGACAGCAGGCACTGCTTTTTGTACACTGAGGTTCCCCACGCCCAAGTATCAGCACTGACATTACAAATGGAGCTCTGAGCTCTCAATTTATCTGAGGTTCCAGTGGTCATCTGTGGGGGGGGAAAAAGGGATTGCAAAGGGCACACTGGGGGCATGTTGCAAAGGCTTTCAGCCAATCTAGTGCTGTCATGCCATTAAAGTGTTACTGCCATTGCCCAGAAAGCTGAGAGCATCCTCCTCACACGCTGCCATCCCCTCCTCTGGGAGCTGGAGCCATGAGCGACATGAATCCCTCCTGCAGACAGCAGCACTATTTCCACACCAGCACCACCCGTGAAACAGCTTCTTTTCCAGGGAAGTTTGACTTCTGCAAATGGTTTGGCTTTCTATCTTCCCTAGGATGAGGATGGAAAGTCATTTACAGTCTTAGTCACACGTCCCTTCCCTGACAGGAGGTGATGAGACGCAGCCAGCATCTTCCATTCTCCATGAGGATATTCCTGCACTGGCGAAGCAGCCAAGGAAGGTTTCAGTGATTTATTTTCCCCCAGCAACCTACTCATCCTATCTGTTGGCTGCTTGCTCACCTAGACAAAGCCCCAGCCGGTGGTTAGGTCTTGGCAGCACTGCTCCAGCAGCAGGAACAGCTCCTGTGCAGGTAGAGAAAAGACTCCGGGTCCTTCTGGCAGGACAGCTCCCCATCTGAGAGGAGACTTTGCTGCTGTGAGCTGCAAGACTCTCCCCCACCCTAACCCTAACCCCCCCTCCCCGCCCCAGGGTGGGAACCTGCATGAAGCAAACAAGCTGAAAAACCCAACAGTGTTCAGGTGAAATTCAAACCAAGACACTATGGTTATGCTGGTGCAGGTACAAGGGCTGGCTGGGGTGCTGAGTGGAAACTGCCTCACCATTCTCTCTAAAACTCAGCTGGGGGCTCTGGGACGGACCCTGGCTTTTCCAGTGAGCAATTTCAGGCTCCCATGGCCCTTCCCCATCGAAAGCAGTTTTGAAACCCAGTCAAATAGGTCACCACTGGCCAAGTCTAAGTAGAGTCCTTGTTCCAGGAAGTAATTAGGCAGCATTACACGATCACAGTGGGAACAGCACACAGGGCTCCACATTCCAAACATCAGGACGCAAATTAGGGGTGAACTCATGCAGACGTACACAGCACACAGCTACCAAGGTCTGGGGGATGCGCTGGCATCCTGCCTGCCCGGCCAGCGTGCTTGAGGATGGACACGACAAGTTCAGTAAGCACCAAATCCACAGAGCAGCACAAACTCAGTAACCCCACAGATCCCAGTCATGTCAACAATAGAAGCCCCATTCTGTTACCAGATGGGTAAGGAAACAATTCCAGAAGAGGGAGACAAGTTATCACCAGCACCTGTTTCCTTCTACCAAAATAAATACGTACGTACGTCCCCCCTGCCAAAACAAACCAAACCAAAAAAAACCCAAACAAAACAAACAAAGAAAAGTTAAGAAAGTAAAAGAAAAAATAAAGCTAAAGAACTGCTTGATCAAAATCCAAGGCCTTGCAGCAGAGTCCCTGGTATTTTACTTAATTTGGTTTTAAAGGATTCCAATACTAAAGCTTTTAGTGCCTCCCTCAGGAAGCCAGCTCTAAGATTCGGCAGATTTCTCAACTCCATGTCAAAGCTTACACTTCCTCCCACACTCAGCTTGTTTTAGCTGCCAGAGAAACCATCAGTTCCAGCTCTTCTGTCCAAAACTAAGCGCAGGACAACGTGCAGGCTGCAGACATGGAGGAGGAGACACAATCCTTTCTGAGCGAGCCCAGACCTCACGGGCTCAGCAAAGGACCAGCTAGAAGATACCCTTCTACCTGACTAGCCATTCACCTTCCTTTGTTCCTTCCTCATCACGTGTTTGTCTTCATCCTTCCAGTAGGCATCTTCCAGCTCCTGCTGACGTTTGGCATCGGCTGCTGCCTTTGCCTCAGCTTTCCTCGCGCGGGCAGCAGCCGACTTGGTATTTTCACCTTGGAACTTCTTGGGCATCACTCAAGGTGCTCTGCGGAGAAGAAAAGAGGTTCACATCCTTGGCCTGGAAAGGTTCTCAGGTTCACCGTCACCTCAGGAAGCAGGAGCTGCTGTAGCTCACCCCTCTGCTTATTGCCTCATACTATTTCAAGATCCTGGGCAGGACAGAACGAGCACTCTGCACTCTCTCAGCTCACTCCACCCCAGGACAGTCCCTCCTGTGCTGCAACGACATGACAATTCGGGCTGTTGGGTTCCTGGTACCACAGCCCTGCAAGCAAAACACTCTGCTGCTGAGTCGAAATGAAGCTGGGTGCTTTCATTCTGCACCAGCAGGTGCAAAGGGGAATTTGCTGCTGCCAGTGGAGTAGGATGGAGCGGCACAAATGATGCATCACACTCCCTGACTGTACAGAAGTGCAGCCCCATGCTCCTCTAACCTGGACAAATGACCACACGGATATGCTGTATCAATTTCCCCCATATCATCATAGTAGGAAAAGTCCTAAAAGACAGGCACAAGACAAGACTCAAAACTAGAAGGCAGGAAGAAAGGGGCTTCTCCTCAGCACACTGCCCACACCAACACCCCGTTCTGGTCATAAACTTTTGCATTTAATGGCAGAAAACTATTTGCTAAATGAACCAAGGAACAGCAGAGAAGGGCTGCTCTGTAGGGCCGGCTACTTGAGTCCCAGGCTTTCCAAAGCCCGGGCCGAGTTAAAACCCTTCTCCTCCCGGATATGTGACATGCTCTGACCCTTCCTGAAGAGCTTGATCTGGGCTGGGCCAGGAGCACCCAGCTAGGGGTGCTCCCACAGCCGTAACGGCCCCGCCCCGCTGGCCTGCAGCCACTGGCCCAGGCCGAACCCTTCCCCAGGCAAGGTGAGCAGAATCCCCTCGGGGTCTGCAGACCACCCTCGGGGCCCGACAGAGCCTTCTCCCCACCCTCGCTCCCCGTTTGCTCAGGGAAAGGACCGCTTTCCTCCTCCCCAAACCCTCGGCCTCTCCCCTCCCGCCCCCTCCAGCCCTTCCCTCCCCCCGCTTCCCAGCCCCTCTGCCCCGCCAGGGCCCAGGGCTGCTCCCAGCAGCCCTTCCCCCTCTCTTCGAATCACCCCCCGCTCCGCCCTTCCCTTCTTCCCCGGTTCCCCTTCGCGGTCACGGTTCCGGTCCGTCAAGCCGGCTCCGAGGTCTGGACCCGCCGCTCAGGCCCCCTCCTACCCGGTCCCCGCCGCTCCGGCCGTCGCGCCCGCTGCGCGTCACTTGTGAGCGCGATCGCTCCCGCGGGAGAGGAGGGGTGAGTGACGCCGGAGGTTCCTCAGGGCTCAGATCCCGCCGCCGCCATTTTTGCCGAGGGCACGGTCTGCTCTGCCCAGGCCACAGCGCCGGACAGCGGCAGGCCGGACGGCATCCCCGGGTCGGACGGCATCCCCCGCCCACAGCAGCACCCACACCGCTGCGGACAGGCCGAGGGAGAGCCACACGCTGCCCTCCTCCCTGCCCGGCACAAAGATGGCCACCCACGTAGCTCTGACCGGCACTCTAGAGAGCTGTGGAAAATAATTAGGACGGTTCCTTTGTCTAGAAAAGCCCTGAGCACCAAGGTTATTGGGGCAGCTGGTGGACTACCTGAGGAGGTTTCAGACCAGGAACAGGGACTCATCTCGCTGAAGAGGGGGGTGACAGAGTGGCTTTGGCGGACTTCCGGCCTCCCTTAGGCAAAATATGCAAATCAGATTTTTTTTTCCCCCACCTCTAACCACATAAGTACAATACCAACAATATAAACAAATAATACAGAAAATTAAAAACCCACAAAGGCGAGGATAAACCAAAAAAATACCAGAACCCCCAAAAATAGTCGATTACAGCCCTTTCAGGACCTAACAGACCAGAAACCATCCACCCCGCCTCTACCTGCCAAGGACTAAAAATGGCAGCCAATTTCCAACTTAAAAAACAATCTCTAATGTAACAAGACAGCAAATGGCTCCCTTTAAAAAACCCTCTATGACCCAACCGTTGTCTCTATGCGAAAAGTCCCCCATTTGATCGCCGAAACAGCATAGAGAATAAATATCTGTAGCCGGAAGTCCGCCAACGGCCATTTCACCGCCGAAACACCATAGATCATTTCCTCTCGGTGGCCGGAAGTCCGCCAACGGCCATTTCACCGCCGAAACACCATAGATCATTTCCTCTCGGTGGCCGGAAGTCCGCCAACGGCCATTTCACCGCCGAAACACCATAGATCATTTCCTCTCGGTGGCCGGAAGTCCGCCAACGGCCATTTCACCGCCGAAACACCATAGATCATTTCCTCTCGGTGGCCGGAAGTCCGCCAACGGCCATTTCACCGCCGAAACACCATAGATCATTTCCTCTCGGTGGCCGGAAGTCCGTCAACGGCCATTTCACTGCCGAAACACCATAGATCATTTCCTCTCGGCGGCCGGAAGTCCGCCAACGGCCATTTCACCGCCGAAACATCAAAGATCTTTTCACTCTGTGGCTGGAAGCGCTCTGACAGTCAGTTTACTGCCAAAATAGAATTGAGATTTGCTCTCTGTGTCTGTAAGACCTCCGGCAACCATTTTACCGTCAAAACATCATAGGTGGTGTTTGAACGTGAATGCTGTTAGAACCTATTAAAGTACATAGGCAAGTATTACCACCGTTCCCGAAAAAAGGAAAACCCTGAGCCCCAAGGTTAGAGAGGCTGCTTGAGGGCTACATGGGGAGGTTTCAGGCCAGGTATGTCTTTCAGTCCTGGCTCCTTTGGTTTGGGAGCTGCCACGGGACATTTATCCCAGTGGGGCTTCTTGGATATTCCCTAGGGACATTACTTCTTAGGAATAGATGTGTCTCATCTATATTTCTTCTGGAAATTTGTCAGAGCAATTTTAAAATTTAGTTTAGTGCTTCCTGTGGTTCACCTGCATACATATTCTTTTGTTGGGACTTCTTAGGGATGCAATTGTTCCTTGTTCTCTGGTCTCACCTAGAATGCGTTTCCTATTGGAGTCACGTGCTGCGTCCCATCTCACTATGCAGCTTTTTCTATCACTTTCCATAGCTCTAAAATCCATGATTTCTCACAACAGCATTTTCATAGCCTTAGTATTTCTTCTATGAAGTTTTAACACTCTCTTTAGTATTTTCTATCCATATTTTAGTAAAGTTACAGTTATTTACATACCTGATCAAATCATCAATATAAAGATTCAGCGAAGTAGAGCATGCTTTCAGCAAGAATCCATTCAGCATTCCACCTCTAATAAACCACTCAGGTCAGAAGAGCCACAGTTGCTCCTCCAGCTGCTTTTAATCCTTCTGCAGGCAGAATCCGCCCCTTTCCCAGGGCACTGTGGGTGGAGCCTGGGGTATATAAGGCACCCACCTTGCTTTTATCAGCTCAGCCTGCTTTGGGTAAGAGGGTTCTGGTTTCTAGGCTGTAGTTGAAATGTTGGAGGTACTGCTCTCATCCTGGTTCCTGCATTTAAGATCAGGGCTTCACTAAGGGTTGTATAATTAGTGAGGTATGATCAGCACACACAGGAATGATGATCTGTCATGAGCATAAGAGTAATTTGGCATTTCCTGGGTGGTGGGTGCCACAGGCAATGACAGCTAGCTCTAACTGAAATGAGTGGGTGATCTGAATGGCTTGTCACTTTTCAGAGGGGTAGGGTTTAGAGCTTGGGGTTGACACCTGTGATGTTGACCCATGGTGCTATTTTGGTTTTTTGCTTGATTTTATTGTAGAGGCTGAAGAATAACGTGTCAACTACAGGAATGTCCCATTTGGCCTATGAAGGGATGCATATGTGTTCCTTGAGGATGGATATAGATCCCCAGCAGCCTGAGAGCAAAGCGGAGGGACCAGAGCTGGGGAGGGAGCAGGAGGAGAAGGGGAGAAGAGTGGGACAAAGGAAGCAGTGGTGAGGTCGCTTGCCCCTGAAAGCTGATGTAGGGGAAGGGGCTGTCCATCAGCGGTCCCCTTGGGGCAGGTGGGTTGCTCCCTAGCTTGACATTAGGGTGTGCCAGGCAGGGGCAGGTCTATCTCATGTCAGTGTGTGTGCTTGTGTGGCATCTTCTGTGTCTTAGTCCTCTGTGTGTCGGTATCGTCTTAGCGCTTGGCCACGGTCTCTAGGGTCTCAAATGCTCACACTCACAGGCACAATGCCCATCGGGCTATTCTTCGATCGATTAGCAAGCTTGCGGTGCGGTTCATCCTCACGTCTCAGAAGATTCCGGTCAGTCTTGTCTTGTGGCACAATTGCCGGCTCTGTAGGTAGCCATGCTCTCCAGCCATCTCTTTCCCTGGACTGAGGCTTGTTCCCCGCGTCCTTCCATCATTAGGTCTTGAAGGTGGGCTTCTTGCGCATCCATCGTTGCAGTTTGGACGGGAAGTCATTCCACCAGGCATTTGTTTGGCACAACAAATCTTCTCTGAGGTCACCCCCTCATATTGACTGGTCTTGGGTCTTAAAGCATGGCTTCTCGTACACATAGCTTTGACGGTTGCTTTCTCTTATGGGTGACAGTCATCATGTCTCTTCTGGTGCCACCTTAACGCATCTGCACTATCGCGGTGCCATCAGGCTTCTTTGACAGCATGATCTTTGCTGTGGTCTGCGTTCCCGGAGAAGTGGTTTGCACAGCAGTTGAGGAGGTCGACTATTGCACGTGCCTTCCATCATATATGTGAGGCTCAATCTCCGGGGCTCGGTTTGTCTGGCTTTTGGGTTATTTAGGTATAGATGACTGACCGCCAGCCAGATCGAGGCATTGGTTGTCATCTGGTGTGACTCTCTTTGACCACTCGCTTGGGTTTTTCAGATGTGAGAGACGAGCCCCGAGCTGAAGTCCTGTGGAAGAGGCGGAGCATCAAACAGAGGCTGGCTGGCATCTGATGACAGAGGCTCAGAGCAACCGTGAGCACTTGTGACTCGCCTATGCATTTCTGGTTTTACTCTATGCAAATCCATGGGCCGAGCGGGATGTGGGCACACAAGCTGCCTTTGGCAAGGCGAGCGACTGCTGCATTGACCAGTGGTCATAGAGGTATCCTATTGAATTGTACCTTGTTTTAGCATCACAGGTGATGGGCAGGCCTCCGCAGTTACATCACGGGTTGCACTTTGGTGCAATCCAGCTCTATCAGGCTCTGTAATGTGGTGGTGTAATGTATCTCAGGGCGGTGTCCTGTGCCGTAAAGCTCCATTTGGGGGTGGTGTAACAAATATCATGGCTCTGTGTTGGCATTGTCTTGTGCCATGTGCCTCCTGCCTCTGTATCAGGGTGGTATAATGGATAGTGTGCCTCTGTATTGGGGTGCTGTTGGAGAGTCTGCTTGTGTAGGTTTAGGCCTGGTATGCCTTTCAGTCCTGGCTGCTTCAGTTAAGGAGCTACCGCTGGACACTTGTCGCGGCGGGGCTTCCTGTATATTCCCTAGGGACATTATTTGCTAGCAACACGTGTATCTCTGCTGTGTTTCAAGACTCACGTCTGTCTTTCTCTTCCGAAGCTGCGAAGCCAGGAGGAAAGTGGGATCTTTCCAGGGGAGGCAACTCTGGTCGGGTGAGTTCCAAGCGTAACAGTAATTTGGCATCTCTCAGCACAGTAGGAAATAAAAGCAATGGCAGCCAGCATGTCCCTCTCTGGAATGAGCAGGTGAGCAGAACGCCGTATCCCTTTTGAGAAAGCGATGGGGAGTTGAGGTTGGGGTCGAGGTGCACGGTACTGACTGCCTGCACAGTTTTGATTAGATTTTGTTTATCTTAATTATAGATACTGCAGATTAAGGTGGCAACTGCCAGAATGTCCCAGTCAGTCCATCCAGGGGATCGCATGTATTTCCTTCAAGAACAGATGTGGCTCCCAAGTTGCCTGAGAGCTAAGTGAAGGGACTAGGACTGGGGAGGGAGGGGGAGGAGGAGAGGGTCAGGTGGAGAGGTGGGGTGAAGGTAGTGGTAGTAGGGGGGCTGTTTGCCCACAAAAGTCAGCATAGACAAAGAGTCTGTGTGGGAGCGGTTCCCTCTGTACTGGCAAAGGGGGAGCAGGTTACTTGTCAGCATGTTGCTAGCGTGTGCCGGGCAGGGCAGTTCATGCCTCTACATGTGTTTATACTGTGTGCCATGTTTTCTGTGTCTTAGCCCTTCTCTGGGTGTCAGCATCCTCTGCGCACAGATGAGCAGCTTGCCCCTTGGGCATGGTCTCTATGGTCTCAAATGTCTACACTTGCTCACAGGAATGGTGCCCATGGGGCTTTTCTTTGCTTGCTTGGGAAGCACGCACCACAGTTCATACGCTGTCAGGAGACATTGCTAGGGGCTAGGGCTATTGCAACCAGATATGGCAGGGGGCGCTAGGGGACAGTGGCCATGGAAGGTGTAAGAGAAGCACTTTTGGAGGTATGAAGAGGGTTCCAGGGCAAACGAAAGGCAAAAGCCCCGGGATGTCAAGTGCTGCTTCTGTGCTCCCTGGGGAGGTTTCTGGCCAGCTATGTGTTTCAGTGCTGGCTCCTTTGGTCTGGGCGCTATTGCTGGACGTTTGGCATTTTTGGCATAGAATTCTGCTCCGGCCGAGAGCAGCAATTTTAAGGTATGAGGAGGGTTCCTGGGCAAAGGAAAGGCCTGAGCCCTGGGATGTTAAGTGCTGCTTGTGGGCTTCCAGGGGAGGTTTCAGGCCAGCTATGTGTTTCAGTGCTGGCTCCTTTGGTTTGGGCGCTATTGCTGGACGTTTGGCATTTTTGGCATAGAATTCTGCTCCGGCCGAGACTAGCAATTTTAACGTATGTAGAGGGTTCCTGGGCAAAGGAAAGGCCTGAGCCCTGGGATGTTAAGTGCTGCTTGTGGGGTTCCAGGGGAGGTTTCAGGCCAGCTATGTGTTTCAGTGCTGGCTCCTTTGGTTTGGGCGCTATTGCTGGACGTTTGGCATTTTTGGCATAGAATTCTGCTCCGGCCGAGAGAGGCATTTTTAGAGGTATGCAGAGGGTTCCTGGGCAAAGGAAAGGCCTGAGCTATGGGATGTTAAGTGCTGCTTGTGGGCTTCCAGGGGAGGTTTCAGGCCAGCTATGTGTTTCAGTGCTGGCTCCTTTGGTTTGGGCGCTATTGCTGGACGTTTGGCATTTTTGGCATAGAATTCTGCTCCGGCCGAGACTAGCAATTTTAACGTATGTAGAGGGTTCCTGGGCAAAGGAAAGGCCTGAGCCCTGGGATGTAAAGTGCTGCTTGTGGGGTTCCAGGGGAGGTTTCAGGCCAGCTATGTGTTTCAGTGCTGGCTCCTTTGCTTTGGTTGGTATTGCTGGACGTTTGGCATTTTTGGCATAGAATTCTGCTCCGGCCGAGAGAGGCATTTTTAGAGGTATGCAGAGGGTTCCTGGGCAAAGGAAAGGCCTGAGCCCTGGGATGTTAAGTGCTGCTTGTGGGCTTCCAGGGGAGGTTTCAGGCCAGCTATGTGTTTCAGTGCTGGCTCCTTTGGTTTGGGCGCTATTGCTGGACGTTTGGCATTTTTGGCATAGAATTCTGCTCCGGCCGAGACTAGCAATTTTAACGTATGTAGAGGGTTCCTGGGCAAAGGAAAGGCCTGAGCCCTGGGATGTTAAGTGCTGCTTGTGGGGTTCCAGGGGAGGTTTCAGGCCAGCTATGTGTTTCAGTGCTGGCTCCTTTGGTTTGGGCGCTATTGCTGGACGTTTGGCATTTTTGGCATAGAATTCTGCTCCGGCCGAGAGAGGCATTTTTAGAGGTATGCAGAGGGTTCCTGGGCAAAGGAAAGGCCTGAGCTATGGGATGTTAAGTGCTGCTTGTGGGCTTCCAGGGGAGGTTTCAGGCCAGCTATGTGTTTCAGTGCTGGCTCCTTTGGTTTGCGCGCTATTGCTGGACGTTTGGCATTTTTGGCATAGAATTCTGCTCCGGCTGAGAGCAGCAATTTTAAGGTATGAGGAGGGTTCCTGGGCAAAGGAAAGGCCTGAGCCCTGGGATGTTAAGTGCTGCTTGTGGGCTTCCAGGGGAGGTTTCAGGCCAGCTATGTGTTTCAGTGCTGGCTCCTTTGGTTTGGGCGCTATTGCTGGACGTTTGGCATTTTTGGCATAGAATTCTGCTCCGGCTGAGAGCAGCAATTTTAAGGTATGAGCAGGGTTCCTGGGCAAAGGAAAGGCCTGAGCCCTGGGATGTTAAGTGCTGCTTGTGGGCTTCCAGGGGAGGTTTCAGGCCAGCTATGTGTTTCAGTGCTGGCTCCTTTGGTTTGGGCGCTATTGCTGGACGTTTGGCATTTTTGGCATAGAATTCTGCTCCGGCCGAGAGCAGCAATTTTAAGGTATGAGGAGGGTTCCTGGGCAAAGGAAAGGCCTGAGCCCTGGGATGTTAAGTGCTGCTTGTGGGCTTCCAGGGGAGGTTTCAGGCCAGCTATGTGTTTCAGTGCTGGCTCCTTTGGTTTGGGCGCTATTGCTGGACGTTTGGCATTTTTGGCATAGAATTCTGCTCCGGCTGAGAGAGGAATTTTTAGAGGTATGAGGAGGGTTCCTGGGCAAAGGAAAGGTATGAGCCCTGGGATGTTAAGTGCTGCTTGTGGGCTTCAAGGGGAGGTTTCAGGCCAGCTATGTGTTTCAGTACTGGCTCCTTTGGTTTGGGCGCTATTGCTGGACGTTTGGCATTTTTGGCATAGAATTCTGCTCCGGCCAAGAGCAGCATTTTTATTGGTATGAGGAGGGTTCCTGGTCAAAGGAAAGGCCTGAGCCCTGGGATGTTAAGTGCTGCTTGTGGGCTTCCAGGGGAGGTTTCAGGCAAGCTATGTGTTTCAGTGCTGGCTCCTTTGGTTTGGGCGCTATTGCTGGACGTTTGGCATTTTTGGCATAGAATTCTGCTCCGGCCGAGACTAGCAATTTTAATGTATGTAGAGGGTTCCTGGGCAAAGGAAAGGCCTGAGCCCTGGGATGTTAAGTGCTGCTTTGTGGGCTTCCAGGGGAGGTTTCAGGCCAGCTATGTGTTTCAGTGCTGGCTCCTTTGGTTTGGGCACTATTGCTCGACGTTTGGCATTTTTGGCATAGAATTCTCCTCCGGCCGTGAGCAGCATTTTTATTGGCATGAAGAGGGTTCGTGGGCAAAAGAATGGCCTGAGCCCTGGGATGTTAAGTGCTGCTTGTGGGCTTCCAGGGGAGGTTTCAGGCCAGCTATGTGTTTCAGTGCTGGCTCCTTTGGTTTGGGCGCTATTGCTGGACGTTTGGCATTTTTGGCATAGAATTCTGCTCCGTCCGAGAGCAGCATTTTTATTGGTATGAGGAGGGTTCCTGGGCAAAGGAAAGGCCTGAGCCCTGGGATGTTAAGTGCTGCTTGTGGGCTTCCAGGGGAGGTTTCAGGCCAGCTATGTGTTTCAGTGCTGGCTCCTTTGGTTTGGGCGCTATTGCTGGACGTTTGGCATTTTTGGCATAGAATTCTGCTCCGGCCGAGAGCATCAATTTTAAGATATGAGGAGGGTTCCTGGGCAAAGGAAAGGCCTGAGCCCTGGGATGTTAAGTGCTGCTTGTGGGCTTCCAGGGGAGGTTTCAGGCCAGCTATGTGTTTCAGTGCTGGCTCCTTTGGTTTGGGCGCTATTGCTGGACGTTTGGCATTTTTGGCATAGAATTCTGCTCCGGCCGAGAGCAGCATTTTTATTGGTATGAGGAGGGTTCCTGGGCAAAGGAAAGGCCTGAGCCCTGGGATGTTAAGTGCTGCTTGTGGGCTTCCAGGGGAGGTTTCAGGCCAGCTATGTGTTTCAGTGCTGGCTCCTTTGGTTTGGGCGCTATTGCTGGACGTTTGGCATTTTTGGCATAGAATTCTGCTCCAGCCTTGAGCAGTATTTTTAGATGTATGCACGGGGTTCCTGGGCAAAGGAAAGGCCTGAGCCCTGGGATGTTAAGTGCTGCTTGTGGGCTTCCAGGGGAGGTTTCAGGCCAGCTATGTGTTTCAGTGCTGGCTCCTTTGGTTTGGGCGCTATTGCTGGACGTTTGGCATTTTTGGCATAGAATTCTGCTCCGGCATTGAGCAGCATTTTTATTGGTATGAAGAGGGTTCCTGTTAAAAGGAAAGGCCTGAGCCCTGGGATGTTAAGTGCTGCTTGTTGGCTTCCAGGGGAGGTTTCAGGCCAGCTATGTGTTTCAGTGCTGGCTCCTTTGGTTTGGGTGCTATTGCTGGACGTTTGGCATTTTTGGCATAGAATTCTGCTCCGGCAGAGAGAGGCATTTTTAGAGGTATGTAGAGGGTTCCTGGGCAAAGGAAAGGCCTGAGCCCTGGGATGTTAAGTGCTGCTTGTGGGCTTCCAGGGGAGGTTTCAGGCCAGCTATGTGTTTCAGTGCTGGCTCCTTTGGTTTGGGCGCTATTGCTGGACGTTTGGCATTTTTGGCATAGAATTCTGCTCCGTCCGAGAGCAGCATTTTTATTGGTATGAGGAGGGTTCCTGGGCAAAGGAAAGGCCTGAGCCCTGGGATGTTAAGTGCTGCTTGTGGGCTTCCAGGGGAGGTTTCAGGCCAGCTATGTGTTTCAGTGCTGGCTCCTTTGGTTTGGGCGCTATTGCTGGACGTTTGGCATTTTTGGCATAGAATTCTGCTCCGGCCGAGAGCATCAATTTTAAGATATGAGGAGGGTTCCTGGGCAAAGGAAAGGCCTGAGCCCTGGGATGTTAAGTGCTGCTTGTGGGCTTCCAGGGGAGGTTTCAGGCCAGCTATGTGTTTCAGTGCTGGCTCCTTTGGTTTGGGCGCTATTGCTCGACGTTTGGCATTTTTGGCATAGAATTCTCCTCCGGCCGTGAGCAGCATTTTTATTGGCATGAAGAGGGTTCGTGGGCAAAAGAATGGCCTGAGCCCTGGGATGTTAAGTGCTGCTTGTGGGCTTCCAGGGGAGATTTCAGGCCAGCTATGTGTTTCAGTGCTGGCTCCTTTGGTTTGGGCGCTATTGCTGGACGTTTGGCATTTTTGGCATAGAATTCTGCTCCGGCATTGAGCAGCATTTTTATTGGTATGAAGAGGGTTCCTGTTAAAAGGAAAGGCCTGAGCCCTGGGATGTTAAGTGCTGCTTGTTGGCTTCCAGGGGAGGTTTCAGGCCAGCTATGTGTTTCAGTGCTGGCTCCTTTGGTTTGGGTGCTATTGCTGGACGTTTGGCATTTTTGGCATAGAATTCTGCTCCGGCCGAGAGAGGCATTTTTAGAGGTATGCAGAGGGTTCCTGGGCAAAGGAAAGGCCTGAGCCCTGGGATGTTAAGTGCTGCTTGTGGGCTTCCAGGGGAGGTTTCAGGCCAGCTATGTGTTTCAGTGCTGGCTCCTTTGGTTTGGGCGCTATTGCTGGACGTTTGGCATTTTTGGCATAGAATTCTGCTCCGGCCGAGAGCAGCATTTTTATTGGTATGAGGAGGGTTCCTGGGCAAAGGAAAGGCCTGAGCCCTGGGATGTTAAGTGCTGCTTGTGGGCTTCCAGGGGAGGTTTCAGGCCAGCTATGTGTTTCAGTGCTGGCTCCTTTGGTTTGGGCGCTATTGCTGGACGTTTGGCATTTTTGGCATAGAATTCTGCTCCAGCCTTGAGCAGTATTTTCAGATGTATGCACGGGGTTCCTGGGCAAAGGAAAGGCCTGATCCCTGGGATGTTAAGTGCTGCTTGTGGGCTTCCAGGGGAGGTTTCAGGCCAGCTATGTGTTTCAGTGCTGGCTCCTTTGGTTTGGGCGCTATTGCTGGACGTTTGGCATTTTTGGCATAGAATTCTGCTCCGGCCGAGAGCATCAATTTTAAGATATGAGGAGGGTTCCTGGGCAAAGGAAAGGCCTGAGACCTGGGATGTTAAGTGCTGCTTGTGGGCTTCCAGGGGAGGTTTCAGGCCAGCTATGTGTTTCAGTGCTGGCTCCTTTGGTTTGGGCGCTATTGCTGGACGTTTGGCATTTTTGGCATAGAATTCTGCTCCGGCCGTGAGCAGCATTTTTATTGGTATGAAGAGGGTTCCTGGGCAAAGGAAAGGCCTGAGCCCTGGGATGTTAAGTGCTGCTTGTGGGCTTCCAGGGGAGGTTTCAGGCCAGCTATGTGTTTCAGTGCTGGCTCCTTTGGTTTGCGCGCTATTGCTGGACGTTTGGCATTTTTGGCATAGAATTCTGCTCCGGCCGAGAGCAGCAATTTTAAGGTATGAGGAGGGTTCCTGGGCAATGGAAAGGCCTGAGCCCTGGGATATTAAGTGCTGCTTGTGGGCTTCCAGGGGAGGTTTCAGGCCAGCTATGTGTTTCAGTGCTGGCTCCTTTGGTTTGGGCGCTATTGCTGGACGTTTGGCATTTTTGGCATAGAATTCTGCTCCGGCCGTGAGCAGCAATTTTATTGGTATGAAGAGTGTTCCTGGGCAAAGGAAAAGTAGTAGCCCTGGGATGTAAAGTGCTGCTTGTGGGCTTCCATGGGAGGTTTCAGGCCAGCTATGTGTTTCAGTGCTGGCTCCTTTGCTTTGGTTGGTATTGCTGGACGTTTGGCATATTTGGCATAGAATTCTGCTCCGGCCGAGAGAGGCATTTTTAGAGGTATGAGGAGGGTTCCTGGGCAAAGGAAAGGCCTGAGCCCTGGGATGTTAAGTGCTGCTTGTGGGCTTCCAGGGGAGGTTTCAGGCCAGCTATGTGTTTCAGTGCTGGCTCCTTTGGTTTGGGTGCTATTGCTGGACGTTTGTTATTTTTGGCATAGAATTCTGCTCCGGCCGAGAGAGGCATTTTTAGAGGTATGAGGAAGGTTCCTGGGCAAAGGAAAGGCCTGAGCCCTGGGATGTTAAGTGCTGCTTGTGGGCTTCCAGGGGAGGTTTCAGGCCAGCTATGTGTTTCAGTGCTGGCTCCTTTGGTTTGGGCGCTATTGCTGGACGTTTGGCATTTTTGGCATAGAATTCTGCTCCGGCCAAGAGAGGCATTTTTAGAGGTATGAGGACGGTTCCTGGGCAAAGGAAAGGCCTGAGCCCTGGGATGTTAAGTGCTGCTTGTGGGCTTCCAGGGGAGGTTTCAGGCCAGCTATGTGTTTCAGTGCTGGCTCCTTTGGTTTGGGCGCTATTGCTGGACGTTTGGCATTTTTGGCATAGAATTCTGCTCCGGCCGAGAGCATCAATTTTTAGGTATGAGGAGGGATCCCGGGCAAAGGAAAGGCCTGAGCCCTGGGATGTTAAGTGCTGCTTGTGGGCTTCCAGGGGAGGATTCAGGCCAGCTATGTGTTTCAGTGCTGGATCCTTTGGCTTGGGCGCTACTGCTGGACGTTTGGCATTTTTGGCATAGAATTCTGCTCCGGCCGAGAGCAGCAATTTTAAGGTATGAAGAGGGTTCCTGGGCAAAGGAAAGGCCTGAGCCCTGGGATGTTAAGTGCTGCTTGTGGGCTTCCATGGGAGGTTTCAGGCCAGCTATGTGTTTCATTGCTGGCTCCTTTGGTTTGGGCGCTATTGCTGGACGTTTGGCATTTTTGGCATAGAATTCTGCTCCGGCCGAGAGAGGCATTTTTAGAGGTATGAGGAGGTGTCCTGGGCAAAGGAAAGGCCTGAGCCCTGGGATGTTAAGTGCTGCTTGTGGGCTTCCAGGGGAGGTTTCAGGCCAGCTATGTGTTTCAGTGCTGGCTCCTTTGGTTTGGGTGCTATTGCTGGACGTTTGGCATTTTTGGCATAGAATTCTGCTCCGGCCGTGCCCAGCATTTTTAGAGGTATCAGGAGCACTCCTGGGCAAAGGAAAGGCCTGAGCCCTGGGATGTTAGGTGCTGCTTTGTGGGCTTCCAGGGGAGGTTTCATGCCAGCTATGTATTTCATTGCTGGCTCCTTTGGTTTAGGCGCTATTGCTGGACGTTTGGCATTTTTGGCATAGAATTCTGCTCCGGCCGAGATCAGCAATTTTTAGAGGTATGAGGAGGGATCCTGGGCAAAGGAAAGGCCTGAGCCCTGGGATGTTAAGTGCTGCTTGTGGGCTTCCAGGGGAGGTTTCAGGCCAGCTATGTGTTTCAGTGCTGGCTCCTTTGGTTTGGGCGCTATTGCTGGACGTTTGGTATTTTTGGCATAGAATTCTGCTCCGGCCGAGAGAGGCATTTTTAGAGGTATGAGGAGGGTTCCTGGGCAAAGGAAAGGCCTGAGCCCTGGGATGTTAAGTGCTGCTTATGGGCTTCCAGGGGAGGTTTCAGGCCAGCTATGTGTTTCAGTGCTGGCTCCTTTGGTTTGGGCGCTATTGCTGGACGTTTGGCATTTTTGGCATAGAATTCTGCTCCGGCATTGAGCAGCATTTTTATTGGTATGAAGAGGGTTCCTGTTAAAAGGAAAGGCCTGAGCCCTGGGATGTTAAGTGCTGCTTATGGGCTTCCAGGGGAGGTTTCAGGCCAGCTATGTGTTTCAGTGCTGGCTCCTTTGGTTTGGGCGCTATTGCTGGACGTTTGGCATTTTTGGCATAGAATTCTGCTCCGGCATTGAGCAGCATTTTTATTGGTATGAAGAGGGTTCCTGTTAAAAGGAAAGGCCTGAGCCCTGGGATGTTAAGTGCTGCTTGTTGGCTTCCAGGGGAGGTTTCAGGCCAGCTATGTGTTTCAGTGCTGGCTCCTTTGGTTTGGGTGCTATTGCTGGACGTTTGGCATTTTTGGCATAGAATTCTGCTCCGGCAGAGAGAGGCATTTTTAGAGGTATGTAGAGGGTTCCTGGGCAAAGGAAAGGCCTGAGCCCTGGGATGTTAAGTGCTGCTTGTGGGCTTCCAGGGGAGGTTTCAGGCCAGCTATGTGTTTCAGTGCTGGCTCCTTTGGTTTGGGCGCTATTGCTGGACGTTTGGCATTTTTGGCATAGAATTCTGCTCCGTCCGAGAGCAGCATTTTTATTGGTATGAGGAGGGTTCCTGGGCAAAGGAAAGGCCTGAGCCCTGGGATGTTAAGTGCTGCTTGTGGGCTTCCAGGGGAGGTTTCAGGCCAGCTATGTGTTTCAGTGCTGGCTCCTTTGGTTTGGGCGCTATTGCTGGACGTTTGGCATTTTTGGCATAGAATTCTGCTCCGGCCGAGAGCATCAATTTTAAGATATGAGGAGGGTTCCTGGGCAAAGGAAAGGCCTGAGCCCTGGGATGTTAAGTGCTGCTTGTGGGCTTCCAGGGGAGGTTTCAGGCCAGCTATGTGTTTCAGTGCTGGCTCCTTTGGTTTGGGCGCTATTGCTCGACGTTTGGCATTTTTGGCAAAGAATTCTCCTCCGGCCGTGAGCAGCATTTTTATTGGCATGAAGAGGGTTCGTGGGCAAAAGAATGGCCTGAGCCCTGGGATGTTAAGTGCTGCTTGTGGGCTTCCAGGGGAGATTTCAGGCCAGCTATGTGTTTCAGTGCTGGCTCCTTTGGTTTGGGCGCTATTGCTGGACGTTTGGCATTTTTGGCATAGAATTCTGCTCCGGCATTGAGCAGCATTTTTATTGGTATGAAGAGGGTTCCTGTTAAAAGGAAAGGCCTGAGCCCTGGGATGTTAAGTGCTGCTTGTTGGCTTCCAGGGGAGGTTTCAGGCCAGCTATGTGTTTCAGTGCTGGCTCCTTTGGTTTGGGTGCTATTGCTGGACGTTTGGCATTTTTGGCATAGAATTCTGCTCCGGCCGAGAGAGGCATTTTTAGAGGTATGCAGAGGGTTCCTGGGCAAAGGAAAGGCCTGAGCCCTGGGATGTTAAGTGCTGCTTGTGGGCTTCCAGGGGAGGTTTCAGGCCAGCTATGTGTTTCAGTGCTGGCTCCTTTGGTTTGGGCGCTATTGCTGGACGTTTGGCATTTTTGGCATAGAATTCTGCTCCGGCCGAGAGCAGCATTTTTATTGGTATGAGGAGGGTTCCTGGGCAAAGGAAAGGCCTGAGCCCTGGGATGTTAAGTGCTGCTTGTGGGCTTCCAGGGGAGGTTTCAGGCCAGCTATGTGTTTCAGTGCTGGCTCCTTTGGTTTGGGCGCTATTGCTGGACGTTTGGCATTTTTGGCATAGAATTCTGCTCCAGCCTTGAGCAGTATTTTCAGATGTATGCACGGGGTTCCTGGGCAAAGGAAAGGCCTGATCCCTGGGATGTTAAGTGCTGCTTGTGGGCTTCCAGGGGAGGTTTCAGGCCAGCTATGTGTTTCAGTGCTGGCTCCTTTGGTTTGGGCGCTATTGCTGGACGTTTGGCATTTTTGGCATAGAATTCTGCTCCGGCCGAGAGCATCAATTTTAAGATATGAGGAGGGTTCCTGGGCAAAGGAAAGGCCTGAGACCTGGGATGTTAAGTGCTGCTTGTGGGCTTCCAGGGGAGGTTTCAGGCCAGCTATGTGTTTCAGTGCTGGCTCCTTTGGTTTGGGCGCTATTGCTGGACGTTTGGCATTTTTGGCATAGAATTCTGCTCCGGCCGTGAGCAGCATTTTTATTGGTATGAAGAGGGTTCCTGGGCAAAGGAAAGGCCTGAGCCCTGGGATGTTAAGTGCTGCTTGTGGGCTTCCAGGGGAGGTTTCAGGCCAGCTATGTGTTTCAGTGCTGGCTCCTTTGGTTTGCGCGCTATTGCTGGACGTTTGGCATTTTTGGCATAGAATTCTGCTCCGGCCGAGAGCAGCAATTTTAAGGTATGAGGAGGGTTCCTGGGCAATGGAAAGGCCTGAGCCCTGGGATATTAAGTGCTGCTTGTGGGCTTCCAGGGGAGGTTTCAGGCCAGCTATGTGTTTCAGTGCTGGCTCCTTTGGTTTGGGCGCTATTGCTGGACGTTTGGCATTTTTGGCATAGAATTCTGCTCCGGCCGTGAGCAGCAATTTTATTGGTATGAAGAGTGTTCCTGGGCAAAGGAAAAGTAGTAGCCCTGGGATGTAAAGTGCTGCTTGTGGGCTTCCATGGGAGGTTTCAGGCCAGCTATGTGTTTCAGTGCTGGCTCCTTTGCTTTGGTTGGTATTGCTGGACGTTTGGCATATTTGGCATAGAATTCTGCTCCGGCCGAGAGAGGCATTTTTAGAGGTATGAGGAGGGTTCCTGGGCAAAGGAAAGGCCTGAGCCCTGGGATGTTAAGTGCTGCTTGTGGGCTTCCAGGGGAGGTTTCAGGCCAGCTATGTGTTTCAGTGCTGGCTCCTTTGGTTTGGGTGCTATTGCTGGACGTTTGTTATTTTTGGCATAGAATTCTGCTCCGGCCGAGAGAGGCATTTTTAGAGGTATGAGGAAGGTTCCTGGGCAAAGGAAAGGCCTGAGCCCTGGGATGTTAAGTGCTGCTTGTGGGCTTCCAGGGGAGGTTTCAGGCCAGCTATGTGTTTCAGTGCTGGCTCCTTTGGTTTGGGCGCTATTGCTGGACGTTTGGCATTTTTGGCATAGAATTCTGCTCCGGCCAAGAGAGGCATTTTTAGAGGTATGAGGACGGTTCCTGGGCAAAGGAAAGGCCTGAGCCCTGGGATGTTAAGTGCTGCTTGTGGGCTTCCAGGGGAGGTTTCAGGCCAGCTATGTGTTTCAGTGCTGGCTCCTTTGGTTTGGGCGCTATTGCTGGACGTTTGGCATTTTTGGCATAGAATTCTGCTCCGGCCGAGAGCATCAATTTTTAGGTATGAGGAGGGATCCCGGGCAAAGGAAAGGCCTGAGCCCTGGGATGTTAAGTGCTGCTTGTGGGCTTCCAGGGGAGGATTCAGGCCAGCTATGTGTTTCAGTGCTGGATCCTTTGGCTTGGGCGCTACTGCTGGACGTTTGGCATTTTTGGCATAGAATTCTGCTCCGGCCGAGAGCAGCAATTTTAAGGTATGAAGAGGGTTCCTGGGCAAAGGAAAGGCCTGAGCCCTGGGATGTTAAGTGCTGCTTGTGGGCTTCCATGGGAGGTTTCAGGCCAGCTATGTGTTTCATTGCTGGCTCCTTTGGTTTGGGCGCTATTGCTGGACGTTTGGCATTTTTGGCATAGAATTCTGCTCCGGCCGAGAGAGGCATTTTTAGAGGTATGAGGAGGTGTCCTGGGCAAAGGAAAGGCCTGAGCCCTGGGATGTTAAGTGCTGCTTGTGGGCTTCCAGGGGAGGTTTCAGGCCAGCTATGTGTTTCAGTGCTGGCTCCTTTGGTTTGGGTGCTATTGCTGGACGTTTGGCATTTTTGGCATAGAATTCTGCTCCGGCCGTGCCCAGCATTTTTAGAGGTATCAGGAGCACTCCTGGGCAAAGGAAAGGCCTGAGCCCTGGGATGTTAGGTGCTGCTTTGTGGGCTTCCAGGGGAGGTTTCAGGCCAGCTATGTATTTCATTGCTGGCTCCTTTGGTTTAGGCGCTATTGCTGGACGTTTGGCATTTTTGGCATAGAATTCTGCTCCGGCCGAGATCAGCAATTTTTAGAGGTATGAGGAGGGATCCTGGGCAAAGGAAAGGCCTGAGCCCTGGGATGTTAAGTGCTGCTTGTGGGCTTCCAGGGGAGGTTTCAGGCCAGCTATGTGTTTCAGTGCTGGCTCCTTTGGTTTGGGCGCTATTGCTGGACGTTTGGTATTTTTGGCATAGAATTCTGCTCCGGCCGAGAGAGGCATTTTTAGAGGTATGAGGAGGGTTCCTGGGCAAAGGAAAGGCCTGAGCCCTGGGATGTTAAGTGCTGCTTATGGGCTTCCAGGGGAGGTTTCAGGCCAGCTATGTGTTTCAGTGCTGGCTCCTTTGGTTTGGGCGCTATTGCTGGACGTTTGGCATTTTTGGCATAGAATTCAGCTCCGGCCAAGAGAGGCATTTTAAGAGGTATGCAGAGGGTTCCTGGGCAAAGGAAAGGCCTGAGCCCTGGGATGTTAAGTGCTGCTTGTGGGCTTCCAGGGGAGGTTTCAGGCCAGCTATATGTTTCAGTGCTGGCTCCTTTGGTTTGGGCGCTATTGCTGGACGTTTGGCATATTTGGCATAGAATTCTGCTCCGGCCGAGAGCAGCATTTTTATTGGTATGAGGAGGGTTCCTGGGCAAAGGAAAGGCCTGAGCCCTGGGATGTTAAGTGCTGCTTGTGGGCTTCCAGGGGAGGTTTCAGGCCAGCTATGTGTTTCAGTGCTGGCTCCTTTGGTTTGGGCGCTATTGCTGGACGTTTGGCATTTTTGGCATAGAATTCTGCTCCGGCCGAGAGAGGCATTTTTAGAGGTATGAGGAAGGTTCCTGGGCAAAGGAAAGGCCTGAGCCCTGGGATGTTAAGTGCTGCTTGTGGGCTTCCAGGGGAGGTTTCAGGCCAGCTATGTGTTTCAGTGCTGGCTCCTTTGGTTTGGGCGCTATTGCTGGACGTTTGGCATTTTTGGCATAGAATTCTGCTCCGGCCAAGAGAGGCATTTTTAGAGGTATGAGGACGGTTCCTGGGCAAAGGAAAGGCCTGAGCCCTGGGATGTTAAGTGCTGCTTGTGGGCTTCCAGGGGAGGTTTCAGGCCAGCTATGTGTTTCAGTGCTGGCTCCTTTGGTTTGGGTGCTATTGCTGGACGTTTGTTATTTTTGGCATAGAATTCTGCTCCGGCCGAGAGAGGCATTTTTAGAGGTATGAGGAAGGTTCCTGGGCAAAGGAAAGGCCTGAGCCCTGGGATGTTAAGTGCTGCTTGTGGGCTTCCAGGGGAGGTTTCAGGCCAGCTATGTGTTTCAGTGCTGGCTCCTTTGGTTTGGGCGCTATTGCTGGACGTTTGGCATTTTTGGCATAGAATTCTGCTCCGGCCAAGAGAGGCATTTTTAGAGGTATGAGGACGGTTCCTGGGCAAAGGAAAGGCCTGATCCCTGGGATGTTAAGTGCTGCTTGTGGGCTTCCAGGGGAGGTTTCAGGCCAGCTATGTGTTTCAGTGCTGGCTCCTTTGGTTTGGGCGCTATTGCTGGACGTTTGGCTTTCTTGGCATAGAATTCTGCTCCGGCCGAGAGAGGCATTTTTAGAGGTATGAGGAGGGTTCCTGGGCAAAGGAAAGGCCTGAGCCCTGGGATGTTAAGTGCTGCTTTGTGGGCTTCCAGGGGAGGTTTCAGGCCAGCTATGTGTTTCAGTGCTGGCTCCTTTGGTTTGGGCACTATTGCTGGACGTTTGGCATTTTTGGCATAGAATTCTGCTCCGTCTGAGAGCAGCAATTTTAAGGTATGAAGAGGGTTCCTGGGCAAAGGAAAGGCCTGAGCCCTGGGATGTTAAGTGCTGCTTGTGGGCTTCCAGGGGAGGTTTCAGGCCAGCTATGTGTTTCAGTGCTGGCTCCTTTGGTTTGGGCGCTATTGCTGGACGTTTGGCATTTTTGGCATAGAATTCTGCTCCGGCCGAGAGCATCAATTTTTAGGTATGAGGAGGGATCCCGGGCAAAGGAAAGGCCTGAGCCCTGGGATGTTAAGTGCTGCTTGTGGGCTTCCAGGGGAGGTTTCAGGCCAGCTATGTGTTTCAGTGCTGGATCCTTTGGTTTGGGCGCTACTGCTGGACGTTTGGCATTTTTGGCATAGAATTCTGCTCCGGACGAGAGCAGCAATTTTAAGGTATGAAGAGGGTTCCTGGGCAAAGGAAAGGCCTGAGCCCTGGGATGTTAAGTGCTGCTTGTGGGCTTCCATGGGAGGTTTCAGGCCAGCTATGTGTTTCATTGCTGGCTCCTTTGGTTTGGGCGCTATTGCTGGACGTTTGGCATTTTTGGCATAGAATTCTGCTCCGGCCGAGAGAGGCATTTTTAGAGGTATGAGGAGGTGTCCTGGGCAAAGGAAAGGCCTGAGCCCTGGGATGTTAAGTGCTGCTTGTGGGCTTCCAGGGGAGGTTTCAGGCCAGCTATGTGTTTCAGTGCTGGCTCCTTTGGTTTGGGTGCTATTGCTGGACGTTTGGCATTTTTGGCATAGAATTCTGCTCCGGCCGTGCCCAGCATTTTTAGAGGTATCAGGAGCACTCCTGGGCAAAGGAAAGGCCTGAGCCCTGGGATGTTAGGTGCTGCTTTGTGGGCTTCCAGGGGAGGTTTCAGGCCAGCTATGTGTTTCAGTGCTGGCTCCTTTGGTTTGGGCGCTATTGCTGGACGTTTGGCATTTTTGGCATAGAATTCAGCTCCGGCCAAGAGAGGCATTTTAAGAGGTATGCAGAGGGTTCCTGGGCAAAGGAAAGGCCTGAGCCCTGGGATGTTAAGTGCTGCTTGTGGGCTTCCAGGGGAGGTTTCAGGCCAGCTATGTGTTTCAGTGCTGGCTCCTTTGGTTTGGGCGCTATTGCTGGACGTTTGGCATTTTTGGCATAGAATTCTGCTCCGGCCGAGAGAGGCATTTTTAGAGGTATGAGGAGGGTTCCTCGACAAAGGAAAGGCCTGATCCCTGGGATGTTAAGTGCTGCTTGTGGGCTTCCAGGGGAGGTTTCAGGCCAGCTATGTGTTTCAGTGCTGGCTCCTTCGGTTTGGGCGCTATTGCTGGACGTTTGGCTTTTTTGGCATAGTATTCTGCTCCGGCCGAGAGAGGCATTTTTAGAGGTATGAGGAGGGTTGCTGGGCAAAGGAAAGGCCTGAGCCCTGGGATGTTAAGTGCTGCTTGTGGGCTTCCAGGGGAGGTTTCAGGCCATCTATGTGTTTCAGTGCTGGCTGCTTTGGTTTGGGCGCTATTGCTGGACGTTTGGCATTTTTGGCATAGAATTCTGCTCCGACCGAGAGCAGCAATTTTAAGGTATGAAGAGGGTTCCTGGGAAAGGAAAGGCCTGAGCCCTGGGATGTAAAGTGCTGCTTGTGTGCTTCCAGGGGAGGTTTCAGGCCAGCTATGTGTTTCTGTGCTGGCTCCTTTGGTTTGGGCGCTATTGCTGGACGTTTGGCATTTTTGGCATAGAATTCTGCTCCGGCCGAGAGAGGCATTTTTAGAGGTTTGCAGAGGGTTCCTGGGAAAGGAAAGGCCTGAGCCCTGGGATGTTAAGTGCTGCTTGTGGGCTTCCAGGGGAGGTTTCAGGCCAGCTATGTGTTTCATTGCTGGCTCCTTTGGTTTGGGCACTATTGCTGGACGTTTGGCATATTTGGCAAAGAATTCTGCTCCGGCCGTCGGCAGAATTTTAAGAGGTATGAGGAGGGTTCCTGGGCAAAGGAAAGGCCTGAGCCCTGGGATGTTAAGTGCTGCTTGTGGGGTTCCAGGGGAGGTTTCAGGCCAGCTATGTGTTTCAGTGCTGGCTCCTTTGGTTTGGGCGCTATTGCTGGACATTTGGCTTTTTTGGCATAGAATTCTGCTCCGGCCGAGAGAGGAATTTTTAGAGGTATGAGGAGGGTTCCTGGGCAAAGGAAAGGCCTGAGCCCTGGGATGTTAAGTGCTGCTTGTGGGCTTCCAGGGGAGGTTTCAGGCCAGCTATATGTTTCAGTGCTGGCTCCTTTGGTTTGGGCGCTATTGCTGGACGTTTGGCATATTTGGCATAGAATTCTGCTCCGGCCGAGAGAGGCATTTTTAGAGGTATGAGGAGGGTTCCTCGACAAAGGAAAGGCCTGATCCCTGGGATGTTAAGTGCTGCTTGTGGGCTTCCAGGGGAGGTTTCAGGCCAGCTATGTGTTTCAGTGCTGGCTCCTTTGGTTTGGGCGCTATTGCTGGACGTTTGGCTTTTTTGGCATAGAATTCTGCTCCGGCCGAGAGAGGCATTTTTAGAGGTATGAGGAGGGTTGCTGGGCAAAGGAAAGGCCTGAGCCCTGGGATGTTAAGTGCTGCTTTGTGGGCTTCCAGGGGAGGTTTCAGGCCAGCTATGTGTTTCAGTGCTGGCTCCTTTGGTTTGGGTGCTATTGCTGGACGTTTGGCATATTTGGCATAGAATTCTGCTCCGGCCGAGAGAGGCATTTTTAGAGGTATGAGGAGGGTTCCTCGACAAAGGAAAGGCCTGATCCCTGGGATGTTAAGTGCTGCTTGTGTGCTTCCAGGGGAGGTTTCAGGCCAGCTATGTGTTTCAGTGCTGGCTCCTTTGGTTTGGGCGCTATTGCTGGACGTTTGGCTTTTTTGGCATAGAATTCTGCTCCGGCCGAGATAGGCATTTTTAGAGGTATGAGGAGGGTTGCTGGGCAAAGGAAAGGCCTGAGCCCTGGGATGTTAAGTGCTGCTTTGTGGGCTTCCAGGGGAGGTTTCAGGCCAGCTATGTGTTTCAGTGCTGGCTCCTTTGGTTTGGGTGCTATTGCTGGACGTTTGGCATATTTGGCATAGAATTCTGCTCCGGCCGAGAAAGGCATTTTTAGAGGTATGAGGAGGATTCCTCGACAAAGGAAAGGCCTGATCCCTGGGATGTTAAGTGCTGCTTGTGGGCTTCCAGGGGAGGTTTCAGGCCAGCTATGTGTTTCAGTGCTGGCTCCTTTGGTTTGGGCGCTATTGCTGGACATTTGGCTTTCTTGGCATAGAATTAAGCTCCGGCCGAGAGAGGCATTTTTAGAGGTATGAGGAGGGTTCCTGGGCAAAGGAAAGGCGTGAGCCCTGGGATGTTAAGTGCTGCTTGTGGGCTTCCAGGGGAGGTTTCAGGCCAGCTATTTGTTTCAGTGCTGGCTCCTTTGGTTTGGGCGCTATTGCTGGACGTTTGGCATTTTTGGCATAGAATTCTGCTCCGGTCGAGAGCATCAATTTTTAGGTATGAGGAGGGATCCCGGGCAAAGGAAAGGCCTGAGCCCTGGGATGTTAAGTGCTGCTTGTGGGCTTCCAGGGGAGGTTTCAGGCCAGCTATGTGTTTCAGTGCTGGATCCTTTGGTTTGGGCGCTACTGCTGGACGTTTGGCATTTTTGGCATAGAATTCTGCTCCGGCCGAGAGCAGGAATTTTAAGGTATGAAGAGGGTTCCTGGGCAAAGGAAAGGCCTGAGCCCTGGGATGTTAAGTGCTGCTTGTGGGCTTCCATGGGAGGTTTCAGGCAAGCTATGTGTTTCATTGCTGGCTCCTTTGGTTTGGGGTCTATTGCTGGACGTTTGGCATTTTTGGCATAGAATTCTGCTCCGGCCGAGAGAGGCATTTTTAGAGGTATGAGGAGGTGTCCTGGGCAAAGGAAAGGCCTGATCCCTGGGATGTTAAGTGCTGCTTGTGGGCTTCCAGGGGAGGTTTCAGGCCAGCTATGTGTTTCAGTGCTGGCTCCTTTGGTTTGGGCACTATTGCTGGACGTTTGGCATTTTTGGCATAGATTTCTGCTCCGTCTGAGAGCAGCAATTTTAAGGTATGAAGAGGGTTCCTGGGCAAAGGAAAGGCCTGAGCCCTGGGATGTTAAGTGCTGCTTGTGGGCTTCCATGGGAGGTTTCAGGCCAGCTATGTGTTTCATTGCTGGCTCCTTTGGTTTGGGCGCTATTGCTGGACGTTTGGCATTTTTGGCATAGAATTCTGCTCCGGCCGAGAGAGGCATTTTTAGAGGTATGAGGAGGTGTCCTGGGCAAAGGAAAGGCCTGAGCCCTGGGATGTTAAGTGCTGCTTGTGGGCTTCCAGGGGAGGTTTCAGGCCAGCTATGTGTTTCAGTGCTGGCTCCTTTGGTTTGGGCGCTATTGCTGGACGTTTGGTATTTTTGGCATAGAATTCTGCTCCGGCCGAGAGAGGCATTTTTAGAGGTATGAGGAGGGTTCCTGGGCAAAGGAAATGCCTGAGCCCTGGGATGTTAAGTGCTGCTTATGGGCTTCCAGGGGAGATTTCAGGCCAGCTATGTGTTTCAGTGCTGGCTCCTTTGGTTTGGGCGCTATTGCTGGACGTTTGGCATTTTTGGCATAGAATTCTACTCCGGCCAAGAGAGGCATTTTAAGAGGTATGCAGAGGGTTCCTGGGCAAAGGAAAGGCCTGAGCCCTGGGATGTTAAGTGCTGCTTGTGGGCTTCCAGGGGAGGTTTCAGGCCAGCTATGTGTTTCAGTGCTGGCTCCTTTGGTTTGGGCACTATTGATGGATGTTTGGCATTTTTGGCATAGAATTCTGCTCCGGCCGAGAGAGGCTTTTTTAGAGGTGTGAGGAGGGTTCCTGGGCAAAGGAAAGGCCTGAGCCCTGGGATGTTAAGTGCTGCTTGTGGGCTTCCAGGGGAGGTTTCAGGCCAGCTATGTGTTTCAGTGCTGGATCCTTTGGTTTGGGCGCTATTGCTGGACGTTTGGCATTTTTGGCATAGAATTCTGCTCCGGCCATCGGCAGCATTTTTAGAGGTATGAGGAGGGTTCCTGGGCAAAGGAAAGGCCTGAGCCCTGGGATGTTAAGTGCTGCTTGTGGGCTTCCAGGGGAGGTTTCAGGCCAGCTATGTGTTTCAGTGCTGGCTCCTTTGGTTTGGGCGCTATTGCTGGACGTTTGGCATTTTTGGCATAGAATTCTGCTCCGGCCGAGAGCAGCAATTTTATAGGTATGTGGAGGGTTCCTGTGCAAAGGAAAGGCCTGAGCCCTGGGATGTTAAGTGCTGCTTGTGGGCTTCCAGGGGAGGTTTCAGGCCAGCTATGTGTTTCAGTGCTGGCTCCTTTGGTTTGGGCGCTATTGCTGGATGTTTGGCATTTTTGGCATAGAATTCTGCTCCGTCCAAGATCAGCAATTTTTAGAGGTATGAGGAGGGTTCCTGGGCAAAGGAAAGGCCTGAGCCCTGGGATGTTAAGTGCTGCTTGTGGGCTTCCAGGGGAGGTTTCAGTCCAGCTATTTGTTTCAGTGCTGGCTCCTTTGGTTTGGGCGCTATTGCTGGACGTTTGGCATTTTTGGCATAGAATTCTGCTCCGGCCGAGATAGGCATTTTTAGAGGTATGAGGAGGGTTCCTGGGCAAAGGAAAGGCCTGAGCCCTGGGATGTTAAGTGCTGCTTGTGGGCTTCCAGGGGAGGTTTCAGGCCAGCTATGTGTTTCAGTGCTGGCTCCTTTGGTTTGGGCGCTATTGCTGGACGTTTGGTATTTTTGGCATAGAATTCTGCTCCGGCCGAGAGAGGCATTTTTAGAGGTATGAGGAGGGTTCCTGGGCAAAGGAAAGGCCTGAGCCCTGGGATGTTAAGTGCTGCTTATGGGCTTCCAGGGGAGGTTTCAGGCCAGCTATGTGTTTCAGTGCTGGCTCCTTTGGTTTGGGCGCTATTGCTGGACGTTTGGCATTTTTGGCATAGAATTCTGCTCCGGCTGAGAGCAGCAAATTTAAGGTCTGAAGAGGGTTCCTGGGCAAAGGAAAGGCCTGAGCCCTGGGATGTTAAGTGCTGCTTGTGGGCTTCCATGGGAGGTTTCAGGCCAGCTATGTGTTTCAGTGCTGGCTCCTTTGGTTTGGGCGCTATTGCTGGACGTTTGGCATTTTTGGCATAGAATTCTGCTCCGGCCGAGAGAGGCATTTTAAGAGGTATGCAGAGGGTTCCTGGGCAAAGGAAAGGCCTGAGCCCTGGGATGTTAAGTGCTGCTTGTGTGCTTCCAGGGGAGGTTTCAGGCCAGCTATGTGTTTCAGTGCTGGCTCCTTTGGTTTGGGCGCTATTGCTGGACGTTTGGCATTTTTGGCATAGAATTCTGCTCCGGCTGAGAGCAGCAAATTTAAGGTATGAAGAGGGTTCCTGGGCAAGGGAAAGGCCTGAGCCCTGGGATGTTAAGTGCTGCTTGTGGGCTTCCAGGGGAGGTTTCAGGCCAGCTATGTGTTTCAGTGCTGGCTCCTTTGGTTTGGGCACTATTGATGGATGTTTGGCATTTTTGGCATAGAATTCTGCTCCGGCCGAGAGCAGCAATTTTATAGGTATGTGGAGGGTTCCTGGGCAAAGGAAAGGCCTGAGCCCTGGGATGTTAAGTGCTGCTTGTGGGCTTCCAGGGGAGGTTTCAGGCCAGCTATGTGTTTCAGTGCTGGCTCCTTTGGTTTGGGCGCTATTGCTGGACGTTTGGCATTTTTGGCATAGAATTCTGCTCCGGCCGAGATAGGCATTTTTAGAGGTATGAGGAGGGTTCCTGGGCAAAGGAAAGGCCTGAGCCCTGGGATGTTAAGTGCTGCTTATGGGCTTCCAGGGGAGGTTTCAGGCCAGCTATGTGTTTCAGTGCTGGCTCCTTTGGTTTGGGCGCTATTGCTGGACGTTTGGCATTTTTGGCATAGAATTCTGCTCCGGCCGAGAGCAGCAATTTTAAGGTATGAAGAGGGTTTCTGGGCAAAGGAAAGTCCTGAGCCCTGGGATGTTAAGTGCTGCTTGTGGGCTTCCAAGGGAGGATTCAGGCCAGCTATGTGTTTCATTGCTGGCTCCTTTGGTTTGGGCACTATTGCTGGACGTTTGGCATATTTGGCAAAGAATTCTGCTCCGGCCGTTGTCAGAATTTTAAGAGGTATGAGGAGGGTTCCTGGGCAAAGGAAAGGCCTGAGCCCTGGGATGTTAAGTGCTGCTTGTGGGGTTCCAGGGGAGGTTTCAGGCCAGCTATGTGTTTCAGTGCTGGCTCCTTTGGTTTGGGCGCTATTGCTGGACATTTGGCTTTTTTGGCATAGAATTCTGCTCCGGCCGAGAGAGGCATTTTTAGAGGTATGAGGAGGGTTCCTGGGCAATGGAAAGGCCTGAGCCCTGGGATGTTAAGTGCTGCTTGTGTGCTTCCAGGGGAGGTTTCAGGCCAGCTATGTGTTTCAGTGCTGGCTCCTTTGGTTTGGGCGCTATTGCTGGACGTTTGGCATTTTTGGCATAGAATTCTGCTCCGGCTGAGAGCAGCAAATTTAAGGTATGAAGAGGGTTCCTGGGCAAAGGAAAGGCCTGAGCCCTGGGATGTTAAGTGCTGCTTGTGGGCTTCCAGGGGAGGTTTCAGGCCAGCTATGTGTTTCAGTGCTGGCTCCTTTGGTTTGGGCACTATTGATGGATGTTTGGCATTTTTGGCATAGAATTCTGCTCCGGCCGAGAGAGGCTTTTTTAGAGGTATGAGGAGGGTTCCTGGGCAAAGGAAAGGCCTGAGCCCTGGGATGTTAAGTGCTGCTTGTGGGCTTCCAGGGGAGGTTTCAGGCCAGCTATGTGTTTCAGTGCTGGCTCCTTTGGTTTGGGCGCTATTGCTGGACGTTTGGTATTTTTGGCATAGAATTCTGCTCCGGCCGAGAGAGGCATTTTTAGAGGTATGAGGAGGGTTCCTGGGCAAAGGAAAGGCCTGAGCCCTGGGATGTTAAGTGCTGCTTATGGGCTTCCAGGGGAGGTTTCAGGCCAGCTATGTGTTTCAGTGCTGGCTCCTTTGGTTTGGGCGCTATTGCTGGACGTTTGGCATTTTTGGCATAGAATTCTGCTCCGGCTGAGAGCAGCAAATTTAAGGTCTGAAGAGGGTTCCTGGGCAAAGGAAAGGCCTGAGCCCTGGGATGTTAAGTGCTGCTTGTGGGCTTCCATGGGAGGTTTCAGGCCAGCTATGTGTTTCAGTGCTGGCTCCTTTGGTTTGGGCGCTATTGCTGGACGTTTGGCATTTTTGGCATAGAATTCTGCTCCGGCCGAGAGAGGCATTTTAAGAGGTATGCAGAGGGTTCCTGGGCAAAGGAAAGGCCTGAGCCCTGGGATGTTAAGTGCTGCTTGTGTGCTTCCAGGGGAGGTTTCAGGCCAGCTATGTGTTTCAGTGCTGGCTCCTTTGGTTTGGGCGCTATTGCTGGACGTTTGGCATTTTTGGCATAGAATTCTGCTCCGGCTGAGAGCAGCAAATTTAAGGTATGAAGAGGGTTCCTGGGCAAGGGAAAGGCCTGAGCCCTGGGATGTTAAGTGCTGCTTGTGGGCTTCCAGGGGAGGTTTCAGGCCAGCTATGTGTTTCAGTGCTGGCTCCTTTGGTTTGGGCACTATTGATGGATGTTTGGCATTTTTGGCATAGAATTCTGCTCCGGCCGAGAGCAGCAATTTTATAGGTATGTGGAGGGTTCCTGGGCAAAGGAAAGGCCTGAGCCCTGGGATGTTAAGTGCTGCTTGTGGGCTTCCAGGGGAGGTTTCAGGCCAGCTATGTGTTTCAGTGCTGGCTCCTTTGGTTTGGGCGCTATTGCTGGACGTTTGGCATTTTTGGCATAGAATTCTGCTCCGGCCGAGATAGGCATTTTTAGAGGTATGAGGAGGGTTCCTGGGCAAAGGAAAGGCCTGAGCCCTGGGATGTTAAGTGCTGCTTATGGGCTTCCAGGGGAGGTTTCAGGCCAGCTATGTGTTTCAGTGCTGGCTCCTTTGGTTTGGGCGCTATTGCTGGACGTTTGGCATTTTTGGCATAGAATTCTGCTCCGGCCGAGAGCAGCAATTTTAAGGTATGAAGAGGGTTTCTGGGCAAAGGAAAGTCCTGAGCCCTGGGATGTTAAGTGCTGCTTGTGGGCTTCCAAGGGAGGATTCAGGCCAGCTATGTGTTTCATTGCTGGCTCCTTTGGTTTGGGCACTATTGCTGGACGTTTGGCATATTTGGCAAAGAATTCTGCTCCGGCCGTTGTCAGAATTTTAAGAGGTATGAGGAGGGTTCCTGGGCAAAGGAAAGGCCTGAGCCCTGGGATGTTAAGTGCTGCTTGTGGGGTTCCAGGGGAGGTTTCAGGCCAGCTATGTGTTTCAGTGCTGGCTCCTTTGGTTTGGGCGCTATTGCTGGACATTTGGCTTTTTTGGCATAGAATTCTGCTCCGGCCGAGAGAGGCATTTTTAGAGGTATGAGGAGGGTTCCTGGGCAATGGAAAGGCCTGAGCCCTGGGATGTTAAGTGCTGCTTGTGTGCTTCCAGGGGAGGTTTCAGGCCAGCTATGTGTTTCAGTGCTGGCTCCTTTGGTTTGGGCGCTATTGCTGGACGTTTGGCATTTTTGGCATAGAATTCTGCTCCGGCTGAGAGCAGCAAATTTAAGGTATGAAGAGGGTTCCTGGGCAAAGGAAAGGCCTGAGCCCTGGGATGTTAAGTGCTGCTTGTGGGCTTCCAGGGGAGGTTTCAGGCCAGCTATGTGTTTCAGTGCTGGCTCCTTTGGTTTGGGCACTATTGATGGATGTTTGGCATTTTTGGCATAGAATTCTGCTCCGGCCGAGAGAGGCTTTTTTAGAGGTATGAGGAGGGTTCCTGGGCAAAGGAAAGGCCTGAGCCCTGGGATGTTAAGTGCTGCTTGTGGGCTTCCAGGGGAGGTTTCAGGCCAGCTATGTGTTTCAGTGCTGGCTCCTTTGGTTTGGGCGCTATTGCTGGACGTTTGGCATTTTTGGCATAGAATTCTGCTCCGGCCATTGGCAGCATTTTTAGAGGTATGAGGATGGTTCCTGGGCAAAGGAAAGGCCTGAGCCCTGGGATGTTAAGTGCTGCTTGTGGGCTTCCAGGGGAGGTTTCAGGCCAGCTATGTGTTTCAGTGCTGGCTCCTTTGGTTTGAGCGCTATTGCTGGATGTTTGGCATTTTTGGCATAGAATTCTGCTCCGGCCGAGAGCAGCAATTTTATAGGTATGTGGAGGGTTCCTGGGCAAAGGAAAGGCCTGAGCCCTGGGATGTTAAGTGCTGCTTGTGGGCTTCCAGGGGAGGTTTCAGGCCAGCTATGTGTTTCAGTGCTGGCTCCTTTGGTTTGGGCGCTATTGCTGGACGTTTGGCATTTTTGGCATAGAATTCTGCACCGGCCGAGATAGGCATTTTTAGAGGTATGAGGAGGGTTCCTGGGCAAAGGAAAGGCCTGAGCCCTGGGATGTTAAGTGCTGCTTATGGGCTTCCAGGGGAGGTTTCAGGCCAGCTATGTGTTTCAGTGCTGGCTCCTTTGGTTTGGGCGCTATTGCTGGACGTTTGGCATTTTTGGCATAGAATTCTGCTCCGGCCGAGAGCAGCAATTTTAAGGTATGAAGAGGGTTCCTGGGCAAAGGAAAGGCCTGAGCCCTGGGATGTAAAGTGCTGCTTGTGTGCTTCCAGGGGAGGTTTCAGGCCAGCTATGTGTTTCTGTGCTGGCTCCTTTGGTTTGGGCGCTATTGCTGGACGTTTGGCATTTTTGGCATAGAATTCTGCTCCGGCCGAGAGAGGCATTTTTAGAGGTTTGCAGAGGGTTCCTGGGAAAGGAAAGGCCTGAGCCCTGGGATGTTAAGTGCTGCTTGTGGGCTTCCAGGGGAGGTTTCAGGCCAGCTATGTGTTTCAGTGCTGGCTCCTTTGGTTTGGGCGCTATTGCTGGACGTTTGGCATTTTTGGCATAGAATTCTGCTCCGGCCGAGAGAGGCATTTTTAGAGGTATGAGGAGGGTTCCTGGGCAAAGGAAAGGCCTGAGCCCTGGGATGTTAAGTGCTGCTTGTGTGCTTCCAGGGGAGGTTTCAGGCCAGCTATGTGTTTCAGTGCTGGCTCCTTTGGTTTGGGCGCTATTGCTGGACGTTTGGCATTTTTGGCATAGAATTCTGCTCCGGCCGAGAGCAGTAATTTTTAGAGGTATGAGGAGGGCTCCTGGGCAAAGGAAAGTCCTGAGCCCTGGGATGTTAAGTGCTGCTTGTGGGCTTCCAGGGGAGGATTCAGGCCAGCTATGTGTTTCATTGCTGGCTCCTTTGGTTTGGGCACTATTGCTGGACGTTTGGCACATTTGGCAAAGAATTCTGCTCCGGCCGTCGGCAGAATTTTAAGAGGCATGAGGAGGGTTCCTGGGCAAAGGAAAGGCCTGAGCCCTGGGATGTTAAGTGCTGCTTGTGGGGTTCCAGGGGAGGTTTCAGGCCAGCTATGTGTTTCAGTGCTGGCTCCTTTGGTTTGGGCGCTATTGCTGGACGTTTGGCTTTTTTGGCATAGAATTCTGCTCCGGCCGAGAGAGGCATTTTTAGAGGTATGAGGAGGGTTCCTGGGCAAAGGAAAGGCCTGAGCCCTGGGATGTTAAGTGCTGCTTGTGGGCTTCCAGGGGAGGTTTCAGGCCAGCTATGTGTTTCAGTGCTGGCTCCTTTGGTTTGGGCGCTATTGCTGGACATTTGGCTTTTTTGGCATAGAATTCTGCTCCGGCCGAGAGAGGCATATTTAGAGGTATGAGGAGGGTTCCTGGGCAAAGGAAAGGCCTGAGCCCTGGGATGTTAAGTGCTGCTTGTGGGCTTCCAGGGGAGGTTTCAGGCCAGCTATGTGTTTCAGTGCTGGCTCCTTTGGTTTGGGCGCTATTGCTGGACGTTTGGCTTTTTTGGCATAGAATTCTGCTCCGGCCGAGAGAGGCATTTTTAGAGGTATGAGGAGGGTTGCTGGGCAAAGGAAAGGCCTGAGCTCTGGGATGTGAAGTGCTGCTTTGTGGGCTTCCAGGGGAGGTTTCAGGCCAGCTATGTGTTTCAGTGCTGGCTCCTTTGGTTTGGGTGCTATTGCTGGACGTTTGGCATATTTGGCATAGAAGTCTGCTCCGGCCGAGAGAGGCATCTTTATAGGTATGAGGAGGGTTCCTCGACAAAGGAAAGGCCTGATCCCTGGGATGTTAAGTGCTGCTTGTGGGCTTCCAGGGGAGGTTTCAGGCCAGCTATGTGTTTCAGTGCTTGCTCCTTTGGTTTGGGCGCTATTGCTGGACGTTTGGCTTTTTTGGCATAGAATTCTGCTCCGGCCGAGAGAGGCATTTTTAGAGGTATGAGGAGGGATCCTGGGCAAAGGAAAGGCCTGAGCCCTGGGATGTTAAGTGCTGCTTGTGGGCTTCCAGGGGAGGTTTCAGGCCAGCTATGTGTTTCAGTGCTGGCTCCTTTGGTTTGGGCGCTATTGCTGGACATTTGGCTTTTTTGCCATAGAATTAAGCTCCAGCCGAGAGAGGCATTTTTAGAGGTATGAGGAGGGTTCCTGGGCAAAGGAAAGGCCTGAGGCCTGGGATGTTAAGTGCTGCTTGTGGGCTTCCAGGGGAGGTTTCAGGCCAGCTATGTGTTTCAGTGCTGGCTCCTTTGGTTTGGGCGCTATTGCTGGACGTTTGGCATTTTTGGCATAGAATTCTGCTCCGGTCGAGAGCAGCAATTTTTAGGTATGAGGAGGGATCCCGGGCAAAGGAAAGGCCTGAGCCCTGGGATGTTAAGTGCTGCTTGTGGGCTTCCAGGGGAGGTTTCAGGCCAGCTATGTGTTTCAGTGCTGGATCCTTTGGTTTGGGCGCTATTGCTGGACGTTTGGCATTTTTGGCATAGAATTCTGCTCCGACCGAGAGCAGCAATTTTAAGGTATGAAGAGGGTTCCTGGGCAAAGGAAAGGCCTGAGCCCTGGGATGTAAAGTGCTGCTTGTGTGCTTCCAGGGGAGGTTTCAGGCCAGCTATGTGTTTCTGTGCTGGCTCCTTTGGTTTGGGCGCTATTGCTGGACGTTTGGCATTTTTGGCATAGAATTCTGCTCCGGCCGAGAGAGGCATTTTTAGAGGTTTGCAGAGGGTTCCTGGGAAAGGAAAGGCCTGAGCCCTGGGATGTTAAGTGCTGCTTGTGGGCTTCCAGGGGAGGTTTCAGGCCAGCTATGTGTTTCAGTGCTGGCTCCTTTGGTTTGGGTGCTATTGCTGGACGTTTGGCATTTTTGGCATAGAATTCTGCTCCGGCCGAGAGCAGTAATTTTAAGGTATGAGGAGGGTTCCTGGGCAAAGGAAAGGCCTGAGCCCTGGGATGTTAAGTGCTGCTTGTGGGCTTCCAGGGGAGGTTTCAGGCCAGCTATGTGTTTCATTGCTGGCTCCTTTGGTTTGGGCACTATTGCTGGACGTTTGGCATATTTGGCAAAGAATTCTGCTCCGGCCGTCGGCAGAATTTTAAGAGGTATGAGGAGGGTTCCTGGGCAAAGGAAAGGCCTGAGCCCTGGGATGTTAAGTGCTGCTTGTGGGGTTCCAGGGGAGGTTTCAGGCCAGCTATGTGTTTCAGTGCTGGCTCCTTTGGTTTGGGCGCTATTGCTGGACGTTTGGCTTTTTTGGCATAGAATTCTGCTCCGGCCGAGAGAGGCATTTTTAGAGGTATGAGGAGGGTTCCTGGGCAAAGGAAAGGCCTGAGCCCTGGGATGTTAAGTGCTGCTTGTGGGCTTCCAGGGGAGGTTTCAGGCCAGCTATGTGTTTCAGTGCTGGCTCCTTTGGTTTGGGCGCTATTGCTGGACATTTGGCTTTTTTGCCATAGAATTAAGCTCCGGCCGAGAGAGCCATTTTTAGAGGTATGAGGAGGGTTCCTGGGCAAAGGAAAGGCCTGATCCCTGGGATGTTAAGTGCTGCTTGTGGGCTTCCAGGGGAGGTTTCAGGCCAGCTATATGTTTCAGTGCTGGCTCCTTTGGTTTGGGTGCTATTGCTGGACGTTTGGCATATTTGGCATAGAATTCTGCTCCGGCCGAGAGAGGCATTTTTAGAGGTATGAGGAGGGTTCCTCGACAAAGGAAAGGCCTGATCCCTGGGATGTTAAGTGCTGCTTGTGGGCTTCCAGGGGAGGTTTCAGGCCAGCTATGTGTTTCAGTGCTGGCTCCTTTGGTTTGGGCGCTATTGCTGGACGTTTGGCTTTTTTGGCATAGAATTCTGCTCCGGCCGAGAGAGGCATTTTTAGAGGTATGAGGAGGGTTGCTGGGCAAAGGAAAGGCCTGAGCCCTGGGATGTTAAGTGCTGCTTTGTGGGCTTCCAGGGGAGGTTTCAGGCCAGCTATGTGTTTCAGTGCTGGCTCCTTTGGTTTGGGTGCTATTGCTGGACGTTTGGCATCTTTGGCATAGAAGTCTGCTCCGGCCGAGAGAGGCATTTTTAGAGGTATGAGGAGGGATCCTGGGCAAAGGAAAGGCCTGAGCCCTGGGATGTTAAGTGCTGCTTGTGGGCTTCCAGGGGAGGTTTCAGGCCAGCTATGTGTTTCAGTGCTGGCTCCTTTGGTTTGGGCGCTATTGCTGGACATTTGGCTTTTTTGCCATAGAATTAAGCTCCGGCCGAGAGAGGCATTTTTAGAGGTATGAGGAGGGTTCCTGGGCAAAGGAAAGGCCTGAGGCCTGGGATGTTAAGTGCTGCTTGTGGGCTTCCAGGGGAGGTTTCAGGCCAGCTATGTGTTTCAGTGCTGGCTCCTTTGGTTTGGGCGCTATTGCTGGACGTTTGGCATTTTTGGCATAGAATTCTGCTCCGACCGAGAGCAGCAATTTTAAGGTATGAAGAGGGTTCCTGGGCAAAGGAAAGGCCTGAGCCCTGGGATGTAAAGTGCTGCTTGTGTGCTTCCAGGGGAGGTTTCAGGCCAGCTATGTGTTTCTGTGCTGGCTCCTTTGGTTTGGGCGCTATTGCTGGACGTTTGGCATTTTTGGCATAGAATTCTGCTCCGGCCGAGAGAGGCATTTTTAGAGGTATGAGGAGGGTTCCTGGGCAATGGAAAGGCCTGAGCCCTGGGATGTTAAGTGCTGCTTGTGTGCTTCCAGGGGAGGTTTCAGGCCAGCTATGTGTTTCAGTGCTGGCTCCTTTGGTTTGGGCGCTATTGCTGGACGTTTGGCATTTTTGGCATAGAATTCTGCTCCGGCTGAGAGCAGCAAATTTAAGGTATGAAGAGGGTTCCTGGGCAAAGGAAAGGCCTGAGCCCTGGGATGTTAAGTGCTGCTTGTGGGCTTCCAGGGGAGGTTTCAGGCCAGCTATGTGTTTCAGTGCTGGCTCCTTTGGTTTGGGCACTATTGATGGATGTTTGGCATTTTTGGCATAGAATTCTGCTCCGGCCGAGAGAGGCTTTTTTAGAGGTATGAGGAGGGTTCCTGGGCAAAGGAAAGGCCTGAGCCCTGGGATGTTAAGTGCTGCTTGTGGGCTTCCAGGGGAGGTTTCAGGCCAGCTATGTGTTTCAGTGCTGGCTCCTTTGGTTTGGGCGCTATTGCTGGACGTTTGGCATTTTTGGCATAGAATTCTGCTCCGGCCATTGGCAGCATTTTTAGAGGTATGAGGATGGTTCCTGGGCAAAGGAAAGGCCTGAGCCCTGGGATGTTAAGTGCTGCTTGTGGGCTTCCAGGGGAGGTTTCAGGCCAGCTATGTGTTTCAGTGCTGGCTCCTTTGGTTTGAGCGCTATTGCTGGATGTTTGGCATTTTTGGCATAGAATTCTGCTCCGGCCGAGAGCAGCAATTTTATAGGTATGTGGAGGGTTCCTGGGCAAAGGAAAGGCCTGAGCCCTGGGATGTTAAGTGCTGCTTGTGGGCTTCCAGGGGAGGTTTCAGGCCAGCTATGTGTTTCAGTGCTGGCTCCTTTGGTTTGGGCGCTATTGCTGGACGTTTGGCATTTTTGGCATAGAATTCTGCACCGGCCGAGATAGGCATTTTTAGAGGTATGAGGAGGGTTCCTGGGCAAAGGAAAGGCCTGAGCCCTGGGATGTTAAGTGCTGCTTATGGGCTTCCAGGGGAGGTTTCAGGCCAGCTATGTGTTTCAGTGCTGGCTCCTTTGGTTTGGGCGCTATTGCTGGACGTTTGGCATTTTTGGCATAGAATTCTGCTCCGGCCGAGAGCAGCAATTTTAAGGTATGAAGAGGGTTCCTGGGCAAAGGAAAGGCCTGAGCCCTGGGATGTAAAGTGCTGCTTGTGTGCTTCCAGGGGAGGTTTCAGGCCAGCTATGTGTTTCTGTGCTGGCTCCTTTGGTTTGGGCGCTATTGCTGGACGTTTGGCATTTTTGGCATAGAATTCTGCTCCGGCCGAGAGAGGCATTTTTAGAGGTTTGCAGAGGGTTCCTGGGAAAGGAAAGGCCTGAGCCCTGGGATGTTAAGTGCTGCTTGTGGGCTTCCAGGGGAGGTTTCAGGCCAGCTATGTGTTTCAGTGCTGGCTCCTTTGGTTTGGGCGCTATTGCTGGACGTTTGGCATTTTTGGCATAGAATTCTGCTCCGGCCGAGAGAGGCATTTTTAGAGGTATGAGGAGGGTTCCTGGGCAAAGGAAAGGCCTGAGCCCTGGGATGTTAAGTGCTGCTTGTGTGCTTCCAGGGGAGGTTTCAGGCCAGCTATGTGTTTCAGTGCTGGCTCCTTTGGTTTGGGCGCTATTGCTGGACGTTTGGCATTTTTGGCATAGAATTCTGCTCCGGCCGAGAGCAGTAATTTTTAGAGGTATGAGGAGGGTTCCTGGGCAAAGGAAAGTCCTGAGCCCTGGGATGTTAAGTGCTGCTTGTGGGCTTCCAGGGGAGGATTCAGGCCAGCTATGTGTTTCATTGCTGGCTCCTTTGGTTTGGGCACTATTGCTGGACGTTTGGCACATTTGGCAAAGAATTCTGCTCCGGCCGTCGGCAGAATTTTAAGAGGCATGAGGAGGGTTCCTGGGCAAAGGAAAGGCCTGAGCCCTGGGATGTTAAGTGCTGCTTGTGGGGTTCCAGGGGAGGTTTCAGGCCAGCTATGTGTTTCAGTGCTGGCTCCTTTGGTTTGGGCGCTATTGCTGGACGTTTGGCTTTTTTGGCATAGAATTCTGCTCCGGCCGAGAGAGGCATTTTTAGAGGTATGAGGAGGGTTCCTGGGCAAAGGAAAGGCCTGAGCCCTGGGATGTTAAGTGCTGCTTGTGGGCTTCCAGGGGAGGTTTCAGGCCAGCTATGTGTTTCAGTGCTGGCTCCTTTGGTTTGGGCGCTATTGCTGGACATTTGGCTTTTTTGGCATAGAATTCTGCTCCGGCCGAGAGAGGCATATTTAGAGGTATGAGGAGGGTTCCTGGGCAAAGGAAAGGCCTGAGCCCTGGGATGTTAAGTGCTGCTTGTGGGCTTCCAGGGGAGGTTTCAGGCCAGCTATATGTTTCAGTGCTGGCTCCTTTGGTTTGGGTGCTATTGCTGGACGTTTGGCATATTTGGCATAGAATTCTGCTCCGGCCGAGAGAGGCATTTTTAGAGGTATGAGGAGGGTTCCTCGACAAAGGAAAGGCCTGATCCCTGGGATGTTAAGTGCTGCTTGTGGGCTTCCAGGGGAGGTTTCAGGCCAGCTATGTGTTTCAGTGCTGGCTCCTTTGGTTTGGGCGCTATTGCTGGACGTTTGGCTTTTTTGGCATAGAATTCTGCTCCGGCCGAGAGAGGCATTTTTAGAGGTATGAGGAGGGTTGCTGGGCAAAGGAAAGGCCTGAGCTCTGGGATGTTAAGTGCTGCTTTGTGGGCTTCCAGGGGAGGTTTCAGGCCAGCTATGTGTTTCAGTGCTGGCTCCTTTGGTTTGGGTGCTATTGCTGGACGTTTGGCATATTTGGCATAGAAGTCTGCTCCGGCCGAGAGAGGCATCTTTATAGGTATGAGGAGGGTTCCTCGACAAAGGAAAGGCCTGATCCCTGGGATGTTAAGTGCTGCTTGTGGGCTTCCAGGGGAGGTTTCAGGCCAGCTATGTGTTTCAGTGCTTGCTCCTTTGGTTTGGGCGCTATTGCTGGACGTTTGGCTTTTTTGGCATAGAATTCTGCTCCGGCCGAGAGAGGCATTTTTAGAGGTATGAGGAGGGATCCTGGGCAAAGGAAAGGCCTGAGCCCTGGGATGTTAAGTGCTGCTTGTGGGCTTCCAGGGGAGGTTTCAGGCCAGCTATGTGTTTCAGTGCTGGCTCCTTTGGTTTGGGCGCTATTGCTGGACATTTGGCTTTTTTGCCATAGAATTAAGCTCCGGCCGAGAGAGGCATTTTTAGAGGTATGAAGAGGGTTCCTGGGCAAAGGAAAGGCCTGAGGCCTGGGATGTTAAGTGCTGCTTGTGGGCTTCCAGGGGAGGTTTCAGGCCAGCTATGTGTTTCAGTGCTGGCTCCTTTGGTTTGGGCGCTATTGCTGGACGTTTGGCATTTTTGGCATAGAATTCTGCTCCGGTCGAGAGCAGCAATTTTTAGGTATGAGGAGGGATCCCGGGCAAAGGAAAGGCCTGAGCCCTGGGATGTTAAGTGCTGCTTGTGGGCTTCCAGGGGAGGTTTCAGGCCAGCTATGTGTTTCAGTGCTGGATCCTTTGGTTTGGGCGCTATTGCTGGACGTTTGGCATTTTTGGCATAGAATTCTGCTCCGACCGAGAGCAGCAATTTTAAGGTATGAAGAGGGTTCCTGGGCAAAGGAAAGGCCTGAGCCCTGGGATGTAAAGTGCTGCTTGTGTGCTTCCAGGGGAGGTTTCAGGCCAGCTATGTGTTTCTGTGCTGGCTCCTTTGGTTTGGGCGCTATTGCTGGACGTTTGGCATTTTTGGCATAGAATTCTGCTCCGGCCGAGAGAGGCATTTTTAGAGGTTTGCAGAGGGTTCCTGGGAAAGGAAAGGCCTGAGCCCTGGGATGTTAAGTGCTGCTTGTGGGCTTCCAGGGGAGGTTTCAGGCCAGCTATGTGTTTCAGTGCTGGCTCCTTTGGTTTGGGCGCTATTGCTGGACGTTTGGCATTTTTGGCATAGAATTCTGCTCCGGCCGAGAGCAGTAATTTTAAGGTATGAGGAGGGTTCCTGGGCAAAGGAAAGGCCTGAGCCCTGGGATGTTAAGTGCTGCTTGTGGGCTTCCAGGGGAGGTTTCAGG